>OX421972.1:34759089-35959089 GCA_949128135.1 Parasteatoda lunata | reverse complement strand
CTTCGCTTTTCTTTCTTTTCTTTTTTTCATTTTTACCATTACCTTTTTATCATTTATTGTGCTATATATACATAGGAAGAGAGTGAAATGATAACACATAACCAATCACAGAAGATTTGCGGTCAGTAACGCACAAAACAGCCAAGCAAAATTGAGAACGCATAAGTGCGAAAAAGTAATAATTTTTAATAATGCTGTCTGCTGAATTATTACAACTAAACTTACTAGCTCAAGTTTATTGAAATTTTTATTTTGTTTTAAGTATGTCTAATGATCTGCGCTACATTTTAAGGTAAAGTTAATTAGAAAGGTCGTCAAACCTTATTAACCGTTTTACAATTATTATTGTTGTGCAAAAAACGTTAATATACTGTAATAAGTTACAATTAAAGAGATTTATTAAATGATTTATAACTTAATGATTAGTTTCACGAGCAATGCAAGCAAAAATAGTATTTAATATATCCGCCCATTTGGTAAGCGAAAATTTTAAATTACGGTTGTGAAATCATAAAATTGTTTGTACAATATATTGTTATAACTATATATTGTTATAACAATGTAATTGTTATTTTAAAAAATGATTACCCAGAAAATTTATTTCTCCTTACCAATAGATCTAAATATTTGTAATACTAATAGATAATAATAATATTTTGACGTGGGAAGTAGAGGTACAAGCATAAGCAAACAGAACTTTCTTTACTACATATATGTTAAGTGAATAATTTTAACTTTAGTGGAAAAATTGTGTTCTGCCAAGAAACGACAATAATTGCGTAGCAATTATCGGGGTTGGTGAGCGGCAGCGAGCAGTGGGCTTAGCCCCCTAGTGTATATATATATATATATATATATATATATATATATATATATATATATATATATATATATACATAAGTTTAAAATGAAGATAAAACAAGGGTAAATTACAGACAAATGAAAGAAGGAGGGGGGAAATAATAAAAATGACAAACAACTGGGGAAAGAAAAAGAATTAATTAATTAATTAAAAAAAAAGAAAAAAGGATAAAGTTTTTTAAAAAAAACCGTAAAATAAAAGACATAATCTTTTCATCAGCCCACACGATTATATCCGAAAAAGAGTGCATTCTAATATTGTATCAATATAGCCAAAGCAAAATATATCAATACAATACTTATTGTTTTTCATAATTTTTTTCTGTTTTTTTTTTGTATATATATATATACATATATATACATATATATACATATATATACATATATATATATATATATATATATATATATATATATATATATATATATATATATATATATATATATATATATATATATATATATATATATATATAAAAATATATATATATATAAATATATATATATATATACATATATATACACATTACTCTGAACAATTATATTTAATGATCTGTTTTAAATGACTCCGTGCCAATATTATAGGTTCAAAGAATTCAAGATAAATGAAATAATTAATTAATGCTAATTACTAATTAAGCAGCAAAGTAATCTAAAATAAGGCAATTTCACTTTATATATGGACGGATTTGTATTTTCAAATTAAGTAAACAGGGATTTGCAGCAAATTAGAAAATACTAGTGGGCTCCACCTTCTGTTCCCTGATGCTCTTCACCCCTCCCCCCAAGACTACGATGCAATCTCATATGACTTGCTTTGAAAACTATTCCCGATTTACTCGCCACTAAGTCAAATACATTTGAAATATGTTCTAGCATGAAATATTAAGAATTTAAACACTTCGATTCCTCCTTAAAAAATTAAAATTCTTTGTCATTTAAAATATTTTAGTTATTGGAATAAAAAAATAATTTGAAATAGATGACCTGCAATATAAAAACGCGCAGAAAAAAAACAATAATTATGTTTTTTAAAAACAACATGTATGACTAAGGCACGTCTCCTGCACATTCTTTTAACACGTTGAATGCCACCCTAATTTTACATGGCTCACCCGTCTGGCGACGGTTATGAAATAAAATAAAATACATTTATAGAAAGCCGCGATGGCTCAGGGGATAGAGCGTTCGTTTTCCAAAAAGTGAACCGTATTCGAATCCCGCCCATACTGGTCGATACGAATTCCGCATCCGGCTTGCACTGACCACAGTGCTGACGTGAAATATCCTCAGTGGTAGACGGATCATGGGTTAGAGTCCCCTTGCCGTCAGGCTAACCGTGGGAGGTTCTCGTGGTCTTCCTCTCCATGTAACGCAAATGCGGGCTAGCTCCATCAAAAAGTCCTCCACGAAGGCAAATTTCTCCCAATACTCGATCCAGGAGTTCCCTTGTCTTCTGGATTGGGTTCAAAATTACAAGGCAACGGAGTTGAACATTAGTAGCCGTAAACCCATTAAGTTGGGTCGGCTGTTCAACGACGGTTATAAAATATAATATAAAATAAAATAAAACTAAATTGGCAAATAGACAGATTTTGCTAATTTTCTGAAAGGTTTAGCATGACATATCTGAAAAAAGTGGAGAATTACTTAAGCCTACGAATTGTTTAGAAATAGTGGTGGATAAAAATCTATCAAATTGAATTCTTTAAACCAAGAATCACAATTGATAAACTGCCACTTGAAAATATTTATTTGCTGTTCGGAGTAAGTTGGCATCTCTGTGTATATAAATAAAAAATATTTTTGTGTGTTCTATATTGCATTCATTTCTTCAAACCATTTTAGTAACGATAATAATACAAAAAAATTAAAAATTTACTCGAATTATGTGTTTCTAATAATCTTGGCTTCGCCGGTCTCCGGTGACCCCCGTGGTGCTACGAGCAAATTCGTGCCGGTCACCGCTGACCTCCATGGCCTTCAACGTGTTTAATATTATGTCATTCAACTGTCATCAACGCTTTCTTCGAGCACGCTCTTACTGTTTATACTTAAAAATCGTAAAAACACGACAAATACTCATTTTTTAAATGAATAACAATAACAATGAATAAAATTATTATTATTGAACTTGTATAAGTATATGTTAATAAAAACATAGTATAGAAAACTTTGTTTGTTAATGTCAATGTTCAGCTTTTTGTTGTCCTCGCAAGAAAAGAATTTTCAATGAGAAATTTATGAAAGCTAACGCTTATGACAGGGTCACATGCTTCATTATCATGCCTGATATTTCATTTCTTTGTTACCAACGGCGAAAAAGAAATTAAGATTTTTTTTTGCAGCGGCGTGTAAGAAACATTTATATAGATTGTCCCATTATTTTAGCCAAGAGAATGGTTGAAAGTTTGGCCTGTTGATATGAGTTCCACTTTTTGCTTATCTTGCTTATCCTGAGAACTTTTTAAGCTTATCAAAAACTTTTCGCACATAATTATAAATTCGTTTATCCATGCAAAAATAAGTATTTAATAATAGTTTTCATATTTATTTTCCTACATACTACTGGTCGAAAAGATTTTGATGTGTAAAGTAAAAAAAGAAAAAAAAAAAAAATACACCATTTTTAGGCGTGTAATTTTAGAAACGCAAATCCAAATTTTGAATGAAATAGGTTGAACAGTTTTTGAGTTATAAAGTTTCTGAAAAGTCGTATTTTAAGATTTTTATTTCTCAAAAACTAGTCAACAGATTTTGTTCAAATTTTGCGATTCGCTATTTAAAATTAAATAAATATAATTTATGTAAATATTTTTGCATCGCATTGTACAAAAATTAAAATAATTAAATATAAAAAAAATAATTATTCAATAACTTTTAAATGGAATTATTTTTACATGGACAAGTTTTATAATTGCATGAACAAGTTTTCGATTTGCGTAAAAAAGTTCCCCAGAATACGCTAAGGAAATTAGGAGACCCAGACTGCTAAACTACTGAGACCTTATTTTTCAGATTACGACTACGTCCCGTATTCATCCAAATGATCATCAAGAATTCAAAGTCGTAAAAAAGCCTATTCACAGAAAGTACATTTTTATGAGTGATGCGCAATTTAATTTATAGTTAATTAATACATTTAAAATAAACAGGATAATCCTTTGACTGATTACCAAGTATTATTTATTTCTTTATTTTTTTTTCGGCTCACTGTACGCTAAAAAAAAAAAAAAAAAAATGCGAAACTTGATTTTTTTCCCCGATTAATTATTTTATGGCGCAATTTTGCAAAGAGACGAACGGATGTAATTTGAATAATAATATAAATTTGTTTGCGAAATATTTACTCAAAACTAAAAGCCATATCACACGCAGCGAAAATTCGTTCAATTCAACCATCAACTCAACCCCAATTCGACTTTCTGTTCAACAACCACCTGAAACAGTTGAACCATGGTTGCCATACTGTTGAAAAGAGTTGACCATTGATAAACGAATGATTTCTTAGGCGATTTAGCGCTTTATACATAGACGAATGAAATTTTTCATCGAAAGACTCAGCACGTATGGTAGTTAAATTTAATTTAATCGACGGCAATGAATCCTTCCTTTGCAATTCCAAGTTTGATCGTTTACAGTTTGATAAAGAAAAAAAAAGATGTGAAAAGGACACTTTGGACTAAAGCATGGCGCTTACGAAGACAGAGATTAGGCTGTTATGAAAATTTATTACGAGCACTGGCTTTGGAAGTAAGTTTGTTTTCATTTGTGCAATCTTTGACATACAAGTTAAAAATATATAATTAGTTTTATTGTTGGAAAAGTAAATTAGGAAAAAAAAATCACAATTTTTTTATAAATATATCCGTTGCATGCTTTATTAATTTCACTTATTATCACTTATATTCACTAAACACAGAGTAAAAGCAAGAGAAAACAATCAATTTATTTGTACTGAACAAACATTACAAAGTCATGCACTCAATTGAAAGACACATAACAATAGAATGAATAAAGCTAAAATAATTTTAAAATTTTTTATTTATTATATTTTTTCTTTCTCGGTGGATTTACGTTATTATACTATGCAAAATACGATTTTAGTTGTTCATCCAATCAAAATAAAGATTAACTGTATTCATTTGGCAGGATGATGTTACTTGATGCCAGCTGATGATAGTCAAAGTTTACCACAATTAAAAAAAATTTCCAGTACTTATTTCTCTTTAAAAGGGCCATAAAAAACCTCTTCCAAGTATTAATGCAGTTTCAATTGTAATATATAATATAAATTGATATATAAAGTAAGTAATAATATATAATGTAAATATATTGAGATTGTAACTATATTAGTATATTTGGTCCATATTAAAACTGGACATATTAATTAATATTAATAGTGCCTATTATAAAAATGAATTAAGCATCATCAGCGTGAATAATAGTATGGAGATTTTTTACGTTTCTCTGAAACAAATTAGCACCTTTTCTCCAATAATTTGGTACATAGAGTAGCTTTTTTTAAAAATTTTAATTAGTACTTTTATTTCGATTAGTATTTTTTGTTATTTCAATTAGTACTTATTGAGCCTTGGATTAGAGCGTTTGCCTCTCACTAAGCGAATTAATATTATTTCTCCATTAATTTGGTTTATCAGTACATAACTCATTTTCTATTTTAATTACCGTGGATTTTTTAAAATTTTTATAAAAGCATGTTTTAAAAGCGTAACTATAAACAAAATAATTACCTGGTTTCAGATAAGTTTAGAAAAACTGATTTAGTGATGTAGTCGATCCACCTGTGATCGCTGATTTGTGTTAATCATTCAATTATTTTTACATTATAAATAAAAATAACTTAATATTGAAAAAGGAGCTATAAGTATTTTTTTCTTGATTAGAGCTATAAGATACTAAACAGCACAAATGTTATCTTCATACGAAAAAAAAAAAAAAAAAACGGAATCATTTTCAATTGAATTTTTATTAATGACGTGCTCTAAACCAATCAGAAAATTCAAATAGTTTTCTGCCCCACCCCTTCGAATGGTTCGTAATCGAATGTTCTAACGTTTGCAGAGACCTTTCCCGTGCTTCGAAGTATCAGTATGCCGAATATAACCGCTTTCGGTCAAATAGTTTAGTAATCTATAAAGAACACACAGACCGACATTATTTTTTACATTGAAAAATATTCAACTAACACGATTTTACTTCCGTAACAATTATCCACCTTAAAAATATAGAAATAAAAAAGAGCCTAGGTTTTTTAATTTATGTCTGTAATTATTATGTATGCTCAAATTTTACGCCTAAATTCCAATTCAGTTTACTGTAAAAAATTTCACTCAAACAATGGTTAAATAATAATTAATTTAATTGTTATTTTACCACATTTGAACAAAACAGTCAAATATCCATAAATAAGATGTATTCGAATTGTTAGCTGTGGGAAAAACCTTTCATTAACTGCTTTCACCTAATATGGCTAAACAACCAGAATTTTGTAGCACCAACTAAACCCACCTAATGAAGTCACTTAGTTTCCTGTTGGTGGGTACATATTATAACCGAGAGGGTTAATTTGTCTATCTCGTGACCGACAGAAGGGTTAGAGTCCCGGCATGCTCCAGCGTACCCCCGTGATGCCATAACATTTCCTCCAATCCCATCAACACATGAAGAGCTCCCATGCCCTGCGTTCCCCAATTTGTGACCATGAACTGTTAGAATAGGATACTGTCATTCACTCATAGACTGCAGCAGTATAAAGCAGCTAAACTATCCTCTATGTCCAATTTTTTTTACGGTTTTAAAACCATGCTGGTTGTAAATGGTTAAAAAACTGCATGGTTCATGTATTCACCGTTTCTTAACCATACTACTTGTAGACGGTTTCAAAACCGTAAATGCAAAAAAAAAAATTTTCATTACCCTTACACTTTACAGTCAATTGGATGGATTGCCTTCTGCCAGTTGTTTTACAGTAATTTCAGAATGGAAATTCTAACAGTGATTCGGGAAAACCAGATAATTATATTAATCACTACTTAATAAGATTTAAATATTATTTTGCTGTTTTTATGATCTAAGTATTGCATCCTAACTATCAGAAATAATTAAAATGAGTCCGTTTAGACGTTTTTATGTTAATTTTTTTAATGATTTATTGACATTTTTAAAGCGCGAAATCTATTTTTCGTGCAATCATAAATGAATTTAGAATTGATCCACAATAAATTTTAAATTGCTTGCTACTTATTTTTTGCAGAAACATTACGGAACACACAAAAGAAAACATAATATAGGATATGCAACTTTAATTACTATAATAAATCGATGGAGCGCTCGTGACGGGTATACGTCACAGTAAAAAAAAATTTTCAAAAATCAATAAGTGTTGAGAATGATATGGCTAACGAAATTGTGTTTTCGCAGAAATCCTTGACAAAAAGGATTTCTGCGAATATCGTTATTGTTGGAATGTAAAATTGCACGCTGCGATCGAAACATGTCCTGATAATTATATTCATTAAATTGGTATGAAGAAGGAACGTACGGCGCTTTAAAATTGATTCTTGGGGATAATAAATACTGATAATATACGGCCTCATGAATTAAAAACATCATAAAATATTCAAAATATTCATTTAAAAAAAAAGATTTACTGCCCCAGTTCATATAATTCAAAACATTTTTATAGACTTAATTTGAAAATCATAAATTAATATTAAAATGAAAATCATAAATGTATAAATGAAGAATTTTTTAAAATGTAATTTTTTAAATGTACTAAAAAAAAAAAGAATTTTTTTTTAAAATTCCTAAAAGAAAAATGTGTCTATTCAAATAATACTTTGGCGATTAAAATCGGTTGCGTTTATTATAAGTCTGCATGTTTAGTTAAGTCTGTCGCCAAAGATAAATAAAAAGGAGAAATGCTAAATTTAAACATAACTTTAATAAAAACTTAACAACAAAATGAAAAACAATCAAGAATAATCGAGCAAGTAATAACTGAAGAAAAACGTAAAGCATATTACCTAAAGAGAAAAGAAAAAGTATAGTAAAGAACAAAGTATCAAGATGGTTTCGATGGTAACGAAGTTATACGATGATCACATTATTTAAATTCAGTTCAGTTCTAAAAGATTACAATAAATACTTTGAGCGTATGTTGAAATCTTTAGGTTCGCCAGAGCATGAACTTCTCGAATCAAGTACGATGATTACGCCACAATACGTAGTACCTGGTTAAAGGGTCTTAGGATTTGCTAATTTTGCTAGGTTTTTAGATACAGCTAAATGAGAAAACAATGAATTTAAAATTACCGATTTCAGACTAAGCTATTGAAACTGTTAAACTAATATCACTCAAATTTATTCAGTCAGTCACTAATTCACTCAAAAGAGTTAGCAAATCATATTTTAATTTTACTGTTCATTCTACATGATAACTTAACCAAAAATGACCAGCTTTATTCTTTGTTTGAGCATTCTTATTATTAATATTTAAAATAAAATTTGAAATCAGTTAGAATTTTTCCTCCTTCTCGGGGGTCTAAGATCTTACTCAAAAAGGAAAGGCAGGGACAATTGTGCAGGAACCTAATAGTCTTGAGAGCCCCATTGAAATTCCTTACAGTAGGGGATTTTTTTAAAAATTTTATATAATTGCAGATGGTTTATTTTCATATATTTATGTATGTTTTCCCACAGTAAAATAGAGTTTCTCAAAATTGAACTAAAGTGTGTTAAAGTAACTTTGAAACAAATAATAGTAGAGTTTGAAAACCCCATGTATTCAAAACTGAAACGGTATATATTCAGTTATGAGAAAAATGCATAGTTTCAAAAGTGATGCGGATGTAATGTGCGAGAAAGATGTTCGTTGGCTGCCAATAGGATTCGAACCAGGAAACGCCGGGTTCATGGAAGAAGACTCTAACCACCATAGCCTAGCTGTATAACCCAAGCCATGGAGAGTTAGGAATCTTTATCTGTTTCAATCGCTTAAAAGTTTTTTAAACTAAGCAAAGAGTGAAATTAAAATTACCGACTAAGCAGTTGGGATTATATTTTCCAGATTGCAGCATTTGTACCATTGAAATTGGAAATTAGTAAAACGTTGTCAGTCTATTAAATCTTCGGTTGAATTTAAATCTTCAGTTGAATTTAAAGCTTCAGTTGAATAAGTACCGGAAATGTAAATTTCATTTCTTCAAAACACAGCTGATGAAATAAATATTGTCTAATATTCTGGTCGCATAATTCTTAGGATTGTTAGAGATACTTTTCATCTTAAAAACTTTATGCCAATACTAAATACTACAACACTATATCAAGCTAAGCTAACATCTACAACATCAGTTCTATTCTAGAGAGACCAGTTCAGATATAGTTCAGATATTGAGAGACCAGTTCAGATCAGTGCCAAAAATTTGGGCATACTCAGCGAAGTTGTTCATGTCCCGAACCAGCCTGCATGAAATGTACCGGTGCAAACCTAATTAATTAATTTTCACGTTTTTCCCGGTTGTCCCATAGTTTCTTACAATTATTGCTAAAACTGAAACATTTGCTAAAGTCATATTTAGCACGATAAGCTCCTTGAAAAAATTTGTCACTCTTAAATAATTATAAAAAACCTCATTGAATACGTAACTCTATCTCTGGACTTGATTACCGCCTATATTCGGTCAGACACTGAGTTTACAAGGAATTGCAGGTAAATCGCATCACTGAGGATTTGATCACGCAAATTAACCTAATAACAAGAATGTAAGGAAACACCAGCAGTCATCCAGAAAGTTAAAATGAATAGTCAGCAAAATAAGAGGATATAGCCAGCAATAAGAAAAACACCCCCGAAACATTACAGAACCTTGAACTTTATTTATTTATTTATTTGTATATGGCCATTTTTTTATTCGGTGGATTAATTACAATTTGGGAAAATTTTAAAACGAAGAAGATTGAAGATTTTCTTCGTTTATGAAATTGTATAGCATACAAAGCATATTTTATAAACGCTAAAGGCAACACTTTTTCCTCTTACTTATTGATACTGTGATGATTGAAAACGATATATTTTATGGGAGAGGAAGGATTCTATGAATAAATATTTTTTTGAATACATATGGAATTAAACACTAAGTTATGCGTTCAATTTTTTTATTTTTTATCTTATGGATTATCGGCAAAAAATAATTATTCAGCAGGAATAAAATAGAATGCATATACTCTCAAGATAGTTTTCAAGATTTTCAAGGTACTAAAATCAACGCGATAATTTAACGAAATGTTAAAGAAAAAATTTAAATCTGCAAAAGTAATTTGTAATTTAAAGTTTTATATATATATATATATATATATATATATATATATATATATATATATATATATATATATATATATAGTACAATAAATAAATACAAAAATATAAAAGAGAAGAAGAATATATACACTATCTTACAATAATGAGAGAGACTTTCAGTTTCTGGCATTTTTTTAAATTTCTCTCGAAATAAAGTGTTGTTTTATAACTTTAAAAGTTTAGTTTATGCAATCTTTCATACTTAGAATTAAGATTTATAACTTTCAGAGGTTTGGAAGACCTACAACAAATTACGAAAGAAAACAAGTATTGTTGAACACTTTATGCCTGAAAATCAAACAAAAAACTTGTAAATTCTATTGATTACTTTACTTGTTATTTTTTACTGCTTAGTTGTTATATTTAACAGCATAGAGCCCCATAAACCTAGAGTAAATATTTATGGAGATAGGAAAATTTTTATAAAACATTTATTTTTCGCCTTACGGTTTTTTGTTACAACTTTATAAATATTAAATGGAATTATACAAATTTTTTGGAGAAACTTAAAACTATTTGCAAAATTGTTGATTTAAAGTTTTAAAAAAATTCATTGAAAACTGCGCAAGATATGGGTATTTTAGTTAGTTCTTTCATACTGCGCATGCGCATAAACAATTTAAAAAGTTTTTTCATAATTTTGTAGGGAATCGTATTTGGCAACTAATTATAGAAGCCTTATTTAAATATCTTAAAAAATCAAAAAGTTTTACGCAATTTTCTAATTAGTTTTTGTACTTTTCAAAAGAAAGCTCAAAACGATAAGCTGTTTTCCACAAATTTTATCTTGCACTATTAAACAAGATTAATTAAAAATGAGACCGGCATTGTGGGGAAAACCCGCCCCCCCCCCCCCATAAAAGTATGTTTTGTTTTACATGTTTTCTTTCTCTATATCATCTAAGTTTAGTTTCCGGACGATTATTTTAAGGTATAATCATTTGTTATTAAATTTTGTCTTATGATAGAAAATAAAGTTTGTGTAAAACTCCTAATCGTTTGGAGCTTTCTTTTGAAAACTATAAAAACTACTCAGAAAATTGCTTTAAACTTTTTAAATTTTTCAGATATTTAAATAAAGCTTATTCATTAGTTGACAAATAAGATTCCCTACAAAATTACAAAAAAAAAAAACTTTTCATAATGCTTTCTGCGCATGCAAAGTATAAAGGAACTAACTTACATATTTTGTGCAGTTTCCAACGAATTTTTTTTAAAATTTTAAATCTACAATTTTGTAATTAATCTTAAATTTCTCCAAAAATTTTGTTTAATTCCATTGACTATTTATGCAAAAAATGAATATGAGTTCCATTGAATATGAATGCAGAAAACCTAAATCTAAAAAAATAATTTTTTTTATGAAAATGTTCATATCACATATTCATTTACTCTCATAAATATTTACTCTGGGTATGCGAAATTTTATGCAATTATAACTTAATGCAAAAAACAACTAAAGTAATCGCTACAAGTTATAAGCTTATTGCTCGATTTTCTGGCTCAAAAATACTTGTTTACTTTTGTAATTTAAAACTGAAAGTGTTCCATTATTGGAAAGTCGTAATATATATATACAGGGTGTTCCAAAATTCTCTTTACAACTTCAAAGATTCATAACTTCGAAAATAAACAAGATATTTATATTCTGTCTTTTGCATGTATTACTGCAACTAATAAAGTTTTGTTTAGTACACTTCAACATGCGCACCATTGGTGGCCCTAAGCACTTCCAGTCTGTAATATATATATATATATATATATTATATATGATTGATTGTTAAAACAAGAAATGTTCATATTTCCATAAAAATTCTTCTCCATTTGAATTCTTTAAAGTACACATTAGATTTAAGTTACTTAATAAATTATACATGGATAACAAAATACTTAATAAGAGTTTATAAACATTAAAAATAGTTTATTTATAAAAGGGATTTGTTTATTAAATTTTAAATAATATTTATTTAATTCTGAAATAAACTTTCTTCATTTACAATTATTTACAAACAATGATTCAGATTATTTTACATCAACAAATATTAATCACAAACTTTCACTAAATTTGTCTTGAAAATTAGAATAAATGCTCGCGGCAAGAATGCCAGACATTTAGGCATCTGCCATCGGAGCACAAGTGTTTATCGTAGCCTTATCGAAGAAGAATCAATAAAATTCTCCATCTTATCTTTCATTGACCCAAAGCAAATACATTCTTAAATCAACAAACCAACCACCTACGCCATGTGTGTAGGCGGTATCGAGATGATTTTTCTTTTCTAGTTTTCTGTCTCTTTATATTCTAGAGTACACGGTTAAAGTTAATAAGTGGGAAGAAATACCAAATAAGATGACAATTAAAGCAAAAGATATCTGTGGTAAATAAAGAACAATGACTGTGAAGATTTGCGCGAATAAATTTAAAAAGAAAACGGAGTATTTATTCTTGTGTCGTTGAATCCTCACTTACACGGATTATTATACGAAATATTTTTAACATAAAAAAGAAATTCACGAGTGGTTAAATTTTTGCATAATTTATTTCTTTGGAAAAGTTTTCTAATCAATAAAGCTGTTTAGTAAAAAAGAAGCATTGATCTGAATAGATTTTGCTAAAAATTTTAATTACACCGGCCTACGATGAAAAAAAAAGAAAAAAAATACAAGCGAACTGATAGCTGGACTTGATGTATTTTTTGGTGCTGAAATAAATAAAAAAATAACGAAAAATTTCTATCACGTCACGGTTTTCTTGAAAAATTCAATTTTACATGAATTTTTTTGAACATGTACCATATAGGAATTTCTTTATTTTGAATTTTTTCTCTCCTTGCCAGACCAACATTCTACTTTGGTTAAATCTACAAATGCATACCCCTCTATGACACCGTCTCTCTCCCCATCACAATCTATCTCTACCAATACAGTCGAATTCTTATCTTGATTCGCTGACCTCTCAAGAACACTAGCAAGCATAATCGAGAGTCCCTTTTTCAGAAGCAATTTCAACGTCTACTTTTCTCTGTACATTTCGTGAAACATGATGTGGATGATTTTTGCTTCTGTTCCTGCCATGTTCCGTGTATAACCGGAAAAATCAAAGACTAATATTTTATTCTGATAACATTCTATTGGCCATACATGGACCTGATGTGCCAATGCCTCCAACTGACTTGTCGATCAGCTCTTCAGAGTTTTCAGATTCAGAATATTCATAGTTTCGATTCTCCGACATTGAATATAAGTCCCCTGCGGCCGATTCTCCTCAGTTTATACGTCTAATAGGTCCTCTCAGGTTGAACTTAATGATCTGACTAGAGATCTAGGCCCTTCGAAAGAGGCAGCTGAATTGTTGGGTTCCAGGCTGAGAGAAAAAACTTATTGACCAAAGAAACATCTTTTTAGTAGTACAGTGATCGAGAAAAAATATTTATTTAATACTTTGAGAATTTTCTGATGTTCTGAGATTGATTAGCAAATTTAATATCATATACGGTAAAGATGAATGGTGGCTGTTCATAGATTTGTCTAAACAGAGCCTAAAAGCTGCCCCATTTCATCTCGGAAGACAGTATGCATCTGTACCAGTTGGACACTAGGTATATTTAAAAGAATGCTATGAAAGTTTAGCTCTTATCCTGAACAAAATAAAATATATCGAGCACAGTTGAACAATTTGGGGGTGTTTTAAAAGTTATTTTCCTACTTCTTAGTCAACAAAGCCAATATACAAAGTTCCCGTGTTTCATTTTGAGTGGGACAGCCGTGACAAGACTCAACATTGGGACAAAAATGAATGGCCGTAAAGACAAAAACGTGACCCAGGCACCAAGAACATTATTCAAAACAGCTTAGTTGATCCAAAAAAAAAAGTATTTTTACCCCCTCTGCATATAAAACTAGGTGTAATGAAGCAGTTTGTCAAAGTTATTCCAAAAGATAGTGATTGTTTCAAATACATGTGCGAAAGTTTCCAGGTTTATCCCAAGCCAAGTTGAAGGAGGGAATCTTTGTTGGTTCAGATATCAGCATGAAGGATTTTGAGACTTGCATGACAACAATGAAAAAATAAATTTGGGTCGCATTCAAAGCTGTCAGTAAATTTTTGAGTTGCTACACGGATCCTGACTATAAAACAATTGTAGTGAAGATGCTGGGCAATTTTAAGACTTTGGGTTTCTCCATGAAATGCATTTCCTTCACTCACATGCGGCCGAAAATTTGAAAGCAGTCTGTGAACAACAGGGTGAAGGGTTTACCCAACATATCAAAGATATGGACGATAAACATTAAAGAAGATGGAATAAGACTGACTACTGTTGGATGCTTGCTGACTACTGTTGGATGTCAACACGAGATAGGCCTGAGATTAAGCCTAAAAGAAGATTGCCAAAAAGAAATTTCGGAGGAAAAAGATAATGTTTTTAAATAAAAACTTTTGTTTTGTTCTTTCATGTACACATACACAATATATTTACTATTCTTGGCCAGTCGTTTATTTTTTGTATGATACCTTAATAAAAATAAATTAAAATGGTATGTTGGTGATTTTCTAATAGAAACTGTACCATAATTTGATGTAAGAAATTTAAACTCAAGGATCTTATAGTTTTTATCTTGACCACAGGCGAATCTAACAGCAGTGGGTTTTAATTTATTTTTACCTATAAAAAATTAGCCCCGATTGCTCAAATATTCATTTGCCTCCACAAGATTCAATTTTACATTGGTCAAAATGAATATCGATGTTACAGAAAATCCTGACATGATGGGGGGGGGGGGGGGAAATGATGGTCATTTTCGAAATCAACACATCAAATAAATCAACAAAAACATCGCTTGTATTTTTTAAAAACTTTAATTCCGCAGGCTTGTGTTATTTATTTTTAAAATTGTAAGAGAAGATTTAAAAAAATGTAAATAATTTAACGAGCAATCGAAAGTTTCTAGTAAAACAAATATCTATGAAGCAAATAAATTTTATTCGAAATACTTTTGTTTTATTAAACTTGTAAAGGGAAAAATCGGAATAAAAGTATTTACCCATTCAACACTTTGACGTGGATGGAACGCTGGGGTCCTTTTTACATATTTTTTTTTCTGACGCTCTAGTTGTTTGAAAAAAAAAAATCTTTTGATACATTTTTTATCATAAAAAGCAGTCTAATAATTAGTAAAGATTATCGGAATTATATTTGTACTAAAATATAAAATCCAAAAAAAAAGTAGTTTGGACAAATTTATTTTTTATTCTTATTCAAAAATTTATCTATAATTGGTTTTGAAAATTTAAGAAATTTCAGTGATGAATAACTGTTTCCATTATATCTATATAACTGCAAATAAGTTCAAATTTCAAAAATTATTGTTTGGAAGTGAGCCGTGTTAGGAAGATTTTACATTTAACGCAGAAAAGGAATCAGTCTTTCATTTCACTTTTTACCACATCGAGTAAAGACGTCTGTAAAGTGTGTAATGTCCTTCACATTTGATGCAATAAAACCGATTTCGGCTCTTATGCTGTTACACTCAATAAAACCTAATCTTAAAGATATTCGTACTAAACTCTTTTAGTGGTAAAATTTACACGTGTCCTTTTTACTTAATTCGGCTTTAACAATTTTTTACATGATCAAAAAATTAAGTAAAATTAATCTCACTTATTTATTATGTGTTATACTGTGTAACTGTCATTTTTGTAATGTGGGATATAGGTGCTTAAAAAAACAGTTATATAATGAAAAATCTTGGAAAATTAATGTATAATATTTTATAAAACACACTTGAAAAAATTAGGCATAAGATTCAGATGTTTTATGTTTTTTATTTCGAATTAAAAGGTATAAGAACTGTATTATAAATTTAAATAAAAAGTTAGAAACCAAAAATAGGTAAAAAGAAGTTTTAAAAATATGTATGTTAGTTTAAAATTCCGTTTTGCATATTTTTGGTTTCTAACTTTTTATTTAAATTGTTTACATAAGACAAATATAATTTTAGCTCCTTTTAGAGATTTTACATTTTAACTGATTATTTTAAAGTTTTATCCTAAAATTTTTATCTTAAAATTAGTTTAAATCAATTTCATACTCCGATTGAACTATATCATCAAGTTGTAAAAATTAATATTATGTCTATAAATCTAACTATAAAATTTACCATTTGAAGTTATTTACTTATAAGTTGCATCCTCATCTTTTTAATGTTAATTTTTTTGTAAGTATGCATCTATTTTATGATGAAATGAAATTGGAAAAATAAAATCATGTTTTAAGGTAGAAAATAAGAACAAAACTATAATCTTTTACGAGAATCGTTTAAAATGCTATTTATTTTTACTGAAATTGAAGTTTAACTTAAAGTTCTGTCCGAAATTCGGCCTTAAAATTCCGGGTAAAATCAATCTTTGTTTCGTAAAAGGACATTCTATTTGCATTAATAATGTAGTTTCAAAAGATTATGTTATCAAACACTCACCTTAATTACCATCCCTATATTGCTTAAAAGATTAAGGACTTTGTAAACTGACATACTTATTTAGTCAAATCGTTACATAAGTTAACTATATGAACCTATAACCGAATTAAAGTAATCTTCATAAGGGTGCTCAACATTTGGAGACAAGTGTACTCAATTTAATCAAATTTTTGTATGCAAGAATTGATGATGACCTGTTTCTATTAACCTTGAATAAATATTTTTGAATACAAAGGGAAATCGTTATTAAATGTATTGCAAGTTACATTTTTGTGGGGCATCGATTTTGCATTGGAACTGCGTAATTTTTGCAATCACAATACTTTAAAATGTTTTTATATTTTAAACTGCACAGATTTTTAATAACCTCTCTAATTTTTGTAAAATACAAAAAATAAGTAGGCATTCCCATTTTGGAGAAGGGAATACAATATTCTTGCTGTATATTCTGTTCATCAAACTGTCGCGACTTTTGGCGAAAGTAAACAAATTAGCCTGGCACTTGGCATTACTCTTGTATGATTGACGCCAAAGCTATAACAAACGACGCTAATGTGACTAATGGTAAGTAAAAAATGAATTTCCGCCTGAGCAAGGAACCGATAGAAGTTGGTAATATTGGCGATAAACAGCAAACCATTATGCTTATCTTTACTATCAGTTCTCCCTGAACAGAGTATATTCGGCTAATTTTTCACTAATTTATTGTTTAATGCATTATTGATTGTCTAATTTAAATACTAAAACTAAATAACATTGAGAATTTTTTATGTTTTCTTTTACATGAGATTTTTTAACAGATCTTCGATACTTTTGTATTGCCGATTTCAAAATTCGCAATCGGTATCCCCGCCAAGCTCCAGTTTTTTTTTAAAATGACATATGTCATCTTTGTCATAAAGAAGTCATAATAGGAAAGCGTCCCTAGCTGCGTATGGTGACATTCTCGGGCATGGATTTTTATGCAATTTTAATTAAGATGATATGCCATAACTCCCCTAGAAGTTTGTTGTAACTTTTACGCGACCCCTTGTTATATATAGTGTTTTTATATTTGTACATTTCGGCCAAAGAAAAAAAAAAGACTATGTTTTCTCGAATTAGGCAATTTCAAGTATTAGCATAAATTCTACAAAAAATTTGCTCCCGAGCGTAATCAGTAAATAAGTAATAATTACTCAATAATCACAAATTAGAAGATAAACAGACATAGACTGTTTCGCAAGACATCCAGACGGTTTTGTAAATATATCGATAGATTACTGCAAATATTATCGATATACATGCTCAAACAAATATTTAGCAGATACACAGATTCAAATGTATAACAGCAAAATTATGAAGGATTAAAAAATCGTGCTACACATACTAATTTGATTATGTTGTCAGATAATTTAATTGTTACGTAGTATGGACGAAAAGGTAAATAAAGTTATAAGCCACAAATAAGGAATGATATAATTACCTACGGGCCGCATGCGCTTGTCATATTTACTTTTATCAAGTAAATAGTCTAAGATCTGTTTGTCGGAGAAGCCAAGAAACCTGAAAAATGAATTATTTTATTTTTAACATAGCATTTACAGAAATAGATACTTGCTGCAAAACAAAAATATCTCTCTAGATCAGCGGTTCGCAGTTGTTTTTGGCTGCAGAATCAACCTTAATAATCAACCATTTTTCGGAGGAGCCCCGACAATAGAATTAAAACAAATAAAGACAATTCTAAATATATTAACATTTAAAGCACTGTTTTCACTTTGAGGCTTTTTATATTTAAAAAGAGGAGGGAAATTTTTTCAACGCTTTATCATTAATATTCTTAAATGTTCAACAATTGAATTTGCAGTCTCGGGGCTAATTTTTGGAGCTAAATCTATCTATTTTTTTGTAATGCTATGAAATGAAAAATAAAAATAACTGCTATAAACGTTGAAAGTTATTAGGGAAACATATTTCTTTATTAACGATTTTAGTTATTTAATTTTGATTTAGAAAATGCAAGCTGAAATACAATTGCACTTTTTCATAAATGCATCTCCCTTTCATAATTGTATAAATTCTTTTCAAAAAAATTACCATTCCACTCTTATTGATATTTTATTTTAAATAATTTTGTAAAGGTAATTGAAATAATGATTAAATGATGGATTACTGAATGGATTTAGATATAACTTCAGTTTTAAAAATGTTTATTAAAACAATTATTTAAAAATAGTCTTTGAACCCCTTTATATCTCCCACGGAACCCTGAGGTTCCGCGAAACATCCTTTGGGAACCGTTGCTCTACATCAAAGAATACATGTTTAATAGAAAAATGGTTGATAATTCTGGAATTAGTTGTGGACCTCTAAAATAATGTAAATACTGGTAAATATAATTATTCCTTTCAATATTATTTTAATTTACGATTTAGGGTATTAGAAAACAATAAAGATGTTATTTGCTACGAGTGCAATCTGTGAAATAATGCTCACTCCTAATTCTAACAACTTGTTTTCTTAGACAATTTGTGCAGGATTGTTAAAAATGCAGTGGGCAGGGTTATTAGAAAAGATGGATTCAATTTAATTAAGTTGAAATTCGTAAATTATAAATTATATATTTACACTCAACATACTAAAAATCTAAGAAGTTTCAAAGATTCGTTTACCCCCAACTGAGCAGTGATAGTTGCGTTAATGGCCGCTTGGAGAGTGATTGTGTCAATTGCAGCATAAGAAGGGGAAGAACGAGATGATTTGAAGTTCTGAGTTTTATCTTCAATTTAATTTGAAAAATTTATAACCACACATTATTAATTCAAAATCTATGTTAAATAAATTTTAACATCCTGTTTTCATGAGAATATAGATTGTTCTTTTCAAATTTATATTTCCCTGAATAAAAATTATTTAAATTGAATCCATATTTTTGAATAACATATATGTTACCGTTAAGTGTATAATTCAGTTATTTCATAGAATAACTAATTATTTTATGAAATGACTATAGACAAGTAAGTTAAAGTCTATAATAAATGAAAAATTTCATTCCTAGTTATTCAAATGATAGACCGTTCAAGTGAAAAATAAAAATTTTTTAAGTTATTTTATAAATCAATTGATCACAAATAGCTAAAATCTCTTGAAAAACACGTTTTATCACTATTGCAGATGATTAACTGATAAATGATAAGCATAAGTAACAAAACCTAACATAAATACTCCGTCAAAATTCTACGTCAAAATAAGCAACGGAATGAAGCGTATACACACACGTCATTGCCAAGCAGCTATAAGCGATTCAAAACTGACTAAAAACAGCGTGTAAGCGAATTAACGATCAAGTAATCGTTATTCGATGGAATACTTAGTTAAATCACAGAATTCAATAATTATATACATTAACTGTCAGTTTAACTGAAAAACGTAGTTATTCTATGAAATAACGGATATTTCACTTTAACGGTAACATGCATACTATAATACAAACTTGTATTAAAATTTACACTTACTCTAAATCAAGTAAAATTTAATTTAACAGTTCATGATTTATTCATTATGACTAAAAAATTCTAAAAATTTATGAATTTTTAACTTTTTAGAAAAATTTTTGAAATATTATTTTTTTAATGATTAAGTATACATCGTACTATATTTGCAGAAGGCAATAATTAGACTTTGATAATTTAATAATTAAACGAACACTAAAAAGATTTATAAAATTCTTAATTGCGAATGTGGCAATTTTGTTTTAAATGTGATTTTTTTTACTTTAGTTAATTTC
This sequence comes from Parasteatoda lunata, assembly GCA_949128135.1. NCBI lineage: Eukaryota > Metazoa > Arthropoda > Arachnida > Araneae > Theridiidae > Parasteatoda > Parasteatoda lunata. The sequence goes on along the minus strand of OX421972.1, from coordinate 35,938,600 downwards.
AAGATATTTTAATTACATTTATGCATGAATCTCAAGTACAGCGGAAAAAACTTTAAAAAACAAACATATCTTAGTTTTTTTTATGGATATTGTATTGTATGAAATATTTTTTAAAGCTGAAAAAGAAATCTTAATGATTTAGTTCTGTTAAAAGAACTTAATACGCTATTTGTTACAATATTTAAGTTAAAATTAATAAATTTTTAAAAATAAAAACTTCTTTATCCATAGAAGAATAGGACTGCGATCAATTATAATTATTTCTGAAAAAGATGCACTTTCCAAACTTCTTAAATAATCAATCAATGTTAGCAATTATTTTAGACATTAGTTTTCTAAGCAAAACGGAATAGAAAAACAGAAGCTTTATTATGAGAGAGTAAAGTAATTAGATAATGCTTTCACTACATTAAGAGCTGTCATTTTTAATGAAGCAGTTGCATTTGGTCTTAATTTATTAGATTCGTTTATTAATATCTATACATTTTTTTTATGCTGGTAGAGCGTTCAGCGCCTGTTATTTGCACGATTTTAATAACAGGATATTTATTCCTGACATTTTAATTTGGGAAAAACATAAATCTAAATAAATCAACTTTTTTGTTACAAAGAATATGATACTATTAGGGAAGATTCTAAATAAAATCTGTATATTCAAATATATATATATATATATTTGGTCCGGTACATTCCTATAATCTTTTTTCGATAGGAATAAGCAATAATAAGTAATAAAACCCATTGATAACAGAATAACAATTAATTCTGTTAGCAGTGGGATGGCTTAAGGGTTAGGGTGCTTGTCTCTTACATTATTAAAATTTTCGGTTTTGAAACCATTTACAACTAGTATGGTTATAAAACCTTAAAAACAAAATCATGTAGTTTTTAAAAAAATTTATAGCTAGCATAGTTTTAAAATTGCAAAAAAAAAAAAGAAAGAATTTAACTGAACATGGAGCTAGGTTTTCGTTACGTAATTGTAGAGTGCAGGATGCTTAAAATTCACGCGATGAAGGGTATGGCAGAAATATTGAGGTAAAAATGCTGGAACTCGAGACCTCTCGAACGGCTATTATATGACCCTAGCTGCGGTTGAGAGAAACTTCATTAGGTGGGTATTGTTGGGCTATAGAATTCTGGTTGTTTAACAGTATTATGTAAACGCAGTTAATAAACGGTTTTCCTCACCGCTAACAGTTTGAATACTATTTTATTTACGGTTACTTGCCTGTTTTGTTTGAATATGGTAAAATAAAAATTAAATAAATTGTTATTTAACCATTTTTTCCTGAAAATTTCTAACAGTGTGATGAAACGACGGTACTATTATTGATAAAGTAAAAGGTGCTGCTGTTATAGTCCAAGACTAATCTAAACGCTTCTTCGATTGTTAAGTGAATCCATTGTATATCATTACAATTACATATCATTTCGCATGCTCCGAAGTAACCAGCTACATTCTAAAACATTTGCGTGCATCTTAACTCCAAAAAATGGGGGCAACTGCTTCACTCCAAAGTTGTGTTCCACTAAACTAAGAATGCTCAATCTTGGTGTAAAGTACATGCAACCATTTTTTGTACTCAGTAGCACTAAAATTTATCATAGTAAAATAAAATGCACCTAAGTAAATGAATCATTACGATACTATTTAAAGCAATAATTATTAATTTAAAATGAAATATATACTGATTTTTAAAGCAAAATTACAATGTAAATCAAACTAGTAGCACAGAGATAGCATAAAGACGAACTCGAACAATGTTTAACAGTACGAAAACTGATAGAAATTATACATGCTAAAATAACTCAATACAGTTCATAGAGATTCAAAAAATGAAATATAATTATCCTTATTATATAATTAAAAACATACACATCTACTTTAACAAAGAAATACAAATCATTCAATCAAATCGCAACAAGTCACTATACTCTGTTGCAAGTTAAAAAAAAAAAAAACCATTATCCCTATGAAGAAATCTGTTGGCATCTAAGTGCTCACTAAATGGATGCCAAGCTCCAAACGCGAATGAATATCAACATCGCCAACTCTACAGCTACACCATAACAACAGTATAACAGCAACAAAATACTCTATTACAAACGCTAACTTCTAGCGATAAAATAAAGCGCAACAACTCATCGATGTTTTCAGAATGAAAAATAATTTATGTTTTGTATGGAGAAGTGAGGATTTGGTATAATCTAATTCTATTATAAATGTTTAGATTTAAAATATCCGCCTGGCTTTGACAAAAAGTTTCTCTTTGAAAAAAAAAGCTCAACTAAAATTTTATTTTAATTGAAGCGCTCTAAAATTAAATTATAAATTCAAAGTAAAATTTTAAAATTTGTAAAATATTTTTCAAAATAAAGACAGATTTGAGCTTATAAGTTGGACTTGTGAGCTAAAAAGTCACGCTAATAGCTCTCAAACAAATTGTAATACATAAATTTCAAAATATTTTTTCTCTAGAATAGTAATGTGATTACTGTGAAAATGAAAAGTAACTAAATATTTTGTTTAATTTTGAAATTTTTAGTAGAAATTCTAAATATTCTTACTTAAAGTTTTATGAAAATTAAAATTTCCCACTTAGCCCTTAGCTTCTAGTTCAAAACATTGCTGACCATATGCAGATTCTACTTACTAAATTTCAAAGAATTCTACATCAAACATTTTTTTGTAATCTGCGTCAGAGTAAAGAAATTTTCTCAAAATCAACGTTTTTCAGAAAATTCATTTGAAATGCATGAAAATTCTGAAATGTAAGAAAATTCTGACAACAAAATAAGTAATAATTCGGAAATTAATTTCTGAAACGGAATTGAATGAAAATTCTGAAATGTAAGATAACTCTGACAACAAAATAATTAAAAATTCGGAAATTAATTCCTGAAAATGAATTTTATTTCTTTTAAAAATATAACTTATTCAAATAAAAAAAAAGGCTAAAATACACAAAGTAAAACAAAAATAATTTTAGTTTCGTTTTCGGAACTTAACTTCTGGTTTCGTATACGAAAAAATAACTATACATTAACTATACATAACTATACATTATATTACGAAAAAAGAACTATAACTTCATTTCTAAAAAACAGAGTTCAAAACTTCAAGGAGTTTTGGAAAGCTAATGAGAGAAATTGAAAACTAGATAGTAAATATATATATATATATATATATATATATATATATATATATATATATATATATATAAATAAATAATAAAATGAAAAATTAAAATAACATTTTTTACGAAATTGCCGATTCTCACCCAGGCGAATATCTTAAATTACACCCTTTAAATCATATATGGATACTCGATTTTGAGTTAACCCAGAAAAGTGTCCGACGTCTGAAAATTTTTGATTTGTTCATCATGAACCGCAATGGCTTAGGGGATAGAGCGTTCGCCTTCCTATGAGGTGAACCGGGTTCGAATTCTAGGATGGCTGGTTGATACGAATTCCGCATCCAGCTTGCACCGAGCACAGTGCTGACGTGAAATATCTTCAGTGGTAGACAGATCATGGGTTAGAATCCCATTGCCGTTAGGCTAACCGTGGGTGATTCTTGTGGTCTTCCTCTCCATGTAACGCAAAACCTGGTTAGTTTCATCAAAAAGTCCTCCACGAAGGCAACATTTATCCTAATACTTGATCCAGGAGTTCCCTTGTTCGAAATTACAAGGCTACGTAGTTGAACAATGGCAGTCGTAAACCCAAAAATTGGGTCGACTGTTCAACGACGACTATAAAATAAAATAAAAATTGTTCAGCATCACATTCGGCGAGATATCAGTTTTTGTAGTGTTCTGGTGTAATGCACTACTGTATTTGACTGAAAACAATAAGAGTACAATATTCTTACGTTTACTGATGATCTTAGCACAAAATTCGGCTATATCGGCTTTCTTACAGGAATAAGTGACGCCAAAATGTGTTATTTTTTAAGCTATAAGATGTTGTAACTTTAACAAAGATAAAAAAAATAAAAAAAATCATTGTAATAAGTTTAATTTTTTCAAACTAAAATAACTTACTTGTTGTCTGAGGCTCCAATTTGAAAACTAGACGCCACCTGAATACCCATCATCACTGTCAGGACAAGAACTGCCCACATTTGGACCCCTGCAAGTAAAAAAAAAAAAAGAAGAAGAAATGTTTAGAAATGATTAGAGAATACATATTTACAAAACTTGCAACTGATTAATAAAATGCAAACATCAGCTAGATTGAAATAGAAAAAATGCAAAAAGAAGTGCAAATACGGCATCAAAAAGCCTGAACTGAGCATAAATAAAGCTCAAATAACAGAGTATAGTATAGTATAGTACACAGAAATAAATATACTATAGTTTCGGTTCTATAAAGAAGACCCTTCCTCAGTGTCTGAATGTTCAGTTCTTCTTTTAAGAATCAAAATTATAGTATATTAATTTCTCTATTTTTATTTGTGATTCATTCACATTGTTTGACTTTATTTATGCACAGCACAAAATATATCCTATTTTCAATTGATAAAGAAATACTATTATCGTTAAATATTTTGTTTCATGAAATTATATGATTTTTAATTCAGAATTAATAAAATAAATGGATGTTTTAGAAGTAAGAATATATTTGTTTGTACTTCTTAGAAAAAGGAATGTAAGATAACTTGTTATGACAATGGCAAGATATGTAAAAAATACAATTGAGTTTCATAAGAATTGACCCATGCCTCCAAATTGGGTTACATAGAATAACTTTTTATATCAATTAGAAAGCGAAAATGTGAATATTCAGCCGTCTTATGAATTCATACTAAAGAATTCTTTACGAGCTATTGTTTCTAAATCTTTAGCTTTAGTTATGAAATTTCTAACAAAAACAGTCTTCGGCTTTCATTTTTCACCTAACAATTCTCAAATTTCACTTAAAAATTTATAAAGTAAAAAGTATCAAGCAGAAAAATGCACAATTGAAGACATTTATCACATAATTGCACTTTTTTATATTTTTTACCTATTTGTATAAAAACAAAATTAAATTTAACGTGGAAGTTATGAAGCAGCTTAATGGTAGATTCATTTTTTAGTTCAATTTTAATTGGTTTAAATCCTAATTGGTTACGTTGTTTTTGAAAGTTTTTTAAAAATATTTACAAGAAAATAATCTGAATATTTTTTTGAATATATTTAAAGAAGAATTGTGTACTAAAGTTCACGTCTTCTATTATTCATGAGAAAGTTTGATTAAACTTTATTAAGAAAATTTATAACTTTTAATGAAGTTATAAAGTCAATTTTTTTCAAAGAAAAGAATTTGTTTTATTTGAAAAATTTCATTTAGCTTATGAGTAAATGATAATAAATAACTATTTTTTAGATATCGTTCGTTAATATCATTCAAATTTGTTGTTATCATAAAACTCTACTAATTAATGATTTGAGCCGCGATGGCTCGGGGGATAGAGCTTTCGCCTTATAATGAGGTGAACCAGGTTCGAATCCCAGCGATGGCTGGTCGATACGAATCCGCATCCGGCTTACAACTACCACAGTGCTGACGGAAATATCCTCATTGATACACGGATCATGGGTTAGAGTCCCTCTACCGTCAGACTAACCGTGGGAGGCTCTCGTGGTCTTCTTCTCCATGCAACGTAAATGTGGGTGTTTTGACTTTTTTTCATAATTTCATAACAGATGGCGCCACTGGTACTGTTAATCAAGATAGATTTTGTTTTATTATTTTTTCTTCTTCCCTTTTTCGGTTTAGATTTTATTCGCTATGGTAGATGAATAATATTTTATGTTTGGCAATATGACCATTGAAATTTCAATTACTCATTTATAATTCAATAAAAAATATTTCAATGTTATCTATAAATCATGCTCTGATAATCAATCAAGGAAATAAAATTAAATGTCCAGTAAGATTTTGAAAACTTCTTTGTTGTGCTAAGTTGTCATCATTTCATTTTCCCACATTGTATTAGTTTCTATAAATTTAGTGATATTCTACTTAATTTTATGATTTTTCTATTATATAACCTTTAATGATTTATTAGGGTTCATTCCAGTGGGTTATTTCCATAAAAAGGTTCTCCACGAAGAAAAATTTCTCCCAATACCTGTTCCAGTTGTAACCCTTGTCTTCTGGATTGGGTTCAAAATTACAAAGGCTACGGAGTTGAACATTAGTGGTCGTAAGCCCAAAAATTGAGTCGACTGTTCAGCGACGATTATAAAATATAACTAATGATTTAAATGATTGGTTTTTAAACTGTCTTACACAACAGTATTAATTTTGAACGACATTTTTATTCAAAAGGAACAAGCCTAAGTGTAAACAATCTATTAAAAAATTAAAAAGGTTTATAGTATGCTTTACAAGGAAAATAATTTTAAAATTAAAACAAATACAAATGAACTTATCTTTTTATTTATTAAATAGACAGCAAAGTCCGAAAATGCATGGATTTTTATCTATTTAATAAGTTTTTACCTAATGTATGAGTAATGATGAAAAGTGAATGGGGTATAAATTGTTTCAAAAGCGTTCATATATATTTCCATAAAAGATGATGGAAAGAGATTAAAAGTTAAGCCAAGAATGGCAAACCCTTTCTTTAAAATTCTTTAACTTAAACCACAAGAATAATTTACTGGAAAGATTACGCACATTATTTGGTAATATTCTTGAAAGGTACTTGAGAGTTAATAACCTTAAAAGTCTTGGAAAATATTTTTTTGAAATGTTGATACAACGTATTATCAGCTTATCTTAGAATGCATTAACGTGATACTTTAATTTTAATGATGATTTAATACTCCAGAAAGCTGTTCATATTTCACCCTATGCGTCAGTTTAAGTTAATGATAGAAAATGCCAGAAAAGGAGAAACGCATTATGAATATTATTCATTAAAACTGAAATAAACAGATGAAGAGGTTTTGAAGTACAGGGTTTAATTTTTAAAATGAATTATTTCAAACTAAAAGACTTCTTTTTTAATTAAAATTTTAACGTCTCATTTGCGTTTTGCATCCCTATATATGCTGTTTCAGATAAACAGTTAAGAAAATAAATTTCATATTTAAAAGCAAAATTAAGTTCGTATATGTGAAATATATGTACAGCGTGAAAAAAAAGGGACCACCCTGAATAACTTTTGATCGGATCTTCATGTTCTAGAACATAATCTCAATGTTTCAAGAGGTTGATCTCAAATATGCTAATTAATTAGATAACGATATTTTAAGTTCAACAGAACAAACGATAATCAAACAGAAAAACGTACTTTCTCTGTATAAGCATACCTTTTTTTGACTGATTCCGATTTCTGACCTCTAAGATATAAGGAGCGGCCGCAATCTTGGAAATGTGGTCTCAATCGTTTGGTCAAGAGAGCGATCCAAAGTTTGGACCTATTTTTTACGCATTTCGCCATATCTCGAGAACTTTTTAAGTGAATTGAAAATCTTTTGCTTACAATTATAAAAATCATTTATCCAAAAATAATTCCATTCAAAAAATAACTTTTAGTAAATACTTATTAGTTTTTATTATTTTATAGTAAAAAAAAGTAGTAAAAGTAAATAGTAATAGTTAATAGTAAATAGTAAAAAAAAATTGAATTTTAAAGCATACAATTTTTAACTTCATTTTAAAAAAATGTCATTTTACATAGCAAAAAGTACAAAATTTGAGTGAAATCGGTCGAATAGTTCCTGATAATTTGAATTTTAAATTGAAAAAGTAATATTTATTAGGGTGGTCCGTTTATTTCTTTGTCCACTGTACGTTTAGAAATAAATAAAATTAGGTTACCCAAAATAAATGAAAAGTATCATTTCTATGTAATGAGAGCAAAATGAAAATCGGAATATCTGAATAACTTTTTATCTAATAATCGGATTTTCAAGAAATAGTGCTTAAGTGTACTAATTAATTAATGCAGTTTTAATTTCAATTTAAAATAAAAAGTACAAAAACCCACTTTTTCTAAATAAAATTAAACTATTATTTTCCAGAGATTAGGATTTCTAACTCTCAAGATATCTGAGTTAGCTGCAACCTGGGAATCTGGTGGTCAAAATTGTTTAAATAGGAATAAGGACGAAGGTTTGGGTCACTTATTGTTCATTTCATTTTTTCCGTATTTCAATTTATCTCTGAAAATATTTAAGCAAAACGAAAAATTTTTGTACGCATTAGTGCGATTCACTTGAAAATATAATTTTTAAAAAATTCTTTTTATTTTTTATTCTTTAATTTCATAATGGTTAAAAATGTTTTGATATGGAATACAAACTTTGTTTCATTTCAAACTAAGTAACTTTAAATAACAAAAACTGAAATTTGAACAAAATTGGTTTAATTGTTCCTGATGCATGAAAATTTAAAAATATGATTTTTTAAAAAATTTTATTACTCAAAAACTGCTAGGCTTAACGTCACTCAGGTTTAATTCAATCTGTCGCTGTTTCTGTTAAGAGAGTTTGCAAATCTTGCTTTATTTAGTTATTCATTTTACATTATGCTATGCTAATTTCTAATTGCAATGATGCAAAAAGATGCAATTTCGATAATATGACCACAGTCATGAGATCGGTAATTTTGATTATTTCGCGGTATTTTAAAAATTTCTAGGACGATGTGTCATTGTGACGGCTACTATATAAAGCTTCCTAACTCTCCCTGGATTGGAGTGCACAACTGTAGGATTTAAAGCATCCTACTACTATCTCAAGGGTTCTTGGTTCTAATCCTGCCGACAGTTAATGGAATTTTCTCTTGCTATACATTTTTGCTCAATTTTGAGAAACAAATTTTTAAGGTGTATTTTTAAATAAGTTGATGAAATAACTAAGGATGTTTCACCCAAATACCTTTATAATTTACCAAAAAATTACACCAAATCTCTGACATCTTATTTTTTAGCTAGATTTGACAGGTAGTAAATGAAAAGGCTAAGGTATCTGAAAACATTTTCTAGGACACTTTTGTAAAAACATTTTATTTTTACATAAAATAAAGGAATTCATTTGTTTCTACTTGAAACCACAAGAATTTTGTTTTTACTTCAATTAGAGCAAAAATTATGACAGTTTCAAAACCCAATCACGCATAAGCTGACAAAAGGATCTTTAACATGTGGCCTGCTGATGATATTTTAATACTTACTGAAACATCTCATTCAGTTTAACAACAATACTTCGATCAGAAAAGGAAAAAGGACTGTAGGTTGACAATTAATTCAGATTATATATATATATATATATATATATATATATATATATATATATATATATATATATATATATATATATATATATATATATATATATATATATATATATATATATATATATATATATATATATATATATATATATATATATATATATATATATATATATATATATATATATATATATATTTATATATATTTATATATGGCGCTATATGACGCCTAGTGGCTGAGTGGTAGCGCTTTGCGCTCCTGTGCCACAGGGCCTGGGTTCGATCCTCGGGCCGGGAAGGGTTGACAAAGCCTTTCATCCCTTCAGTGGGTTGATAAATGAGTACCAAGTATGCTTGAGAACTAAACACTGGGGGTGCCGCGTTCGACAGACCACCTAACCGGAACATCTGCTTTTGCACCCCAGAGCCCAAGGTCAAGAAAACTGAGATGGGCACAGTAGGCATTGGCCCTCTTTAGGCTGTCGCGCCACTGAGAATATATATATATATATATATATATATAAACTGCTGTTTGTAGAAAATGCAACACCATGAAAGAATCATCAGAATCAAATGAAATTTAATGCAGAAACGACTTGTACTGATACAAATAAATGATGAAATTTTCAAAACAAAAGAAACAAATTAAGCGTCCGAAATCAGTATTTGGTGCAGCCACCACGCGCTGCAATAAGTGCTGCTATACGACGTGGCATGGAGTCAAACAGATGTTGAATATCTGCTTGAGGAAGAGAATTCCATATCGCTTGTATGCGCAACCAAAGTTCGTCTTTGGAAACTGCAGGACGCGGATCACGAGTGAGACGCCGACCAACCATATCCCACACGTGCTCAATAGGCGACATATCCGGCGAATAAGCAGGCCAAGGAAGAAGTTGCATGCGTTGTGCTGAACAGAATTCTCTAACAGTCCGCGCAACATGTGGGCGTGCATTATCCTGCTGAAAGATAGCTCCAGGGATGCCTTGAAGGAAAGGAACGACTTCGGGCTGTAGCACTTCACGGACGTATCTGTTGCTATTGAGATTACCCTCAATTCGTATCAAATTGGATCGTCCATGATACGAAATCGCACCCCAGACCATAACTCCGGGTGTTCGACCACTATGTCGTTCAATAATACACTCAGGAAGGCAGCGTTGACCGGCATAACGTCTAACACGAACACGGCCATCATGGGTCCACAAATTGAAGCGTGATTCATCTGAAAAGACAACTTGGTGCCAATCAGCTCGCCAGTCTCTGTGCTCAAGAGCCCACTGCCGACGCAGCCGTCGATGATCCGCCGTGAGGGGAATCCTGTATAATGGCACCCTTGCACGCAATCCACGGCGCAGCAGACGACGACGAATTGACGAAGCCGACAATTGTACACCTGTAGCAGTAGACCAATGTGCTGCCAGCTGCCTGGAGGAAGCTGTGCGATCATTCACCGCCATGCGGAGCAGGTGTCGATCATCGCGCTCTGACGTCACCTTCTGTCGTCCAGTGCCTGTTTTTCGAGTTGTTCGGTGCTCGTCGGTCCACTGCTTCCAAACTCGCATCACTGTGGAACTGTTCCGCTGCATACGAGCTGCTATTGCGCGATAGGAAAATCCTCCTTCTCGAAGGCCGATTATCCTCCCTCGTTCAAACTCCGTAAGTTGCTTGAATTTCTTATTCTTCCGTCGTGGAGGCATACTCAGGTCTCACTAAACGTTTGCCACTAACAAATAATCATAGACTATTTTCAACGTCCCGCTACAGCACTTTATTTATACGCTTTCAGCATCAATTCAGTGGGCGCTGCGCGCGCCACGCACGCGCGATGGCTCTGAAACTTTATTAATTTGCATAATATCCTATAATTGACATTTGCTGCGAATTTCATTTGATTCTGATGATTCCTTCATGGTGTTGCATTTTCTACAAACAGCAGTTTATATACACATACATGTAGCGTAACTACCACTACGAAATTTAAACATCAATTCACTGGTATATAAGACATGCTAACTTGAATCTCTCACGAGGTACCTTTTGATAGATGACGGTTGGCATGGTCGATAACTCCGTCCCTACACACACCCACACACACACACACACATATATATATATATATGTTGGCAAATTTTAATATCTTAGGTTAATGTTTACAAAGAAAGACTAATTAAACAGTTTAGTCTTTCTTAATTATCCAAAATAGTTATACCCTAAACAGAGGTCAAAGAAATTAGTAAAATATTACAAAATCAAAAGCAGATCAGTACTTTGAGGACCCTTTGATAATTATAACTATAAATATTTCACATGATATTGACGATATGCAAAACCAATATTAAAATTTCAACAATTTATTTCACAATAGTTGCTTTTGCATGTAATTATGTTTAGTCCATCAGGAAAATATTACGTCTGTTTCAAACAATCAGTTTTAACAGAATACCAATATAACAGAAATCACAAAACTTATTAGCCTGCGCTAAAATTAACTGTTATCTCTCTCCTGCTAATAATGGATTTCTTTTACTATATACTATATTATCTAGCAGATATGTGGCCCGTGGGAATTGATGTGGACAAATTTATTGACGTGGTCTTCAGACATAAAAGATTGAACACCCATAAGCAAACACATCATGACCATCTATTTAGCTTTGATTCTTAAAACGTATTTTATCCTTATTTTTACTACCTTTAAATGCGATGATTTAAAATATGTTAGTCCAATTTATTTGGAATTTTGTATAAGTGTTTTCGACATATCCGCTTACGGAATAAACGACTTGTTAACTGATCTAACTTTTATTTAATATGTCACAGCGAAATGTTTTGGAAGAAAGATAATTGTATTTTTAACATTTTTTACTAAATGCGCTGAGAAACCAACAGTAAATTATTTAAACAAATAGTATGTTTAGTACATTGTCTTATACTATAATTATTTATATAAACTTTATTGAGTGGACAAAATTAAAAAATAATCATTTGGAACTAAATTTAGGAGCCTTAAAATAATATGGAGGAATTTTGGCTATTATTAACTCTTTCACGCTTTGATTTTTTTTTTTAAGTTTTAGAATTTTATTATAATATTTTATGCATAATATAAACAAAAATTTAAAAAAGAATTTTAAATAATCCTTTTACAGTTTCGTCTCCAAAGGCATTTGGTAACCTTAATGGTTCAAAAAGAAATTATAGGTTAAAAAAAGTCAATTCAATGAGCCATTTTGTTAAAGCTCGAAATTAGCGATTTAAAGACATGTTGTGATTAGCAGTGTATAAAGAATTTCCAACAAAAGATAGGGTATACTATGTGCTATGTAGACTAAAGGATAAAACAACGCGAATAAATCACAAATGAAAGTAAATAAATAGACATACTATAGTTTCAGCTCTATAAGTAAGAACCTTCCTCAGTTTATATGTTTATAGAATTGAATCTATAGTCTGTCTATATATGTACTTTCATTTATGATTTATTCGCGTAGTTTTATCCTTTAGTCTACATAGCATAAAGTATACCCTATCCTTTGTTGAAAATTCTAGTATAAACGGGCCTTTTTGGGTATGTTTATTTTGTCTTATCTGAGGAAGTTCCCTCGTATAGAACTGAAACTATAGTTTGTCTATTTATGTACTTTTATTAGAGTTTTATTTATTCTGATTTTTGATTTAGTTTATTAGGAATTTGCTTATTGCCAGGTCATTGAATATAAGTTTTTTTTTTTTTTTGTTCTGTGAACAGCTCTATGCCATTTTTTAAAGTTTCTAAATGTACAAAAATGTTGACTAAACCCTTTTCCCTCTAAGCTCTTTAATTAGTAATTTTAAGTTTAATTTTATTCTTTCGAAAAATCTTCACTGAAATTTAGCAACAGTCTCACAAAACTGAATCTATACCGCTGAAGAAAACACTGTTTTTTCCCCTTAAAATATATTTTAGGTTTCTTTCTTATTCACAGCGGTTTATTGAAATTTTTCTCCGATATATCGGTAACGGATAGATTCTTCCACTCCAGAAAAATATTGACTCAATTTAGCAGTTCCCTATTGATCCCACTTTTGAAACCTTCACGTTTTGGATTTATTTTTACTCTTTGTCTTAATCTCGAATGAAGACTTCATCTGCTGATTCTCTATCAGCCATAAAAATCTCACAATAAAGATCCTCACGTGAGAGAGACATGGGATGAACACAAGTGATGATTTCATTACTTTTACGACTGGCTCGTCCAGAAGAATACCATCATTTCTCTGGGTCATCCCTTGTAAACGGATTTTATTGTCTGCGAAAAAGGAAAAGCATTCCCTTTTTGGCGCCTAAGGGGCATCCATCCTATGTCACATTCTCACGTATGTATTCTGTATGAGTAAGACACAAATTCAATTAAAAATGTGCATTCCAAATCCGTTCACACTGTTAGAGTTTTCACTCTGAAATTATGGTAAAATAACCAAGAGCAGTCTGTCCGTCCGATTAAACCTAAAGTTTATGGTTTGGAACATTTTTTTACCTTTATGGTTTTGAAGCCGTTTACATCTGGCATAGTTACAAAATCGTGAATACAAAACTTTACGGTTTTGTAACCATTAACAACTAGCATAGTTTCTTAACTATACAAATCGAACTTAAACGGTCATTGAAGCTCTCCGGGTGCAGCGTCATTTATACTATATATAGATGACCCTAAATTATTAAGAATGATAGTTACATATCCTAATAGTTTAGGGTCATTTATTGAAGAGTGCAGGGTATTAGAAACTCTTCATGTATTGAAGGAATAGAAAGAAATATTGCGGTATCAACGCTAGGATTCAAACCCCTGTTCAGCCGGTATTGAGATTAACCGATTAGCAGTCTCAGTTACAGTATGTTTCCAGCTGAGAGGAAAAATTGCTTGAATAACAGTATGATTATCTGATTTTTGCGAATATCTGTTAGAATTTTCATTCTAAAATTATAGTTAAATAACTTACAGAAGGCTGCTCATCCTATCATTCGTAAAGTTTACAGTAAATAAAATTGCTTTTCATGTTTACGGTTTTAAAACCGTTTACAACAAGTAAGGTTGAGAAACCTGTGAATACAAAACTATACGGTTTTTTAACCATTTACAACTAGCATGATTTCAAAACCGTAAAAAAGAAGTTTAATTGGACATAGGAGACAGTTTACAGCTTTCAATTTATGCGTGAAATAGAGTATAATATTCTAACAGTCCAGGACTACAAATTGGGGTGTGCAGGATACTGGAAGCTCTTTATGTGTTCATGAGATTTGAGGAAATATTATGGCGTCAACGCTGGAATTCGAACCTCGTTCTGTCGTTTATGAAATTTACAGATTAACCCTATCGGTTATAATATGCACCCACCAGCAGGGAACTAAGTGGCTTCATTAAGTGGGTCTAGTTGGGGCTATAAAGTTCTGGTTGTTAAACCATATAAACTAAAAAGAATCATTATAGTTTTTTCCCACACTTAACAGTTCGAATATCCTCTTTTGTTATGATTATTTAGCTGTTTTGGTTCAATGTGGTAAAATAACGTTTAAGTAAATTACTTTTTAACCATTTTTACCAAGAAATTTATAAAAGCGCAATATTTGAACTTATTAGGGCTTAATTTGACACATTTAGGCATTCCAGTTATTACAAAATGCAGGACTGTATCATTTCATCCTATTTTTCAACTTCCGTGCCCTAGGAAAATATAGAGGGTAGAGTTGAGGATAGATTTTAAAGTTTTGGTTTAGATCCAATATGGTCCGCTTAAAGTTTTCTCACTCATTCGAATCACTATCTTGAATTTACCCTTTGACATATTTTTCAATCTTTTTTCCATATTTCGTTCAATGTAAGTGAAAAATATTATCGTAATCATTTTAATAATTCATGGTTATAAAATACAGCATGAAACACCAGTGTCTTTTTCTGCTCTGAATTTAAAAATTATTCAAACTTCCAAATAATAACATTTTCAATTTGCAATGCATCAAATTTGCACAGTTTTAGATCTAAGAGAAACAGTTATTCATCGTTGAAATTTCTGAAGCTTACAAAATCAATTATTGGTAAATTGTGAATGTGAACGAAAATAATTCAAACTACTTTTTTTGTGTTTTATACTTTAGAGCAAATATAATTGTGATATTCTAACAGATTTCTTTAAATAACTATTAGACTGCTTTTTATAATTAAAAAATACCAAAATATTTTTTTTACTTGCAATTAGAGCATCAGTTAAATATGTATGTGTAAAGGACACCGGTGTCTCATCTGCGTTTTAAGGTTAATAAAAGGATTGGGCAGTCAAAGAGGAAAAATTAAAGTCAAGTGAGGTATTGTTTCCTACGAAGAGTAAGGCATCATTTATATGGTCAGGACCGAGGCCCATCCGATGGATCGAAAATCGGAATAATTGTACAATTTTAAATAAACGGCTATGGCAACTTCTTTTAAGCAAGATAACTATAGTGCTAGTATATATTTTGAAATATTGCAAACGTGTGTTAAGATGGAACAAATGTGTACGGAAAACAGGTACATTTTTTCAAGGACACCCAAGGAAAAAAAGAACGATTTTTCGATCCGCTATTGAAAATAAATATGGATTTTGGATGAATTAATATGGTGAATGAAAAAAAAATAATGCATGCATCTTCATTGATCTAGTTAATTGAACGATTTGGTTAATACACAAATTCGGTTTACAGAACGATCAGTTCAGTTAATTTGATAAATGCGTTCCACTTTTTAATATATATATATATATATATATATATATATATATATATATATATATCGCTATTTGTCAAATATTTTATGGTAAATTTTTATTGTCTTTAACGTTTAATATAAAAACATACCTTTAGTTGTAAACATAAATTTTTAAGTAATTCTAAAATGCTATTCGCAAATAAGAAATAAACATTAGGAACATGCACTTTAACGTCAGAATGTCACTTCAGTTATTTTTTTCATCTAATGAAAATCACATGATTTATAAAAGGATAGAAATAACTCTAAAAGACATAACTCGAGTAAGAAAAATTGTTTTAGAAAACTTTACGAACGTGTTTTAAATATTTTTTTTTTCTTCATTAGATTGTAAAAGGCAAAATGAAAATCATTTTTATGTCAAGATTAGATGGCATCATTTCAAGTTTATCTTTACTTTTTTCGGTCTTATTAACTAAAAACGGGGCAAGTCACGATCGCATGCCTTTTTAAATGGTACGGGATAGATTACATTAAACAAAAGTGACACTTATGGTTTATTTCAAGAAATCTTACTACAGAGAGAGAGAGAATCTACCAACTGTTTAGTATAAAGTTAAAATGGACATGTTAAGGGGGTCATTGTTTTTTATTTCATGGCGAACTTTTTGTAATCAGAATAGTTTAGAATTTACTTTAGAATATTTTTTTTGATGAGTGCTTGGATTATTTTGTGCGCAAAAGTGATGTAAAACATTAAAACGCAATTTTAATACAACTTCTGAATACTTTATTATTTAATTTATTTTTCTTGATGTAATCCATAATACAATAAAAAAATTTAAAAAATATTGTACACAGACAATATTAAAAAAAAAAACATTTTAAAATTTTTAGGAGTAAAAATTGTTTACAAAAGCAATGCATATTAGATCGTAAAAATAGAATTTCTTTTAAATATTTTCTCAAATTTATTTGATGGATGACCTCCTTACTTATTTATAGGTTCTATGTTGACTCCTGATGGGTAGGATTTAGCTAAGGGAAGGGGACGAGTTTTATGTTATTAGTTAGGTTTTTCAATGGACATGCATTTTCGAAGTTCGTCTACTTTAAACAATTTTCAAGTGATTTACATCGGGCTATTACTGTCTCATCTGTGAATCTAAAGGAGTTTCTATTAGTTTTCTTGAAATTGCCCCCTCACCTCAGAAGTGTCGCGTTTGATTTTAATGAATGCTTCCTTTAAAAATATTTCCCGCGAGCATTTTTAAATTTGTGATCCAACCTGATCCGATTTCTGATTTGATAATTGATTGTTTCCTTAGATTTTAGATTACCTGCATGTTCTATCGTGTATAGTGATTATGTTTGAATGATATTGTAAGATAGTTTGCGGTTCCCATCTTTAATTGGATACTTGCTATCGACGTTACACGTGGGTCAGTCAGTCAGGTTCGACACACTCACGCGTGACGTCACTTGCAGATATCCAATTAAATCAGATCCAAAAATTGATTCAGCATGATAACAAACGCAATCCTAAAAACTGTAACCTCTTATACCTCTGATCCAAAAATTGATTCAGCGTGATAATAAACCCCAATCCTTAAAATTGTAACGTTAATGCGCTATGCACAGCCACCCGATTAAGCGCAATCATGTGAATAGTTGCAAATATACATTTGCCATTGCGAGTTGGATGTAAATGCGTTAATCCGTAAAGTATGAAATAGGATTCGTAAATTGAAATAAAATTATAAATTTTAACAGGTTTCCTTTCGTATAATATTGTCTTAGACCTTGCCTCCAAATAACGTTTTAGTGACTTGAATACTTGATTGCAGTATATTTATTTATATTTTTGATAATAAAATAGAAATGGTTTTTGAGTTTTTTTTTTCAAGGCGGTTTTGGAAAATAGCAGAAAATTAAAAATAAAAATTACTAAAACATAACAAGAGAAATTTGAGCTAGAAAACTAGTACTAAATTAATAAAAATTCTAGAGATAATTTTTTTTTAGAAATTTGAAATAGGCAAAATAATTTAATTGCTTGTATATTCTTTTTCTCAAAAGGACGCCATACCATGATAGAAATTGTTCGTCGAAAATTTTCTTCCACCTCCATAACTATAGTTTAAAATTTAAAGTGAAGAAAAAGTGAGTTTAGACAAGTTATAGAGTAAGCCATGAAGTTCCAAATACTGAAAAGAAAATTTTAAAATGTCCAAATAAAAATAAATTTGAGAAGATAATTTAGGACTACGCAATGGAGAAGTTCTCTTCTAATAATTTGTTTGCATTTTGATATTTTGTTTTTCAGCAATTGGAAACTTCCTTTCGACAAAACTTACTTTCTCTGAATAAACATACTCTTTTTTTTCAAGGGATTTGAATTTCTGACTCCAAAATATAGGGTGTAGTTAATATTTATTATTATTTTATTTAATAATAGTAAAAAAAAATTTGAATTGAAAGGTATATAATTTTTTACATCATTTTAAACTAGATAATTTTACATTGCAAAATACAAAATTTGAGCAAAATCAATTGAATAATTCCTGAGAAATCAAATTTTAAATCTACGACTTTCTTAAATTTTGCTTTCTCAGGAGTTGTACAACCGATTTCGCTCAAATATTGTATTTTACCATGTCAACTTGCATAGTTTAAAATGGTTTAAAAATTGTATGCCTTACAGTTCAAAATGTTTTCGATTATAATTAATTAAAATACTAAATATTTACATAAATTTATTTTTTGCATATAATTATCTTTGGGCAAATGAATTTTATAAATGTGAGTAAAAATTAAAATTAACATTAAGGGGTCCAAACTTTGGATCGCTCTACTGACCCAACTATGGTGTTCATATTTCCCAGATTGCTGCTACACTCTTTATTTTAAGGGTCAGAAATCCGAATCCTATGAAAAAAAGAGGCATGTTAACATACCTCTTTCTCAGAATAAATTTATTCAGAGAAAGTACATTTTTGTGTCTGATTTTGTAACTCGAAATATCGTTTGCACTAACTAATTTGCATAATTGAGGTCACCCCCCTCGAACCTTTAAAATTGAGTCCTAAAACGTGAGTGAAGATCTGATTATTCAATCAAAAGCTGGGTGGTCCGTTTTTTTAAATTTTTTTAAAATTTTTTATTTTTTTTATTTGCACACTGTGTATTATATCTAAATGTTAAAATTTTATAATTTTATTGCAATACTTTAATAAGAGCAATGACTAAATGAAACTATAAGTAAATCAATATTCATAATAAATTTATAAATACTAAATGTCCAATGAAAGATATTTAAATGTATCCAAATTGTAAGTGGAATTCATCCTAAAACAGGTTTTTAAAGGCACCCAAATTTAGAATTAATGTGTCAAATAAAGATGTTTAGAATCGTGCAAAGCAGCAGGTGTCAACATAACTAAAATGTGTATTGAATATTCTTCAAAATAGGTTTCAAGTAGTATTCTGATTAGGTGTTACGCTATCCACATTTCATATTAAACACTGCCTAAAATTGATTTCCACTGGGTTCAGAATGAGTCGTGAGATACCCAAAATGGGACATCAAATGGTATAATGATAACACAAACAGACTTAGGTCATGGTCCAATTTAGTATGAATCTAACTTGGGTAACCTCTTACCTAACAGTCTTTCAATCCAAATTGTTTTTTTTTCTACCTAATTTAAGTTTTTTCCCCAAATGAGTGCTTAGTAATATCCAAAACAAGCATGGGTCATGACCCAATTTAGTATGAACAAAAAGTGGTAACATCATACCTAAGAATCTCTCAACCCAAATTGGTAACCTCATACCTAAGAATCTTACCACCCTAATTAGTTTTTCTTTCCTTCTTTTTTTACTTACTGATTTTTATTTTTTTCAGTGTACTATATACACTATATTATAATATTACAAGCATACGATTAACTTACTTTTTAAAAGTATAACATTATATCTAAGGATTTTATTTCTAGTTAGCTGGTAAAAAATAATGTTTAATTGAAGTACATTTAATTATAAATAATAAAAACTTAGTAATCAAAAAGTTTTATTTTCATTTAAGATTTTAAATTAACATAAAACATATAAAATAAAATATTTAATAAGGAACGTGAGTTAATTGATAAGCGGAAGAGTAATTAATGACTTTTTTCTAAAATAGTTTTGTTACTTATAATACCTTGATTTAAATATATATTACAAACATCAATTGTCTTTAGTCTTCAAAAGATAAATTAATATCTCAAAATAATATTACTAATTTAATCATAAAAAATAATATTCAATAAAATATATTTATATGTAGTAGATGCTATGCATTATATTCAGCTTAATATTTTCATCAATAAATATAACACCTGCATTTTTTATGAAATAATTTACCATGAATGGATTATATATTAAATACCCATATATGGAACTAGTTACTATTTATCAGTGATAAATATTCTTGACATTTACGTAATCCAAAAAGGATAAGTTGCACAAAAAAATGAGACACTTTTATATTTTCAACCGAAAAGACATTAATTCTAAATAGGAGATAAGTTAGGTGTTTTTCATTATTTTACAGTCGCTTAGCTTTTTTTATGCAATTCACATAAAGTACTTAGAGTTCTTTTGCAAAAAATTAAAGGCTATTTGCGAACGAAAAACTAAAAAAAGACGATTCATGATAAGAGAACTTGGTAGGTAAACAGAAAGTGATTGATTAGTTAAGGCAGTTTATTTTATCAAAACAACTTCACTATTAAGAATGAATGCATTAATTGATATCAAAACATTAATGTTCGGGGATGAATAGTTTTAAAAGATTAACTGAAGTTTTAAAGTCATTAAGTTATTATTAAAATAACTTCGTGGAATTTTTATAATTATCATTCCTACAGAAGTAGGTAAAACAATTCATCAGTTGTACTTAAGTCAATTGTTTGACATATTTGTATTGAGTAGCCGAAACTGTTATCGTATCGTCTGAAACCGGCATTCATAGATCTAAAAATTTTATAATTTATTCATGTAAAAATAACTAACAAATTTCTGAAAAATTCATTTTTCTAAAACTGATGAGAGGAAATAAGAAACTTTACCTCGTCAACCATATTTTTCTGACAAGTTCCCTGTTGACTACAATTTATTTAAACATAAGGACTTTTTTTAACAGTAAAAAATAATCAAAACAGTCTTTATTGACATAAATTCAAACCATTTATTTGTAACTGACAGTAAAACAGTTTATAGAAATCGATGAAAGAAATATATTAAAATAAATGAAGCATATTTTACTCAAAACAATCTCCAAAACATTTGTGTTTGTGACCTTCAAAATTTATGTGCCAAAACGTTTATTTCACATAATTAATTCATTTCCGATATCTACTCTTACTTTTTTACTTTAGTTTTTAGTATTGATTAGTGTCCGATTTTTATTTTTGAAAAATTTTTTTAAACTCATTTATAATATGACGTCAATTAACGTTTTAATACGTAGTTGAGTATTAATAATTGTAAAATTCACTCGATATTTTTATTTAATGTAATCATCCTTGAGATAAAATAAGTTTTGAATAATAAATATAAATTAAATTTTAAATTTAGCCGTTATAACTTTTGCTAAAATCTTTAATTTGATATAACTTCTGAAAAAAATATTATAATTAATTTTAGATTGGTTATTAAATTTCAAGAAAATTATACAAGTATAACTTAATATTAGGTAAATATAATATTTTATATAATGAATGGAAAAAAAATCTTAAAGAGCACTGTTTATCTTTAATAAATAGCTTTTGTTTTAGGAATATGCTATTCTTGTTTTAAGTATTTAGCTCCAAATTGGGCGATTCTCCGAAAACCAAACTATGTCAAACGAAATATCACAAGATTTGCTTAAGATAGAAAAATGTTATTTTGTATACTTTTAGGACATAATTTTTTCATACATATAAAAAAGAGTTATTTACGTTTTCCAGAAATTGTTTTTAAATTTGCATATACTGGCCTGTTTAAAATTTTTTCTTAAAATTTTCATTTACTTAAAATTTTACACAAACATTTCATTTAAGTAGTGCTAGTATAAACTAGTATATATATATATATATATATATATATATATATATATATATATATATATATATATATATATATATATATATATATATATATATATATATATATATATATATATATATACTAGAGGGCTCCGTCCCGTGCTCGCTGCCGCTCGCCAACCCCCGATAATTGCTACGCAATGACATTTTTGTTTGCTTCGCAAACAAAATTAAAGTCGTTTTCCCTGAGATTAGCGGGCAGTTTTTCTGCACCAACATCACATAGAGAGAATATGATAGGATTGTAAAATGTCAGAGGTGCTTATTATCAGCATTATAAACTTATATTCCGCCGTCGCGTATTGATAGCACTACGATTATTTTCTAGGTCATTTTATGCTGCTAAATTATGTTCAGCTCTATGTCGCTGTTGATATCGCCTAAGATATTCACGGCGATCCATTTTTTATAAAAGATATAAGATTTTTAAAATAAATTCTGTTCAATATATTTTGTTAATTTGGAATGTAAATAGTTTCTTTAAAGAGTGTTGATTCGTGCTTCCAATAACTCTACCCGATTTATCAAAGCTATTAAAATATATTGGAATTCCAAAATAAATAACTGCGTTCAATCAAATCAAACATTCTATTTTAAAACTTTGGAACAACTATCTTTTTACATTGCCACTCAAAATTATTAATAAACACTGGATAATATTGCGTTAATGACACTTTTATCTAATGACGTCATAAACAATCGTTTGCATAAAATATAGTTCATAATAATCATATATAATCGCTTGCATAAATAATCGTTTTGTCTTTTTATAGCTTTACGCAATAAATGTGAGATTTTTTTTTCTTTTCTAATTTTTTCTTTCTTTTTTTTTTGGAATGGCGATGTTATAATTTTGTTGTTCAGTTAATAAATCTTTCTTTTTATAAACGTAATAGTAGAGTTTTCTTAATTATTTGATTCGAAGTCCTCTGAGTTTTATTTGAGGTCAGTTTTTATTTTGTATTTTTTGACAGCATTATTAAAAATTATTACCTTTTCACACACATGCGTTCTCAATTTTGATTGGCTGTTTCGTGCGTTACTAACCAGAAGTCTTCTGTGATTGGATATGTGTTATCATTCCACTCTCTTCTTATATATATATATATATATATATATATATATATATATATATATATATATATATATATATATATATATATATATATATATATATATATATATATATACAGTAAAACATTTTCTTGTGCGGTGGATAGGGACTGCATAAAAAAATTCGGACTTAGAAAATACATCAATGATTTATGAAATAGATGAGAGAATGCTTTCAATTGAATGAAATAATTAAATTAGACCTAAAGAAATTGTAAAAATATTTAATTCTTCATTGTACATATACCTGGAGAAGTTTTCAAATTCTACATTAAATAGTGTAATTGACTGCCTTTTTACTTCCTTTTGGCTATAATTATTCATTTTAAGGGAGTACTTATGTCTAAAAATAAAATAAAAATCATTATAACTACATATAAATAGAAACAAAAGTAACTAATTTATTTATCTTTAATCTCTCTATAAAATGAATCCTTAATCACGTGAATCGTGTATAAAACTCTGAATACGAAGCGTATACTGTTCTCGCGTCGAGCGACAATATGTACGCAACTGACTCTGCCTTGTCAGGAGATTGTTTAAAATAAATGAACAGAGCATTGCGAAGTCCAGATACATCAATGTCAAGGAGGCCACGTAATCAGAGTTCGTCCACAACATGTATATGTACATTGATAGTAAACATAAACTGGTGCTAACACCGCTAAGATTCATATACCGCATAAAAAAATCGCACAAAAAAAATTTGCACAAAAATAAAATCGCACAAAAACAAAATCGCATAAAAAAGGACCGCACAAAAAGAGGCTTTACTGTATATATTTGAATGTGTAAAATAATACTTTTTGAATCCGTTTAAATATTGAACTCACAAAGGTGTATCACTTGAAAGTTTGTCCAACGGTGTATCAATTGGAAGTTATTAATGTCACTCTTTTGAAACAGGGAACTTTCTATTATTTTTGAGAAGAATTGAAAAGTTTTACTCTTGCGTCTGCAAAATCTTTTATACCCACCATTCAGTTGAATTGATTGAGTGCTTTGACGAAGTGATTCATTTACGGTTCTTATCATGACTTGGAAATTCTGAATTAAGGTGTGTAACAGATTCTGCTGCCATTCACCTTATACACGAAATAATTTTTTCATACACGAAAAGTATTATTCTTAAGAAAAAATAATAATACATGTTATAATGTGTAAGCTACAATTCTAAAGAACTTCCTTAAGCCAAAATATGCATTTAGAACTTAATAGTAAGCCTTATATAAAAAAAATATTGCACTCTTTGTATGCAAGTAAGTCACTCTCCTATTATACCAACATGTCATTCATGTCAACATGGTATGTCAAAATGTCAGACTAATAGTATGAAAAAATTTGACTCTCCTAGTATTTTTTGAGTCAAAATTTCATTTTACAAACAGCATTGTTAAAGTGAGCTCCCTTCATTTTTTTCTTGTTATGTGCCTTATAAAAAGATAGATTTTGGCAAAGATTTTTAGTTTTTCAGAATTTGCGATTTGGAATTGTCAAGTTTTGAAGAAGAAAAATCACCCAAATATTTGGAGCAATATATTTGGAACAATAAGGCAACACACGTTAGTGGACTAGAGAAAAATTACTCAAAATTTACACATTTGAGTCTACAATTTGATTTTTTAATGAAACGTAACAAAACAAACCAATTTCTAAATTGGTTTGTTATAAATTTTAAAATAAGTGGATTGCCTACGACATTGATATTCAAAGAAACTTTGAAATTGAAGATTGAAAAGTTGTACGTCCTTTTCTAAGCCAGCCCACAGTGACATCCATTAAAATTAATGTAGCGCGTTTGGGCCAAACATCTTAAAGAAGAGAAGGCTTTCGCACGGATCACTTTAGTAGTCCGAAAGGAATGCACATAAACAGTACAGTGTAGGGAAGAAAGATGCTACAACCTTCGGATTACTAAACCGCGTAGTGGAGTAAAAAATACGACAGTTGTCACAACATTCTGTCTTCTAAGGGATATGATTTCTCGGTTATGGTAACCCATGCGAAAAATTTTCTCTCTTCTAGAAGGTGTTGATTTGGACACATCTGTATAGACATTATGAATGATAAACTTTGGTTTTGAGATAAATCGATAATTTCTAACATGTGCTGTTTATAAAAAGATTGATTTAGCAAATTAAGGTGATTTTTGTATCAAAACATTTACAAATAATTTTATATCCTTTGTAAGGAAATATAAATTTAGTGGCACATGCATATTATTAATTGGTTCTTTCAAAATGACTTAATCAGATGTCCAATATAATAAGATATTATGAAAAATGCATAAAAACGCGAAAAAAATCTAATATATACTAATGACTCAAAATGACAAAAAAGAAATAACTTTATGAACACGACAAAAAATACAATTTAAAAAAACAAAATTGACTCACTAAAAAATACAAAAATTAAATGAATCGGAAAACAAATACAATTTAAGAAGCGAAATGTGGTAAGTAACAAACAAAATTACGATATACAAAATACATAAAAAATGTAATTTGTTTGGCTTCTCTATAAATGCCTATTATTTATCCATTACCAGTCATATGGCTGCTCTCAGTTAACAATTTCTATTGAGTAGAAACGAAATACGATCGTAAAATATTACAACTACAACATATCTTTAGAAGGTGTCATATTAAAATGCACTTCTCATAGTTTTATTTTTCGAGAATGAATATATTCTTAAAATAATTCGTTATGTTTAATAATAATACATTTTATAATTCTATACAAATTCAGTTATTAACTAAAAGTAACTACTTTGCCATTTAAAAGAATTGCATACAATCTAAAAATATATTCTCTTAAACTGTAACTATTTTTATATTAGTAAATACCTCGCCTTTTATTCTAACCAAACATGTTTGCAGACGAGGCAGAATAAATCTTCAGTGTAAGAGTTGTATACAAGAAAGGATTCAATATAATCAGATTATATAAAGTGTTCCTTCTCTGTGTAAAAGGTATTTTGGGAATAGGATTAATTTCCTTGTGGCGAGTGAAGTAGTAATTAAATCGTAAGCCTTTTGGTAAAGCTTCAGATTGAAAATGAGATGAACAACCACTATATAGTCTCTGATTGAAGTTAAGGAATGAATGCAGTATTATGCCAGAAATAAAGGAGGAAATAAAAATATTTTTTATACGTTAAACGCTATACTTTTAAATGGCAAAATTTTTATACAGATTATCGTCAATGCATTAAATGCTGGCCTTTTTAGAATTCTTAGTTTTTGCATTAAATGCTGGCCTTTTTAGAATTCTTAGTTTTTGCATTAAATGCTGGCCTTTTTTAGAATTCTTAGTTTTTGCATTAAATGCTGGCCTTTTTAGAATTCTTAGTTTTTGCATAGGATGCTTAAGTATTTTATAGAATTATAAATGCTTTTTAGGTAAAGTTTGAAACATGAGAATTATTATATACTTTGCATAATCATTGCACAGAATATTTTTATTATTTTTTTTATTTTCCATTCAGTAGAATTCCTAGGCAATGTAAGAAATATTTATCCTTTCATATTTTCCCGGTAGATTTTGGAACATTATATACAATTAATAAGTTTTTTTTTTTTTTTTTTTTTTCAGAATTGTTAACATTTCTAATCCATAAAAATACGTTTGCATAAAAATAAGGATATTCAATAATACATATCTTTTGTAAGATTGTTTTATAGTATTGCAATACTTGCAAGAGTTGTTTTATTGTCAAGTAAAATACTATGGTATATTAAAAATGTTTTAATTTAATTTATACATTATTGCAAAACATATAATTGTTAATATTAAAAAATTTTAATGAAAAGCAAAATGGTAATAAATTTATATACAACAATGATTGCTATTTTTTTTAATAATACTTAGTTTAGAATTACTTGTAAGTATTCTGCCATGCAAATGAAAAAAAAAAAGTGCCTCACAGTAGATTTTTCAAAAAAGTGGCTTGACAACTATTTTCTTTCTATTGCTAATGCTGTGAACACTAAAATAGAATTTCGAAAAACTGGTAAAACAAAATTTAATTTAAAAAAATCTTTTGCAATAAAAAAGTAGCTTATCATAGGGAAATACTAAATATAATAAAAACCCCAATTTTGAATTCGTTGTCATTTACGTTGATTTTTCTTTTGCACAGTAGTATTACTTCCTTCGTAACTATTTAGTTGGTTACAACTCTTGATGTTTTAGGTAGGATAAAATAAACAAAAATAGATGAATTAAAAAAGGTACAAACATTAAACTAAAACAAGTAATTTGTGATCCAAATGATCGGATTTTATTTATTTGTCTATATATTATTATTACAAGGTCAATCATGTTTTTCATACTTTTTGTAGCTCCCACAAATAAATACTTTATATAATGCCATGCTTTTATGCTGATTTGCTGATTTTATTTTGCTTTCTATCACTGATAAAAATTCAGGATCAAATTACGGCATAAAGTAGCGGCCCTTTGGGTGTATTATCCGTAAAATTAATTTTACTGAAAACTCCATTTTTACCGTAAATAAGTAAATAGTAATTTTTACATTAATTATTTAATTAGAGTGATTCAGTGATTTTACTGTAGTTATTACTGTAAAAATTACGATATAGTATTAGATTTATTGTTCCATAACATGTTCCGGAAAAAAGAGAATTTTACAGTAAAAAATACAGGTACCCTGATGCCGATACTTTTTATTATAATTTGAACCAGAATTTCTTTATAGTGCTGTAGTAACAATATAGCGAAATTCTACTACATGACATAATAGCATAAAAAGTTTCTTTAAAAGTTGTTTTTGTCAACTTATGAAGGTCTTAGTAGGGGAGTGTCGGGTACCCCCAGCGGGTACCCCCGCCCACTGTCAATTTCATACATATAGAATATTTTCTCAAGTCAATGGGCCATCGGACATTCATTGTTATATTAAAAAAAGATTATTTTCAAAGTTTCAAGTATTTACTGGTAACATGGTAAACAATAGTATTGAAAATATGTTGAATATTGCAGTCAAATTTTTTTAAATTCCTATTTTTTTAAGTTAAACTATTCTTTTTTTGGTTTATTCCTTTTGCATTATTTAATTAGATGATAAAACGATAGAAACATACAAAAATATTGATTATTACTCAATATTATACAGAAATATAAGCAATACTCCTTAAGTGGGCGGGGCTACCCGACTCTCCCCTGCAACATTCAATAATCATACACAAATTTGACTTATTTCAGTGGTGAAAAGAGAAGATGATCAGCTAGTCATGTTAGAAAAGGTTTGCTCTATTTTATGGCATTATTATTAATACTTTGCGTCACACGAATGCTGCTCAATGGGCTGTTATTGACCGTCTGGAAAACTTCACTGGGGATGATTCGAAGACATGCTATCACAATTTTAAACCGTTGCAAAGGGAAGGCACTTTGTGGTCAAACAGTTTAACGAGAGCCAAAACCGCAAACTCTTGGACCCTTTCATAGGCTGATCAAATTAGTCACCCACCCGCTCACTGACCACTGCCAATGATGTTTGACATCGGTGTTTTACTGAGAACCATGTTTTTAAGTTCAGTCTATTGTGGGGCCTATTTCATTATAAGAGATAAATTCGGTTCTTAATTCTTCAACTTACATGAGGGTTAAACGTGACACGTGTCACTGTACTAGGTAGATAGATTTATTTTGTAAAGAGTTTAACAAATATAACCAACAGAACCTGAGTGGTTTAGATGTTAGAGAGATCTCCTGTTAAAGAAGCGTGACTCAAGTTCAAACCCCGATAATGGCTTGTTGATTCATACTGATGATTATCCATATAAAGCTAAACACAAGGGGCACTTACGGATAAAGTTTTTCATAATAAAACTTCCCGATTACCGCATACTATTTATTTTTACGTCTAAGCTGGAATAGTTCAAATGTTAGACAGTTCTCCTAAAGAAGCGTGACTCAAGTTTGAATCCCGATGATGTGTTGTCGATTTGTACTGATGATTAACCATATAAAGCTGAGCACAGGAGGCACTTATTGTTAAAATTCATCATAAAAACACTTCCGGATTACCACCTACGATTTATTTTTACGTCTAAGCTGGAATAGTTAAGTTATTACAGGTATCACCTGCCGAAGAGTTTTGGACCAAATTTGAATCTCGATGAATGTTAATCGATCAGTACGGATGATTAATCATATGAAGTTAAGAACTGGTGGCACTTACAGTTAAAATTCAACATAATAAGACTATTGGATTACCACCTCGAATTTGTTTATATCTCTTATAATTTATGACGTGATATTAATTTCCATAAATCAGTTTATGGCACATGACCTTTCAGAATTTATATGCAGAAAAACTTATGACTCGTAAAATTGCGCGTAAATTTTACTATCTCAATTACATAATTTTCTAGAATATCAACTCTGACTCCATGTTTTTTTCTCCTAAACATAGTGAAAGCGGTGATATACGCAAGAAGTTATGGAAATTCTCCACCGGTTCTAAATTCTACTCTCAGTTAACTATTTATATTGCTTCCTGCTTACGCCGAACTAGCTGGCGATATTCGAGAGGTAAAGGGATCAAGATTTATAACCACCTTTCGGTCAGGCTAAACATGGAAAGTTTTCAGCGTTTTCCTCTCCGTGTAGCGTAAAAGCGGGATAGTTTCGTCAAGAAGTCTTTAAGAAAGATAAATCCAAGAGTTTCCTTGTTTACCGGGTTGTGCTCAAGGCTACTAGGTTAACTAGTAGTAAATTCATAGTCGCTAATCCAATATGAATGAACATCGCTGGTGATGAAATCAACGGAAATATGACAAATATATTTGTATAAATATTTGAATATTTATAATTACAATAATGGAATGTATTTAAATTTTTTTTTGAATTAAATTTTAATGATCAAAATTATTTTATGAAAGGTGGCGAAAACAAAACACTGTAAGAATGCAAACCTCTTTATTTCACTAACTGTTCCAACACATCTTATATAAAACATCGTTTGCAATGTTTTAACTTTATTTTTTGCAAAATAACATACAAAAATGTTAAATATTTTAAAAGGTGGTGTATTTTTATTTTATTTCATTTTATTTATTTAGTTATTGAATTTTGAACAAGGTGCTCTTTTTTGTGACGAAAACATTTCTGGCAATAACTTTAATGGTTACTCTCAACTCTTTATTTTGGCACAGAAAGAGGAACAGTCTTATTTTTCTTTCACAGTAAAGAGTAAAAATAGAGAAAATTATAAAAAACTGAAATCATCTTTATGACTTCATCAGTTTGCCATCATAGTTTTATGAGTTTTATGACTGAAACATACACAAAAAAGTAATTGTTCTTTTTTATATTTATTATAGACTAAAAACTATCGTTATTAGAAAAGAACTTATATTATATTTTTAAATGAGGAATATTTTTATTCAATAGCGGAATGGGGAAGATTTTAGAGAACGTGCTAATTTCTTTATTAAGAATGTAAACATCATTTTTTAAAAAAAAATCGAAAAGCGTTCAATAAAAAAATCAATATTTTTAGTCTAACATGTTAAAGAGCCCCCTAATTTATTTTGTTCCCTACATAAACTTTTCTTAATTTTGAGATTTGCGACAAAAAAGGTATTTTTTAAAATTTTTTTCCAACTTTTGTTTTCTGAAACCTGAAAAAGAATATCATAAATAACTGTAATAATTTAACTAACGCAATGAAGCTGTCTAGGATTGATACACGGTGAAAAGAATTTTGGTAAAATTATCGTATTGTGTGGTAATGACATTTCTGGTAAAACAAAACCATAATTTTGGTTTACAAAAAACTAAAATATACGACAT
Source organism: Parasteatoda lunata (assembly GCA_949128135.1). Classification (NCBI taxonomy): domain Eukaryota; kingdom Metazoa; phylum Arthropoda; class Arachnida; order Araneae; family Theridiidae; genus Parasteatoda; species Parasteatoda lunata. The sequence continues at coordinate 35,907,561 of OX421972.1, read as the reverse complement.
TTAAATCTTTTCTTTGGTATTTTTTCTGTTTATTTGGTAACAGTTTACCGAGAATTCTAGTTTTCAAAATTCTAGTTCTTATAACCACTCATTTAGTAAAAAATACAAAACCAAAATTTAAGTTTTACCGAATAAATGGTTTTCATACCCTGCTCTAAGGTATCATGATAAAATTGGTATATCTTATCTCATTTACAAACTTTTTCACACATTATAAAACCATATTCTTTTGGTAATTTTACGAAAATCATTAACAAAGAGCTTCGATAAAAAGTAATGAGCTTTTCTGTGTTAACCTAAAGCCAGAAAAATGGAAAATTTTATCATATTCTGTTATTGACCATACTTTGTTTCTCAGCGTACTATAGCTTATATATCAGGGCTCGAGAAAACTCGGAAATTTTAACCGAGGACGGCTTGTCCAACAATGTACCCGTCCTCCTTTTAAACTAACCCGTCACTTCTAAATAAATAAAAATATAATTTTCTCTTATTTATTAAAAGCATTTATCATATAAATTGCACAATGAATTACTAGTTATTAGGATTACAAATACTAGGATAACATTATACAGTTATAAAATAAATACTGGGTTACTAATAGTAACCTAGTATTTATTTTATGAAATAATTTATTTCTTATATGAAATAATTTAAATGACAAAGGTCAAGTTATCTGGAATGTCAATTTATCCGAGGGTACTGCGTTTTTTAAATGAATCAAATATGACGTTTGCCAGTTCCACAATCAATCTAATGATTTACAGAGGTTTGTGCTCAGAAATCTGAAAGGGGTTTTCCATTTAGGTAGATGTTCATAATTGCGTTTAACGCTTCTTGTTAAGACCAGTACGTAATGTGTTTTTTTTTTGTAAGTTCATTACTGAAAAGCTCCTTTCAACCGCTGCAGTACTCCCAGACAGAGAAAACATCAATTCCACCAAGCGCAGTATGTTGCTATATTTCTAGATTAGAGAGTCATTATAGAAGTGAGGCGATAGACTCTTGTAAGATAATAAAAATTGAAAATGTATCACGAACTTTAACGGGAAAATGGCCGTCCGCGCGGACATCGGATTCGATAAATTTGTTGTCCGCGGGGAATTTTTGACCGCCGAGGACAGGTGGATGGGTGGTTTTTCGAGCCCTGTATATCATTTGTTATAGGCAAGTAAAATTCCATAAAATTAAAAAAATTTGATGTTTCTTTTATTATTATTTACAAGGCTTATTATCACTATTTATTACGTTTCATTTATCTTTGTTTTTTCTTCTAAAAGTGGATACTTTCAACCGAAACAATTACGGTTAAATACAATGACTAAATTACAGCAACTGTTTGTTAATAAAAAATATGACTATAATAGTTTTATATAAAAAAATTGTTAAAAACAAAATTAATGACTTCCTGAACTTAAAAAAAATAATTCGATTTGAAAGCAATGTTAACTACGGAATCCAGATTATGTTATGATAAAAATGTATGTCCGAAACTACCAGAATATGGTATAATTTAGCGTGTTTCTGATTCTATTGGATCACCTAAAAGATGAGTAATTTTTATCCATGTACTTTGGTAATGTGTTTGGTAAAATTAATTTAAAAAATAAAGTTTTATAATGCATGATAAAATTTTGTAAATGTTGCAAAATTTGGATATTTTCGGTATCGATTAAACGATTTATTCGGTAAAATTCACTTTTCAGTTTTATATTTTTCACTAAATATGTGTTAATAAGAACTTTAATTTTAGTTAAAATCAGAATTTCCAAAGAAATGCATTAAATACCGTATATTTTAGTCTCATTAACTAAAATTATGGTTTTTGTTTTTACCGGAAATGTCATTAACGGTAATTAACAGTGAATCTAATGGTAATTTTATCAGAATTTCTTTATCAGTGTGTGACTCAACAAGAAGGTATAATTGAGAAATAATTTCTCTTCAAAATTAGACTTATATTGTTTTAGCAGTAAATAGGAGAGGGCTTTTATCCCTTTCGAATAAAGTTTTTGTATGCTAATAAAAATTTAAACATTAATGTTAAGAGTTACAACTAGCAACATCTAATCCTTACTTTCAATATGAATTCAAGCGCAATGCTGTAAAATAAAGATCTAGACAGAAATAAATCATGCAAAAAATTAAAATCTCAAAAATGAGTAAACGAGTATACTCATTTCAAAATAAGTAGATTTGTTTCAAAAACGAAAACATGCTCATTTCATTCCTGATACACCGCATGTTTTTAAGTTGATACCGTTTCATTTCGTCATAATTTATTATAAATATGAACTAAAAGACATTTTCAATAATCTTTCTATATACTTGGATAGAATTTAAAAACGTATTCTATCCCCTTAAATCTTTGGAATTAAATTTTTTGACATTTCTTTCTGATGGGAAAGGTGATGCGCGGAAGAATATAGCTCTGAGAATTCGTCGTTATTTGTAAACTAACATGGCGGCAACGTTGAAAATGGCAAACAAGTAAAATGTCGATCTGATGGCATACTTAAGTCATGAAATAAAACTTTAATCGTGATTTGGTATGAAAGATGGCGCATTTTATATTTTTTTATATAATTAGATTTTATTTTTGCATATTTGACTGTAATAAACTAATTAGTTTTGAACTTATTATACTTTGCTCTTTCTAGAAACTACTTCTGTTATTATTTAATTATTTATTTTTTCTTGCCAAAAACCTCATTTAAGTATATTCGACAAGCAGCTCACTAAATTAAAAAAGCATATTTTATTCTCTTTAATCTACAGAGTTAAATTTTTTGTCATTTCACTCAGACAGAACTGGTAATGTGAGGAAGAATACAGCTCTGAGAATCCGCCTTCATTTCTAAACAAACATGGCGGCTAGGTAGAAATTGGTAATCGAGTTAAATGCCGATCAGAGGACATTCTTTAGTCATGAAACAAAACTTAAATCAAGTTTAAAGGTAAAGGCAGTATTTATTATTTATTTAATATAATTGGATTGTCACTTGGAATATTTGATCGTTATAAACAAGTAAATTTTGAATTTATTATAGTTTGTCCTAAACAATATTTTTTGTAGAAACCATTTCTGTTTTTATTTAATTAACAGTTTCTTTCTAATTAGAAACCTCATTTAAGTTTATTCATCAAGCTGCTCACCAAATTTCGTTACATAATTTGAACCAAAAATATAAAATATCACTTATATTTATGTCTTTTAAAATATTTTTATCTCTGTTGATTGTAAAAACAAGCGTTCCATAATTTTAAAAGAATTCTTTTAATTTCCTTTCCCCCCTTTAAAAGATTTGTCATAAATCAATAAGGAGCTAGCTATAGATGCCGTTTAATTTTAGCTTTATAATGTTTATTTTCTCTTATTTGTTTCTAAAATTTTTTCCCTCTTGCTTTTGTGTATTATGATTTGAAAATTATTTTATTAATTATCGTTCAAAGTAAACATATTTAATTATTGATATTTTACTTTTCTAGAATGAAGATGAGTTTACTAAAGTTTCAATATATTTACGTTTTTATTAGAGAAAGGAATGTTGCAAATATAAAATTTATATTTTCAAAATTTTTTTGAAAAATTCAATCATAAAAATAACAAAACATTCATACAATACAATATTTCCTACATTCCATTTTCCTTGAAATTTAAGAAGAGCGATTTGGGAAGTTTAACTAATTTCTAATTAATGGTATTTAATCACTGTTTTTACACTGTAACGAACTCCGGATCAAATTACAGATGTATCATCCATAAAATTCATCTTATCGCAAAATCCATTTTCTCCCTTCTTCATTAAAAACTTCATTCGCTTAAAAAATATACAAACTGGAAATAACAGTCGACATGGTTCAAGCGCTCAAAAATAGGAGCCCATTTTCAAGACTTGGCAGACGTGATTGAAAAGAAAAAAAAGTGATAACAAAAAATGGAAAAATAAGGGGGCGAAACGTAACTGGAAAAACCATTGCAGTCGAGAAAGAAAAACAAATAAAAATCAGGCCAAGAAAAAACTACAGTGGCTGAGATGGAGAAAAAAAAAACAGATCAATGAAATCCCAGTGGCCGACAGAGGAAAAAATTGAAAAACAGACCAAGAAAAACCACAGTGGCCGAGAGGGGCAAATCAGGGTAAAATGCATTTTCACGGAGAAGGAAGGACAGGTGACGAGAAATTAATGTCATTAACAAGGGAATCAGCTTTCATATGAATAAAGAAAGGTTCCAGGGCACCAAGATGAGCTGGAGTAACTAATTTTGGCGTTGTCGGAGATAAAATTTATGCCCAAGATTCAAACAATGGGCAGCAATTTTATTTTATTTTATAATCGGTACTGAGCAGCTGTTCCAATTAAGAGTTTCCGACTATCAATGTTCAACTCCGTAGCCTTCTAATTTTGAACATAAATCAGAAGAAAAAAAAACTCTTGGATCAAGCATTAGGACAAACTCGCCTCCTTGGAAGACTTTATGATTGTAACTAACCTGCAATTGCGCTACATGGTGTGGAAAACCACGAAATCCTTCAACCCATAATTTGTCTACCGCTGAGAATATTCTACTTCAGCACTGTGGTCAGTGTCAGTAGGGAGCAAAATTCGTGCCAGTCAACTTCCATTGGTATTTGAACCTAATTCTCCTCATTGGAAAGCAATTGCTTTTTTCTCTGAGCCATTATGATTTATCAAAATTTTGTTAAAACGTAAGAACTCTGCCAAACATTATCAAAGAGAACTATTGTATGAAGAAATAAAGGAAACTTGGCTACGAATAACGCAGTCAAATTCTATTAAAAGATTTTGAAATTAATCCGAATAAGCTGTTGTTTAAATGCAATTTAAATGAAATGTAATGTAATTAAACTGCTATTAAAAAAGCATACTTTATAATTAAGGAAAATGTATGTCATAATTAGAGGATGAATTTTTTTTCCAATCAAATTTTTAAACATTATTAAATCTAAATTAACATCAAACACATCAAAGAAGATCTTAAGAGAAAATGAATGGAAACACAAAATATCTTTTTAGGACAAAAGCAAATGCGGATCTAAAGCGCATCTTTTTTATACTAAAGTTAGACAAAAAAGTTATACTAAAGTATCCACTTTTGATAACTTTGTCGAAAATTTTTCATCAAAAACAGAGTGAGTTTTAATGTCTAACATCAAAAAAAAAGTTTATTCTCAAATGAAAAAGAGACAAAAGCAGGTTTTAAACTATCTAATGCAGATACCCTAATGTAATTCATGAAACTGTCACTGCAAATTTTATTTTAAAAACTACTGCTTACTAGATTCCATATTTTCACGAACCATTCAAGGCGACTTTCTGCCTTTTTTTTTTAAAATCTTCTTTTTGACTAAGTTCCAAACAAAACTTCTGTAATTTTCTTGAGCGTCTAATTATTGTTTTGAGCGAATTTTTATCTGAAATAAGCAGCGCCCACTACAATTTTCCATAGGACAGTTTAAAAAAAAAAAGGACAGGAAAGATCAGAGAAAGGAAGAAGAACTCGATTTATCTTCTCTTCTTTGACGAGAAAGAAATCCGGGAAAAAAAAGTAAAGAACAATAAAAGAAAAGAAGTCTTCAAGAGTGAGAAGAAGATCTGGCAAAAGATCAATTCTCTTCTTATCGTGATGCTCAGAATTCGGTAAACGCCATAGTGGGAATGGGGCCAAAAAGACTAGAGAGGCGATTTGTCTTATGTATTATTATTCGAGTCCATTGGCGATTTTCTTTTTCGTATTATGAATGTTTTTTTACGCTTGTGTTTGACATGTTTTGGGATGATCCCATTTAAAGCATTTCCGTAAACCCTTTCATTGTGGTCAAGTTCATGGTTAGAATTTTAGTCATCATATGAAGAATCGGTAAATAAGAAATCGCCTTTCCTAGGAAAAAACGTATAAAGAAACATTTGCATTTTAAATCGGTGGTTATTTATGTTTCGCGAAGAAATAAACGTAGGAAAGGATAAATCCTTTGGCGCTTTTACTTTTGTTTCTGAAATTTATTATTTTTGAGTCTGAATTATGTGTTTATACACACATGCAAAGTATGTATATTATAGGTATACGCTAAACATTTTAGCTTTATTGATGGTATGGTGATATTTATTTGTTTATGTTTGATCTTTCTTTGGTTCTAGGCCATATTATCTGGCGACTCGCTTATACATTTTCACATACATTGGAAGATTAATAACAAGATAAATAGATTTTACATACAGTGCGATAAAAAAAAAGATTCACACTGAATAACTTTGGATCTAATAATTCGATTTTCACTTACTAGCACTCAATCTTAATGGTTTGAGGGTACGACTTCAAATATGCTAATTAGCTAATGCAAACTATATTATAAGTTTTAAAATCAGTCACTACAACGCACTTTCTCTAAATAAACATATCGTTTTGTTCGATGGATTTGGATTCCTGACCCTCAAACTATAGAAGATAGTTGTAATTTATGAAATATGATCCCAATAGTTTGGTCAGGAGGGTAGTCGAAAGCTTGGACCCATTGACTTTAATCTAACATTTTGCGTACTCGCCATATCTCGAGAACTTTTTAAGCGATTTAAAACATTTTTACACACAACTGTAAAACTCATTTATACAAAGATAATTCCAGGAAAAAAATTACATTAATAACTATTTATTATTTTTTTATTATTTCATTTAACAATAGTTGAAAAAAATTTGAACTGAGAGGTATACGAATTCTTACATTATTTTAGAGAATGCAATTTTATATGGCAAAATACAAAATTTGGACGAAATCGGGTGAATAGTTCCTGAGAAATCGATTTCTCAGGACTCATTTAAAAAATTTATTTAATATTATTGAAACTTTTATTTGTTTTTATTAGTAAAATATTATTTATTTTTATTTTTTAATAGGTAATGGTAACTTTTTGAATAATAACAAACATTGCAAGCTGAAGTTTATTTAAATACTATTGTTTCTTTCGTAATCAACTTGATTTTTTTTTCAACCCAAGAGTTTCCCCTTCCATGCTCTAGCATGTAAAAGCAACGATTTTTGTTTTCTTTAAAGAGGCTCAAAACGGTGAAACTTTCCTTTTTGTTGTTGACTAAATGTTTACTTCTGAACAGCGTCTCTTTTCGGAAACAACTTAAGTACTAATTAGACAATGAATTTATAGGTTTCTTTTATTATTTTTAATTGAATTTACGAAACTTCTTAAGTCGTTCGTTTGGTTATTTCTTTAATTCTATAAAATGCTTGAATTTTTAAAATGATGTTAAGTTTTGATGAAAACAGAAGTATATAAACATTTTTCTTAGCATCTTAAGAAAAAATTATTTAATTTAATTTTACGATTTTACTTCATTTGCGATTTAAGTATTTTATCCTCGCTCTATTTATCTTGTATTTAAATTTGTTTCTATGTTGAATGTTATGCATATTTATATGTTTGACAATCGTAATTATTTCTTTTTAACTAAGAGTAAAATAAATATGTATAATTTTCATTTCTTATGATTGCTACAGATATTTAATTATAAATGTAGTGTATTCTTTTCTTTGTTCATAGTAGAATTTATCATAGAAAAGAATTAAAGGAAAAGTTAAAAGAAATGAACATGAAATACGACAAAGTCATAGAGTTATAGGGGAGAAGAAGGAATTTTTACAAATTCGTCAAAAAACCTGATTAAATAAAATTTTTAACGCGTAAAGTAATTTTTTTAAAATAATAATTTAGGTGCTTTATTGCATTCTCGTTTATATCTGGATTTAAAAAGTTGTTGATTTTTTCCATAAAACTTTTAAGAAAAAGGTTGATTTTGCGTACAACACGGGGGTAGTATAGACAATCTTGATAGTTTTACCAGTTAATGGTGATTGGCAAATATATTTTTTCTTGAAATTTGAGAACTGTTTATTTTTCATGATTATAAATCTTTTTTCTTTCAGAATTGTGCATAATATCTCAATCGACAAACGATTTTCTCTCTACTAACATAATGCACCCATCTTTTTTTACTTAAAAAGGAATAGAAAAAAAAAATTTTGACTTTCGCAAAGTTGTTAGCACTATACACTCTTATTGATTCAATGTTGTCAAGAAGTTTTATATCGATCTTATATTATTGAGATTTAAAAAAAAAAAAAAAAAAAAACTAAAGTTGGCAACTTATAAATGGCAAAATCTACTTAAAACATCTCTACACTAACACGACGAAGAAATGTGTTTGTTTATGCCTAATGATGATTAACAAAAACAATACAGAGCAAAAGTTACTATTGAAATATGTAAAAAAAAGTATCATTTATAACATACTATCGATTTCAGTAGCAAATCTGAAAATAAAATGCGTTAATAAAAGAGTAATGAGAAAATTGGAAAGTTACTTTTGCTCTTCAAAAATTTTCGTTTTACAAATTTGTACTTAAGTATTCACAACGTGATTAAACAACTGCACATGGAAGTGTAAACTAGTTTCGCCAATTAACGATATCTCAATGAGAAGACTGGATTAAAAATAAAAAAAAAGTTATACAGGTAGTGCACTTTTGCCTCGTGTCCACACTAGCCACTCCTGTTCCTTGTTCCTTGTTCAGTATCTATTTTTAAGAATCAGAGCATGGATTAATCGTTTCCTTTTAGAGGGTTCAACTGCAAGTAGGGGGTGAAAAGAGACTTTAAAATAAAGTGTTGTGATGACATCTAACAACTTCTTTAAGTATCACTCAATGACGACTCAAATTTTTTTGTTTTGAATGTTGATAATCGTATTTAAAATTATTGATTTTGAGAGAGAATTTCCTGGCACTTTTTTATTTTAAGAAATTTCATGCCATGTAAAATATTTCAATGATTTTAAAATAAAATACTAAAAATATAGCAAAAACTGTTTTTTTTTTTAATTTTTTAAAAAACGATTTTATGATATAAAATCCAGAGGTACACTGTTAATAATATTTCGGAAAATTTTTTAAATAACAATTTATTTAATTGTTATTTTATGATCTTCAAACAGAAGTGTCAAATAACCATAAATAAGAATTAAAACTTTTAATTGTAAGACAAACCGTTTATTAATTGCTTTGTTTTGAATACGGTTAAATAACAAAATTTTATCTCAACAACTAGCGCCTAATGAAGCCATTTAGTTCCTTGCAGATGTGTACACATTATATCCGAGGGGCTAATCTCTCAATTTCGTGTCAACGACACCGATAATCAACGACAGAACGAAGTTTGAGTCCCAGCGTTGGCATCAAATTATTTTCTTCATTTCTTTCAACACCTGAAGTTTCTATTATCCTGCTCTCCCCAATTTGTGATCCTGTACTACTAGAATACGATACTCTCATTCACGCATCGATGACAGCATCATTAAGCTGTTTAACACCAGACCTAACGAAAAGCTCGAAAGTCCAGTTAAATTTCTTTATTGCGGTTTTGAAACCATGCTAGTTGTAAATGGTTTCAAAACCTTAAAAGTCAAGAATGTTCTTTTCCGTAAACTTTACGGTCAATTGAATGCACAGACTGTTGCCGTAATTTTAAAATGAAAATTTCAACAGTGTATGGTGAAGAGAATAAAAACTAAAAATATATTTTTAAGAGGTTTGAACTTCTGACCATTACACTATCTGATGTATTGGGAATAAATTTTCCAGATTGTAGATATCCCTTCGCTATTTTAAGGGATACGATACTGAATGTATATATAAAAAAGAAATGTTTATTCAGAGAAAAAATATTTTTGTGTAGAATTTGTGTAGAAGTTTTAATTATTGTTGGTTATTATTAATAAGTTCACAGAGAAGCAATTTTTTGTAAATTTACCCTACTATATAGTCATGTTATTTCTGGTTTAAAAAAATATAATTCTGGTTTTTAATAAAACCAAAATATATGGTATAAAAACCATTTCTTTGGTAATGTTCCTGTTAATATGGTAACAGTTTGACTGAAATTCTAGTTTTTTGAATTATGGTTCCTATAACCACACATTTAGTAAAAATATAGATAACTGAAAAGTTAATTTAACCGATTATATGATTTTTATGCCGTGCTCCAAAGGAACATGATAAAATTATCAAATTTTACAACGCATTATAAAATCATATTTTATTGTTAATTTTACTTAAACCAATACCAAAACGCATTGTTAAAAATTACTGAGATTGTTGGTGCTCTCATAGAGCCAGAAGCACAGTAAATTTTTCCATATTGTGGTAGTTTTGACCATACTTTTTTTCTCAAATTGTATTTAAGATCGAAAGATTATATTTATGTCTGGAAATGTCAAATTCAATTACAGAAATGTTATCAAAGGTGATTCAGTCTTTTTTTTATTTTTCCTTTGATAAATGTGATATATATATATTTAATGATACAGCTTTTTATTCATACAGTTTTTTATTCATGCAGTTTTGTATTCACGCAGTTTTTTATTTATTGGGAAATTTATAAAGTCTGAAGAATGTAATATTTCGGTTAATATTCATCGCAATATATATACATAAAAATGATAAATTATGCGTCCAAAAAGCACTTTTTTCCTTGAAATCTCAAAAGAGGATGTTTGTGAAGACTAAAGCTTTTTTAAATGAAATTTTAGGCGAATTCTTACATTTTCTTAAAAAGTTTCATGCACATAATCTTATCTTTTGAAAAGAAAATCCCTTGCTGTCTTCTTAGTTTAATAAGGAATCTCAATTTTTATAACGCTAAACATACTCACAATATTTTAATTTTTAAACAAACACTTTTTTTTTTTTTGCTTTTGGAAAATATAATAAGGTTTGCAATAGTAAATTGAATTTTATTTTTTCTAATTAAAAGTTAAATTAATAAAATTTGGTAAATTTCTAATTCTTGATTTTATTAATTTGAAACACTTTTTTCCCTCAGTATTAACTATCTAATTAATGATTAGGGTCTCATAAATATTGGGAAATTTGTAAACAATCACAAAATGTGAACTTTATTATCCACAAATTAAGTTGTTTTTTAGCCAAGGAGAAAAGTTAATTTAGATGTTTCTAAACAGCAGCTTCAAAATTTTAATTATTCAGTTATGAATTTTCATTTTTATAGCTTTTCTAAATGTATTACTATATCGTATCATTCTAACAAATACACCTCGCATTTTTATTTTTTAGCAACTTCTAATTATTTATATTGTTTTTTTTTTAAATAAAATACTGACAACAGTTCACGAAACCATATTGTTAATTTAATTAAAGAAAACAATAAAAAATATCGTGGCATTTTGTTCCTTTTTCTTACACCGAGTATTAGGGTTAGAATCAGCAGCTGACTGTAATAAGTTTTCATTTCTTTTAAAAATATTTTAGTAAGTGTTTTTCTCCTATACATCTTCTCTAAGAAGTCTGAAAGGGCTATTACGGTGTTCCTACGATAAGTACTTCCCGAATGAAAGTAAAGTTTAAATCACTTGGGAAATTCTTGGAAATAAAAATAAGAAAAACATGCAGGGAAAAAAAACATTAAATTTTTTTACACAGTTTTTTTAATTTTTTTTTTGAAATTTTTTTAAAAAAATTATCGCAAGAGATACATGAAAAAACAAACATATGTTATAAGTTAATTTAAATTTCTTAAAGATCTTATGATCTTGGAAAGAACGTAAGAGTTATTTTAAGATATTAAAAATGCTAAAGATCTTGAGAAGATCTTATGAGTTAATTTATTAGTCAATTTCTGTATTTAATAAAAGAGTAATTAAAAATACTAACGTCAACAAATATTTAAAATTCCTCATCTCCACCAGACATGGCTTTACTATTAAACAATGACGAGGACTGTATTAATAATATAAAATTAAAAATAGTGAAAAAGTGTTAGCAAAATGTTTTACTTTTTATGCAATTTTCATAAGAGTTTATGATGTATATTCTAATTTCGAGAAACAAGCATGGATAAAATTAAATATCACAAAATATTTATTGATGGAACTTTACGAATTAAAATTAAGTTGTTGATATACAGTTAAATCTCGATATGTTAAAGTTCAAGGGACGCTAAAAAAATTTCAAGATAGCGAATTTTCGAGATAACAAGTTTAAAACTAAATATGTTCTTAAAAGTAGAAAAATATATTCTAAAATATAACTCTAAAAATAGACTCATGAAACATAAGAATAACTACTATGAAATATGTGTGTAATGATGATAGTTGATTATAAGTCTAAATACAACAATGACAGTTTTATTTTCAAAAATATGACAAAAATAATTATGCATTAAATTGAAAAGAGTTGGTTTACAATGAACTTACATTGTGATTTTGTGAAAAAAGTAATTTTCTATTTCGAAAAATAATGTGACATAGCAAGGTTTTGGGAAGAAACCCTTCTACATAGTATATTAAATTTCATTTAGATTCAGAAAATAAAGTTTTAAAAATAAATCCTTTTTCTTTCTGTAACTATTAAATTCTTATGTTTGAAATAATTTTGGAGTTTTGGACAATTACTGAGAGGTATATGTGTCCCCCTAGCCAAATGTATTAACTCTGCGTCTATGTAAAGGAGCAAACCTTACATACGACGGTTGCATAAAATATTTCCTAGCGATAAGTCTCCTAGAGATAAAAACCGTTTTTTGGCAAAACCATTAAAAAATGGTGTAAAGCTATCGTAGCGTTGGGAGTGATAAAAGCCTTGGTCTATCAGATTGTGGCAAGTATGCACGTTGCGCAGCAATTGCACTTTTTTTATGATGCTTCTATTATTTTGGCAACTTTTATAAAGTAAATGTTAAAATTAAAAATGCAGTGTTATTAAAAAATTTCCAAATAAATATTTTATGAACCAAAATTGATTTTACGAAATATTTTTGTCCGTAATGAAAAATAACATTACAATTTCTCAAAAATGTGAAAAAAAATCCGTCCATTGGGTAGAAAATAGGACAATATCCATGACTACGTTTTCTTAGAAAAAGTATCGACCTGCACTGAATGAATCCTTTTCATTCGAAGTAATAAAATATTATAAATATTATCTTATTTTAACTAAAAATGATTATTATTATTTTACGTTTCGAATGCTACAAGTACAAAAAGTTTACATGTGCTTTTTTAATTGTAACATTACTTTTTCGAAGCCGATTCCCATTCAATGAGTTATCAGAACACAAAAAAAAAAAAAAATTTGTAATTTTAAGTACAAATAAAATGCTGTAAATCTGCATCTACACCACGTTTAAAATTCATCATTAGGTTTAAAGTTTTTAGAAGAAAATAAATAAAAATTATAATATTAATTGAGGTTAAAAATTTGACATAGTCTTCTTATAAAATAATATACCCAAACAATAATAAATTGTACAACTAAAATAATTTGAAGCTAGATATGAAATTGGACGCTTTTAGTAGCATTACTGAATCGAGCTCTTTAAAAAGCACAGTTCATGAAAAATTCATTTCATGGATTTATATTGAATTGCGCATTTTAACAAATTTGAAGTGAATAATGTCCTTCAGACAATTTCATTGTTCTAATTCACTTTTTCTTTTTTAATTGTCTGCAAGCGAGTAATTTATTTCTGAATTACCACTCTGCCTAACATTTGAATACTGTATTATTTTTAACTTGAAACTTCGCCAAATGAAACGATAAATGAAAAAAAAAATCACAATCTTTCATTTAGTTCCACAACATATGAACAACCTCTAAAAAGCCTATAAAAATTCCTTTTCTTTTCGTTGTAAGAACATTTTAAACAGACAAATAAATATACGTAGCAAGTAAGTTTCTGAGGGTTTTATTTTAATTTATAGCTGCCGTTGAACAACCGACACACTTCTGAGTTTACGACCATCAATGTTCAACTCCGTAGATTTGTCATTTTTAATCCAATCTATAAGAAAAGGGAACTTTAAATATATATTAAGTATTAAAATAAATTTGCCTTTGAGAACTTTTTGATTGAACTAATCCGTATTTGCATTACATGGAGATAAAAACTATGAAACCTTCTATGGTTTGCCCAATGGCAAGAGAATTCAAAACCCCTGACCCTTCTACCAATCAGGATATTTAACGTCGCCACTGTGGTCGGTGAGAGCTGGGTTTAGAATTAGTATCGACCAGTCATCGCTTGGGATTCGAACCTGGATCACTTCATTCGTTTAATAAAATAACACCAAGCATGAATCAAAAGGGCTAATATTTCATAAGTTTATTTATTTTATAAAATATTCTATTTTTGAATTGCAATCATAATTAAGAAAAGCTTTAAAACTTCAAAACAATTTTGATGAACTCGAATTTTATCTCATTCAATTCAGTATAAAAGTCTCATCGGAAAATGTACCTCATATGTATAGATAGCCCATAAATGGCAAAATAAAAAGTGTACAAAGATATGTCGAAAATCGTACTTTTTATGCACAAAAACGCTCTCAATTTTTTAACTATTCATTCTATTGATTTGTGTATAGTCTCGTTCGATACAGCATAAAAATACATAGAAAACAATGTCACACTTGTTTGAATAGAAACCTCAGATGTGTATAACAGTACAAGTACAAATTTATACTTTTATAGCATAAATTCATTATAACGTCTAAACTATTAGTCCCATCGTCTCGATCAATATGATCGTTTACAATATTCAATTTAGCGTGAAATATATACATGGGAAACTTTGCCTCACTTGCTTGTTGCCACCTGATTGACAAAGCGAATGTTCTATCCCCTGAGCCGCCACTGCTCAAGTAACTGAGATTGTAAGAGAACGTGTTAAAACAACTGATTGAAAATGGAGTTAAATTCTTCAATTACTAATGAGGGGACTCAAGTTCAAATCCCATGATGTCTGATTGATACGTATCCTGTTGTCTCTAAGCAAGAGGCTCGGAACTCCAATTTTTGCTATTTTCGGTTTTCTATTTTATTAAGTTCCTAAAGCTTTTTTACGGTTCTATAATCCAGTTAAACAATTTCAGACAGTTTAATAATAAACTACGTGAACGGACGGAGCCTTTTAACTGTGTCGGTTTAAATGTTTTTTGTTTACTTCATAAGTAAGTTGATCTCCGAAGCAAACGAAACGATTACGGAACAAACTCGGCTTTGTGTGTGTTTAAGAAAGGGAGAACCCCAACGCACGCATTAAAACTTACTTTTGTTTATATACAGATTAAAGATGAATTCTTTATGAGGAAAATATTTACGCTTTGGTTTGCAGTTAATTTAACTGCGTCACAAAATTAAAATTTTAATAGTTGTCCATTCGAGAATTTAATGTATTTTCAAAGTGGTTCAATCCTGTTTACTCAAATCAGCATCACTACTCTTGGCTCCAACACAAAAATATTTCTATTAGTAAACAGATCATGGGTTAGAGTTCTCTTGCCGTATGGTTAAGCGTTATCGGTTGATGAATGACAGTCAAACTTCCGTGCCGTGAAGAATTTTTTTTTTTTTTTCAATCCATGACTCAGAAGTTTCACAGATTAGTCTTAAAGTTACCAGACTTAGGAGTTGTTGAACATTGGCAACCGCTAACCTTATATAGATCAACTGAATGAGAAATCTATTCAATAACAATTTTTGTCTTAAAATTTGAAATTTGTAGAAATTGAAAATGTGGAGTTTTTTTTTTTTCAATAAAAAAGAATGAGCAGCGGTGACTCAGTGGAAAGAGCGTTCGCTTCCCATTGTGGTGACCCAGGTTCGACCCAGATGACTAGTTGAAAAAAATTCCACTCCATGCTCGCACCGATTACAGTGCTGAAGTAAAATATTCTCAGTGGTGGACCTTCATGGGTTTGAATCTCCTGACCACCTGGCTAACCGTGGGGGGTTTCGTTGCTTTCCCCACCATGTAACGCAAATATGGTTTAGATCCATCAAAAAGTCCTCCACGAAGACTCGGTTGTCCCAATACTTGATCTGGGAGTTCGCTTGTCTTCTAAGTTGAGCTCAAAATTGCAAGGCTGCGGAGTTGAGCATTGATAGTCGTAAACTCTAAATAGGGTTGGCTGTTCAACCCCAGTTATAAAACAAAATAGGAAAGATTAAAGCAGATTAACTTCGATGAATAGACACTCGCCCTCATTTATGCACCTAGGTTTGAATATCGGCAATTTCTGGTGGCACCAGCTTCAGTATTGATGTTGTATATAAACTGATCATTAGTTAGAATGTTTTTGAGATTAAGTGTGAGATTTTAGTGAATTTCCTTTCAATTAGCGGGAATTCCAGTTAGTTTTACATAGAATGTAATGGTGACTTTGTTTAAATGCTTGACTCTGGAATTCTCTTGTCTTTTGGATTTGGCTCAAAATTACAAATATATATATATATATATATATATATATATATATATATATATATATATATATATATATATATATATATATATATATATATATATATATATATAATGAGTTATTCAAAAGATTTTAAAATTCTGTTGTGAATAAACAAAAAGAATACAGCCTAGTAATGTTTAAAAAATAGAAAATATCCTTGAACAAACATAATTTTGAAAGGAATTTTACTCAATTAAGAAGCTTTTAACAACGAAAATGTATTTATAGCCGTATTAAACTGTTTCAAGCAATTGCTCCATAATCAATAATTTCTCTTAAATTCAGCATTTACTCATTTAATTATACGTTTCGTCGTATTTTTAGGAGACACACCCTGGAAATAGCAAAATGGAACATTGGCGATGCTCTCTGGTAAAAGCTTTAATCCCCCTTCCCCCATTAACTAACATTCGTTCGTGTTTCACTCGCTGGACCCTCTGCGACAAAAGCATTAATCAGGAAAATGTAGCCTTTTCTAGATTAACTTTCAAAAACTTTTATTTGCTTTAGCATCTTGCATTGCAAATAACGTTCGGAGAGCACTGGAGCACAAAAGAATAATCTCTGCTCGTGCACGCCATTTTCAGTTTTTTTTAATTTTACTTTTTGAACACATTTTTTAGTCGAACATTTTTGAATAGAGAGTAAGATAAAAGCGTGAATGTACTTTTTTTCATTTCAATTCTGGAATTCATTCTCAGTTGCAACTTATATTCTGTTTGAGTTTAGATTAGTTTTTTTTTTCCTGATAAAAATGTTTCTTTTGTAAGATGGTAAAAAATAGGACGTGAAGAATAAAAACCAAGTCAATGAATAGTCAGTAAATATATTAAATATGTAAAGAAATATTTTTAGTAGCTCAGAAATTCAAATCAAACTATGGATTTAAATAATAAAGAGAATATGAATGTATCAGGTCAAATCAAATTTGAAGTTTATTTAAATGTCTAGTTCAACACTTTTCAAAAATATGATTAAAGTTCTCATTTGAATAATGATAAAACTATAAAAGTAGTACTTGCAAAGTTACAATGCAAAACCTTTTGAAATATTTCATTGAATTTATATTTTGAAGCATGAAATAAAAATCTTCTAAAATATACCTATGTTAATATGTAATCAATAAATCGAAATTCTACCAATAACCTGGTACACAAAAATCATTTGTTGAAAAAAATATATACAAATATTTTCTGCAACTGTGATGAAAAATACTTTTTTAGTTGTATTCAAGTACTTACAAAGTAGCACTTTCATACGAATAACTAGTACTTCAGTTCTGAATAGATAAACACATTTTCAAGGTTTAAAATAGAAAAAAAAGAAATAAAAGAATATTTTTCAAAAAGCTTCGCCACTCAGATTCAGAAGGTTCCGTGACCTAAATTTGGATTTTAAGACTGATAGGTTAGAAACCCCTTCTTAAAATCAGAAAAAAGAGGATGTTAAGTTAGGTTAAGGTTACAAAAAGAAACAATAAGTAAATCTCATGTGAAAACCACAGCGATTGAAATGAAACTGAGAAGACAAATTAAATAGTCCCGTTCCTAGACATTATCAATATATTTTTCGCAAATATTCATAATCTATTCAGCATATAGCAAAAATATATTTTCAGTTATATTAAAATGTATATAAGGTGCACTTTTATACAAATAGCAAGTACTTCAGTGCTGAATTAACAAATGTTCAATGTTTAAAATATAGAAAAAGAAATTTAAATTTTTTTTTTCAAAAGAGATTCAGAAGACTCAATGACCTAAAATTGAATCGAGACTGATAAGTAAGAAATCTTCAAACACAAAATTAAAAAAGTTAAGTTAAGGCTATAAAAGGAAACAATAAGTAAATCTCTTGTCAATACCCCACCCCATGAAGCTGAGAAGTCGATCAAATTGCTCCGTCACCTGACAGAATCAATATATTTATCACAAAATATCCATAACCTACTCAGCATCACTTCATCAAAGAATTTGGAATTCTAGACGGATAATCCGTCAACGTTCTAACTTTCGTAGGACAATCTCTCTCTTTTTTTTTATTAATTTATCTAATTTATTTCTAAATGGCCTTCATAACACAACGTGATAAAATTATTAGGTCAGCTGAAAATTTTTGTGAAAAAAAATATTAAGCAGTAAATTATCTATAACAGCAATCTTAAGCCAATAGAAATTGAATTTGTAAAATTCAACCAAAATTTCTTTATAACATAAAAACAATATGGTCTAACACAGTTTTCCATTGCTATCGGCGCATTTTTATTGGCCAGAAAATCAAATGGTAGGATCCAGTTTTCCCACATTGAATTCCATATTGTTTTTGTTGTCATATCAGCATAAAATTAATAAAAATTATTAAGGTATTGTTTTTCTATAAATATTTATGCTTCCCTAATTTAAAGTTATTTGCCTGCACTGCTATTATTACGCTTTTAATTCAAGATAATTGTTTTTTATTATTATATAATGTAATTCTGCACTACATTTCAAGACGAAGTTACTTAGAATGGTGGTCTAATCTTATTAACCGTTTTACAATTATTAATTTTGCGCAAATAACATTAGTATACTGTTTTAAATTATAGTTAAGGAGATCTGTTAGATGATTTAGAACTTAATGATCCGCTTCTAGCACAATGAGATGCAAGTAAAAATAGTATTTAATGTTTCTGCCTATTTGGTAAGCGAAAATATTAAATTACAGTTGTGAACTCATAAAATTTGTTTGAACAATATAATGTTATAACAATACAAATGTTATTTTGAAAAATGATAATTTAGAAAAATGATAATTTAGAAAAATGATAATTTAGAAAAATTACTTCTGTTCACCAAAGGATCTAAATATGTGATATTACTATGTGTTTTATTTTGATTGTTTTCCAAATAAAGAATTTAAAACTAAGAGAGTTGTCTTTTTTATTATAACATAATTTTACACTACATTTTAAGATAAAGTTATTTAAATCGGTATCTTATCTTATAAGCCGTTTTACAATTATTATTTTTTTGTGCAAATAACATTAATATACTATTATAAATTACAGTTAAAGAGATTCGTTAAATGCTTTAGAGCTAAATGATCAGCTTCATGCACTATGTGATTCATACAAAAGTTGTATTTAATATATGCATCTGTTTAGTAAGCGAAAATATTAAATCACGATTGTGATGTCACCAAATTTGTTAAAACAATATAACTTTAATTTTAAATGTTATTTTAAAAATGATTACTTAGAAAAATTGCATATGTCTTAATAGACTTATAAGGGAAATATTTGGACGTCGGAAGTGTGGATACAAGCGTAAGTGAACTAAATTATTTTTAACACATATATTTTAGGTGAATAATTTTCGTTTCGTAGAAAAAAACTATTTTATTCAAAGAAGCAACAACTATTGAGGAGCAATCATCGGTGCTGGTGAGCGGCAGCGAACTGGAGGCTTAGCCCCCTAGTATTTACTCATTATTGTATTAAAAAGTCATTGTTCAATGCGAAAAAAAAAAAAAACTCATCTGCTGAAGAAAACAAACAAACATTTGATGTAAATTTCTGGTTAATTTTTAGTAATTCAAGTAGTTGACCTTAAATATACAAATTAATTATTGCAGACAACTTTCTTTAAAAATTATTTACCTTGAAAACTTAAGTCTTCAGATATCAGATTAAAAACATACTTTTTCCAAACAAATTCGAGTTTTTTTTATCCGAATATAAAAAATACAAGATATGATATGGAGTTAAAAGGCAATCCAGAAAATATGGTCTTAATAGTTGAGTCAGAATGAGGCTCGAAATTGTACGCCTCATTCCCTTCTCTTTGAGTATTGGGATCATATTTGCCAGATTGCGTAGACTCCAAAAATTTTGAGGGTCAAAATTCGAGAACACCGGTGAGAAAGGCTAATAAAAATTCGGAGAAAGTAAATTATTGTATCTTATTTAGCAACTTAAAATACCATCAGCACCAATTAATTCGCATATTTAAGGCCATTAACCAATTTTCGTTAAAGGTGAGTAAGCGCACCATTTTAATAAATATTTTTTATAATTGCTATGGCTTATATTTTTCACTAATTTTATTTTTCTGCTATCGTCACGAGTTCTGAAGACATCTATAAAATATTAGTAATTCAATTGGAGTAAACACTTTCTGTTGAGACATTTTTAATCTACGCTAGTTTTTTAACTTGGAATAGATATTGAGAAATTGAACTTTTTGAAAATGTATGATTATTCTATTTCAGATTAATCATATGTTTTTAAGATGAATTAAGGTTACAAGTTCTGTAAATACGATAATAATTAAACAAGTATGATAAAAAAAACTAGTGTTCAAGTAAATGATTTGCCCTTGAATTGGCCAATGGTGCATATACGCATCCTTTTATTTCTTAAATAAAATATGAATTTCCATGCCAAAACATTTTTTGCGTCTTGATAAATATAATGTAAGCCTATTTTAAAAAAATTGTATGACAATTTATAAAACTTCTCTGCCTGTCCTAAAATTGGTTAAGACTTCACTTTAGAAAGTAAAAAATAAGTCATTAGTTCAAAACTTTTACAATATATTGATATTTTTAGCACTGAGCATACATTATTATATTTCTACTAGATGTTATTATTGAACAAAGAAACGGCTTTCCGTCGACGCATTGCAAAAAGTTACATATTTATCTTGGAAAATGTTTAACTAATAAAGTACACCCATAAAGTAAACCCATAAAGTAAAATAAAACTTTCTCTAGATATTTTTAAATTTCTTTGAAATTTGTTTCTTAAATCACTTAAATATAAATAATTTTTATCAAATGAATAAACTGCAAAATATTTTTACTATGTTTTCCAATAAAAATTTATGCGTGTAACGAGGACTTAAAAAAGTTTTGAATATGCCAAACACACATAAATCTATAAAACGAAGAGTATCTCTGCCTATCTATTGCACTTATAAATTCAGAATCTTTTGAGATAGTGTCCTGAAATTTGGACAGTGGGTCAAAAGAGTATAATCTTCGTCCCCATCTTAAAAATTGTTCAAAAATTTTCTACTAGTTCGTTCAGAAGAGACGTTTTAAAAATAAATTTTTTTTATTGGTTTATGTGTCGTTCTTGGTATAAATTATATTACGACAGACGATTCTGTTTATTTATTGTTTCCCAAATATGTTTAAGATAACACCAGTGATATTTGCTTGCTATAACTCTCTAGAGCTCATTGCACCTTCTTTAATATTTAGCTATTTTATAGTTGTTTAGGAAGATAAACTCAGTGATCAACATGGATGTGATAGCATAGGTGAACTACGCTACCAATTTAGTATTTTTATAGCTATCCACGTGTCTTATTCTTAAAACGTGTTTCCATAAAACTAAATAATTTAAAATCAATGCTAATTGAAATAAAGCAATATGTACTAAAAATCAAAACTAATGGAGACATATACTATTAATTCGTTTAGAAGAAACGTAAAAAATTCCATATTATTATTGACGACAATCATGCCTTGAAATAGGTAATGCATAAAATAAAAATGCAATGTACTAAAAAGCAAAACTAATACAGAAATGGTACGAATTTCCTTTGCAGAAAAATACGAAATTGCCATACCATTTTTAGCGCTAAAAATATATATATAAATACAATTAATATTTATTTTGATTTTATGAACTATTAAACACGTGTTTTGCTAAATCTAATAACGTAAAGTCACCGGATAGCGCAATAAATAAAAACAACCGCAAACAAATTGTGAGTAATAAAGAAATTGTATTTTTTTAGTTTTCTTACATATGTCGTTATTTGTCTTTCAGTTTTGTGCATGATTTCGCAGTGTTGATCAGTGCTGATTTATTGATTGTTTACTTTTTCACCCTGTTAGGAAAACGGGCATTCAGCTACTAGAAAATAAAATAATTACGTAATTAAAAAAAATTAAAAATTTAATTATCGTATTTAATAATAACACCTAAAATAAGTGAAACTACCTAAATCCCACTTTTCAATAAGTACTTCTTCTTATAAATATTTCTCTATTTTATTTAAAAATTTCTTTTTGAACAGTTTCTTATAAATAAAAAAAGAGTAGGTACTTTCTTCTTACAAACCACTCTAAGGAGGAAACATCCACTTTCTAAAAACAAACGTTTAGAAATCATTTAGTACCCTTATTGCAACTCCAATGTTGCTCGTATAGTCATCTTTTTCGTGCAAGGATAATTTATTCTCTCAGAGAGCTGTTCTAAATTACACTGATTAAGTTAACAAGCATTTTAATTAGCGCAAAAGTGAATCTCCATTCGTTTAAACCAACTTCTAACCGGACCCATTTGTTAGACTCTTTTGGAGTAAATTACTACATAAATGATCTCATGTCGGTCGAATGTCTTCTGTTTGTTCTACTTTAAGAGTTTTTGGAGAAGTATAGTTCATTAAGTTGTGAAATCTTAGTCCTAAAGAATTTAAATTTCCCCAAAACTTTCAAACTGAACTTATAAATTATCTGAAATCAGTACTTTTAGTTTACCTTTTGAATTGAAGCTAGTTGTTTAGGTTTGAGTTTAAAAGTTGGCTCTGTTTAATGTGGCTTCCAATTAATTGTAATTCAGATTAGTCATTTGGAAATGCTAAGGATGTTCAGACTATCAGAATTTTTATGCTGATTTGATCGAGATACCTAAAGGATAAAGAAGAATAGGTTTTATAATTGGGGTTCCTGGAACAATTCATTAATTGTTAGATTTTTTTTTTTGTTTTTGCATTGACTTTAAAATTTGAATTTCAGAACAGAATGAAAATTTTAAAAGAATAAATTATAATTGAAGAAAATGACAGGATTTAGAAATGCAGGGTTTTTGATCGTCTGCTTAAGAAACCAGTTTCTATTCTCATAAAGTTTCAAAATTAGTTACAAATTTCGTCAACAGAAGTCGTTGTTGACTAAAAACCATCAAGCAATGCTTTCTGAGGATCAGTCCATTTCAATTGAGTTATTTGCATGAGGCGTCTGTTAATATTATCCTCCGACTACGACACGATATTTTTGGAAGGGGGGGGCAAACGATGGATATGTTGAACAAAAAAAAAATTTGATTGGCAGTGCCACCTGTCGACGAATACTGTATTTAGCTTTGAGACATGCGAAGAATAAATTCACATTTGGTTTAGAAGAATGCATCAAATCCTGCTCTTTCTGTTTTTCTTTAATATATGTTTTGAATTGTTGGGTATATTTTATTGCTAACGATAGTAGCTTTTAAGTACTCACAATGCAAAAAGCTCATTAAAAATTTAATAAGACTCTTTGGTTCTATAAATGAGTATGTTTCAGTCTGAGGAAAAACATTAACTGATGAAGATGCATATTGTTTGAGTTGGAATGACCTAATTTGTAGCTGAAAACAGAATTTTAAATTTTGTAAACAGAATTTTAAATTTTGTATCAGCCTTGTAACGAATTTTAAAACTTAGTCATAATCACTTATCTGGTTTCCTAAACAGAATGTAAGAAGTACGTTACTATCTTCTACCGTTTCTCATTAGTTGAATTTAAAATCATCAGTCACAGTTGTGGATAATGGGTAATTATGCGTTTACTTTTTATGAATGACTGTAAAAACTGAATAAATTTTATTTTTTTAAAGTCCTTCTATAAAGGAAAATGTTTACAGATTTCAGCCATTGATATTCTAAAACAAATTTTTCTCATATTTCCAAAACTATTATTCAGCACGATATTTTCCTAGAGTTCTTTTAAAAAACGAATTAACTCTTGACTTATAAAGAACAAAAGTATCTCAGTACAAATCGACGCTAAAATATGGCTATTAGTGTGCGTGTCAACAACTCATATTATTTTCCAATACTACATAATAGGTTTCTCTAAAAATCCATTTAGAAATGTTTTTATTTATTTATCATTGTGAAAATTATTGGTTTCAAAAAGCTGCCTGAAGCCTGCTCTGAAGTTAGAAACACGCAAACAGTATATTTTGGTTCAAGAAATAATCGCGAGATACCGATTTTTAAGTGCCTCTCTTCAAGTTATACGTATTGATTTTATTTACTTATCTTCATAATGTTAATCATATTTTTACAATAGTTCTACTTCAAACACAGCCGTATCTATAAATATATATACTAATTCATGTATATTGAGTTTTGAAAGTCTGTTTTACTGCATTTTCTTTTGAAAAATAAGTATTATTATCTATTAAAAAAAATATCGCAAATATACTAAAATTAATGTCAAAAATTTAAAATATTCGTTCTTTCTTTAATGTATGACACTAAATTACTTAATTTTGTATAAACATTTTTAGCCTGAACAATATGCATTCAATATATAATATACAATGCGTTAAAAAAAGCATATTCAATATATAATGCGTTAAAAAGACGAGACATCCTGAATAATTTTAATCTAATGATTAAATTTTTACGCTTTCGGATTCAATATTAATGGTTCGAGGGCGTAGCCTCAAATAAACCAATTAGTTAGTGCAGAGGATATTTTAAGTTAAGAAATTAGACAAAAAAAACGTGTTTTCTTTTAATATAAACATACTTTTTTAAATGGATTATGATATTTAATCCCAAAAATATAGAGGATGACGAAATCAGGAAAATATGGCCACGACAGTTTCGTCAGGAGAGCGTTCGAAAAGCTGGACCTTTAATAATTTTACTTTTTGCGTATTTTGCCGTACTCTTTAAGTGAATTGAGGATTTTTTTTTGTAATATAGTAATAATTTAGTATTAATAATAATGTATTATTACATTGAATAATAGTCGAAAACATTTTGAATTGCGAGGTATAATATATTTAAAGAATGTAATTTTGTATGGTAAAATACAAAATTAGAACGAAATAGGTTGAAAATTTCTCGAAAAATTGAATTTTAAAAGATCAGATCAAATTTTAAGGAATCAAATTTTAAGACACAAGTTAAAACTAAATTAGTGTTCATTAGTTTTAAAAGGAAATAAATAATTAAATCTGTGCAATATAATTATTAAAAAAACGAATAGAAAGTACAAATAGAATGCGGAAAAGTACTGTAGTAAATAAAGTAAAGAAAGCTGAAAAAAAAATTATTTTTCATACATTTGTTAAAGAAAGGCTAAATATAAGGAAAAAGTAGTTCAATTTTAGAGGTTGGTTGTCTAATACTTGAATTGGATTTAAATTATTATTTGTTTTAATTTTTTAAACTAGAAAACGTTATCCAAAACAGTTTCTTTAGAAAAGAAATTTGAAAAGTTACTCCATCGGCAATGTAATTTTAATAAAATATAAATTAAATAGTCTAGTTTAATAATAATAATTAACATCTATATATAAATTACTTTATTTATATTTAATGAACAAAAATATTACAAATTCCCTAATTAAAGCGTTTAATTTAATTCTTTAATTAAAGTGTTAAGTAATTCACTGTAACAGGAAAAAATAGGGAAACAATAATATAAATAAACAATAAGAACCATACATCATATTTATCACATCATAGCATGTCATGTTTTATTCGGTCAAAAAAATGTAATTTGCTGAAAGGTCTTTATCAATATGAATTTTTTTATCTGGACCTTTTTTACGTTATTCACAGAAAAATTATAAAAAAAGCAGTATCATAAAATGATCGTAAAACAATTTGCGACATAACCTAGCTCAATCAATTGGCCTATATTCATGTTAGTTCACATTTCCCAAGTGTAAACTACTTTTATTAGTAATAATATTAATTAAGTTTAACAAAAAAAATATATTCTAGCGCTGAACTACTTCTCATTGCTTTGCTTTTATGCGTGCTTTTGGTTGCCATGGTAGCCGACGTTTTTTGATCATTTCAATGTGTTGAATAGTCTGCAAAACTTCACGGATTCTAATGTTAAAATATATCATAACATTATATTTATTTAATTTAATATAATTTTAAATGTGTTCATTTTATAAAATATTTCTTACTTGCATTCCAAAGCTTATGTTACCAAGTAGAAAAGCGATTTCAAAAAAATGCCATTGAAATTTTTCGAGAAAAATTATCATACATAAAATAATTTAACTAATCTAATTTACTTCTTAATAGCAATTTTAATGGGTTTAAGAGTACTTTAAGCAATAATCTAAATGCGGATTTTTTTCAGATATGTATAAAATATTCTTTCAATGTATTCTTTAACTACCTAAATAAAGCTTTAATACTCTATCTTTATATTTATAAAGTTTTTTTATCACTCTAACTTCATTGTGTTATTTTTGCTTAAAAAATAACATATAATACATATTATATACATATTATATAACATATTATAGAACATATAATACATATTTGCTTATTAAAAAACTTATAAAAGTATTTTTTGAAAAATGTCTTCAAATATCTTACAGTTTATCTTGTATTAAATGATAACATTTTTCATCTCTATGAACTGTTATTTCAGATTACAACTTACAAATTTTATATGCGTTTTCATGTTTAAACTGCAATCTAAATATATTTTTATTTCCAATTTGTATAAGATATTCAATCATTGTAATCAATTACTTTATTAAAGTTTTGGCTATCTTCCTTTATTTTTTCATATTTACAACGTTTTCTTATCAGCCTAACTTTGTCAAGTTTTATTTTAAAAAAGCGTACAGTATATTCAATGTTATATAATAACATTTTAACGCCAATGACATCTTCTGATTAAAAACCTTATAATTCTAAGCAATAAAAGAAAAATATACAGCATTTAAACCATTTATTTGACAATTTTCCATTGGCGTGCAATCTGCTTACTGGGAATTCAGGGATTCGAAATTATACTTCTTATAACCACACATTTAGTAAAAAGTACAAAGCTGAAAAGTAAATTTAACTGAATAAACAGTTTCTATGCCATGCTCTAAAGTTTCATGATAAAATTACCAAATTTTACTTCATCTACCAAATTTTTCCCTTTTTACAAAATTTTATCGCTCATTATAAAACCATATTTTATTGCTAGTTTTACCAAAATCATTTCTAAAGCGTTTCGGTAAAAATAACTAAGCTTGGTGTTACCATAGAGCCAAAAAAACAGTAAATTTTACCTTATTCTGGTAGTTATGACCACACTTTTTTCTTCAGTGAAGTATAATGCAAAAAGTAGGAGACCAAGGAGTCGAGGAATATTTTAACAGTATTAAGATACTGGGGCAAATATTCAGACAAATCATCCTCAGTTTCACAACCAGTCTCAAGGAATTCGTAAAAATAATTTATGAGTTTTATAATTTTTCCTATTTTAAAGTAGTTTTGTTGCAACGTGATTTTCATTTAAGTATATGTATCTTACAGCTGTACACTGTTAAAAAATTCTTAGGTTGGATTGGACTCTCAAATTTTAAGCTATAGTCTGCCCCGCATTTGCCTATTTCCTAGTTTTATTGGATTAAAAAAGAACATTAAAAAATGAATACGAGTAAAATATATTGATGTTTCATTTAGTTTTCTAGAGTAAAATTAGCTATTTTTGTATTATTCATTTAAGCTTGCTAATATAAATTTGTCTTTGAAATAATTATTTTCGTGAGTTTTTGAGCAAAGTGAGCAGCATATATATATTTTAAGAAATTAGATCTATAGTTTTATTTATTTTAATATAAAGCTATACATTGATTGCCTAAATATATTTACTTTAAAAAAGCATTACTTTAGGAGCTATTACGGAAACTTGAGGTATTTTAAATATAAAAATTGTTGTTTACAAAAATATTTTTTATTTCTTCGATCTTGAAACTATTTAAATTCTATTATTAAATATAAATTATAAAACTTAAACTTTTGTTTTGCCAACTTTTTTGTTGAAATATTTTCTTTCATTAAATCATCATAATACTATCAAAAGTAAACATATTGCCAATTGAATTGATCCATAAATCTGTTGATCAATACATTTTACAAACTTACACATATTTTATAAAACTAATCAATTATGCTTGTAACAATCATTCTAAATATTATATTCGATACTGTTCGTACTAATTGAATTTGCCCAAATATTCAACTATAAAATTATAATAACCAAATAATAATTTCAACTCTAAAAGTTCAATCATCATTTTAAAATACCTGATTGTCAATGTTGAATAGTTACAAGTTTAACTGAAAATCATTAAAATTATTTTGTAGGTATGCATGCAATGATAAATGCTTGACTTATTCTAAAAAACACATTAGATTTATTAAATAGTTCAGAGCAGGAAAAAATTTACTTTTAAACAGTCTTTTAATGTCCAGAGATTTGTGTTCGCTATTCCCATTACTTTTTGTCTTGTATAGAAAGTTTATTTTTGTTAAATAAGTAAAAGTTAATTTGCGCAACAGAAACACATATATTGAACTAAAACTAATACATGCGATTATTCGTTTTTCCAGTTTTTTATCTTCAAATTGAAAAATTTATGTTATTCGAATTTCGTACTAGCTGGAATTTGAAATTATATTTTAATCAAAATAACTTGTACTTGCTCAATCAATTGTACCTCGAGAAACATGCACTTTTTAACTAGTTATTTACATGCTATAATACAAATTTAAGCTTTAAAAAAAACCTTAATGTGTTCCGAATATTTCTTATGTCTGCAACAAATTGTTATTGTTATAATTTGTTATAACCACAAAGTAAATTATAAGCATTTTATAACTCCAAGGAAGGAAAACCATAATTTTCAATTTTGCAAAATTACTGTTACCGGAATTTGTAATAAACAAGCATTTAAAAATATTTTTAACTCAAAATAATTAATGTCTTCGCAATCATCTACATCACATAAATATTAATTTTTTAAACACAATTTTTTCATGAAATTTTAAATATTGTTGGGCAAGTCGAATATATACGAAGAACTATAAGGATAACGGCATTATTCAAAGAGAAAACAATATTGCAAAAAATCTATTAGTTCAAGTAACAATGAAGACCCTTTGCAATTGTAACAAATTTCAAAATGAAGCTTAAAAATAATGCTTCGCTTCAATTGAAGAGAGGAATTTAAAAAGAAAAATTGCTTACCTATTGCTTTTAATCAGACAACGATTAAGTTATCGAAATATGACATTCGCGTTTTTCAAAATTATCCGAGAAAAAATAATCTATTATTATAATTTATTTGTAAAAAAATTCCTTTTTGCTTCAAAAATAATAAAAGGTGAAAAACTCAACATGTTTCGGGAGATCAAAAATAGGCGCTCACCCTTAAGATTCACCAGACATGAACTCATAAGACTCACCGGACGTTTATAATTTTTGAAGCAAATGAAGTATTTACATCATCAAGTCTCTCCTCTTCGGTTACTTGGGAATATTCATTTCATAATCTATGTAAATGATATAGGTTGAGGGACATTCAATTAGTGACCTATTATTCATGCAATGCACTGTAAATCGAGGCAATAAAATTTTATAGTTGTGGGACTAAATATAAAGTTTCTAGTTATCTCATTAGCTGCAGTGCTTTATGCTTAATGAAGATATGTTTTACGGCAAAGTAAAAGTTAAGTTTCCCAGCTTGATTTTCAAAGCGTCTGGAAGTAGTTAAAGAGTATTAATTAAAATTTATAACTATTATAAAAATGTCACGTGCATTTCTTAATTAATATTATAACTTATTTAGATTATAGCGTAACTTTACGACTGTTTTTAATGTAAGATATGTTAATTTTAAACGGATTTGAAATAATATATTAATGAAAGATGATTTGCTGACTCATGATAGTATATGCTTTTAAATCTTTGAGTTCTAACAATTACATAACAAACGGATTCATGTCGACCCTTATAAAAATTTACAGTATTATTGAGGTTGTTCTGAGGTTTATTTGAAGTAGACTTCAAAAATAACCTTACAAAATCAACCTCCCAAGGTGTATTATCAAGGTGTATGAAGTTCTTATATTCCTATTTGAGGTAGTTTTGAGGTGGATGGAAATCTACTGTAGAGCAACCAGCTTAGGAAGGTTATTTTTTAGGTGTAAAAATTATTTTTTTCTACACTTCAAGCAAATATGCATAGTTGAGATATGAATAATTTCACTTGATCTCAACTAAAAGTATCTCTGAATATATGAGGTCGAATTTATAAGGTGTAAATGCGGTTGAAATTGAGGATTTTTAATGATGTTATTTTTGCAAAACACAACCTCATTTTCTACCTCAGGTGCGTTTTTTACATCTTTCAACCTCAAAAAAGTCTCAAAAACACCTTGTTTTTTGTACAGGGAAGCAGGCAAAAATTCTAGAAACTCTCTTACGGCTGTTATTATACCACAAAAAAATACAGGGCGATTTTTGTCTATTCAGATTTTTTGGAATTTTTGATACTCACACACTGTTAAAAATTTCGGATCAAATTACGGTAAAAAGTACTTGCACTTTTTAACGTAAAATCCTTTTTCACCGAAAATTGTTACTGAAAAAAAATCAGAAGTACAGTAATTTTTACGGTAATAATTACCGTTAAATCTCTGAATTACTTTAATTAGATAAATATGACTGTAAAAAAAATTACAGTATTATATTTTGAGATAAAAATGGGTTTGAACGTAAAATACATTTTACAGATGATGCACCCAAAGTGCGGGTATTTTAGATCGTAATTTGAATCGGATATTTTAAAGTGAAATAGCAAGAAAAAAACAAGATTCTATCCAATAATGATAATTCACCTTCTCAGCATTGGGCCAAAGTTCTAAGTTCAGCTTAATTTTTTATTAATAGAGCAGAATTCGTAAAAAAAAAATTACAAATTTAAAATAAAAAAGATAATTTTATATTTCATATGCATGAAATAAAAGTAAGGGATAAAAATTTAAAGGTATTATCTCATATGCTATATAAAATATTGTGATAACATACGGTAAATGGTATTGAATAATTTAGGATACCACACTGAGAAAAAAAGTATGGTCAAAATTACCAGAATATGTTAAGATTTATAGTATTTCTGGTTCTATGGGAACGACAAAAGGTCGGTAATTTGTACTGAAGTACTTTGGCAATAATTTTGGTAAAATGAAAAATAAAATATGGTTTTGTAAAGTGATAAAATTTGGTAAAAGTAGTAAAGTTATCATATCTTATTTATCCATTTTTATTTTATCATGATACCTTAGAGCAATGCATAAAAACTATTTATTCGGTTAACATTACTTCACAGTTTTGTATTTTTTACTAAACGTGTGATAATAAGAAATATAATTTAAAAAATAAAGAATTTACAGTAAATCATTACTATATGAGCGGGAAAATTACTAAATTAATGATTTAAATAACGTATATTTTGGTTTAACCAGAGTTATGGTTCTTTTTAACAGAAATGTCATTACCATACAGAATGGAGTGAAATTAAGTTTTTCCTGCAGAACTTTACGGGGAAAAATATAAAGTGATTTTGCTGAAAAAAACTTGAAGAAAATTTGTTGAATAAAAAAAAACTTTTTAATATGACTTAGTATTAGAGAGATTTCGCAAATTCACGTTAGTTTCCGTACGCTCCGTACGTAAGATTTCAAGGGATTGCGCATACGCACTTCTAGTACGCATGCACCCGTGAAAAAATATATTTACGAAAATGAAAATAAGAGATTTTGCAAAAAACTGAAAGTTAAGGACATTATCGTAGTGAAATATCATTTCAACTAATAAAAAAAACAAAGTCAATACAATAATTTACAATGTATGTAGACTATCTCTTTGACAAATGATACAAGATTGTTTGTAGATTCTTCGTAGAACTGCTGTTCTGTGAGCATAAAAATTTGAAAGATTATAAATTTTGATAAATTTAGCGATTAAGAATGCAGCTTATTTTTATTAATATTTCAAAAAATATATTGAACTTGTTTATTTTACTTTCTAAACTAAATTGTTTAGTTAAAATATAAGTAAAATTTATAATTTTAACCAATCAAATCATTTTCTTTTAATGAATCAATCAATTGTTGTAATATCACATGATTCATTTCTAAATTTCGTCAATACATTTCTTCAAATTCACATTTCATGACCATGTTTTTAGTTCGAATGAAGGCTTAAACAAAAGACCCATAACAATTAACATCCATAAACATTGTGCTTATAACTTTCTTTTTGTAGCGTAAATCACACCAACATAACGATTAGAGACGTAACATTTAAAATAAAGGCTAGCATGCGCAGTTGCTTCAATCTAATGTACGGGAGTGAAGCTAACCTAAAAGTGCGCTATCTCCCTAATATAAAGTTTTTGCGTTTAAAGCTGTATAATGTTAATATTTATTAATCGAATCAAAATAATTGTATGAAAATAATTAAGCTTTATTTTAAGATGTAATTTTACATAAATTTTAAAAGAATTAGATCACCTTTAATGCCTTTTATACGTAAATATTCAGTTCTGCATGAACGGGAATCGTTAAATTTTAAAAAAATTTTATGTGAAAATTTCTGTTTAAATTTTCGATTTGTAATTTTTAATCATAACAAAACTAGTCTAAATTAAAGATCTATAGCCTTGCACTTTGGTTTAATTGTAAGTATAAAATTTTTAAAAAGTCAGCCAGACTAATATACCAAATGAAAACATAGTGTTATGTTTTCGAGACAGGGTAATTACTTTAGAGGAGACAATCTAGATCATCCAGTACGGTGTTTTGTTATCTTTGTTGTCAGATAAACAGTGCGGAAAAAAACGAACTTTTCTTAATAACTTTTGATCTGATTTAATGATTGGATCTTCACGTTCTAGGACTCATTCTTAAGAAGAGTTTGAGAAGGTCACCTCAAATATGCGAATTAAGTAGTGCAGGCGATATTTTAAGCTACTAACTCAGAAAAAAAGTACCTTATCTGAATTAACATACCTTTTTTTCGACGGATTCGGATATCTGATTTTTAAAATATAGGGTTTAGTCTCAATCTGGGAAATGTGGTCCCAATAGTTTGGTCAGGGGAGCGCTCCAAAGTTTAAATATCTGACTTTTTGAAATTCAATTTCTCAGGAACTATTAAACCAATTTTGCTCAAATTTTGTATTTTGCCATGCAAAATTATATTTTTTTAAATGACTCAAAAAATTGTCTACCTTACAATTTAAAAATTTCTTTGACCATTATTAAATAAAATAATAAAAAATAATAAATATTTACTAAAAGTCAATTTTTGCATGGAATTATCTTTGGATTAACGAATTTTATAATTATGGGCAAAACTTTTTTATATCTTTTAAACAGTTCTTGAGATATAGCGAAATAGGCAA
This sequence comes from Parasteatoda lunata, assembly GCA_949128135.1. Lineage (NCBI taxonomy): Eukaryota > Metazoa > Arthropoda > Arachnida > Araneae > Theridiidae > Parasteatoda > Parasteatoda lunata. The sequence continues at coordinate 35,873,938 of OX421972.1, read as the reverse complement.
ATAGTAAAATTAACCTTAAGGGGTCCACACTTTGGAGCGCTCTCCTGGCCAAATTATTAGGACTATATTTCCCTGATTGCCGCTACTCCCTATATTTATGGGGGTCAGAAATCAAAATCCGCCGTAAAAAAGGTATGTTTATTCAAAGAAAGTGCGTTTTTTCGTCTGATTTCGTAACATAAAATATCGTCTGAATCTATTAATTAGCTTATTTGAGGTTATCCCCTCGCGTCATTAAAACTGAGACCTAGAATGTGAAGATCCGATCATTGGATCAACAGTTATTTAGGATAGCCCATTTTTTTGGCACACTGTGCATTAAGTTGTTTTCATTAATAGTTAAGAAGAAATAATAATTCGGTTGAAAAGAAATTACATCGAAATATATTCTGAAAAAGTAAGACGAAGGATAAAAAAAAATGTTTTAGATAGGAAATCATGTTGAAAAAAGTTTTTAAAATTTGATAAAATACTCCAGGTCAATTAATTAACACTTAGTTTTCAACAGAAGAAAAAGAGTCATTCCAGTTAATGATTTATACATTTTCAATGACATTCGGCACTGGATAATTATTAGATACGTAATGAAAGTGTAGGCACCGATTTTTTTTAAAAAAATATGTCGATTTAGATTGGCATAAACGATTCGACGGCTTATAAAAATTGAAACGTCCGTAATCATCTCATAGAAATTTGTTCACACTTTAGAACACTTTAAAATTGAATTAAGAACACTTTAAAATTGAGCAAGAATGTACTAAAATAACTCAGAAACAAATAAGTGTCGAAAAATATTAAAGTATACAATATTTTATATAATTTGAAAGTATGTAATTTTACATGGCAAAATACAAAGCTTGAAATAAATCAGATGAATACTTCCTGAAAAATCGAATATTAAACATATGACTTTTTTAAAATTCAATTTTTTAGGAACTATTCTAGCAATTTTGCCCAAAATATGTATTTTGCCATGTGAAATTATATTCTTTAAATTGATGCAAAAAATTGTATACCTTACAATTCAAAAAATTTTCGACCATTCTTAAATAAAATAATAAAAAAATATTACTGAAAGATATTTTTTACATGGGATTATCTTTGGATAAATGCATTTTATAATTGTTAGTAAAAAATTTTCAATTCGTTTAAAAAGTTCTCGAGTTACAGCGAAATACGCAAAAAGTAAAATTAACATTAAGGGGTTCGAACTTCTCTCCTTACCAAACTAATGGGACCATATTTCCCAGATTACGGCTTCCCCCTATATTTTGGGGGTCAGAAATCTGAATCTGTCGAAAAAATTTTATGTTTATTCAAAGAAAGTATGTTTTTGTATCTGATTTCGTAATTTAAAATATCATTTGTGCCTATTAATTAGCATCTTTCAGATTGAGTCCTAGAGTTTGAAACTTCGATCATTAGATCAAGTTATTCTGGGTAGAGCGTTTTTTCTTTTGTGCATTGCACATTCACAAATGATGAATCTCTTTCAAGATGTCTATGGAAATGATTTTCTTCGAAATAATGGACGAGATATCAGATTTCAAGTGACCAACGAATCAAAGTGGAAAAAGTACCTAAGGTCACAAAAATGTTACAAAGTTAAATATTATTCTTGTGGCTAAACTTTTGAACAAAAAATAGATTGTGAAAAAATATATAGATGCCGCGATTGCTCTCATTGAAAAAGATTTCTCTGGCGCACACATCAGCGCATTTTCAATTGCAGAAATTATAATTTTATTATTAGTGTAATTATAACATTCACCGTATTTTCCAGATTTAGCTCCCAATAACTTTTTTCTTATTTCCGAACTTGAATAAAAATGGCTTAAATGAATATAGTTTTTCTAAAAAGAAACGGTCATCCCTAAAAAAGATGGCTATTTTGAAACTCTTCCTAAATCTTACTAATTAGAAGACCGAAAACGTTGGATATAATGTTGAGAAAAATGTGTTGAGATAAAAGGAGATTGTGCTAAAAAATAAAAATACATCGACCCTAATTGTATTTCTATCTCTTTCTGAAAACTTAAAAACACATATATTTTTAATTTTCAAAAATCTCTTTGTAAATAATATTATTATATTAATAATATAATAAAAAAAATATTTATTAAAGTAATATAATATCCAATTTGTATTCAAATCTATAAAATATTCTATTTTAAGTTTGAAATTTAATTTAATGAAACTGCATAAATTTGTATTAAAATAGAATTTATGAAGATTAATTCTCTGAAGTAGAAGTTTTGTCTCAGTAAATTTAAGCGATTCCATCCGAGATAAAATCACACGTCTAGGATCATTTTTCATTCTTAAAGACCTCTTTATATTTTTTTAAGTGAGCCCAAAAGGGTTCCATTCTATTTATTCTTTTCGAAATACCTAGTTTCTGGCCACCTGTGCCACCTGTCAAAGTCCGTTATTCTAAGAAGAAAGTTACAAAAGATAAAGTGCTCTTTTGATGAAAAAAAGAATGCCCATAGTGACAAAAATATGACTTTTGACGAAGAACATGAAGGCGGAGCACTATAGCATTGAAAAAAAAAGGAGTTTTAAAAGGAATTTGCTTTTTTTTATTTCATTTTTAAAACGCAATATATATATATATATATTTTTACTTAATTTAAAAAATGTGAAAAAAGATTTCAAATCATTTCAGCTTTAGTTTATAGTTTGATTCTCATTATAACTCTTTTTTTCTAACTGATTTGCTTCATTTTATTACAATTTTAAATTATTTTTTTACGTCAGCGTTCAACAGAATAAAATAAAAGCATTTACATGCTTCTAAAGCATTCTTAATCAGATATCAGATCAGTTTCTGCACGGAGAAATAAATTCTGTGAAAATTATCGTACGGTATGGTAAAGACTTTTCTGGTAAAAGAACCGTAATGCTGGTAATAAAACCAAAATACACGAAATTTAAACCATCTATTTGGTAACGATTTGCTGGAAATTCCAAAAATTTAATTCTTATTGCTACACATTTAGTAAAAATACGAAACTGAATAGTAAATTTAACTGAATAAACGGTTTTTATGCCATGCTCTAAGGCATCATGATAAAGTTATAAAATTTTACTACATTTTCCAAATTTTAATGCATATTAGAAAACAATATTTTATTATTAAGTTTACCAAACTCATTACCAAAACACTTCGGTAAGAATTGCCGAGGATTTTGGTGTTCCCATACAGCCAGAAACACTTTATATTTGCCATATTCTGTACTTTTGACAACACTTTTTTTTCTCAATGTGAAATACACAATTGGTGGTATTTCACTCACATAATCAAACCACCTGAACATCTCAATATGCCTTTTATGATATTAAAACATTTTATTAATTTGTGAATACAAATAAATATGACATAAAAATTTTTTAAGAAACTTATAAAGTGCGTATCATGTTTTATAACTCGCATGCTTATTTTATTTTTTAAATCTAAATACACCTTTCATATTAAAATATTTCCTAAATTCGTTAATACTAATAAATATATTATAAAGAGTTTTTTTTAACTATAATAATACTTGTTAAATTTTTAGTTAAATATATTATTATTTAAAATGTGCTTATATTTGACAATTTAATAACTTTACAGAAAGTCAAAACATCCATTTACCGTTTTTTAATGCTATTTGATGATTGTTAGAGATAAATCTTTATTCTGAATTATTTTTTAATACAAAATTTATACTCATTTAATGGATTAAAATATGTTTTATTATATTGATTTTATGTACTTTTACACTATTAGAACTCTTATAAAATTCAAATTTGAAGCAACGTTCATGTGAAGAGAATTGAACTATATACTCTATTGTCCAATTTTTAATGTTTTAATTTAAGGATGTTAATTATGCTTAATGTTTAATTCAAACCATTTGAAATTTAATTATCCTTTACATTAGTTCAACTTGAAGAAAAAAAAATAGTTCAATTCAATAACTTACTGAAGTTACACGAGATTTTCACAAAATTTGTAGTTTAATAGCTTATCAGGTCAGCAAAAAATGAAGTAGAAATTTTAAACTTTTTAAAACTAGAATTACCAGTTTTTAAATTTAAATTACGTATTTATTTTCACACCCTTTTTACTAAAGTATAAACTATATTTTTCTTATTTGTTTTCTCTCTTGTTTACAAATTATTCTGTAATGGCAGAGTATTCATATGAATTAATCCTTTAAAAAAAGAGAGCAAAATATTGGGCACATTAGGGACAAAAATTAAAAAGTCAAACTATGTTCAATCTTTAAAATAAAAATAGCAAGAAAGGAATTAAAGCAATCTGAAACTAGTTCAATTGAGGATGAAGCTTAACGTTTCTCTGTGAAAGATAAAATGTTTTAAGCCCATTAAACAAATGAACCCACTGGCCTGTAAACAAACTAAATTTCACCAACTTTAAAGACTTCATTCCTAGCATTAACTGCTGCGGCATTTAACTTGATTTCGGGATCTTGCTTACAGTACGCAAATTAAACGTTCCTTAAAACTTCGGCTTCAAAAACGTAAATGATAAAATATGTTACAAATAACGTCTTCTACTGTCCTACATAGCTGAACTTCTAATCACACACTGAGGAAAAAATAAGTAAGATTAAAACTATCAGAATATAAGAAATTTACAGTGTTTCTGGTTCAATGGGAACACTAAGAAGCACTGTAATTTTTACCCAAGTGCTTTGGTAATGATTTTGGGAAGATAAACAATAAAATATGGTTTTAAAATCTGTGGTAAATTTCGGTAAATGTGGTAACATTTGGTATCTTTATCATGATACCTTAGAGGGTAATGAGAACTATAATTTTGAATACCTAAATATTCGGAAAATCATTACAATGTGGACGAAGAAATTACCAAATGAATTGCCTAAATACCTTATAGTTTGGTTTTATTAATTAGAATAATATATTTTTTTCACCAAAAACCTAATTACTATACAGTACGGTAATTATACCAGATTTTTTTTTCTCCGTGTAGGTTTGAGTTTTCTCCCGTAAAAATTCTTTTAATACTGATTCACTGATCTTTAGTTACTGATCTATATCTCTGGGAATCATTCCATATTTTAAAAATAATTTTTATAATTTAGTTAATTTGACCTTTCCTATTTTCTATTTCTCTTAATTTCTATTCTCCTATTTTTTCCACATTTTTGGAGAATGTTCTACTAATTCTCTTTAATTTTCTATGAGTTTCTACATTTATAAAATCCATGGGTTCTGATCGAACTCCTACCACGTCAATTTATCACCCCTCTTATATTGTTTGATTATCTCGTTTAACTTGTTCTCCCTCCCCTTCTTGCCACCCTTGTTTTCTATTAATATAGCTTGTCTTTTTATGTTGGGCATTGCGTATGTTTTGTCTCGTTGTTCAGCTTTATTCAAATTAACTGATTTTTAGTAGTTTTAATTAGTTCTTTGCGTTTACCGTTGGTTCAGAGATTTCACTTGAATATTCAATATAAGCCTCTAATCGCTGCAACTTGTTTACTTTATTTTTTACAACAATTCTAAAAGTATTTATAATAAGTCTCGTTTTGTGTACTGACATTTTGCAATAATATACTTTTGTCTGGTTACTTTTTTTCTTTTTCTGATGAGTATTTTCTTATTCATGACTTTGTGTAACAGTATGTGCATAGACTCAATACTAACTCCTTTACAGAAATATTTATAGTATTTTTAGCAGCAATGAGCATAATTTTAAATTATAAAATACTGGATTTTTTTTAGCTGCTGTCGGTGATTTCTGCATCTACATAAGAAACCTATTATCATTACTCAGAGGTTTTGTAAAATTACTTTCAAGAAACGAATTTATTCCTTGAGGTGTGATTTTAAAGTAACAAAAAAATTTAAGATAATGACTACCATTATCAAGAAAAAAATTAAAAAGGATAAAAGTAATGTTAGATTTAAAAAATGATTATGTCATATCTGCAAGAAGAATTTCAATTATCATTTAACTAATAGCTTAGATACTTAGGGAACAGTCTATGAACTGTTGAAGTAATTGAAAGCTCATTTTGTAGAATAATTCTTCCTATAATGAAAAAAAATCAAGAAAAAATATTTTTTTCGCATTAAAAGATAATGCTAAAGTTTTAAAATATGACCACATGACTCATGAAATTTTCAGCACTGTTGCAAAATGCATAAAATAATGAGATTCATTATTTATTTAGTTAAAAGGCAGAGTGGTAAAATACCATGTTATTTTAGGTTATTATACTCCACTCTTAATAACATAGAAAAACTGTGAATGATAATTTCAACTGGAAATTTATATTTAAAATCTTATGAAATTGCACATCCGGAAAAATAATTCTCATTTAAAATTGCGGTTTGCTAAGGTAAAGCCATTTTTTAAGGTAAAACAGTAAGAGAACTTTTAAAGTTGAGTTGTTAATAACTAAATTATCAGAATGCGACACTTATAAATTAACTCGATTAGCAATGCGCAATATTTATATAAATTTAAAAACTAAATATTTTTTTATATATAAAACACTTACGAGATCTGCTTTATTCTATACATCTGAGACATAAGAACTAACGTTACAATGCTACACAGAAGATCTCTAGTTTAACTTATGACTGCCAGCAATCATACGTCTCAAATAACAACGCCTCCTAAAGATCGTTACGTTCGCAAATTATATCTTATTTTGTTTGAGAAAAAAATAGTTTTAGTGATTATGTAAACATTATAAAATCATTTGCTCCAAAAAAGAAAAACTATTGTTTGCTAAACTTTAATATTTTGATGTTGAAAAAAAAACAATTTTGAAATAACAAATAAATTTACAAAATAATTTGAAACTTAAGCAAAGTTTTTAAGAAAATATCATTACATTTATTAATGAAAATTTCGAAACCTTTCGAAAGTTTTGCAATTGAATAAATTATGATTCTCAAATAAGCGTCTTAGTATACATTATTTTATTAAAAGGATGCGAGTAATAAAGAATTTAATTATTTAAGCAATTGCTTACATGAACATTATATAATTTCTCTTAAATTTTGATAATTTATATTAGAATAAAATGGAACAGATTAAAAGATTTTCGAGTAACGATAAATTTTGTTAAAATAATTTCCAACTTGCGTAAAATATTTTAAAGTGAAAATTTAAGTAAAGTAATATTTTAAGTTTTGAAGAAAAATTGAATGCAGATTTGTTTGTTTCCGCTTCAACTGTGAAAGACATGAACTTTAACATTAGGAAAAGTTAATAACGCCACAAAATTATTTTTATCCAATCAAATTACATTAATGAAAAGAAAACAATAATTACACATTCTGGAACATTCCATTTTCCCGAACGACGAAAATTTAGAAGGGTTTATCTGTAGCATCTTTTTGTCTGAGGCGTTTGTTTCACAACAATTGTTAATTTTTGTTGCTAAGGGCAAAATATTCCCGTCAACATTGCATAATATTTCGAGGGTAACCGATATTAGCATTTCCAAGTACTAAAGTGGATAAGCCGTGCATAATTGTTTTTCGCCATTGATTGTTCTCTGAGACCATTTTCAAAAATCATTTCAGTCATTATATTTTTTTCAGCAATTTTAATCGATAAAATGCTTTAAAAGTACTTTTATTTTTAAAATAATTATGACTATTCCAAAATAGAATCAATTGAACAATTTATCTCTTAAAACAAATGTTAACCAAATGTTTTAATCTTGACAAATGTTATTGTTGAAGAAGATGGGCATAGGTAGGAAATACTGACTAAAAATTTACATGTTAACACATTCTGTTACAGTAAATAAAGAAAGAAAGCATCTTACATCATATTGTTATTTACTCATGATAAGATTGAAATTTCAAAGTCAATGGAATTGAAGTTAAATGAACTTAAGATTTCAGGTATAAGTAATAAAATTAGTTGCCAAATCTCGCTTCTACCTTCGATTAGTTAGTGATAGTAATATATAATGATTCATAACTGTATATCGGACTTTTCTTCGTTCTTTCCTTTCTTACTTTTTAAAAGAAATAGAGATAGAGTTAGATAAGGGGATTTTATATTGCACTGAGAAAATAAGTATGCTCCTAACTGTTGTGTTTCTGAGTCTATGAGAACACCAAAAGCTTGCAATATCTTTGGATTTTGGTAAAATTATTAAAAAATTATGATTTTGGTAAAATTATTTTTAAAAAATATAGCTTTATATTAAGTGATAAAATTTGGTAAATGTGAAAAAATTTGGTAATTTTATCAAGATACCTTAAAGCATGGCATAAAATCCATTAATTCGATAAAATTTACTTTTGAATTTTGTATTTCTACTAAATGTGTGGTTATAAGAACCAAAATTTTGAAAACCAGAATTTTGAAAACCAGAATTTCCGATAAACCATTACCATATGAAAGAAGAAATTGCCTAATGAAAGGTTTAAATAAGGTCTATTTTGGTTTTACTAACCAGAATTATGGTTTTTCTTACTAGAAATATCATTCTGATACAGTACAGTAATTTGCCAGAATTTTTTTCCCCCGGGTATAAAACTTTTACCTTTTTCCCAAATAACTTTGTCAGTCAATTAAATATATCTTTGTTTCATTTCATATACCAAATATGCGACTAGTAATTCACTTAAATTTTCTTTTCAGAATTTATATGCTATAACCTGATTCTCTGTTTCTAGTTTTAACCTTCTTTTTATTTCATTAACAACACTTTTAATTTTACTTTCTAAGAGAATAGCGTAAATATCCTATCTTGAAATTTTCCTACATAATTATACGATTGTGAAAATATAAAACTTGTTTATTAAGAATACGCATTCATTTTGAAATTCGATAAATTAATTTCATAGCAATAGTCTGATTTAACACAAATGTCCACAACACAACGTTAACTGTTTGGGTCATTTAGAAAAATAAACATCTTCGACTTAAACTCGCAGGCCAGATAACTGGCATATCAACAACATGATTCGAATGAGTCGATCCTCTTGTGTTGGCTGATTAGAAAAACGATTAGAAAAACCTATTTTTTACCTGATCGAATCTTTCCAAATAAATGAGACTTAAGAGGACAAATCAGTTGTAAAGTATCTTTTCATAGTTGGGACATTTAAAAAGATAGAAATATATTTCTCATAAAAAAATAACAGAATAAAGATATGAATAATATCTATAAATATAAATGAGTAAATAATACTAAATATTTAAGTTCCCGTTTTTGTTACTTACACGCAACATTTTATTATCCCCTTTCTCTCTCTCTCTCTCTCTCTCTCTCATGCTAAATAGCCCTTTTGCACTTGCTGGTTTACTGTTGAGTTGTTTAATTATTCATTTATTGTTGCAAAAATATAATTGAAACTTATCGTGTTTCATTATTGAATATATATATTACCTCAATTGATTATTTTATTTTGTTTGATTGTTTACAGACAAATTAAACTGTAATTCTCATCTTAATTTATAAAGTTAAAGTAACTTATAGTGTCAAAAGTTATACCCTTAATAAATTTTATCAAAAAAAAGTTTATTATAGAGTCAATTTATGTTCAATATTTTTATTTTTAGTTTATAAGATATAACCTTACGTGTTAATGATCCTTCTTCATTTTATCATAAGAATGCAAATGAATTTTAAAATTTTAATTTGTTTATTTATGCTTTCTTCACCCTCTTCTAATCAGGTTGATGAATTTTGAACTTCAGTTGTAACTTCAGTTATTATTCATCTTTGTAATACAAACGAGGCATTCAAATTTAATGTCAATCTTTCAATCGGCCGATTTGACTTTTAACTCCTCGCCATCTCCTTCGCTGTTAGAAACTGGATTTAAATTACTTAAAAGATTCTATTATTTGTTTCAACGGCAGTAAAAAAGAATTTCACACGTAGTTTCTAGAAAGCGAAAGATAAAATTCAAACTATTACATTTTTTAAGGAACCCTGACACTTTTGTTAACTCAACTGTTAACAAAACTCTAGACACTTACGGAATTCACGTAAAAGTTTGTTTTCGTTCTTTTTTTTTAAAAAAAATCTGTGCATAGTCTGTGTACTTTTTTTCTTCAGAAACTAGTAGGAGAATATTTATAATCGTATGTAAAACAAAAAAGAAGGAGAAAAAGAAATAAAGAAAAGAGAGGAAAAGAATTATTAAGAATGTAAAAATAAAGTTTCAAAATTCGAACTAATCAGCTCATATCTTTTACGTATACAACAAAGTTATTTCCTGTAAAACTAGCAAAATTTTAAATTTTTATTAAATATATCGTCAACCACATAAATTCCAATCAGTAAAAAGATGGAAATTTTGATCTAATGAGCACATGTTTTTAACGTATAAAATTTTTTTTGTAAAACATTTAAACATTAAAAACATTTTAAATTTGTATTTAATAATATCGTCGGCTAGATAAACTTAAATTTAACTATAATATTTTAATAAGATATTAAGCAATCATTTTTTAGAATTGATTGCAATTATTTACTACAGTAATGAATTAAATTTTTTCATATTAATATTTAACTATGAACTAGCTTTTATGTACATTCCGCAACAAAAAAAAAAAAAAAAAAATGAATCACCCTGAATAACTTTCGTTCTAATGATCGAATTTTCACGAACCAAGTGTCATTCTTAATGGTTCCTGGGGGTGACCTCAAATATACTAATTAATTAGTGCTAACTATTAATTAAGTTACGAAATCAGACACAAAAACGTACTTTCTCTGAATAAACATATATTTTTTTTTTACATATTTGGAATCCAGGCACTTGAATTAGGGGGTTAATAATAATTAATAATGAATTAATAAAATTTTGAAAAAATTGGGTGGTAAATTGGGTCGTAATAAAGGTTTATATATTTGGCGATAGTCCAGAAAACCGCAAAAAAATCACCTGCGCAAATGAATATTTTAAGATAACCATTGACTAATTCAAAAGAGAATGCTTAATTTTACTAGGTTACTACGCAACCAAGCTCTGACTGTAAAAAAAAAAAAAAAAAAAAAAAAAAAAAATTGAAATTATGGTCTGTAATTCCTCGTAGAGGTTTAATTAATAGTGAATTGAGAAAATATTTCGAAGTTTCTAGGCAGTAGACAATTTTTAAGCTGATTTCTGTCCGAAAAGCAAAATTTTTTTTATTTTAATCTCCTTTGAAAAGAAAATTAGAATAGATTTATAAATAATTTATGATTTTCTAAGTTTTTAGAATTTAAATACATGAACTTTTTATCTGATATTATTTAGATTATGTTGTTTTTGCTATTTTTATTCGAGGATTTCATACTAAAATCAAATTAACAAAACTTATTATGGCTATATAAATTTTTTTAAAGATAATCATTTTTACAGCTTTAATCGAGTCTTCTAGGTAAGAAAGTTTGAAGAAAAAAAAAGTGCTTGAAAATTAAAATGTATATTGTATAGTAATTCTAATGCACATTCACAAGGTTTTCTATAATTTACGATATTTCTTTTTTCTATAACACAAGAAATTGCTGAATGTTTAGTGGTATTTTAAAAACATTGAAATATGTTATGTTTAAGAATAAGATATTGAAATAATATGTTGCATATTGTATAATTCATTGTTTAAAAAATCGCTTCATTCTGCTAGATATTTAGATTACAAGGTTTTCTTTGGATAAAGATGATCAGCAAATAGCATCCTTATGTTTCGATACATTCTGAAACTTACTGTCGCACAGCATATTCTTCAATTACGATAAACTACATTTACCGCCAAATACTGCTACTATGATTATTTTTGTTTTCTTATATATATCTGATACGATACTCACTTTATAAACAGAGCTCGTAAGGTCCTTAAGATATTGAAATGGGGACACGAAAACTTAAAAGATAAAATATTTAATTTCATTAACTCAAAATAATTGGTTTCAAAATTTTAATTTTAAAGTTAAATATAACTTTTACAATATTGATGCTCTTACGTTTTTAAAGACCTCCTAAATCCTGTTAAAATTTGAAAATGCATATGTTTACTTTAACGAGTGTAAAATCCTTATCAAAATAATGATCAAGACCCAAATGTAAAACAGTATAATTGATGATGAAAACTCAACTGGCTTCAAAAAATATGAAGAGGGAAGTAAAAGTCGACATGTTTCGAGCGTTCAAATATAATCGCCCATTCTCAAAACTTGTCAAGCTTGAATAACTAGTGACTTTTATTATTGGACGCTCAAATCATGTCTATTTTTATTATCATCTATTATTTTTTAAATCAATGAAGTTTTTATATTTTCTATTCAGTTTCTTGGGATTATCTATTTAGTTACGCAACATATTAAATTATTTCACTCGATATTAAAATAAGTTTTACATCAGTTATAGCATAGGTTCTTAGATAGAAAAAATAATAATTCTCTACTTTGTAAAAAAATCAATGCAGTAAAATTTTTTTTTTTTTTTTTTTTTATTTGCTGCAAGCCTAAACATTTTAATTTCAGGACATAAAAAAATTCCGTTTACAATTGAAATTTCAAAAGTCGAATGTGAAAATGGAATGTCCCCTAGCACCAGGAATCGAAATTAAATAGTTACAAGGACAACTATTTCAAATAACATTTCCGTCCAACTCGAAGTTGTTTGAAAAGGTATATGTGTTTTATATCGATTCCAAAGTTTATTCTACATATATTTTAGGGTATACTTTCGGAGTATTTTGATCGAGTTTATTTTTACACCCTCATTTGCTTAAAGTTACTAAATAATATGCTTAAAATAAATTATTCAAGCTACATAATTTAATAAATTTATAGTGTAATAGTAAACGGGGCTTCCATCGCATATCCTTAACCTTGATACCGTTATCATTAAATAAATGGAAAAAGCTTAGGTAAGTAATAAAAGTTAATTTTTTCCTCGTTTTAATCTTCAAAGAAATATGTTTCGATCAAACAGATTTCATTCTGGAAATAGCGAAATTATTGAGTAGGTCCCTTGAAGCAGTATAGCAATATCATTCTTATCCTCTCTTGACGAAATACAGGAAAAATTGATTTTCACAGTTTCTGTAAAAAATATGGTAGCCTTCTTGCCACGTTTTTTAAATTTTTTTTTTATTTTTAATCAAAATAAGTTCGGAAATTGCGTATTTTTTAATGCATTTTTTTTTAAATCAGATGATTCTAAAATTGAAACGGCTTCGGAATCTTTTTACAAATTTCAATTTTTAGTATTTCCTGCTTAAGTCATTTTTCATTTTTCGTAAGTCATTTTTCCTGATAACAAATTATATCTTGAGAATCGTGCTAAAGTAAAAAAATAAACAAAATAGTTTATTATATTATCCGGAAAATATCTACATGGAATCATAAAGAAAGGATAAAAGATATAATGAAATAATTAGTGAATCACACGTGGTCTGATAATTAAAAATTTAATTTCATAACTAAGATGTTAGGACGACATTTAAAATACTGAGATATTTTAAGACGCTTAAAAATTTTGGCTACGTATTCGACAGCTTTTTGTGTTCGGTATCTTTATACTCTTTGTAGTGACTTATAAAACATCAACACTATTTTAGATTATCTATGTTAAAGTCACAAGAAACATTAAAAAAAAAAAGACAATCAATGATTTGTATTTTTTTTTTCGAAAAAAATAGTATGCTTAGTAAATAATCAGCTGTTTTGCATTAAATAATTTTAAAAACAGCAGAATGTTTTTAATTTCTTAACAAGGTTTTATGCTTAGCTAGCAGACAATAATTCCTTTAAAAAAAACTTGATTATAATTTTAAAAGGAACTTTACTTTAAAGAAAACCTAAATTAAAGTACTAAAAAAATTGATTAGTATATTAATGAAAAAATAATAAACGTAGTAGGGTAAAGAATAAGATTTTTAAAAATGTTAAAATTTACTTAAATAGTTGGTAAATTATTTCTGCGAAACACTTCCTGGCAGGTGATTAAAAAATTACTTTTAAGATTAAGACGATACTATAAAAGATGTTGAGAAATTTGCGATGATGTGAGATATGCTTAAATATGTTTACTACGTATTTTTATTAATATTTATAAAAAATGTTCAAGAAATTGATAAATATTTTATTATAAATCTATTCATACGTATGTATATTATTGTAATTGTATCAGTTATTGAGAAAAAAAACTAAAAACTAAAAAATAATCACATTAAATAAGCGCAATCTGGTGTCTCTTCTGAAGCACGCTTTTATAAAACTAGACATTTGTTGAATAAAGTGTTTTTTATTACTAAATTGCAACTAAATTATTAAAGGACTAAAAAAGAAACATCGTATTCGCGATCGTAACGAACTATAGGGGGCGTTGTTGTATGTGCCGAATGGCGATTTCCATATGAACAGTCATTCAGTTACACTGGAGACGTCTTTAATGTAGCATGTAGCATTGTAACGTTCCATCTTTATTGTGGCTGACTAAATTTAAAAAAGAAAAATGTTTGTTTTCTTTCTTATGCAAACGAAAACAAAATGGTATATCTTTTTTTTTAGAGAAGGAACATCCAGAACACATCGGAAAAATATTTGTAAATAAAGAGAAAAAAATAGGTATATTCTTATAAGAGTTCAAACCTAATGCCTGAGAAAATGTTTTACTAAATTTAATGGTATAACATGAAAGGCCCATTTAAATCTTAACGTAAAATAAAGAATTCTTACGAAACAAAAAAAAAGCAAAAAAAAGAACCATTCTTTTTTTGTCGCCATTTTTTAGTGCTACGAAAATGCATCTTTGGGACTTGCCAAAAACAAAACAAGATGCAATTTTATTTTTTTAGGAGCGAAATATTTTATGGAGTGAAATATAACGAAAATGTACCAATGTCCATTACATGAAACTTTATCTTAGTAAACGTCCGTTTTGGAAATGTTATTTCATTTCGAATCTTATTTATTAGAGTTCATAATGGCTATAGAATCAGGTGAGAGAAAAGTTTGTTTTGAGTCTATGCTAAACTCTATATCGGCCCATTTTCCACCGAAATCCGATTGACTACTTTGATTTTAAACAAAGTGTTTCATTTTAAGATTTTTTCCAAAAATTTTAAGTGTAAGATTGGCGGCACTTAAAAATCTGCCAAATCTGTAGCTGTGGTTAATACGTAAGTACCGAATTTTTATTCCATACTTTTCTGAATCATATTACTTCAAACATTAGAATGTACAAGAAGTATACATAAACACAAAATGCTATACCATTTAAGTTTTCAAAAAAAGTATTTTGACAACAATTTTTATCAAAATCTTATAAACTATAAAACGTGAAATAAAGAATTCTTAGGATAAAAAACGATTTTAAAAATTCTTAATATTGAAATAAAAACTTTCATGTTTCTTTTTTTTTATTCTTATAGTTCTTAATCAGACGTAAAATACCATTCTGAAGAGAACTATCATCAAATAAGAAAAAAAAATATTTACAAGCAAATTTTTTATTATAAAAATCATAACACTCACCTGTTTTATAAATCCGCAGAATTCCAAATCAAATGGTCTTCGTTTGAAAATTTTATTTTCAAATAATATATGTATAGATTATCCCTTCAGTACTTTTAGATAACATACCACACATCAAAATTTTATAATTGTAAGATCTCGATATGAATTTGAATATGTAGCTTGAAAACAGAATAGCTGAATTCTAGTTGAAATTATTCTTCCAAAATTAAAAAATACTTACCAAAGAAAACGATAAAAAAATTATTAATAATCAGCACAAATGAAACTATTTCAAGTAGTTCGGATGATTCTTTATTGTTGTTTTCCAAATTATATAGATGCAGAAATATATACTATTCTATAAAGAAGAAGAATATTCTATAACTATTACAGTTCTGAATTCACTTAATTCATTGGAATGACGAAAGCAATGTTGACTTCCTTTTAATTTGTAATGAATTGAAGACAAAAAAAATTATTTTACCGTAATTCACGCATCTGTAACAGCAAGTAATCATGAAATTGGAAGCTATGTTGTTGGTAATAGAAAGGTAAAAATTATTGAGAAATTGTTCTTCAAATGCTTGGCGTGTTCTGCTTCAATGTTTGGCATATTCTAGTTAGTTTTTTCAAGAAGTTCTACTTTTTCCTTAGGGAATTTTTGCTTCCTGTTTGCTGCTAAGAAAATGGCGTCCGTCATTGCCAATGGTTATGTGGGAACTAATGCCCGATATTTACAGTCTCCCGCGAGATGGCGTACTCGAGTGTTGCGATCGCGAATTTTATAGTTTGAAAGAAATAAAATAAAAAGATTAGCAAACGATTATTAGCGAAAAAAATATGAATGAAATTTTACGCTAAGCGCGCGAATTCATCAAGTTCCTGACAAGTTTATCACATTTTAATATTAATCGCCCCATTTAATTATTTCCTTATTGTCGCCAAATTATTTTTTTAAAAATAATTAATTTTAATTTTTCTCAGCTTCTAATAAATAAAAACAGTTGAAACTTTAGATTTTTCAATTGAAAAATATATATAGATTAATATGGTATAAAAAAATTCATACCTTATAATTCAAAATTTTTTTCATGCTCAATTTCATTAAGTAATAAAAAATAATTAATAATTATTAAAAATGATTTTTTTCATGAAATTATCTTTGGGTAAATGAGTTTTATTAGAGGGTGCAATTTTCTTTGAATTGCTTTATTAGTTTTAAAAATATGACTAAAAACGTAAAAAGTGAAATTAACATTAAGGGGTACGAACTTTGGATCGCTTTCTTGACCAAACTATGGGGACCACATTTCCTATATTGCTGCTACACCCTATATTTTGAAGATATGTAATATGTAAAAATATGTAAAAAAATATATATATTTATTCAGAGAAAGTGCGTTTTTGTATCTGATTCCTTAACTTAATAAATAGTTAGCACTAAATAATTAGCATATTTGAGGTCACCCCCAGGAACCATTAAGATTGACAATTAGTTCGTGAAAATCCGATCATTAGAACGAAAGTTATTCCGGGTGATTCGTTTTTTTTTTCCTGCGGACTGTACGCTCAACAATGACGTCACAGTGGCAGTTTTGACTAAGCGCTCTTTTACACTAATCAGACTAAAGTCTCTTAGTAACAAATTTGAGGATTAAACACTCTAACATTTAATCTCACTAACATAATTTTCTTTTCTTTTACGTATTCATTTTTTATTTAATTCAGTTATATGATTAATTCTAATATAAACAAAGAAAAAATCTATATCGTTACTCTTTTAATAAGCATTTATGCAGTAACTATACACTCATATACACTAACACTATACACTAACATAACACTTATCGTACTTCTTCTATTAATTTTACAAGATAATGAAGTGTATTCAACCTGGAAATAAATTTAAAACCAAGAAATACACAGATAAGTTAAAATATTCAAAGCAAATCATACTTATCTTTAAAAAAAAATTGCTAATCAAAATATACTTTAGATTCATTAACATACGTCTACTTTGAAAAAAAACCTAAGTATTTTATAGGATTAGTATAACTAACAAATAATTGAATAAAATGAATTCTCATTAGAGTATTTGAATTTAAAAAAGTATTTCATTTCAATTTTAAACACATAAACAATTTTAAACACACTTAATAAATTCTAGGTTTTTGCTTCTGTTCATAAGAAAACAAATGAAGCTTTTGGGAAAAATACACATTAAAAAAGCATTGCCTAAACTACCAAATAATATAAAATTTACGGTGTTTCTTACTCTATGGGAACACCAAAAAGCTCGGTGCTTTTTACTGAAGCACTTTGGCAAAATTAACAATAAAATATAATTTTAGGATGTTTGATATAATTTTGAAAATGTTGTAAAATTTGGTAGTTTTACCTCAATTTCCAAAACATAACATAAAAAGCATTTATTCGTTTAAATTTATTTTTCAGTTCTTTATTTTTTACTAAATGTGTGGAACAAGAATTTTGAAAACCAGAATTTCTGGTAAATGTCACCTTATGAATGGAAAATTTATCAAATGAATGATTTAAATAATATATATTATGGTTTTATTAATCAAAATTATGGTTCTTAACTACAAATGACATTACCATACAGCACATCAGAATTATCAGCACAGCCAAATTTTATTAGAATTTTTTTTCCATCTATTAATTGCACATAATAAATTTTATTCTTAAAATAGGGCTATTTTTCTATTCTTTCAAAGGACGCAATAATGACTAAACAATTCTAATTTTATTTAAAGATATTTGGCGACTGATTTTCTTGCAAACAATATGAAGATCTTTTTCAAATTCTTTAAATAAAAGAATTATGAACATTTCAATAAAAAGAGATCGCAAAAACTTCATATTTTAGAACATTAAAAAAAATTATTGGAAGATTGAAACATGCATTAAATAATAGTTAATGTTCTTTAAAAAAAAACCTTTTAAATCCTTCATAAAAATTAATCATTTTTCGGTTTTAATTTCTCATAACGTGACAAATCATGTAATTCTAAAATTGATCATACAATTAATAAAAAGCATTTGTTTATGTCCCTCTTTATATAAACCAAACATTTAAAATAATCTAAATCTTTAAAATATCCTTATAATGCATGCTATTTAAAATTCACAATTTTTCGTTCAATGTATACAGCTTAAACCAGTTAAACTTAATTTTCAGACGATAATAAATAAAAGCGAACTTCAAACAAAATTATCGTTTTTGGATATCAGCCTATAAGTAAGCGTTATTTCGAGCAGACGATTTGTATCACAATCTTGTAAAAACAAATCGATACATAAAAAGACAGTCATTCTTGAAAGCAAACAAACAATGTCTAAAAACAGGTACCAGAACACCATTGCGTGCATATTTTATGCTGCACGAAGTTTGGGTTGATAATGTGGCAAAGGAATAGGCCTTGTTCTTTTTCACTTATCTGTCGATCATCGCATGCCAAAGTTCCATCTTCAATATGTCTGGTGCTGTCAACTACAATTCCATAATTTTTCTTCGAAAAGAAATCGCATTATCGATTGTAAATGAAACATAAAATGTGAAAAATCTTATTCTACAGCAATAAATTAGATTAGTTCCCAGAAATTCAAGCAAACAAAAAAGGAAATTAGAAACGTTGCTTCGGAAATTAGATTTACTTCAACAGAGTCCAAAATACTATTAAAGGTTTAAATTTAGATCACGGTGTGAATAGAAGAAAAAATTAGTAACTTCGAATAAAATTTTTTCACCTGCCTAAAAGGTTCAAAAATTTTGTAATAATGGCTTCAAAATAAATAGCTTGAATTTTATTATTTTGTTTCTTTACTTTATATTTATAAAATTGAAATATTATCAAATAACTTAGTAAATTCGTAGAAAAAACGAAATATATATATTTTTGCTGCTCTTTACAAATGTAACCATCTCTTTAAGGTTTCATGTGAATATTTTTAGTTCCTTTATTTTAAACTTATTATTTATTTATTTACAATATTCCAGGTTATGTAATTAATCGAATATGGGAGAAAGTTGGATTGTTTAAACAATCAGGTAAATATATTTCACAAAACTGAAATGGTTGCTGCGTTCTGCTCTTATAACCAGGTTTTATCATTTTTTTTTATATAAATTAAAAAATTAGTTACATCATTTGTTAACAAGTTGCGCTGATGACTAAGACAACTACAAAACAAGATTTTTTGCAACATATTTGACAGCTACATCTCAAATATTTGCACAAAAGTATGTTAATTTTTCCACAAGTTGCATTGCGACGTTTTTTTCAAAATCGATGCAATATTTGTACACAATAAAAATTATCAAAAAAATAGTTGAATCCTTTAAAAGTTTAATACTTTTTTAACTGGTGAATCGGTAATAGCTCCCATATATAATTTATCAAAATCAGATAAAAAAATAATTGATACTTTTCATTAAATGTCAGTTTTTGAGTACGAAGATAAATTGGATCTAACACTTTCTTTTATTCTAACACTTGTTTTAAAAAAAGAGAACAGAAAACATTAAATAATAAATTTTTTGTCTCAATAATCTCGTGTAAAAACTACTGTCCAAAAATGATATCTTTAAGTGTCTAATTCATATTTGTAGTTGTAGCCCTTTACTAAAATAACTAAAAAGTGGTCATTGATGCCTGACAACACACACATGCGTATATATATATATATATATATATATATATATATATATATATATATATATATATATATATATATATAAAGAGAGAGAGGAGTAAAAAGTGAGAAAAGGGTACGCAATAAAAACCTTGAAAAAGGTGGTTTAATATTGAAAATTAAATATTGCCAATTTATAGAAAAAAAAACTAGAAGATTGCATAAAACTAGAAGATAATTTCATTTATTATTGTAAGTTGCGAAGCTCTAAATATTCGAAACATTACAAAATTGTCATTTCTTTGATTTAGAAGAAAAAAGAAACTACAAATTATTTAATGAAAGGAATTTAACAGACGACAAATTCATAACCTATTTAAAAGTGGATCCAAAGACAAACTGTAATTCGTGATCGCAACACTCGAGTACGCCATCTAGCGGGAGACTGTAAATATCGGGCATTAGTTCCCACATAACCATTGGCAATGACGGACGCCAATTTCTTAGCAGCAAATAGGAAGCAAAAATCCCATAAGGAAAAGGTAAAACTTCTTGAAAAAACTAATCAGAACATGCCAAACATTGAAGCAGAACACGCCAAGCATTTGAAGAACAACTTCTCAATAATTTTTTCCTTTCTGTTACCAACAACATAACATAATTTTATGATCACTTGCTGTTACAGATGTGTGTATTGTAAAATAATTTTTCTGTCTTCCATTCATTACAAGTTAAAATGAAGTCAACATTGCTTTCGTTATTCCAATGAATAAATGTGTTCCACTGAATTCCATACAGAACTGTAATAGTTATAGAATATTCTTCTTCTTCATAGAATAGTATATATTTCTGTATCTACATAATTCAGAAAACAACAATAAAGAATAATCCGAATTACTTGAAAAAGTATCTTTTGTGCTGATTATAAATAAATTTTTTATCGTTTTCTTGGTAAGTGTTTTTTAGTTTTGAAAGAATTTCAACTAGTATTCAGCTATTCTGTTTTTAAGCTACATATTAAAATTCATATCGAGATCTTACAATTATAAAATTTTGATGTGTGGTATGGTACCTAAAAGTAATGAAGGGATAAACTATGTGTATATTATTTGAGAATAAAGTTTTCAAACAAAGAACATATCATTTTGGAATTCTCCGAACTTATAAATCAGGTAAGTGTTATGATTTTTATAATAAAAAATTTGCTTGTAAATAATTTTTTTTCGTACTTGATGATAGTTCTCTACAGAATGGTTTTTTTACGTCTGATTAAATACGACAAGAATTAAAAAAAAGAAACAATACGAAAGTTTTTATTGAAAAATGAGGAATTTTTAAAATCGTTTTTATCCTAAGAATTCTTTATTTTACGTTTTTTAGTTTATAATTTTTTGATAAAATTATTGTAAAAATACTTTTTTTGAAAAATTAAATGGTATTAAATTATTTGTTTATGTATACTTCTTGCATATTCTAATATTTGAAGTAATATGATTCAGAAAAGTATGGGAGAAAAATTCGGTACTTACGTATTAACCACAGCTACAGATCTGGCAGATTTTTAAGTGCCGCCAATCTACATTTAAAATTTTTGGAAAAAATCTTAAAATGAAACACTTTGTTTAAAATCAAAGTAGTCAATCGGATTTCGGTGGAAAATTGGCCCATATAGAGTTTAGCATAGATTCAAAACAAACTTTTCTCTCACATGATTCTATAGCCATTATGAACACTAATAAATAAGATTCGAAATGAAATAACATTTCCAAAACGGACGTTTACTAGTATAAAGTTTCATGTTATGGACATTGGTACATTTTCGTTATATTTCACTCCATAAAATATTTCGCTCCTAAAAAAATAAAATTGCATCTTGTTTTGTTTTTGGCAAGTCCCAAAGACGCATTTTCGTAATACTAAAAAATGGCGACAAAAAAAGAATGTTTTTTTTTTTCCGTAAGCATTCTTTATTTTACGTTAAAATTTAAATGTGCCTTTCATGTTATACCATTAAATTTAGTAAAACTATTTCTCAGGCATTAGGTTTGAACTCTTATAAGAATATACCTATTTTTTTCTCTTTATTTACAAATATTTTTCCGATGTGTTCTGGATGTTCCTTCTCTAAAACGAAAGATATACCATTTTGTTTTCGTTTGCATAAGAAAGAAAGCAAACATTTTTCTTTTTTAAATTTAATCAGCCTCAATAAAGATGGAACGTTACAATGCTACATGCTACATTAAAGACTTCTCCAGTGTAACTGAATGACTGATCATATGGAAATCGCAGGGATTCGGCACATGCAACAACGCCCCCTATAGTTCGTTGCGATCGCGAATAGTTTAAAAATTCTATTTGTTTTTTTAATTTGTTTATTAATATTAATTATTTTCTTACATAAATTATCCTCAGCAATTTTTTGAAAGAATTTTAAGGAATAGCTAATACGATTGTTAAAAAAGAAAATCCATTCGAAAATCGTCAGTTAAAAAAAATAAAAAACTATTTGCTAGGTTTTTCAGATCCTTTGATTTTGTTACCATCAAAGGTGAATGCATGGGAAGGGAGGAGGGAGAAAAAGCTTAAATAATCAAAAATCAATTTCTTTGTTCAAAGAATCTAGAATAGACGAGAGCAAAGTCTTTTTTTTTCTAAATTAATTCTTTGAAGCTTTTCACTTTTTGTTTGCGGTTTTCTGAGATGATGTTTTCTGTGAGAAAACCATGTTTATGTCGGATCGTAAATCAATTTTATTATTCGTGAAAACAAAAAGTGTTTCCTTATTTTAGAATAAAATAAGAAATGCAAAGCTGTTAACAGCAGATACAGATAAATAATACTGTTCGTAGATAAGGATTTGTACCGTAGACTTTGTTTTAGAATAATATATAAAAATTATGATTTACTTTCTTGTCGGCATACTGATATTATTTTAATGTAATTTATTATCCATGTCGTATTTTACTCTAGTTGATATAGAATTTTATGTATGTTAAAAAGCTTTATAAAAAATTTCTCCTTCAAGCGCAGAAATTTAAGAAAAGAAAACTGCTTGCCCATAATAATTTATATTACAGACTCTACTTGAGAATATCAATTTGACGAATAATTTGCTTCCAGACCGATATAAATTCTTAATTTCATATCATTATCTATCTATACATGTAACTAAATAAGTTCTACTTATACAAAGTTTTGTGTATATAAGAAAGTTTTATAGTTAATTTCAATTATACTTTTTAAATTAAATTTATGTAAAGAATACAATTCATTTATAATGATATCTAATGTTATTATTAATTAAAATAAATTGCAATTTATTTCATACGTATATTTCTGAAAAACCTGTAAGTTAGTTTATTAAGAGGTTTGGTGTACATAATAATGTTTTATAACAAAACTTTCTTTTTAATTTATAGAAAAAACTTTAAAATTTAATAGGCAATGGTTTACATAAAGTGATTTAGAAACAAATAAATATTTTAAGATGATATTCAAAAACTCAGAGCTTCATCATTCCAATTTAAAATTTTCATCATAGAAACTCTTTAGTGGAAAAACTTTTAAAAATGAAATTCTCTAACAGAAAATATTTTTTTTTTAATTGAAAAAAATATATACATTATTTTATGTTTTACAGCGGTGAGTTTTTGTATATGCTTTTAAAAACTTAAGTACCAATTTAGAAATTTTCCAAGACGCTGAAAATATATATATATTTTTTGGTACATATTTTTTTGACATATACATTAATTCAATGGAAAAAATTTAAATTATTCATTGTTGTTTCTTTAAAAACTCTCTTATAAATGATATAATACTGAAAATTACATGTTTTTGTAGCTGTTGATTATAGAGAGTTCTCAAGGAAATCTCAGTTTTTTAGAATATTATTTCCAAGTTGATAATAAATTATGGTGTAAGAATTTTAAATTTTAATTTTAATACACTTTATATTTGGTTTTTAGCTTATAATTTCTTATGGTTCGTTTTTTTGTATGTATTTAAGAAACATGTAATTTCACAATTAATAATATAAATTCTCATTAATGTATCCTATATTTATGTAACATAATAAATATATTTTATAATGTATCTTTAATAAAATTGCATATTTAAAATTTTTTGTCAAATAATAAACTTACATAATAATCATATAATTTTGTATGTTTATGTATAGATTCAGCAAAATGTATTATATATTCAGTAATATGTATTCAGTAATGCATATGTGTTCAGTGAAATGTATACATATACATACATTTTTACTGAAAGTTATAAATGAAACGCTAGTTTTTATTATAATCTTTTCCAATACATGTAGATATGGTTTTTAAAAGCGGGCTGAAGGTAGTAGAAATTCTTAATTTTGTCAAACATTCTATTTGTGTGTTGGCCCATAACTTCTTTTCGGCATGTTTCTCATATATTTTACAATCATCTAGTTTCATATACAGTTTAAATTAAGGAATTATTGTAATATTATAAAAATATTTTGTACAATATTTCAGTAATTAAATTACATGTTTAAAATTTTACAATTACGTCAAATAACTGGTTTGGTTTACATAGTTTCTTATAAGTCAACAAAACAACTTCTTACTGAATAAATTATCTTATATTTCGTTTATAAATATTCTAAATGATATAAATTGATTACAGCAATAATTACGCTCTCTAAATCTTAAGTAAATCATTGAAAAAAAAATTTGTTTTGATTGTATCAATTCGTAAATAAACAAATGTAATCACCTCTTTTATCATTCAACACAAAATGTCATTTCGTATCAAAATTCCTTCATCTAGCTCGGATTAATCCGTTTTTAATCTCCTGCCAAAGCAATCATAATTCTTATCTTACAATTTTTCTGTTGTCTTCTTGTCAGTACTTCCTTTTATATTGATCTTTTCGAATGATAACCACAAAAACAACAATGATCGGTGACAAAATAATCATTTCATTTTGTAGAAGATGTGGAATTAATTAACTAAGGAACCCGTCCTGTTGTACTCACCTCACAGCATGTGCCGCATATCCGGCAATCAGGTATCTGTGTCATTTGTTCGCCATGGGGGAAAAAGTATCCGGCCCTGAGCGTCCTTCTTCACCAGGTGCTTCGAATCTCTGCTGCAGTCGGATCGATCTTGCTGCTTGTAGAACACTGGCGGCGCCAAATTTTGGGATGCAATCGCTATGCGGCGCTAGATGAGGGAACTTCAACCTACCACCACTTCAATCGTCAGGGGTGTGTTATGGTGAGGAAGATTCGAAAAAAAATTTCCGGAGTCTACCCGGACCGTTCCTGATGCCAAGGAATGACGAGAAGGAAAGAATTATGACGTAATCTGTTCTCCGGAATTTTGCGTGGCGACGTTTAGAGAGCATTTCTTGGCGTGAAAATGAGTTCATTTGTACTGAAAAAAACATTAGGAATTTTTTGTTGGAAGCTTACCTTTGATTTTTCATTCACTCTCCTATGATATTATAATGAAAAATAAACAATGCTGAGATTCTTTTGAAAACGTAATCAAACTGGAACATTTTATTTTATCTTTGGCGGAGAGAAGCTTATCCGTTCATCAGATGTGAGGCTGATTCTATAAGCTTGTAGAGTTTGAATCTCACACAGAAAACGAATGAATTTCGCATTCAAGTTTCGAAACACGTTCGCTCTTGTAAAGGGTTTTTGGATAGAAACCAATAAGGTGGTTATTGAACTATAATCCATGACCTGTATATAACAGCGGATATAATCTTGGAGCAATATACATAGGCGTAGCGTGACGAAAAATTTTGGGGGAACAAGAATTTATTTTTAAAATTTTCTATTTTTTTTTTTTTTTTTTTTTTTTTTTTAAAGTTGATATTAAAAGGTCTCCTATTGATTTCCTAATATTTTTGTTTTGAAATGATAACTTTATAAAAAAAAAATCTTCGAAATTAAGTTTGAAAATTTACCTTTTCTTAATAGTATTTATCATGAATTAAATAACTATTCAGAAAATATGATTATTAAGCAAATATTCATCAAATCCTAATTTTTTGGTTAAAGTTTTTGTAATAAAGGTAATATATAATACTTATACTACTCAAAACATATCTAGAAAATCAAATTAAAAACATTTGATCTAAATGTATATTTATTGAACTTCTGGAACAAGACTATATCTTACTGTTAAGTTCGTTAAAAAAACTAGTAAAATTGCTTACAGAAAATATGATTATTAAGCAAATATTTATCAAATCCTAATTTTTTGGCTTAAGTTTTTGTAATAAAGGTAATGCACTCATATTTTAACATTTATGCTATTCCCTCGAAAGAAATGACAGCATTTCAAAACATATTTAGAAAAAAAATTAAAAACATTTCATCTAAATTTATATTTATTGAACTTTCAGAATAAGACTATTTCTTACTGCAAAGTTTGTTAAAAAAAATAGTAAAATTGTCTTATAACTCAAATGAAAGTAGCAACTAAAACTGTAGTCAATATGTATACACAATTATTTGCACTGAAACTAAAATGCATAAAATTCCCAAGCATGTAAAAGGCTAACCGTTTGAATAAATTATGCGTAAAAAAATAAAGGCAGTTATTTCAGTTCATATTCGGAAAAAATTGTGAGATATTAAAGGAATTATTAAGCCAATATTGCTTCCATTAAAAGCGAACTTACATTTATTATATCTACTGGAGAGAAATGGTAGCATTTAAAAAAACATATTCATAAAATCAAGTGAAAAAAATTTAACGTAAATGAATACTTATTGTACTTTTAGAACAAAATTATTTCTTACTGCAAAGTTCATCAGAAAAAACTTCTAAAAATATCTTTTATAACTTAAATGAAAGTAACAACTGAAACTGTAGTCAATATGTGAACACAATTATTAACACTGAAACCGAATTGCATAAAATTGTTATTTACGCATTTACTAACTTATACAGACAATTTACCACCCCGAGAACATTTCACAAACTTTTAATATCCTTGCAAAAATGCATAACTGCTTCTAAGTTTTCTTGAAATAGAAAATAATAAATTTTTCCGAAAAAATAAAATGAACCCTTCTTTAAGACAATTTTCGACGTCATATTTCAGTGTATTAAAAATAGAAACTAAATGGAATTAAATACATGCAAAAACATGATTTGAAAACACATTTGTCGCATATTATTTGGAATTTATGGACTTTTAAAGATCCGAAAAGAAGGAAACATAATTTTTGATATGTTATAATTCTTAAGGATAACAAAGGACATAAGAAAACTTAATTTTAAAAGCGTAAATTTAAAATTGTGAAAGCGTAAGAAGAAAAAAAAAGATAGCAATTTTTATATCATTTCCATGGACACTAGAGAGTGAATGAATTAAAGTAACATTAAGTCATACAATTAAAATATAAAATAGTCTAAATGAGGAAAAAAGGTATTTTGAAATGAAAGTATTTTTTTCGAAATAAATGTAAAAAAGAAGACAATTATTTACTCGGATTTTTAGACAATTATGACAACTAATATTTACACGCATAAGATACAAATTATTCAAAAAATTGTCAAATACTTTAATACAAGGCACTATGTGTGCGTTTGAATTGTGTAACTATAAACCTTTTTCAAAAATAACAATAAGCAATACTAGAGAAATAAAAAATTTTAAAACTTTGTCTTATTTAAATTCAATAATATTTAAGTCGCATGCAATTTAATCGATTTTATTTTTTCATTTATTTCGGTGCCCTTGGTTCGCCCCTTTCAAGGATTTCATCAAAATTTGAGGGGAGATTAATCGGTATTTTACGATATCGCTGAACGTTTAAATGCTTGACCGGGTATATAAGGGTAAAAAGTGCATGTCACGGGCACGTTGGGCGATTTAATTTTCCAGCCGTGCTCAAAACAGTATTTTCTTAACAAAATTTTAAATTAACGCTTTCATATTTAAGTGCACTGCACATATAAATGTAAACTTTAAAAGACGAGAACTAAACAACCAAAGGAGGAAAAAATGTCGAATTAACATAAGTCTTATCAATAAAAGAAAGTCGAAATTAAAATTACAAGGAACACTAAAGCATTTTTCAGTTCATTCTTTATTTTAATTCAAACATTTAGCTAGATTAGTGACAGTTTAGATTAAATTATGAATATTCATAGTTTATTGTACCCTTTTATTTCTCCCTTAAGTATCAATGATTGTATGGTAATGATTTTCTCGCATAGAAGCTGTAAAAGAGTTTATTATAAAAAAATTATTTTTTATCGCGATATTTATTGTATTGAAAGGGAATTATTATATTTTTTCCTTAACATCTGCAGGGTTATTTTTCCTGCAATTATTATTATTATTTATGCCCTGTTTTGTTTTTGTTTCACCTTCAAAATTCAAAACATCCATTAACTAATGAGTTTCTCTCTAAGATCCTGATAAAATTAGTAAGTATACCGGTAAAAGTGACTAGTTAAATAAGGTTAATATAAATGTGTAAGATAAAACTATGTTTTATTCATAGATATTACTGTAGTTAATACAGTTTAAATAAAAATATTTCACTTACCTTAAGATAAATAACATTTTTTTAAAAATGGAAAAAAGAGCAAATTTTTAAAGGGACTTTTTTTCTTGCGAGTGTTATTATTCAAATTTTAAATGAAATAAACGATCATGTTTTGAAAGACCAAACTTATGGACAAATAAATTTCAGAAAATGGAGCATAACTGAAGTCTTAATTAGTAGTCAACGATCCCTTTTACCCCTTTTTTAAAAATTAGACTGATATTCACTTCACCTGCTTTTTTTAAACAGCTGACTTTACCAGCATCCACGAGTTCGTATATGGAACAAAAATACCCAAATAGCTTCTTGAAGCAGACGATTTTTAAATCAATAATTTATAATCTTTTTCACTTTTTAAAAGTTGCCTTTCATCGCTGATAAATACATTATAATAATCCAAGCTAAGTAAAACAATACAGTGAAACCTCTCAGGAGCGACAGTTCTCCGTTCCACAGCAAAATGATTGTTGATGGAAATAGGTCGTTCTAAGAGGTTACCTCCATTGACTTGAAAATTGTTATCGAAGGTACATGATTTTTCGCAAACGATTTTAATTTTAGTCAGCGTCATTTTCTTGGTGCAGAAGAGCCACTTCTCTTGGCGTCATGAAGAGACGGATCTATGAATAAAATTAAGAGTTTATAAAAATGATCCCAACTGATTTAATTACGTGTAAAACAAATTTACCAATTATGAATGATAAAGCTATTTTAAATAAATAAACCATTTTGTTTTTGTTTAATTCTGGTCTTGATCACTCTTTACGACTGTTCTTCAAACATAATTAACATACTTATGAGATGCTAGCAGGATTCTTAAGTATGAATTACTGGTAAATGGTACTTGGTGAGTATCCCGAGTTGACAAAACCTGGGAATCTTTCACGGAACAGAAATCGTAATGGGCTAATTTCGTTCGAACATGGGAGGTTAAGGATTCACAATTTCATGCTCAATAGTATATATAAGGCTAAATGGTAAGTATTATACACATACCGCCTTTACCTCTCAGACAAGCTGGTAACCCTCGATTTGAAGCTGGCAACAGCAACTGAGTATCAGATACCAGGCCTTCTCATTGACAACTCAGTATTTTTAAACGATGAGTCAGCGTGGCTCTATAGCTTGATAAGAAGTGGGTCATTTATTTCAATCTTCTTTTGACCATAATAAAATACAGAAGCGAATAGCAAAATAAAATTGAAACCAAACGATTTGTAACGGAAACAAGATAGATTTGTTCAACTTCTTAGAAGAATATTCTTAAAATTTGTTCCTTAACATGTTGAAGTTTCCAAGCTGATATTATCTGATAATTTATCACTTATGCTTTTTCTACCTAAATCATAATTTACATTTTTATGAATTATTTATAAAGACTAACTGGGCAAAACTTCCTTACTTGACGGAAATTTGGCCAACGGGAATTAACTTTTTCTAAGTGTTTCGAGAAGTTTTCTCACTTTTAATTCTGTGCTTCTTCTCTATTTCCTCTTTGAAAGCTGTATCAGCCAAAATCGTAGTATTGGTATGATAGGTCAAGCCTTTTTTTGTAAAAAGCTTGTAAAAATAATATATATTAACGAAATGATCAAAATTCAAAGTATATAATAAATATACAGGCTTTTAATGTGTTTATCTAAAGTATACAAATAAATATTTCAACATCTTTTGTTTATATCAGTAATAGATGGCAGAGAAAAGAACTTGAAGTGAAAAAAAAAAAAGAAACATATTTTCATGAAGGAAAATAATATCCCATGTGATTTCTCCTTAAATTTAATTGCAAATGGCATATGGACAACAACATGTGATTCTGGGATACCATGCTTTACGGTTATTCTCATAAACTGCGTAAATGTTTAAATATGTAAAATATGTCAAACCACCATTGTTTTCACTATAGAAATGACGATAAAGTTTTATAAATAATTGCCTTGAGAAGCATAAATGTATTTGAAATATGGAGAATTGAACTTCTTTCTTTGAAAAACGATGCCTTTTTTATTATTATTTTTTTTTTTTGGATCTTCTCTCTATTAATCGATCGTGCATTTTGATGACTGCACCAAATCCATATACCTTCATCTTGTTCTATTTTTACAGCCGATATTGAACTTGCCGACTTATTTTTTTTTAATGTTCAATTTCGTAGCCTTGTTATTTAAAATCCTCCCTGAAAACAAGGAAGCTAGCCTTCGTGGAGGGCTGTTTGATGAAACTAACCCACATGCACGTAGCGTGAAGAAGAAAAACATGAAAACCTGTCACGATTAGCTCGACGGCACGTAGATTCTAACCAATGATTCTTCCACCATTGGTGATGTTTGAAATCGGAACTGTAGTCGATGCAAGCTTGACGCAGAATTTAAATTGACCAGTCAATGCCGGGTTCTAACCTGGGGCCCTATATTATGTGATCTTTGAAAACTCTCTCGATAACGGAAAGTTGTCACTTCGGTATCTCTCAGTCTCCGTAGAAAATTTCCAAAGTCAATTCTTTTCCCCAATATGGTTCATTTGGCACGTAACTCTTTGAGTGAAAATTTGTAGTTTCCACCGAAAGTACGTTTCAAATAAAGTTAACCAATGGTGGAATACGAAGCGCTTGTTAGAACTTTGAAAGCTAGTTTCATAAATGGACTTTTGAATTACATTTTATCTACCTTGGTTTATATTGTTGGTTCGTTAAATTTTTGTTTCAGCAGTCGGAACCATTTCAAGCATTAAAAAATTATTTATGTTAATTTGAAAAATGTTTATTTTAGCTTATTAATTTATTTCAGAAAATTTAAAATATAAAGTAGAACGCAGAATGGTTATCATACATTATCGCGTCTATTAAACTACTAAAGCTCTTTTAAAGCCTTTTGAAAATATAATTTAATTAAAATTTATAACTTATATAAATTTGATTATATTTTTAAGTTCATAGAACTCTTAAAAGAATGAGCAAATGCAAACAAATTTCTGATTAAATATTCTACACATTTGTGATTCATGTAATATTTTAATATTATTTTTCATGCAGGGAATTTTGTTTTGATCAAATGTTTGTCTGAGCTTGAGTCTCTCCCTCCCTGATACCAAAATATGGTATAATTATGAAATTGAGGATGAAGATAGATTTTTACATCCTAAAATGCAAAACTATGAAAAATGTTTGATTCGAAATTAAAGAATTTGCTGGTGACTTTACAATATTTTTTCAGCTCCCTTGAATCATTTTATTTCAATCGTGAAGACTAGTCTAATGTGCACAAAATAAAAATGTGACCATCTTAAATCATTTTTAATATAGTGTACTCGTATTACAATTGATTTAAGGTACTAGGTGTACAAGTACTTTTCAAGTAGTAGGACTTAATGCTAATGGATTTAGGGCTTAACCTAAAATATGTAAAAATAAAATTTAGTAGTTAAGAAATGTTAAACCGCTCTCCTGACCAAACTTTAGCATCAAATAGTCCAGATTGCTGCTAAACACGACTTACTAGAAACGAGAAAACAAATCTTTTTGTAGTCTGGCCATTGTGACCATCTTTTTATTAATCTCCACTAGGCAGTGCATTAGACCATAGGCTGTGATAACTTCCTTATTTGCCCCAAGTTTGCAGTTGTCCAAGAGCAGTGATATCTTTCTTATTTTTTGCCATTGCACAGTTCAGTAGTCCGAACGCTATGATATTTTTCTTAAAAAATCCCCACTGCGCAGTTTATGTTATTCACGTCGGACTACTAAATTGACCAGAGCTCCTCTAGGAGGGATTGTCTTGGTTGCTTCATAAACCCTGAATCATCATGATTCTATCTACCTCTCTTGTGTAGATCAATTTGCCAGTCTGTCAGTTATGCCATGTTGATATAAACATTGTTTTTAAGCATTATTGTTGGTACGAAAACTTCGGTTTCTCAATGTGAGATCACTGGAGAATACAACGACAATTTTTAACCAACTATGGATCAATTGCTTTAACTTTTTCCTGAAAAAAATAATAATTAAAATAAAACTTTTCTTCCACTTGAGGCTGTACAAAGGAATCTTTAGCAGTAGATGAACGTAGAAGGGGCGAAAATATTAAATTTTACTATTCTAAAACTCTAAATATCGAAAAGAATATAAGAAAACTAGTTTATTTCATAATTGTGCATAAGCTAAGAAAAAATGAGTTTCGATAAGGATTTTTCTTTATTGATTGTGTTAAAACTTGAGATGATTTACAAAAGACTTAATTTAATTATTGCTATGTAAATATTTTGAAGGAACACCATGGAAGGGAAAAGCAATTAAAATAAAGTCATAGTAATAATAGAAAGAGAGGAAAAATAATTATTTTTTTCTTATTTATGTAACTTGGTGCAGCTTGAATTCAAATAAAAAATTACATAATAAATTAAAATAAATAGTTAAAAATTATGAATTTGCTAACCACGAATGAAACTAAAAAAACAAAGAAAGTTTAATGAATTATCATTATTTTTTTATACTGAAATTAATTTCGCAACATCTATCAAAATAATGCAATAACAAACTTTTAAACTTTCCGAACGCCTTCTTCGAAATTCGCTGAATACGCTATTAAGTTTTCGAATACTGAGGATTATTTGAAAACTTCTTTTAAAAAGGCAAAAATCCATCAGGAACTTTTTTAAAAGAGCATTATTACTTTATTTACAAAAGAATAACTAAAATTTTACAATAATCTTTCAGTTCACAATCGAAAACTTGCGTTCACCAAAAGTTTCTTTTTTTGCAATGTGTGCAACAAGATCTGAAGAGAGTTCTCTATGAAACGTGCGTATGTTTTTTAATAAGTACAGTTTTAAAAATTGAGGTAGATTCTTTTTATTTCGCCACAAAACTTAATATGCCAACGAAATAATCAAATAACTTAGTTATAATTAATGGTAATTGTTAAATAGAATAACATCTGTTTTCAAACTGAAAAAAAAAAAAAAAAAAACGTTTTTCCGCCCATTCATAACAAAAACGCTCTTTGTGCGCCAATAAAGTGTCAGTGCTTGGCGTCTTTGGTAAATTTTATTAAAGTATGAAACACCTGCTAAAAAGACTAGAGAAAAAAAACACCATCTAAATATTCGATGGTTCTATGAATACATTAATTTACATACTGCTTAATTCATTTAATGAAAGAGAAGATGCTTAGTTTCTAAACAAAGCGAAGTTTTCATAAGATGTTCGAACCTTAATTATAATTGCTTCCTAATTATTTCTGAGAGGAATTTACGGAACAACACATTTTGTTTATCAGAATCTGGTTTAAGCGATCTTTAGTTGCCACAAAGCTATACCAATTTATAATTAAACTCAATTTATTTTAATATGATTTTGCACATATAAGAGCAAATCGATGCACTAATTTTCAATTTTTCGGTCAAACAATTATTCTAATTTAGTTAGACTGTTCTATGCAAATTTCCTACTTGAGTGAATTCTTCCTGGCACATATCTCTATATAATATAAAATCATAATGGTCTGATACCGGCGCATTTTCATTGGCCAGAAAATCACGTGGTAGGATCCAGTTTTCCCTCATTCATTTCCTTATTGTTTTGGTTGTCATCGGCATAAAATTACCAATAGTCGTAAAGGTATTCGCGATCGCAACGCTTGAGTACGCCATCTAGCGAGAGCCTGAAAATATCGGTCATTAAATTATTCATATTTCATTTAGTTCCATCAGAAACATTGGCAGAATCAGACGTCATTTTCTTAGCAGCAAATAAGAAGCAAAATTTACCTAAGAAAAAGGCCGAAGAACTTGAAAAAATTCACCAGAATATTGGTAAATCTTTCAGAAACAGAACACGCCAACCATTTGAAGAAAAATTCCTCAATAATTTTTAACTTCTATTATCAACAAACTTGCAACTGATAACTTCCGATTTCGGATTCGCATACTGTTACGGTGAAATACATTTCTTCCGTCTTCAATTCATTACAAATTAAAGTGAAGCCAGTCAGCATTGCTTTCTTCATTCCAATGAATAAATGTGAATTCAGAGCGTACAGAACTGTAATAGTTATAGAATATTCTTTTCCTTTATAGAATAGTATATATTTCCGTATCTATATAATTTGGAAAACAACAATAAAGAATAATCCGAATTACGTGAAAAAGCATCTTTTGTGCTAATTATAAATAAATTTTTATCGTTTTCTTGGTGTTTTTTAGTTTTGGAAGAATTTCAACTAGAATTCAGCTATTCTGTTTTTAAGCTACATACTAAAATTCATATCCAGATCTTACAATTATAAAATTTTGCTGTGTGGTATGTTATCTAAAAATAATGAAGGGATAAACTATGTATATATTATTTGAGAATAAAGTTTTAAAACAAAGAACATATCATTTTGGAATTCTCCGGATTTATAAATCAGGTAAGTGTTATGATTTTTATAATAAAAAATTTCCTTGTAAATATTTTTTTTTCTTATTTGATGATAGTTCTCTACAGAATGTTTTTTTTTTTTTTTTAATGTCTGATTAAGAACTATAAGAATAAAAAAAGAAACAATATGGAAGTTTTTATTTCAATATGAGGAATTTTTAAAATCTTTTTTTTATCCTAAGGACGCCCGGTGGCTGGGTGGTAGCGCTCTCGTGCCATAGGTCCTGGGTTCTATCTATGGGCTGGGCAAGGTCAACTCAGCCTTTCTTCCCTTCAGTGGGTCGATAAATGAGTACCAAGCATGCTTGGGAACTAAACACTGGGGGTTTCGCGTTCGGTTGACCACCTAATCGGAACATCTGCTTCTGCACCCCGGAGCTCATGGTCAAGAAAACTGAGATGGGCACAGTAGGCCTTGGCCCTCTATGGGCTGTCGCGCCACTGAGTTCAGTTTAGTTTTTTTTTTTTATCCTAAGAATTCTTTATTTTACGTTTTTTAGTTTATAATTTTTTGATAAAAATTGTTGTCGAAATACATTTTTTGAAAAATTAAATGGTGTAACATTATGTGTTTATGTATACTTCTTGCATATTCTAATGTTTGAACTAATATGATTCTGAAAAGTATGGAATAAAAATTCGGTACTTACGTATTAACGCCACCGCAACTACAGATTTGGCGGTTTTTAAGTGCCGCCATATGAACTCTAATAAATAAGATTCCAAATAATATTACATTTCCAAAACGTACGTTTACCATAATAAAGTTTCATGTCATGACAATTGGTACATTTTCGTTTTTTCGGTAAAATATTTCGCTCCTGAAAAAATAAAATTGCATCTTGTTTTGTTTTTGGCAAATCCCAAAGACGAATTTTCGTAGCACTAAAAAATGGCGTCAAAAAAGAATTGCTCTTTTTTGTTTCGTAAGCATTCTTTATTTTACGTTTTTCAGTTTCTAAATAATGATTTTTATTTAAACTTAAAATTTTTTGATAAAAATTGTTGTTAAAAAACTTTTTTTTACAAAATTGAATTTTATAAAATTATGAGGCTTATGTGCACTTTTTTTCATTTTAATTTTTGAAGTAAGATGATTCTTAAAACTATGGAAAGTTTAAATAGGCTTTTCATGTTCTATCATTAAATTTAGTAAAACTATTTCTCGGGCAGTAGGTTTTAACTCTTATAAGAATATTCATATTTTTTTTTCTGTTTATGTACAAATATTTTTCCAAGGTGTGTTGTGAACTCATCAAAATTTGTTTGAATAATATAAATGTTATTTTAAAAAATGATTACTTCGAAAAATCACTTCCGTTCACTAAGAGATCCAAATGTTCATAATACTAATAAATAGTAATATTTGGACGTAGGAAGTAGAGGCACAAGAGTAGGCAAACAGAATTCCTTTTAGTACATATATGTTGAGTGAATAATTTTAACTTATGTAGAAAAACTGTTTTCTGCCAAGAAAAGACAATTATTGCGAAGCAATCATCGGGGTTGGTGAGCGGCAGCGAACAGGGGGCTTAGCCCCCTAGTATCATAATAAAAATAATGTTGTCTCATTTTGTGGTCGGACAGTTTCATCACGTTATCAATAAATTTAATTCTATAGTTTGACAGAGTTTTCCATTGTTGCTAGTGCCTTTTTATTGGTCCAAAAAATCACATGGTAGGATCTAGTTTCCCCTCATTTCTTGTTGCCATTAGCATTAAATTAATAATATTAAGGCATTGTTTTCCCATAAAATATTTTTTTTATCCTTAAGCATTTACCTGTAATACTTATTTTTCTCATTCTACTCTGCTATTATTACGTTTAAATTTTTTATTCTGTTCTAAATAAAGAGTTTAAAACTAAAAGAGTTTTTTGTTATTTATTTCAATTTAATTCTAAGTTATTACCTTATTACGCTACATTATAGAATAATTAAATCTTCGTCTAAACTTATGTACTGTTTTACAGTTATGATTTTTGGTACTAATTACTATAATATACCATTATAAATTATAGTTAAAGAGATTCAATAAATGATTAACAACTAAACGATCAATTTCACGCACAAAGTGGTGCATGCACGAATTCGCGATCGCAACACTCGATACGCCATCTAGCGGGAGACTGTAAATATCGGGCATTAGTTCCCACATAACCATTGGCAATGATGGACGCCATTTTCTTAGCATCAAAAAAGAAGCAAAATTTCCCTAAAGAAAAGGTAAAACTTCTTGAAAAAACTAATCAGAACATGCCAAACATTGAAGCAGAACACGCCAAGCATTTGAAGAACAATTTCTCAATAATTTTTACCTTTCTATTACCAACAACATAACATGATTTCATGATCACTTGCTGTTACAGATGTGTGTATTGCAGTAAAATAATTTTTCTGTCTTCAATTCATTACAAGTTAAAATGAAGTCAACATTGCTTTCGTCATTCCAATGAATAAATGTGTTCCAATGAATTCCATACAGAACTGTAATAGTTATAGAATATTCTTCTTCTTCATAGAATAGTATATATTTCTGTATCTACATAATTCAGAAAACAACAATAAAGAATAATCCGAATTATTTGAAAAAGTATCTTTTGTGCTGATTATAAATAAATTTTTTATCGTTTTCTTGGTAAGTGTTTTTTAGTTTTGAAAGAATTTCAACTAGAATTCAGCTATTCTGTTTTTAAGCTACATATTAAAATTCATATCGAGATCTTACAATTATAAAATTTTGATGTGTGGTATGTTACCTAAAAGTAATGAAGGGATAAACTATGTATATATTATTTGAGAATAATGTTTTCAAGCAAAGAACATATCATTTTGGAATTCTCCTGACTTATAAATCAGGTAAGTGTTATGATTTTTATAATAAAAAATTTGCTTGTAAATAATTTTTTTTCTTAATTGATGATCGTTCTCTACAAATTGGTTTTTTTACGTCTGATTAAATACTATAAGAATTAAAAAAAAAGAAATAATACGAAAATTTTTATTGAAAAATGAGGAATTTTTAAAATCGTTTTTATTTTAGGTTTTTTAGTTTATAATTTTTTGATAAAATTGTTGTCAAAATACTTTTTTTGAAAAATTAAATGGTATTAAATTATGTGTTTATGTATACTTCTTGCATATTCTAATATTTGAAGTAATATGATTCAGAAAAGTATGGAAGAAAAATTCGGTACTTACGTATTAACCACAGCTGCAGATTTGGCAGATTCTTAAGTGCCGCCAATCTACACTTAAAATTTTTGGAAAAAATCTTAAAATGAAACACTTTGTTTAAAATCAAAGTAGTCAATCGGATTTCGGTGGAAAATGGGCCGATATAGAGTTTAGCATAGATTCAAAACAAACTTTTCTCTCACCTTATTCTATAGCCATTATGAACTCGAATAAATAAGATTCAAAATGAAATAACATTTCCAAAACGGACGTTTACTAAAATAAAGTTTCATGTTATGGACATTGGTACATTTTCGTTATATTTCACTCGATAAAATATTTCGCTCCTAAAAAAATTCAATTGCATCTTGTTTTGTTTTTGGCAAGTCCCAAAGAGGCATTTTCGTAACACTAAAAAATGGCGACAAAAGAAGAATGGTTCTTTTTTGTTTTTTTTGTTTCGTAAGCATTCTTTATTTTACGTCAAAATTTAAATGGGCCTTTCATGTTATACCATTAAATTTAGTAAAACTATTTCTCAGGCATTAGGTTTGAACTCTTATAAGAATATACCTATTTTTTTGTCTTTATTTACAAATATTTATTCCGATGTGTTCTGGATGTTCCTTCTCTAAAAAAAAAAGAGATACCATTTTGCTTTCGTTTGCATAAGAAAGAAAACAAACATTTTTCTTTTTTAAATTTAATCAGCCAGAATAAAGATGGAACGTTACAATGCTACATGCTACATTAAAGACGTCTCCAGTGTAACTGAATGACTGTTTATATGGAAATCGCAGGGATTCGGCACATACAACAACGCCCCCTATAGTTCGTTGCGATCGCGAATTGTATATATCGCTGGTTTAGTAAGCAAAAATATTAAATTATGGTTGTGAACTCCCCAAATTTGTTAAAAAAACAAACCATTAATTTTAAATATTATTTTAAAACATAATTATTGAGCAATGTTATTTATGTTGACTAAAACATCTTAATATAATCCTAAAGAAAATATTCGGACGTGAGCAGCGTAAACAAACACGATTCTTTTTGTTGAACATATAATTGAACAATTTCAACTTTAATAGAAACGACTGTTTTATGCCAATACTGTGAAGAATCCCGGATAAAATTATGATAAGAAGCACTGGCACTTTTTACCGTAAAATTTTATGGAACGAAATATCTGACATAGCAAACTTTTTTATATACAGTAAGATTTACAGTAAAATAACTGAATCACTGTAATTAAATAATTATTACTGTAAAAACTACGGTTTCTCTACACAGTAAAAAAGTTTGCCATAACACCAAAAGTGATACCGACTACTTTACACCAAACATAACAAATAATTTTTTCGTGTTTTTGAAGAGAAACGCCAAAAAGAATGTTCTTTTTCACTACTTCCAGTGTAAAGTAGTTGACCCTATCACACTAAAATTTGTAATAACTATAAGATATGATACGCATAAGGCTCTGTAAAGTTATTTTTAATTTAAAGTAAGAACAGTCAGTTTAGGATTCGTACACGCACTAATTCTTAAAATAAAACTAATTTGTACTCATAGCATAGAGATAATATTAAGACGAATGTGAGTAAAGCTAAACAAAATAAATGCAGGTAGAAATTACTTATTTTAAAATTTTTATAAATTATTTGATACAATTGATAAATATTTAAAACTAAAATATTAAAACTAAAATATAGTAATGCTTATTACACAACTAAAAACATATACACTTTGTAACGGTGCACATTTGTTTCTGTAGAAGTACGGCATACTGCAAAACAACAAAAAACTCACGCCATTTTTTTATCGATTGTAAACAATCCACTAACGATATCCAAACTTCGCCAAATTTAATGTTGGTGGAAGCAAAAATAATTCACGAATGGTGTGAATGCGCGTAACTTTGTTGTAAGCATTCTTCATATTAAATGTTTAGATTCAACTACTCCCTTTAAAGAATATAGGAATGCCCGATTTGATGTAATAATAGTGTTCTTTAACTCAGTTTTTTAGGTCGGTGAATCCAGAGAGCTATTATATCACAGATTTACTGTGTAGGGCAGTGGTCCCTAACCCCCGGCCCATAAATGAAATGTTACCGGGCCCCTTAAAAAATTAAATTATTTACATTTTATTTATTGTAGTGTATTTCTCTCGGTTTTGTACTACTTTCCAGGAGCGAGAAGTTACTGGTAGCTCAGACGTCACCTTAAGCCCCATCAATACCCCGCATGTAACTCTATTTTATCTTAAAGGCATGATTAAATATAAATTAAATTAAGATCATTATATCAAAACAATCTAAAACATAATCAATCAATGCCGACCACTGTAAAATTATGAGATGATGACCGGTCCGTCTTGATAAAAAGGTTGGGGAGTGATGGAGTAATTTTTTGTCCGGTAAGATTACAATTATTGATGATAGCATACAATTTCAATGTTAACACAAAAAGAGGGAAAAAAATCTGAAAAATAGAAACTAGTGGGTTCCTTTTCAAAAGTCTAATATTCCTGTTTTAAAAGGAAACGCGAACTAATCATGGAAAACAGAAACTGAAGTTAAAGGAAACGCAAATAACCCAAAACATTGAATTTTGAAAGGAAAATGAATATATACCTACTCCAATTTAAAATTTAAATCCTTAGAATTTTTTCTTTTAAAAGTATATTTTAGGACATTACAAACTTCTATATCGCAATTAGTGGAATCCAAAATCACAAATTAAGCCTCTCCCAACCGTTCATTGATGGATGGGATGCATTAATGATCACGAGTAAAATGAAATCAGTCTAAACTGCAAACAAATCTAAATTTACTACAATCCTATTAAGCGGGGGTTTGATTTCGTGGCATTTATCTTAATTAAATAAACGTTAGTGGATAATTGCAAACTTAGTGCAAATTAGAGCTTTAAGAACAGAAATACTTCAACTAGAACGTTGTTTCCAATATTATATTCTGAATCACACAAAAGAGAAAAAAAAAATTCTTAAATATGAAAGATCATGGACTTAAAATTGGTAATTTCAATTGTTTTTAGATAACAACACTTTCATTTGTGATAATATCTCGAACAATTCATGGAAAGTTGTGGAGAAGTTTTTATGATGTATAAACTTCTATACAAAGTATCCGAGGATAATTGGGATTAACTTTAAAAAGAGGACGGGGACATGACAAGGATTCAGAATTGCATAATCACTCATATTCGGAAACGTTATTAGAAAATGGTATGACAGGTAAACACACCGAACAAAAAATGAGTCACCCTTAGAGAAATCATGAGATATTATTATATTTAAATGAATGTTTAAGAGAGGTTGTTGGAAAGCATCGGAGGGGGAGTTAAATATGCGGGAATATATAAAGTAAAAAATCCTAAGAAACTGGCGCTGTTACATATTATTTTATTAAAAAAAAACTTCATTCACTTCAGAAATATACAGACTGGAAATAACTCTCGACATGTTTTAAGCGCTCAAAAGTAGGCGCCCATTTAAAAGACTCACCAGTCGTGAATGAGAAGAAACAAAAGTGATTTGAATTGTAAAACGTAAAGTTGTCAATGAAAAATGGGGGAATCAGCAACAACAGATAACAAGGGAATCAACATATTGATGCACAGGAACTTTCTTTTACTCATAAGAATATTGATTCCCTTATTAAAGACATTACATAACAGCCTCTGCATAGTTCGAGGAAATACATTTTATCCAGCTTTGCCCTTCTCAGCCACAATGTTTTTTTTTTGTTCTGTTTTTTTTAATAATTATTTTTATTCTCTGTTGAACACTGAGTTTTTTTCTAGTTTAGTTTCCCATCTTTATTTTCCATTGGCAACGTTTTATGATTCAAATCACTTTTGTTTCTTCTCATTCACGTCTGGTGAGTCTTGAAAATGGACGCCTATTTCTGAGCGCTTGAAACATGTCGATTGTAATTTCCAATAATTTTTGAATCGAATGAAGTTCTGTAATCAAGTAATGTAGAATTATACTTATTGTCTGAAAGGTTATAAACAGATCTACAAATTGTTATATTTTTTTGGGTGATTTTATCAATGAAAGTGTTGTTCTCTAAAGGCAACAGAAAATACAAATCTGAAAACTTTCATATTTAAGCAATTTTTCGCAAAAAATAGTATGTCTTCGAAAGAATAAAATTGCTGTTTTTAAATAATACGCTTTTAGGAGGTTTTAAAGGGAGTAGCAAGTTCGCTCATGCTTTCTTGTTGTCATGTACTGTAGTACACATGTTTCTGTGAACATATTTCTATATAAATGTACATTTTTAGAAAGCTTTAGAATTTACTCCAAAAATTTAAATGCAAATTAGTTTTGAAAAA
The DNA here is from genome assembly GCA_949128135.1 of Parasteatoda lunata. NCBI lineage: Eukaryota > Metazoa > Arthropoda > Arachnida > Araneae > Theridiidae > Parasteatoda > Parasteatoda lunata. Next base: position 35,831,293 of record OX421972.1, on the reverse strand, counting down.
CGAATATCTGATGTAAAAGACCCCAAAGGTACACTGTTCTAAAATCAAAAATATATTAAATTAACGTAATTAATCGAATTACGTAGAAAGTGTTAAATGTATGAAATATTTTAAGTTAATTTCTTATTTCACAAATTAAGAGAATTAAAACAATAATAGATCAATAATCCTGAACTCATGTCACCACAATATTGATCCTCTGCGGAGGAGATTCTATCCTTCGTGGGTTACCCGCGCACGAAGTCGAGCAATTTACGATAGAACAATTTAACGAGAACCGATGCCGCACTCCCCCGGTCCCTTCGCAATCAGATCAAAGTGGTCACCCTCCTGCTCATTGAACACTAAAGTAATGTTTGAATCATGAAGATAAAATTGAGCCAAAGTAGAATTTAAATCAACTTATCATTTGAAGGAGAAATGAAAACCAAATTTTGCCAATTTTAATTAAAGTCTTTTCTATATTATTAAAAATTATTTAAATATCGTAATATTCTTGAATTCACTGCAAAGAGATTTTATACTAGGTTCTAATTTAATTAATTTCACTCTCTAATATCCCAGTTTTGCTACAATCAACTCATTAGTAGCAGTAAATCATATTGCTAAATACCCATTCAGTTAATGAAGATTGATAAAGCACATTTACGCATTTGGTTACATTTAAAATATTTGACTTTTTCTTTTATATTGAATAAAGTTTTAGCTTACTTATTTTGCAATTCGGCGAGTTCTTGATACTGCATATATGCGACCTAACATTGACTGCATCATGCCGGTTTGGGAATCAATTTTTATAGTTGCAATTAATCTTAGGTAAGTATTGCTGTTATCTGCTAATCCTAAATAAGTTGGGCTAATTCTTAGGCCAATTTAATGCTAATTAATTCTGTAACTCATTTAATTGTTTTTACCAAGTCACTAATCCTTTCCTTTTCAGAAAGCCCAGACAGACAGGCTTTGGTAGGTCTTTAGGGTTGAACAATAGGCACTAGGTGCAGGAAACCGCATGCATTGCTTCGGTCTGGTGGCTGATGGTTTTTCTGTCGGATGGGGGTCTAGGTCCTTTGGACCCCCGGAGTGGTGAATGACGTGGGGGTCATGAAAAAACACAAACCCGCTTCGCGGTTAGTTTGCCGCACAACTACCAACTACATCCATGGCAGATAAATAAGAATTTGTATGGTGTAATGTGTAACTAGCACAGCAAATCTGTTGATTATTTAAAAAATAACTGACATTCTAATTTCACAGGTATTCATTCCTATGTACCTGCCTTGCATTATTTTCTGCAGAAATAATTTTTATGCGTTTTGCAAAATTGGATTACAATTATAAAGAACACAGGTTGTCCAATAAGTTCTCATATACTTCCCAACAAAAATTTCTAAGACCTGTTGAAAGTATTAGTTTATTAACGAAAATAATGAAAATTATGTAAAAAGACCATTATAGCAAGTAGTAATTTAATAAATAATTTAATAGATTCGTAATTTAATAAAGTATGTTTCAGATATCAAGAAGGAATTCATCTTTTGGTAGATCTACCAGATTTTCTCGACTTCAATGTTGGACAATGATTGCAGAGCGAAAAGGAACACTACCTTGTTTGAAAAATATTCATCCAGCATACAATTATTTGTGCTTGGTCAAAAGACCTTTCCTTAAAATCTTTCTTTTTATAATTTTTTGGTACATATTTCAACTGTTACACCCTATTGATAAGAACCAAATAAAGTTTGTCACTCATTGAAAAAACTCTTCTAACCACAATTGAAATTGTGTTATGAAATTTAGGCGCCTTTTTTATTGCAAGATTTGATTTGATACTAACCACAGTTGATCATTTTGAGGGTTACAAGGTTATGCCAATACAAGAAGTTTTTCATGGGAGAAGACAAACTCAGGCAAGCCATATAGGAACTGTTATTTTACATCTTTTTTTCCAAGCAATCTACCGCGTTTTTTTTCTTTCGTCAATTTAAAGTTTTGCATTCATAAGTTGAACATATTTCATAAAATTTTATGTTTTAAACTATTATCCACTATTTTTTCTCTTTTGTATAAATTACGATATAAATGCTCAATGAGAATTTATTGGACCCACTGTATACGTAATTTCTTAGGCATATTCTCTGATCAAGCAATAAAATATTTTGGAGACAAGTTATGTCTTAATGGCCGTCCCACACCAGAAATCATTAAAAAAATTTCATGTATTTAGGTTAGACTTTAACAACAGCAAAAACTCGGTGATTAAGGCACTGAACTGTCATTATGAAAGAACAGGAGTTCGATCTCCGATGACAGCATTAAGTGCACCCAAATCATAGGAACTGCTAGTCTAATGAATTAAAGGCAGCTAGTGCGCAACTGACCACAATGCTATTATTGTACTGTTGGTAACAAAATTGTGGAGTTTGAGCCTCCATGAACCTTCAGGATCACAACGGGCTGTTGCGCGAATGATTTACTCTTTACGTCATTCTAAATCAATTAATAAAATTTATTACTGTCTCAATACAGATTGAGTCTGAGTATTATCAATCGTAAAGAGGTTGAGAAATATAATATTTATTAGTGATAGCAGTTTCAGTCTTAAATGGCATGGTAATTCATTTCAATTTGAGATTTCATAGATTTTAGCATTTTATCACGGATGCTGTAGGCTTTGAAAAAGAAGATAAAATATTTCTTTATCTAGTGTTTCCCAAAGTGTGGTACGCGTACCCCCAGGGGTACAGGAACAGCTTAGCGGGGGTACGCGTTCTAATGCGAAATATCTTACAACAAACGAAAATTCCAAAAATTTTTATTTAAAAACAAAACTAGCCACGAAAATTTACGATTACGTATTTTTCAATTGGTTATTTTTCGCAGAGTTAACAGTTAATAATTACTGGTGTCAACAGCCAGTTGTGATTTTTAACTTTTGTGCAATTTTTTTATAGTAAAAAATACATTGATTTTTTTATTAGTAGTGGTACACAGCGTTACGAAAAATTTAGAAAGGGTACACAAAAATCAAAAGTTTGGGAAACACTGCTTTATAGGAAACAGAAAGTCGCTTGCAGTTGATGTAGTGTTATTTATATTTTGCAGAGATTAAATTTATTGCGTTATATTTTTATTCTTAATTTTCTTCTTTAAAAAAAATACACACAAATATTCTAAAATCCTAAATATTTTTCAAATAAGTAAAAACTCTTAATAGTACTTTCGTTGACTTTAATTAGAATAATAATTACTTTACTAATAAATACCCAATTAGGCATGATTAAAAATCGTTACATTATCGTTGACACTTAAGTAAAATTTTATCGAATTGCTAAATGACTCTCTTAAGTTTCTTTTCCCCCGTTTATTTAATGAGCTTCGCGTCCTCTGAAACTAGATATCTGTAATTGATGTCATTACTTCAAGCTGTTAATTACTTGTTTAGAACAACAATTCTTTTCCTCATTTTGTAAAGTAATTATTTTAATTTAGTATCATGAATATCTACCATTTTTACCCACGACTATAAAAAAATCGTTGTTTTTTAAATACCTAGAGACATAATTGTAAAAAATATATTCAAAAATTGTTTTAAATTACAGCCCTTTTAATTTTTTTATTTTGACTTTAGGGATCAGTTATTTAGGGAACATTGTTTTTCTCATGGAGATCACTGTAATATAACTACATTTATAATTAAATAAATAAGCCCAAGAAACTGAATTTTATTTTATACCCGAGGTTAAACAGCCGACCCAAATTTGAGTTTAAGGCTATCAATGTTCAACTCTGTAACCTCGTAATTTTGAACCCAATCTAATTTACAAGGGAACTCCTAGATCAGTACCCCCAAAGTTATTCATTTGTTATATTAACTTGGAGGACTTTGCAACCACGACAGATTTAACGTGCACCAGTCACTATTTAATAAATGGGGAGTCTTCGGCCAGCTGGATTCGAACTCCCGAATACAAGTCCAACGTCCTACCAACCAGTCTATTCATCCCCAACAGTAAGATATTACTTAATAAAAAAAACTTCATTCGCTTCAAAACTATGCTGATTGGAAATATCAGTTGACATGTCTCAAAAATAAACGCCCATTTTCAAGACTCGCCAAACGTGAATGAGAAGAAACAAAAGTGATTTGAATCATAAAACGTTAAGTTGCCAACAAAAATCTCAGTAGCCGAGAGAAAATAAAATAAAGATGAAAAATTCGAGCAAGGAAAACTATTATGGCTGAGAGGGGCAAATCAGTGTACAAATCATTTTTACGAGCTATGATTTTTTTTTTTTTTTTAAAAATTAAGTAATAGCATTCATAATTATAAAATACATCCAGATTTACAAAATTAAGATCATGCAGATTATAAAGTGAAAGTTTATATAATTTACTTTTGTTAGTTAATTTTCTTAAATATTAAATAGAGGGCCAAAAATAAAATTATTCAAGCACAATTTTAATAAATTTAAAAGTAAACATAAATTAAATTTGAAAAACGTATTTATCAATTTAATGGAAGTGAACTTTTCCTACGCTATAATATATATTCTTTTCTTGATAATATACCGGGAGAATTTTCCATCGTATTATAGAATGCAAGTCTAGAAACGAGCCGTTATTTTCGAAAGTGGAATAAGTCTTTTCTTCCTATATCGAAATATTTTAAGGTTAGCGTTTGACTGTATCTAAAAATATTGGCAAAGGTTAAAGAAAGATGTTTGCATTCACTATAATTTGATAAAACTTTGAAATGCGATAATAAGAATTAAAAAAAAGAAACAAACGGTAGATAGCTCCAAATGGACTTATTCCACTTTCAAACAAAACGACTTAAATATTTTCTACACTTGTTTACAATGAGTTCAATCATAAGAAAAAATTTATTTGACGCATTAAAAAAAAATAAAAAATGTGGAGTTTAAAGAAAAATTTAAAACTTCTAATGAGACATAATTTATTAGTTTTAATAGTTTAAATTTTGAAGCAATCTGTAATTTACGTAACTTTTCTTTTATTCTAAGTTTTTCTTATATTAATAAATCAGGAAACTAGGAGAAACTTGAGATTTTCTATAATAGAGAGAGATATTCTCTAAAGATAGAGATATTCTATAAAGTCATGAAAAGATAATTTGTAGGTTCAATGAAATTATTTTCAAAAAATTTAAAAGAAGAAACTTTTGTATAAATTTAATTATTCTTCATTTTCCTTAAATGATGCTAAATATATTCTTTCATTCAACTCTTCATTTATGAGTTGAATTTTTTTAATTTCATAACGTGTTCTCTCAAACAAATTCCTTCTTCTATAAATGAATACATTGTAGGAAATGCCCCATACTTCCTTTTTGATCATATTTAAAACGAAGAAAAACTTTTAGCTGTTTCAAATGTCCTTCATTGTGTGTTCACAGCAAAAATGCATTCACCTACTATTCATAGAAAATTACATTCAAATTACGCGGTAACCCAAAAATAAAAAGATTTGGAAAATCAATTAAAAAATGGAAGGGGATAGAAAAACAATTACATTCAAATAACCTAGTGTTTCAAAACAACAAAAAATTTGAAAAATCAATTAAAAAGTGAAAGACCATAGAAAACCAATTATCATTTGAATTACCTGGCATCTCAAAATTAACAAAGCATTTAAAAAATCATTTGAAGAGATAGAAAACCAATTACAACTAAACCTTGTATACTCAAAATAACTAAGGATTTGAAAAATCAATAAAAAAAAGGAAAACTAATTACATTCAAATCACTTGGTATTCAAAAAATAACAAATGATATGAAAAATAAATTAAAAAGAGGAAGACGATAAAAAAAACCCAATTACATATAAATTACCTGGCACACAAAATTAAAAGGACTTGAAAAGTCAATTAAAAATGTGAAGAGACAGAAAAACAATTACAACCATATTACCAGGTGTCTCCAAAATAACAAAGGATTTGAAAAACCAATAAAAAAAAATGGAAGACGATAGAAAACCAAATACATTCCAATCACCAGGTATTCCAAAAATAAGATATGATTTGTAAAATCAATTAAAAAAAATAAGTAAATAAAAGGAGCAAAAAAACCAATTACATTATGCTACCTGATGTCTAAAAAATAACAGAAGTTTTGAAAAATCAATGGAAAAAAAAATAGATGATGAATGGCGTGCTTTTTTTTAAGGAAAGTAGAATAATTATTCTCACTAATATCCAAGATAAGTTACAAAGTTTGTCACCAGAAGAAACTGCTTCAATGTCTATTTGAAGAATGTCAGACTCTTTCAACTGAAATATCTGAACAGGCCTCAGTTGCTTTATCTCCAACCTGCACCATACTGTTTCTACTTAAAAGTGGTTATTTTTATAACATAATTTTGTAGTTTTTTTTTTTAATTGAAAGTGGCACCCTACTAAATTCTTTTACCACCTTCGAAACATTTTTATACGAGCATAATTTTAACACCTTGTTTACAGGCAATTTTACACAGAAACTTTGTCACATCACTGGCAAATATTTAGTAATTGAATAAGTAAAACAATAAAAATAAACTCCAATAAATTTTATTTATACTGAATGAAATGAAATTTTTGAATATTCTATATTGCCCAGGGTTTCCTAAATTTAAATAGATACTGCAAGTGAGGTGACGAGTTAACTCGGTCAACAATGTGTTAAAAACCATTTAAGAAAGTTGTAGGTTCGTACGTCCATTTTTAGAGCTTAATTCTAATTTGAGGCAATAAAAAATAAATCAAGATAAAAGTTTTGTTTATACAATTATTATTATCAATTTCTTTTTGCAAAACATAATACACTTAAGATATAAAGAGCCTCATTTTAAGAACTCTATAAAATTATTAGCTTGAAGACAGAAAACAACACCTACTTAAACCATGTTTTATCTTCAGAAATATTTTTAACCATATGTGGCAGCAACCATGATAAAAATCACATAATAGATTAATTAAACATTTACATAATAGAAATGTTATTAACAATGATTGAAACTCTCAGAAATGCTGCCACTTAATTCAGTTCAATAAACCATAATACACATTCAAGAACTTAATAACAATTAAATGATATTATTGTTAAACATTGATTTATGATTTTTTTGTAATAATTCATGTAACATTATGAAAGTGAATGATTTATAAAGATGATTATTTAGTGAAATAAATATTTCCCGAACTTGTATTATTCAAAAATATACTAGGCTATTAATTTTGAAGTAATGTAATGTTTTATAATATATATACATTTTGACACTATTTTCGAAAGCTTTAATTACGAGCAATTAAAATGGGCTAAAATTTTAGACATTAAATTTCGGTGGCTGCTGCAGTAATAGGAAATATTTATATGTTTTACATGCTAGGGTGATTCAGCATGTTTGGACAAAACTGTCTCTTATAAAAATAAAATTTAAAAGAACTTACAAAAAAAAAAAAAAAAAAAAAAAAGAAATAAAATTTTGTAAACAAGAATATTTTATATTTACTACATTGATTTTGAATTGCGAAAATAGAAAGAAATAAAAATCAAATGGTGCAAATCTCTCGAAAAATTATAAACTGTTGCAATGTTACACAAGTTAAATTTCACATCTCAATGTTTTTGAGCCATGATGGGTCATGGGATAGAGCCTTTCAATGAGGTGAACCGGGTTCAAATCCTAGCGAAGGCTGGTCGATACGAATTCCGCATCCACCACAGTGCCGATGTAAAATATCCTCAGCGGTAGATGGATCATGGGTTAGAGTCTCCTTGTCATCAGGAGTGGATCTGCCGTGGGAGGTTTTCCTATTTACGTAAAGCAAATGTGGGTTAGTTCCAAACAAACTAAACAAAGGCAAATTTCTCCCAATATTTGGTCCAGGAGTTTCCTTGTCATCTCGATTGGGTTGAAAATTACAAGGCTACGGAGTTGAACATTAGTAGTCACAAACCTCAAAAATTGGGCCGGCTGTTCAACAATGGTTATCATATTATAATATCTCAATGTCTAATTCAGTTTAACTTCATTATTCTTATGTTAAGCTACGACATATAAATGCTTTTCTTTGTAAAATTTATCTATTATTTAAGTTAAAAGGTTAAAATTAGCTAGCACAAAATGTTAGAAATTAAATAGTAAAATCATACAAATGTCAACTTTTGAATCATACTGTGTGAATAACTTTTATAGCTATTGGACAATTAAAACTAAACTTTGCTACAATTACTTTAAAATAGATACAAAAATTGGAATTGAAATTTAGCAGTTAAGAAACAATTCAATTTAATTTCTTAATTTTATTTTTTTATTATTTAATACCTGCTTTTTTAAAAAAAATCATGATAAATTTTTACACCCTCTAACTTAGAATAATATAGGCATTACTGAACATATTACTATAATTATGCTCAGTTCTTAGAAAAAGAAAAACAGTGTCCATATACCAGAACAATAATCTAAATCCTTATCTTCTTATTCTTCAAGTAGATTATTTTAGAATTCACATTTGTAATCATAATTTTGATGAATTGAACCCTCAAAATGTTCATGGGATATTTTGAACACACATAAAAATCAGGAATATATATATATATAAAAAAAAAGAAACTAAAAATCAGAATAAATAAGGTAAACATATTTTTAACAAGTAAATTAGGACAACTATAAACCCTGTAATACTTCTACATTTCATAAAAGTATACAGATTTAATTAGTACATGCATTAAGCGAGAATATGGGTTTTTCAATACATTACAACAAAAGCCAATATTAGGATTACCCTAAGCAACGATATAATGGTTGCATAAAAAAGGGAAACAAAATTACATAAAAAATAATTCTCACACATTTCTTAAAAATATTCTTTAATAATCTAGATAGATACACTTATTTTTTTGCATGCTTATTCAAATTTAATAAGTTTTCTTGAAATTTTGAAACATCTTAAAGCAAAATTAGTTTTCTTCCTCTCTCTCTTTTTTTTTCCCTTAAAAAAAAAGCTTCTATTGAAATGAAATGTCTCTGCTGAAAACTACTTTTTCATAATACAATAGTCACTTGGTAAACTAAATGATAGACAAATAATCAATTACACTAAGAATATTTTTAATAGGATTAATAAAACATTTCATTTCCAATGTAAAATTATATTACAACAGTATATGAATAAGGATGTTTTTCTAAACTTACAGGAAGTCTAGGTCAATACAAGAAGGTACATAAATTAAACTGAATATTAAGAATTCAAGAAGTAGCATCAAGTTTTTCAGCTGCTTGAACACATTTAGCCATAGTTGCAGAGGCTCTACTAATAGAATCAGTCATATAAAAATCTTTCAAAAACTTTAACGTGGTATCCAGAGGATTTGATTCCAATTGAATGGTTTTATTCTAGGAAGGAAAAAAAATAATCATATATAGACATAAATGCACCTGCAATCTAAGGAAGTGCAATATTATTTAATATAAAAATTCTAAAAAAAGGAGTATTCTTTTTTATAAATTATTAGCATAACAAATGATATATCAAATGTAAATAACAAATTTAACAACATATTGATACATCTTACAAAAAAATTTCAAAGATTAAATCGGATTGCTAATGAATGTTCAAATTATTATGTAGGGTTAGCAGAAATAAAAGACTGGAAATTAAAAATAGATATTTTCAAAACTATTTTACACATAAAAATAAGTGATACAATAAATAAATAAAAATAAAATACCAAGTTTCTTTTTTCTTCCACTGATGTGTGATCCTTTCGTTACACAGCAAGCATCCAATCTGTGATTAAGTTTATTACTGATATTCAAAAGTTTTTTACCGCCAAAAGTTCCTAGTGTTACATAAATATGCTTACTGTGTTCAAATGTACACACTTTTTCATACAATTGTAGTTTAGGCTGATTCCTCTCCCTCCAATCAGAAAACTGAGGTATGAAGGGCCATATTTCTCCTATCTAATGTTAGATACATAGCGTAGGTGTTTTCAGTGAAGAAAAAAAAAAAAAAATAAAAATATATATATTTTTTTTTAAGTAAAGGACCTTTTGCAGATTGAAATCGAAGCGAGGTTTGTATGCACCACCATTTGGGAGAATAAAAAAAAAATATTTCTTCTAAATGCAGAGCTGCCAGAGTATTAAATTCTTTGCAGTGTTTTAAGCATTGATAGTATATACACAATCTTGAGCATACAGACAAGATCCTGGGACCTTATGTGATGAGATTTCTTTTAAAGGAGTTATTAAAAAAAAAAAAAAAAAACAGTTTATGAACATCCATTGCTGCAAACACTGCAAGCATTAGAAGCCATTAATCATGCTGATATACAATATGTTTAGAGTTAACTTTAATTGTAGATTGGATTGAAACGAAATAGCCACACATCAAACATTTGAAACGGGAAAAAAAAAGAACTTGATATATTTTCTTCAATTTTGTCCATCATTTATTGTCTGTAAAATAGCTTTTTCAAAAATATAAATAACTCAGTCATTCATTTAGGCTAGCCATGTGGCTTAGGCTGATCTCATCCCCCTTCCAATCAGAAAACTGTGGTAAAAAGGGTCATATCTCTTCTATCTAATGCTAGATAAGTGTGTGTCTCAGCCTAAAAAATAGACATTTTCTAAGTGAAGGAATGTTTGCAGATCGAAAATAAAGAGAGGTTTTTACACTATTGTTCAAATATATTGTTGGTTAAACAAATTATTTTATCAATAAATTTTTTTTAAATGGATAAAACAAATTTGATTATTTTATTACAAATGAATATTGTTCTTTAATATTTAAGCTTCAAAATACATTAATTGTTTTTTTCCAAAAAAGTATAACATTAATTAGTTTTGGAGTTGTATGAGTATAGAAATAAAATCTAAGAATCTAATAAAAAAATGTCAAAAGTTACTACCTTTTTTATTGTTTAAATATAGTATCATTCAACAAACATTAAACTAACCAAAATATGATGCTAAAGCTGAACTTTATACTATACTTTGTACATTATAATTTGAATCCAAACAAATGATGTCAGCAAAAACATTTCAATACTGAGTTTAAAAATAAATAAATAAAATTTTTCTGAACAAGTTAAAATTTGTACATTCAAAAACAAGATAGATCACTAAGGATAAAATAACTATATTGCATTTTCAAAAAAAAAAAAAAAAAACTTAATGTTCTGTTATCTTTATATATCAACTAGTGCAGAGAAAATATCATTCATTGGAAACATATATGTCATTTTTACAACTAATTATAAATACATAAAAAATAAACCAGTTTCACAAAAATTATGTTGAAAGCATTTCTGATATTTTAAAAAGGAAATAATATTAATAAAGAAAAACGAGTTTCATAAATTTTCAAAATGTTTGGAATGATGAGAACTGAAACTCATTAAAAAAAAAAAAAAAGTAAGAAAGAATCATAATTGTATAAAAATTTCATTTTCTTTTCAATATTTTTCAGCGTAGAAAGTAAATAAATGAAATAGGACCAATGATAAACGGGTAACTTGATATACTTTTTCTAACTTGTACTTCTCATTATGGTACATAGTTTAAGATAAATAATTTTTAATTTTGTTTTTAAGTTATATCATTATGAATTTTATAAAATATTTTTGCCATTATACTACCAGTTAAAACATTATTGGCCCTACATATTTTGTATCTTTTAACATTTAATTATTAAACTGATATTTAATCGAATAATCTTTTTTATAATAAAGCAACTTAAATAATCATCAACTGAAAGGATGCCAGAAAATCAGGAAAAGAGCAATTCAAATTTGTGCATTCTATTTGTACTACAAGGGAGCCTCAATTATTTATTACAGAATAATTAAAATTATCATTTAAATATGCATAAGCTTTACACTAAAATATAACTATTCCGAATAAGATCGTCAAATAAAAATTCCTATTGACATTTAATAACTAGATAAACCTATGATACTTAACAGTTATATTTGGAAAAATAAAAATCAAATCTCTAAATAAATTAATTAAAAAAAAAAGGATTTTTTTAAAAAAAATATGATTTTTTTAGAACTCTGACAAGAACTTCTGATTTTGTGAGTTAGTAACTTCTTTAGAAATTATAATATAAGAGTTAATTCTATATTTATTGAAAATTCATGTTATTACAAAAACTTATTTATGTTTAGGTAACTAAAAAGATAACCAATAAATGCCAAAAAATATTCTGTAAAATTTTCAGTAAGTTTTAATTTATTATTGTGAGAGTCGATAGATTTTGTTTAAAGAATAACTAGAAAATTTTACAAACTGAGAAATTGTCAAAAGGAATGTGATAGTGCTTTTTACTAGTGTACTTACAAAACTAAGTTCAGAACTTTGAGCTAGATAGTTAGAATCTTCTACTTCATTGTATTGTGTAAGGTGTGGGGCTATTTGCTCCATTCTATTTCTTATTTCAGCTAAGCTATCATATGAAAGTCTGTGACCTGCAACCTAGAAAAAACAATTATCTATTTAACAGATCAATTCCAAAAAATTAATGCTTTTTAGCAATTACATATGAATAGAATTTTTTATTTTTTTCATATTTAATAATTAGAGTTATAAAAGACACATAAAGAGAATAAAAATTAAAATGATTAATAGAAATTATGAATATTTCTAGACTAAGTGGTTGGAACCAAACGAGTCTATATGCAAGGGTCATTTTTAAAGTAAGAAACAATTGTGCAGCCTGTCTGTGCATCTTGCATAGCGGCCTCAGTTTGAGGTTCGAAACTCATAGCAAGTCTCTCACTATGACGCTATTAGGTTTCATGCTTCTGATAGTGTTGGTTATATGGTAATACTGCTTTATTTGTCACCATGCCAATTAGTAATCTCACTGAATGCAAAGTGCATTAAATTATTCGGTCCTGCTGAAAGTGCAGCTGGCAGCTTGAAGTTAATGGTAAAATAAATGATGGAAATGAGCATGAATTGTGCAGGCTTTTTAATGAAAGAAAAGCAAATGTTTGTGATGAAGAGCAATCTGGACGACTTATTGTCATTACTGGATCATCCAAAATATAGCCCTGACTTAGCACCAGTAGACTTTCATCTAAACTAAAACTTAAGGAAATCGGTCGAAAGCAATTGGAAAATGCTGAGATGTTGAAAGAAACTGTTACTAGCTGGTTTAATGGGAGAGATGAGAGAGTTCAGGATCAGGTTAGATGAGAGAGTTCTTTGATAATGGGATCTAAATAGGCCAAGACTTGACAAATGTTACTATATTGATTATGGCTATGATGAAAAGTGAAAAAAATGTTTATATTTTAAGTTTGTGATGCAATTTATGTTCATAAATAAAGTTTCTCTTGCTCTGCTACAAAACATTTCTTACTTAAAAAAAAAAAAAAAAGACCCTCATAGTTAAAACATTTTTTAATAACTGTTCCTAAAAGTGCAGAAATATAGCTAAAAAAAAACTTATGAAATTTTTAAAGATTTAAATGTATTATAAATGTACAAGTAAAAAATGTTTCTTTGTGATTGGCTATTGTTCAAATGTTTTCAGATTCTTATGTGTATGATAAATTAATTTTGAGCTAATCCAAGAAAGCTAGCACAAAAGTATAAAAATGCACAAACATTGATATTTTTAATTTCGTCCTCTTAGTACCTTGAATTATAATATTTTTGTTGGAAATGACGGTTTTTATATTTTAAGGTGGAAAAAACTAAAATATCTTTTCTTTTTAAAATTAATTTTTAAAGACTTACTTCAGATAGTGCTCTGATAATTTTCCAATCTTCTTTAGCCAATCCTGGAGGAGTTATTGATTGTAATGTTTGCTGAGAGCGTCCTTCAGTATTAACGTAAGTACCTTGTTTTTCCGTATAGGCTGCTCCAGGTAAAACAATATCAGCTATTTCAGCTCCTTTGTCACCATGGTGACCTAATAATAATGAATAAGAAAGACAAATAAACTAATTAACTTCATATAGTCTTATCAATGTTTTAGTAAAATCAGGAAAATACATAAAATTTAGAATATTCATGAGTAATATCATATATATATATATATGCATGTATACACACATAAAAATATAAATAAAAATAACATGATATTTTTAGATCAATGTTTAATCAATAAAAATACCATTCAAAAATAAAATAAATATGATTTCATTTTCTTTCAAAGTATTCATTTAACAGTACATGTTTGAGATTTATAATTCTTCCGATTCAATAAAGTTTAGAGTGTTGTGTTATGATTACTTTTACATATAACTCAAAAACATTAAAGATAAATTTAAAGTTGAACATTAAAAATTAAAAGAAAGTAAAAAAAAAAATTATAATAATAAAAAAACAAAAATGAAAGAAAAGAAAAAGTTGATATTAACAGCCAGAAGTATTTTGAGTACAGTAGAATTTACTTATAATAAGACTGCAGTATTTGCTTGTTACAACCAACAAGTGTTCATAAAAAAATGGGTCTTGAAAAAAATCATAAAAGTCTATATTTTACTAAATTATAAATATAGTTTTTACTAAATTTGTTTTGTATTATTTTTATTTTGTACAATATTGTATAAACGATTTGTAGAGTATAAATGATTTGTTTTGAATTTACGAATTGTCTCTTTGTTGTATTGTTCTTTTTATAAGACTCGTAACGAGAAAAAAAAATATCCACCAATTTAGCCAATCTGAAAAAATGAACTTTTCCAAAAAGGGATTAATAGAGCTAGAAAGGTGGAATTAAGTAGAAATTTTGTAAATTACAAACAATTGCTCACTTAAACTGGGGTGTGCTTGTTAAAAAGGTAACTATGCTACAACAGATCTAACAACGCATTAACTATATATTTTCGATTTCTTCGTTAAATCATGGCTCGTTATGAAAAAGTTTGATTATATTTAACTGGATTTTGTTCAATTCATAAAAGATAAACATAAAAAATTTATAATTGATATTTCTTATTAGCATAAATAATGAATCATACTTATATAATAAGACTCTGTTAATAAATATTCCTTTGAAGAAAAAAACTATATTATGTAATGATCTATTTATGATAATAGGATAAATAATACAAGACACTTTTTAAATGTTTTTTTCTTTAATTTTTTTTAGAAAAAAAGGAAACATGTGTATTATCAGCGAATGCTGTCACTGATACAATATCTTAAAATCAGATATCTGAAAATAGAGATAAGTGAAACTGAGAACATGAAAGATTATTTTTCAACACATTTAAATTATTTTAATGCATAAGATTTGATGTAATAGAATTAATAAAGGAAAAGACTGAACGAGACACTAAATAAAAAAATTAATATCTACCTTGGTAAATAATAAAACAATCTTTGGGCAAATTTTCTTTTGAAATTACACCTTCATCAGCCCCAAGAAGATACAATAATTTAGGCTGAATCTTTTCAATTTCATCAGGATTAGACTTGTAACCAATATCTAGAGCAGCAACTTGACTGGCAACCTAGGATATTTCATCACATTTAAAAGTAATATCAAATAATTTATTAGTTAAAATATTTTTTCAAATGCCTTAGAAAGATGTGGTATAATTAAAAAGAATGAAAAATTTCCCAATAACGCTTAACACGGTTTCGAACGACATTACTAAGCTTTCTAGCAAGAAAAACACTTTTTTATTTTTTCATCAGTTTATGATGACAACCCAATACGGTTTGGAAATAGAAGTAAGCAATTTTTAACAGCATTAGTAGCTATGTTGCCACCATCAAAGCATAAGTCTAAATGGTCTTTGACATAAGAGCAAATTGAGAATTACATAAAGGGCAAATTGCTTAACTAAATCAATGCAGAATGAAGTTAGATTAAAAAATACATAGTTGGGAATAAAACAGTTTTGTTTAGGTAACTTTCAACATCCCAGTCATAATTAATAACTCAACTAATGTAAACACCCAGGGTAAGAACATCACAGAATGTTGATCCTAGTCAGAGGATGAAATTGGCAAGTGATCAAGTATTTAATGTCCAGTTCTAATATCAAATTAACCTTAAACTCATTACTTGAAGTTACAACGGACTGCTACCAAGGCATAAATTTAAATGTCTGATCGAGAAACCTTATTTAATTTGGTCAAGTAGAAATAATAAACTTAAATTAATTATAAAAGTCTAATCAAAATTACCTTTGAAATCATTTTGGTTTTCAGGATTTATTTACATAAAGGATAATTCAAATTAAAAATGAATTATTAACAATAAGTTTACATTAACTAATACACTTCACCACAAAAGCAATCTAGCTAGTTGGAGATTATTATAAATTTTTGGAAGAGTCATTTGATTAATTATTTTCCACTTCTGCTTCTACTTTCTTTAAAACAATTTAGATAATAATCATTTTTAGCTAGTCTGATTTCAGATAATTTAAATTTATAATCGCAAAATCCTTTATTCTGATAATTTTTTAGTTGCATTTTTGATCAACTAATTTTCTAATAAAATGATGCCAATTAAAGTGATGGTTGAATAACATATTTAAACAATTATAAGCCCTAAACAAAAATCTGTGTTCTCCGTAGTTACTTTTAAATTTGATATTTAAACAATCATTAATTTCTGAATATTGAATTAGGGAACAATGACATAGCTTACAAATCACACTTAAGAGAAATTGGATCTGATATATTATATTGCATCATATATTGCTAGAATTTTTACATAATAAATATAATTTAATTAATAAGAAAGCCAATTCTGATAGAAACAATATTAATTATTTCATTGTGAGACATTGTTAAGGGTTGACACAAACAAGAGTAAAATGTAATACATTCCCATGTTAACCATGTTTAACTAACCATGTTCCATGTTAGAACTAAGTTTAATTTTAACAAACATTTTAAGTTTTCATCTAGAATTGGTTTAATAAAGTTATAAGCATTGTTCACATAATATATTTTCATAAGTAGGAAGTTTATTAAATAATAAATCGTGAAAGACTTTTGAGGTTTTAGAAAATCAAAAGTACTCTTTTATATTCTTAAAAAAAAAAAATTAGCATGGATAATAAGTAATGCAACAGAAAGGAATTATATCATTTTATCAAGAAATTAAATAGAGTATCGATTCAAATCCAAAATTTAGTTTAAATCTATTTTTAAGGGGATGAAACAATAATCTGTCGGCAAAAAAATTGTACCTGTAAATATTATGAAATTCTAGTTTAGGGTGATAAAATAGCTCATAGAAAAAACAAAGAAAATAAACTTACTCGGTGCAAAATGTTAAGAGCTTTATGTCCATCTGCTTTTTGACACTGAAGCGAAATTTTTTGAACAAGTGCATGAATTGATGCTCCATCTGCTCTTTGGAGAACTTCACTGCCCAAAACAACAATAGGATTGTGAGCAGCAGAAAGTTTCTGAAAAATAACAAAGGGAAAATAATTTCCAACAAAAAATATATAATCTAATAGAATTATTTATATCCTTTGAATAAAATTATTTTAGGGGGAAACTAACTTCTTAACAAAAACAAAGTCTAGTACTTAAAATATTTTTCTAATGAATTCAACTTTTAAAATAAGCTTTTACATAGTTACTACATACTTTAATGCAGAAGTTACTACATACTTTAATGTAGAAAGATAATTTGCAAAATATTTTAGTTAATTATTAAATCAACTTCAGAATTCAACAAATTATTTAAATAAACAGAGGGCTGTCTAGGTTTTTCTGAGAGGTACCTATTTTGTGCAATTGAGACATAATTTGTGAAAATTAAAAATTATATTAAAAAATCAACACAGAAATATGGTAAAAATATGGATTTATCGTGTTTTACGGGATACAAAAATAAAATTTTGAGAAAAAGTATTTTGTGAAACTATCGTTTTTCCTAAAGTTGAATTTGTGAAGGTACCGCTAAACAGTAGTAAATTTGGCCTGGACAGACTACTGATAAGCGAGTTTGTTCAGAAGAATCTTACCTTAGAAAACTGGTGATTTCCTGATGCAATTTCTTTCAGTAGATTTGGTGAATCTCCTAAATGCTATAACATTCAAAATAAAGAATTATTAATTTTGATTTTTACATGTTTCAGAGGGGAAGAAAAAAAATTATGTAATTATAAAAATTAAACATATGTACACATATACAGAAAACCTTGGTTAAGTGTACACTCTTGGGATCAAAAAAATTGCCCACTTAAGAGAGTTGTCCATTTACGAGAAGGGTACTCTAATAAAGTTTAACACTGTAAATTGTTTTTAAAGTATTTTCAACGATATAAAGATAATTAAATAACGTAAAATAACCTATCTACAAGATAATTTATTATTAAACAATAAAAAATATTTTTTCTATACCAAAAGAAGATATAAAAAAGTCTGATATAAATACATAATTCTAAATGTAGCTACAGATAAATGAATATATTATTCCCCTACTAACACAGATATTTAAGTTAGTCATATGATACCAAACAGGAGCTTTTAGTCCTCAGTCAGTTTCAATTATTGGGTTTGCACCATCACTTGACACAAAACGTGGTAATACCTCCTTAAAAGTAAATCTCTTGGGACTCAAAGAAAAAAAAGAAAGCAATGCAAACCTGTAAGGCACAAGCACCTATGGATTTGATATACTATTCACAATTCATCAACTATCAAGTGCCTGAATAAATGTTTCATTTATATGAACACCTCAAATACTACATTTCTGTTTTCTCTTTTTTTTTAAAACCCAGCTGTGTTAAATAAAGTCTTCAAATTGGTTAGAAAAAGAAAGAAATTTTCATTAGGGAAGAAGCATTGAGAGAATTTAAGACGTAATTTCAGCTTTTAAGGTCTCATAACCTGTGTCGTCCAGATGAAAAGATCAAAAGATGTCACTGTCCGAATTATTTCACATCAGCAGTATCATTTTCTCTCCTTTCTTTACAAAGTTAAGGCAAGGAGAAAGATTGATTCTTCAGTAGTGAAATAGCTTAACAATATTTTTAGTTATGGATAAGGCAAAAAATTTGCATGCTTTAAAAATGGTGGTGATAGTTTTTTAAATAATTCTTTTTCATACATAAAATGCAAAAATTTCTTAGGACATTTTGTTAGTTTTGTGACATTAAGTAGCCAACAGGAATTCAATAAATCATAAAACAACATAGCCAACAAAATTTTAAAAAAATAAATAGTTGAAAATAACATTTAAAATCCATAAAATTAAAAAATAAAAAACTTTTTAAAAGCAATTATTTCTAAGTGTGAAAATTCAGGATATAAAATTTAAATCTAAATTTAGAATAACTCAAAAGCATTTAAGATTTTTTTTTAAAAATTCAAATTTAAAATCAGGATTATCTCTGATTTATTTTAAAACATAGAAAAAGAGGGCTTTACTTATAGTTCAGTCTTTTTTTTTTTTTTAAATGTTAAAAAATGACCTAAAGAAGCTATCTAAACAAATGAAAATGTCATCAAAATCCAAAGATTATCTAGATAGGATAAAACAGAAACTTAAATTAAATTCTAATAATTTGATTTTTAAAAAAAAAAAAAAAACATAAAATCACATTACAAGAAATTTCTTATCAAAATTCTCCAATAGTGAAAAATAAGTCACACAGTTTAGGTTCAAAAATGTTCATATTTTTAAATTTTTTTAACATACTTGCGATGGATCACTTACACTTAAAATTAAACATAAGTTAGCAATATTAAACTACAAGTGTTTCAGCTTAACATCATTTTCTCATGCATTTTATTTTTGTTTGCTATATGGGATATAAACTGCTTGTATGTCCAAGCTTACATAAATAAACATAGAAATAACAATATAAGCAAACATTTTTATCTAAAGTTACTTACTTCATAATCATAAGTTAAATTAAGTTTTGGTCCAATAACAGCAACATCTAAATTATTATGAATCCAAGCTTTGCGAATGCGGGCATTGAACATGGGAGCTTCATACCTTGGATTTGTACCAATAAGCAACATTAAATCTGCCTCTTCAACTCCGGATATCTTGCTGTTTAGTAAATAACTGCTTCTGATATCACAGCTGAAAAATGTTTTTGTTTAAAAGCACAATACTTTGTAACACATTTTCTTAACAAACAAATAAGCAATCTTAAAAATATATAAATACCCAGATCCATCAGTTGGAAACTTTTCTTCAGTAAACAAATTCTCAGATCCTAATTTATTCAGAAAATCTTTAAGCGCAACTAGTGCCTAAAAAATAAAGCAAGTATTTGAGAGGTTCAAACTTCACCAGATAAAAATTGTTTTTAAGTAAAGTAAATAAAGGTATAATAAAGGTAAAGTAAATAAAGGTATAATAAAGGTAAAGTAAATAAAGGTATAATAAAGGTAAAGTAAATAAAGGTGTTATAAAATAGTATAATATCTGGATACCTGTAGTAACATATTAGAAAAATAAAATGATGTAAAAATAGTTAGTTTCATCCTTTCAGTCAAATCGTCCAAAACAAGATAATGTAGATATATTATTCATTAAGAAAAAATGCAAAACATATAAATAAAATGGCAAAAAATGTAAGACAAATAAAAATGCCCAAATTACGATTGCCATATTTAATAAAAAAAATCATCTATATTAAAAAAATATTAAAAATATATTAAAAGAATAAATAAAATTTTCTATTTTCCTCATTCAAAACTTTTAGTATACAAGGCTTTATATGTATTGATATACATCTATATAATTATAATTATGTATTTTATAGCTCATGAACAGAATCTTAAAAATAAAAAGCATTATGGAATTTTAATTGGTATTAAACATTAAATACCTACAAAAAATATAGTTAAATACCTACAAAAAATATAGTAAGATATACTTATTTTCTAATTATTATTTCAATAAGTGCATAGTTATTACACTTAGAATAAGTGTTTAATTATTTTCAGAAATATACATTTTGGACACTTCAATGCAATTTTGGACCCAAAATCTCATGTCTAAAAACCCCAATCTTGGTAATAAATAAATGAAAATATTTGACATACATTTTATCTAAGTAAGTTGCCAAGGACTTTTATTCTATACCTATTGTATACTAAAAAAACAAAGAGGAAAGGTGGCTTATTGCTTACTTTGCAATAAAGCAACCAAATTAAGCAGTGAGAAATTTATGGTCAAATATTCTAAGGGTTAAAGATGTAAAATATAATATTTTCCATTAATAAAAAATATATAAGAAATAAAAAAATAGATTAAAACAAAACAATATAAAAGCAAATCTCAACTGGAGTGGTAATAATAATAGTTAACAATGCTTAGCACAAATTTCATGATAAAGAAAGGGTAGGATATTATTAGCAAACTCAACAAAAGTGTTAGAAAATATTGCAGGAACATAAATAATGAGTTTGTAGCAATTATTTATTTTAATAAAATTTTACTTTTTTTAAAATTAAACCTTAATTATTTCATCTTATAAAGAATATATCACGATAACAAAATTGGAATGATTGCATTTTTTTTTTGTAGCAGAATAAATTCAAACAGAGTTTACTTACTTCAGCATCCACTAATCCCCCAGCAACTCCAACTATTTTATCAGGAGAAACAGATCCAATCTAAATTAAATAAACAAAGACATTATAGGGAAAGCAAACCAACTAATAACTTTAAAACAAACTAAACTAATTATATGCTTTAAAGTTGTTGAAGAATATAATACAAATTAAATATTTCTAAAATATCTCAACATGATTCTAGATCTACTGAGGTGATATTTATCTAAAGAAACATATCTGAAGAAAGAAAAAAAAAAAAAAAAAAAAGGGAATATCAGCCAGGGGTTATGAGAGATTTGGGCTTGTTAAAGAACTCTTTACAAAATTTAACATGATTACAATTACCGTTCACAAAATATTTTACCTTTTAAAAAAAGTCTGGAATAACTTTTGATAACAGAATTTTAATATCACGAATTCCACATACCTGTTTTGAAACCTTAATCAATGCTTCTTCCCAATCACAGGCAGTTAAAGAACCAGATTCAGATTTGACCAAGGGTGTAACTAAGCGCTGAGCTTTTAGACCATCATAAGCAAATCTAGTCTTATCTGAAATCCATTCTTCATTCACTTCCTGAAAATGAGTAGTGGATAAGAATCATTTGAAAATTTCATATTAAGAAGTATTGGGAATCATATTCAGGGATGTAAGAGCAAAAGTAAAAAAAAAAAAAAAAAACTTTGACAACTTAAATGAAATTATACAGGTAGAGCACTTTTTAGGAGTTAACCTGGCCATATTTTCCAGATTGCAACGATCTTATATATTTTGAAGGTAAAAAATCTAAATTTGTCAAAAAATGACTGTTCATTCAAAGAAAGTATGTTGTCTGTGCCTGATTTTGTAACTTAAAATATTATCCACATAAATTAATTTGTACATTTAAGGTTAGATCCTAAAACTATTCACATTGAGTCTGATCATTAAATCAAATGTTATGAAATTCTCTTATTTTGCACACTGTACATATATAATATACATTTATATATGACGGTAATTTTTAAGAATTTTGGTTATTTCTTTTATATTTATAAATAATTAAAAAATACTATCTAAAAATAAATAGTAACACACTATTGAAACTTAAAATATTTCATCAAATTACATCTTCTTTTTTGGACAAAAATGAAATATTTTAATACACAAACATTTATTTCATTTGTTTAATATTTTGTCATTAAAAACATAACTTGAGAGAGACATACTCTGAAATACATCCATCTATATATTTGTCAATTTATATAATGTATTTTTAGTTCTCTTACTTAACAGAGAATGTAACATTTATGTTGTTTAATTTGAAAATACACTACATTTTATTTAATCAGCAAACACAATCATAGTTTATATTTGACATGTGTAGTAAACATCAGTAAAATTTGTTGAATTTTAGAAATCATTTACGTTTTCATATTGTTAAGAATGTTGTATGTTACACGGTTCACATTGATAGTGATTTCAATAATAATTAAGACGAGGTTTTAGTTTTCAGTTTACCTTTCAACTGTTATAGTTCTTTTTACTAAAAAATAGAAACAAGAAGTCAATAAACAATAAAAATAATTTTCTTGATGATTGAGAAATGAATCACAGATGTCTAATGTGACAATGCAAAATTTCTTTTGGAAAGAACACGAAGAATCTATACGTTGAACTTTGAGAATAAACCTAGGTCTTTCAAATGATCATGAATGGTTGAAGTCGACAAATTCAATCTCTCAGCGATTTTACAACTTGTCATTCGCCAGTTTGCAACAATTAATGGCTTTATTGCTTCTTCATTAGCTTAAGCTGGCTCATTACATCTTCCTCTATCTTAACCAAAATTTTTCAAACTAATTTTAAAACTCGCGTACTGTCATTACATTTTTGCCATACACATCAGATAATTTTATTTTTTCTTGAACAGAATTTTTACGTTTTTAATTGTAAAAAAGTGAAATAAGCCAAAAATTCTACGTTTCACTTCCTATATTTGAAAACGCATCAACCAAAAATTACTATGGAAAATCAATCAAATTTTTTCACACGTAAGCCACCCTATATCAGCTTTCAAAAATAAGTAACTTTCTTAATGTAGATTCTACGACTAAGTGTGGAAAAACAGAACTAAGTTTTCAATTGGGGAAAAAAATTGAAATTACTTTACAAGAAACCCAATATATTAGATAGTTTAATAATGCATACTTATTAAAATTACATAATATTTTAAAATTAGCTCAGAGAAAAGTTTAACATAGATATTTATTTCGTGCATAGTTTACTTTTGAATTTGAATGCTTGATAATGCTAAAAAGAGTCAAGCAAAAAACACCAAATGAATGAGTTAATTAAGTTTTAGTAACTTTTTCTAAATTGCAAAAATATAATTAAAAGCTAAGTTTTAAAAGATGTGATGCACATAATTAAAAATCATATCTCATTACCACTTCATACAGTGAGAGCTTTAGATAAATCATGTCAATCATAAAATTTCAAACCTTGCTATAGTGAACAGGGTTTACAGTGAACTCCCGGATATAGTGAACGAAAAGTTTGCTCCCATGCCTTGCTGCACATGTATAATGTTTTTTTTTGTGGATATAGTGAACCGATAAAAGAGAGGAAGTTGGATATTATGAACTTTTTTCTGTCTTTGACTGACTTATTTCCTTCATTTTTTTTAATAATAATTTTGAAATTTCTACTTCAAAATAAATACATATACCAATTTTTAAAACCATCTACAGCAGGAGGAAATAAAGCAATAAGCATTTTTTTTTAGTTTGCTTTATTATTGAATAGCACTATTGAACCAGTTCAGCATTCAAAGAAGCTGCAATCTTCCAGTATCTGGACAAATGATTCAAGTTAAAGCCGATGAATTTGGTAATCAATTCGGTGAGACTACTGTCGGAGAAACATTATCGGAGAGTCAGGAAATGTATGTTTCCATATCTGATATTGAGGATCGCTAATCAGCTAAAGATTACTATTTTTTTTTATTTTGTACGAAAGACGAAGAGTAATATAAAATAAAAGTTAACACATTTTGTCATTCACCGAAATTTCCTGGAAAGACAAAATGTGAATAATAACATAAAAAATAACATAACGTTTACACACATGTACATAAACATGTACACATATAAAAAATAATAATTTCTTATTTAAATAATAAAAGTAATAAATCTAAGTTAAATAAAAAGTTCTTGGAGGAAAAGGAGTGAAAACAAAAGCTTTCTAATCTTTAATTAATAGAGAAGAAAATATTCACAAACCTCATTCAAACGCGGTAAAATCCTCATAACTTCTCCTGTTCGAGTACTAACTATAATATTAGATCCAACAGCATCTAAAACATCAATAGATTCAGTTTTCCTGAAAAAAAAATATATATATATATAGATAATACCTTTAAGATAAATTATATTTCATAATTGATCAACATTTATTAAATAACAATAAATAATAATTTTCTAAAAAAAAAAAAAAAAAAGTGCTCTAGATATAGATAAATATGTATATAAACTACAAAAAAAAATGTATGTAAACTACAAAAAAAAAAATGTATGTAAACGACTAAAAAAAAGAATTGATATTTTAAGACATTAAAAAAAAATCATATTAATTTAAAATAGAAACCGATATCTCATAGTAGAAAATAGACGCCAAATATTTAGCACACCAACACTTTGAAACTAAATAATATTACTTTCAATTAATATTTTTCTTTAATGAATGTCAGATAGTAATTTAAATATAATGAATATCAGCATCGACAGAACATCTGAAATAAACATATAGTGAACACAAAATATGCAACTAATAAAATAGAAAATAAATTTAAGATAAAAATAAATCATTCTAAATAAAAAATAAATAAATAAAATAAATTAATGAGACACTAAGGAATTTAGTTACTTTTAGGATTTAGTAAAGATTCAATGTCAGTTATTATAACTAAATGCAGGGTAAAATGTAACTTTTTAATAACATAAATATTACAAAAATAAATAGAGAAATTTTGGACATTCAACATTAAAGAATGTTTTTGTTTAAGAATGTCTACAGGGTTTTTCAGAAAGGGGTAAAAACCTTTCTGTTTTTTTTCTTCTTCCAGGAGTTAACAAAATAACAAATGTTCACATGAATAGAAAATTTTATTCAAGCAAACAAAAAAGTTTTAAATCAAAATTAGAGAAGATTTAAATAATCTTTTGGAAATACACTACAGCTCACAAACTTGGAGCATTTCATTAGTTAGACTAAATATTAGATAAAATGTTATTTGAATCACACTGAATCATTTTACACAAATGGTTTTCATTTTAAATATTACTATCTCTGATAACCAAATAAACCACCATATTTTGGTCTCATAGAATAATACAGATGAACCTTGTTAATGTGAAATCACTTAAAGGGAAATATCGCTTTACATGAAATACATTTTTGGTTCCAGGAAAAAACTATATATTAATATTGAACTTCATATTTTTAAAATGAAATTTTAACTGATCATTGAATAAAACTGATCATTGCTTAACACAAAAGGATATTGTGCATGAAAACAAAGATAAGGAAATGAATAAAGTGTCAATTATTCTTTTTGAGTAATGCTATATCAATTTTCTCCTTTTGTTAGACATGAATTCGTTTTCTTCCTTAGCAGGTAGGAAAGTGAATGCCATTGTGGGAGATAATAGCTAGTCCAAAATGGAGAAACATCTTTTAACTTGGTTGTGTTAAAATATTTTTTTTTCTTGAATTTTATAGTGAGTTTTTAAATATCAGTGTTTGTTGGTGAAATAGGAATCTTAAGCAGCAACAGAACCAAAGCAAAAATTTTCAGTTGAACATTAATAGTACATAAGAAACTGTTTTTAAGATTTATCGTACAGGATGTGATCAGTTAACATGAAATAATTGTCATAGTCACACCAATTTTGTCTCAATGAGGATCAACTGATAAAGCATTGATCTCTGTGGCAGATTTCTTATGGGCTTTCTGCGACAAACTTCCCAAGCATTATTTTTCTTTATGATACCTTTAATTATAACAATTACTTATTTAAAATAACAGAAATGTTGTGCTTGTAGAAGAAAATATAGAATAAAAATGTGGAAAATTTCTCAATTGTAAAAGTAATATTTTTTAATTCTCATATTATGTAATCGCTTCCTCCCATTTTGTAGGTGGAAAAATAAACTAATTATTTCCTCTTTCAAATTTTGTAAATCATTACAAAAATCAAATTTTGTAAATAAAACAAAATGAATTTATTACATAATAAATTTGTACATAAATTAAAAATAGTAAAATCCAAGCAGTAACACCAGAATAAAGATCGACAACAAAATCACGCGAATAGGACTCTTTCAAAATGAGATACTCAAATAAGTGTGTGTAAAACATGTTATTTAAAGGGAAAAAAATTAAAGAAAGAACATATCTACAGAAAACTATCTTTTAAACTTTTGCTATTTCTGCATTTTTTATTTTATATTATTAATTTGAAATTCTAGCTGAAGCCAGTCATTAGGGACTTTTTTTAAATCTCAAATGAGAATAGAAAATAACGATGTTCTATTTGCTTTCTGATGCAAGAGGAAGGCTTTAAAAAAAATTCTCCAGAGCAGAAGAAAAAAAAGACATTATAATGTACAAACAAATTATGCAGAACGGAAAACCAAAATTTTCTCCTTAAATGAAAAATCTTTCTGCAGAAACTAATTAACGTTCTGTGACACTATCGCCGAAATTGTGCCAAGGAGGCATTGATCAAATACAAAATATCTTTTCTATAGTTTTTGTTGTGGGGCAAGGCATTAAAAAAATATTTTTAGTTCTTTAAGATAAAGATTTGATACAAAATTGATAGATAGTACTAAAACATAAATCAAAAGAAATTCTAATTTAAGAGCAATAAAATATCAATTCTGGATAAATAAAAATGGCAGTAGTAGAACAAAATATAAAATTTTACCTAGTTTCCCATGGTCTAGCAGTAAAAGCATAAGGTTTTGATGTTAATGCACCAACAGGACAGAGATCAATAATGTTGCCAGAGAGCTCTGATTCCAGCATTTTTTCAACATAAGTACCTATTTGCATGTCACTTCCTCGACCAGTTGTACCCAACTCATCAACACCAGCCACCTCACTTCCAAACCGAACACATCTTGTGCAGTGAATGCATCTAGTCATTATTGTTTTGACAAGGGGTCCAATATCTTTATCTTCCACAGCCCTAAAAATAAACCAAAAGAGTTTAAATTAATAGGAAAATAATTAATTAAAAAAACTAAAAAAAAGTAATCAGAAAAATTATTTTAAGATAGATTTGTGAAAATTTTAAGAATAGTATTTATTTGAAATGACATTTAAATTTAAAGATTCTTAAATAAATGGTTTTTTAATGTATAGTCACTATAATGAAATAAATTGGTCGCGGCTAAACCGCAGGTACACACCACAATTTTTAATTTTATTTTCTTCTATCAATGCATTTACATAATTTTTAAACTTAGAGATTGTTAGTCTAAATAATCATGTGATTTAAACAGTAAAATATTTAAAAATTTCAACTTATTTTAATGAATAAAATTTTATTTCTGTTTAAAAAAAACTAAAAGAAGGAATTTTAGAAATTTTACAGAATATTATATTATTAAAGTCAGCATGATTTCACAAGAATTAAAATTGAATTTATACCTTGGATCACTCATAAAAGAGTAATTGTGTATAAAAAAAGTTATAAAAAGCTAAGCAAGGTTAAACTACTTTAGATTTCATAATATGTTAGCTTCAAAGAATTGGCCCTAATTCCTGGAAAATTCGTAGATCTCTGATTGTTAGATTTTGTTTATAAATTAACACATGTGATAAAATGTTGAAACATCAAAACAAATTAGTTGAAGTAAACAATCTCTGTGACAAGTTATAAAATTTATTTTATAAATTGAGAAATATAATTGAGGAAATTTACCTTTTCCCAGTGTAATAAATGTCTTGAAATCTGCTGCGGTCACTTCCAAAAGCCATAGCTTCATCCTAAGAAACAAATTATACCTTTACTATTAAGTAACATTACAGTAAATTTAAATATACAAAATAAAAATTAACAAATAAGTAAATATAAAATAAAATTTCTACATGAACTTTAAAAATAAAGCTTTGGGATGTAGTTTTTAGTATTTCATATCATAATAAAATATAAGAAATAATATAATAACTTGAAAAATAATGTACTTTGTAATAAAACTAATTAGTGATAAAAAAAAAAAGTATGTAAGTACTGTTAGCCTATGCCTGACACATCATATGTGCCGCTCAAAAAAGTTTCCCTCGCAATGGCACTGGATCAGCTGTTGTGCCAGCAGTTTTCTTCCCCTGAACTTGCTTAACCACCCATTAACCTGCCATTTCTTCAAACTCCTCTTTTATAAGACCCTTTTGTTAGAAAAGAAGCGTGAATTTGAGCTGTGAGTAAATTTAGCATCTACTTTGACTTTGCTGAAAGATATTTGTTATTTTGATTATTTGGTAAATTTTGAGTACTCATAAGCTTTTTGTTGTCTTTATGATAGCTCTGCTATTATTTAGTTACCTATTTTAATTATGGCAAAACAGTAAGATTTTCAATTATAATAGCTGCCCGAGTGTGATTCTAGACTTGAAACAAACCAATACTATAGGCTGGTAAGGGAATGTTTTAGTCACAAAACGCTATGATGACTCTTCAATATTAATTTAAATATTTTTCTTTAAAAAAAAAAGGGTCAGTACTAGTATTTTAATATCATAAAATTTAACTATTAAGCCAAAAGACTTTTCACGAATAAGGTCTGTAAAATCTATACAGGAAATAAGATAAAATAGAGCAAATTTATTAGCTAAAAACATTTAAAAATTTAAGTGCTGCTTTATGGCATGAAAAGCCTCAATTTTAACATAACAAAATAATGCTTTACAGCTAATTTCTCTGACAAAATTATTGATATATCATATCACTAATAAATTAACAAGTCAGAAAAATATAGCATTTGAAACATTTACAAGTGGAATAATGGAAGGATAATAAGAAGTTTTGACAAAATAGGAATATCTACTACATAAAAAAAAAAAATATATTACATAAAAAAAAAAAAGATTTAGTTAAACAGATTATAGAAATCTCAAACATTTAACTATGCAAAAAATAATTAGGATGTAAAGTGAAACCTCTCAGGAGCAATCACTTTCGGTTTCACAGTAAAATGGTCATAAAAAAATGATTCCAACTGATAAAATTACGTGCAAAAACAAATTTACCAATTATGAATGATAGAACTATTTTAAATAAATAAACAATTATATTTTGTTTAAGTTTGCATTTAAATTTTATATCATAACAGGTTTGCTTGTTTGAGATGCTTAGTTTGTTCAAAAATAATTTTTTTAGAATCCAATTTAACTTTCAAGTTTAAAAATAAATCAAGAATAGCATCGTCTTTAGTGCACTCTGACTGCAACATATGCTTTAGGATCTTTTAGAAATCGTCAAAAAGAGCTCTCTAAATTAGAGCCATTGACTAATATTTTGAACACATTTGAATCTAGTTATTTGTTTAGTTTATACTTTTTGTTTTAATAGTTTTTTCATGTTTTCTTATTTCCACATTTGGTGCAAAAGTTTGCCTGGGCATTGGGGGAGGTTTTGATGGTCTCTCCTAAAGGTTTTCTTCTATACGGTCGCTACACAGAGGTGGTTTTTCCTGGAGGTTTCTCTGTAAATAAGCTGCATTGAAAAATTTAAATTGCAAGTACTTGATTGAAATTCTTGCATATTTGTAGATTTTAAGTTTTATTTGTTAGTTTGTATACATTATAAAAAGTGTAACATAGAAATTTCTCAACAGTGTTGTCAATTTTCAACATCCTCGGAAATATAAAAGTACAACAGAAAATACTTAACAAAAAGTAGTTTAAAAGGAAAAATAACAAAACGTGGGAAAGCGATGGTCTGACAAAAAAATATTGTGTTAAATTTAGAAATGAAATACCAACAAGTAAGAAATCTTTTAATTAGTTATAGACAAGGCTGGGAGATTGTGAGCCCTAATCAAAATTCCGGAAAGTTTCTTGAGTAAAAAAAAAAAAGAAGTTTAAATCGAAAAATTAGAAGAAAAAAAATTTAAACAAGGTTTTTTCCTTTTTTGCAGTATTTTTTAGTTTACTTAAAATATATTTAAAATTTTACACATACCTATGTGGACCTGGAGAAGTAATTGAAATATACAAATATGTCTTTCTTAATTGAGTTTATGATTATAATAACTACTTACTGATAAAAAAATATATATTAATCTTGAACATAAGCTTATAAAGTATCTGGCTCTCCCTTACATATAAAATAAACTTTGTTTTTAAGTTCCACCTTTGAAAATTTGATTTCCAGAAACATTTGTGATCAATGATTTTTTGATACGCCTGAACCTTCGATCTCCGGAAACTTTCGGATCACGGTTAGTAAAAAATTCGGAAATCCAGATTTTTTCCAGAGCACAATCAGCCCTGTATAGAGCTATTTTTCAAAAGTAGCAAAGCTCCTGTAGTACTTTTCATTGCAATAATATTAAAATGTAACATTTAGTTGACAATTCAAAAAGAAAATGTTTGATACATTTTTTGCAGAGGAATTATTTTATCTCTTTAACTTAATAACGCTTACATAATATTAAAAATCATCAATGATATTAAATAAATTTATGTAAATTGTCTTTAATTTAAAGCATTTCATATTTCAAAATAAATAAAATTAATGTAATGAAAAATTATTATAAAATAATATCCAAACAAGTAGTAAAAAATCACCTGCAAGTCACATTCTCCTCCTTGATCACAAATGGGGCAGTCCAGGGGATGATTTATCAAAAGAAATTCCATTACTCCCTCTCTGAAATATATTTTTATTTTATGAATTTCACATGGCATTTTATATGAGAAAAATAGATTTCAAATATTTATAATAAATAAATAGTTTGTTTTACCCGAGCTAATAATCAGATTTTATCAACATTTTGAGGGAGAAAAAACCAATAAAAAGCATTGTAATAACAAATAAAACAGAAACTACTTAGCTTTAACATAAAAAATGAACAACTGTATAACAAAAAGATTTATACTTAGCAAGAACAAAAATGCAATAAGATAGGCTTAAAATATAATTTCAAAAAGTTAGATATTTAAGAGAAGATTTGAATAAATTTAAATGTGATATATTAAATACTTTCAACAGCAAGTATAATTGATAAAACACTATATTTTATTTGATTACAAAACAAAAATCTAACATAATTTATTTGTAAAAAAATGTATTCTTACAAAAAATCTTATGAATTAGCCTTTTTGTAAATCATACAGTTTAAATTTTATTTAAATATATTATTTTATATTTAATTTTATTTAATATATTATTATTATTTAAATTTTATTTATATTTAAATTTTATTTATATTTAAATTGGCCAGAAACCTCTTAGAAATATTTTCTTCAACAGAAAAGGAAACTAATCGCAACCTAATGTTAAATATTACATTAAATTGTACATAAAATATTAATAGATATTAAAAGTAAAGTGTCAACATGAATTCAAAAAAAAAATAATAATAATAAATACAAAAAAAAAAAAAGTGTTCTTAAATGCTATTTTAATATAGGCTTGCTCTATTTTTAAAAAACTGCAAAGCGAGTATTTATTTTCCAAAATGATCTAGAGAGATTGCCCAAGTTCCCACATAAAGGACACAAGTCAGGATGGCAGGAATGATTGTGACACAAAGTAGAAAATACTGAAAATGTTCTGGGAAAAAAATCGATATCAATTTATATATCATACCTGTTTCATATTTAATAATTTTTTGTAAAAATAAAATTTGTAATTAAATTACCAACCAATGATGAATATAACATCTTTTTAATACCTAATTGAAGAAAAACTTAGTTCTTACAAGAATTGCAATGTTGGATTTTTAAAATCGTGTGAAAAAGATTAGCGATGTACGATTTTTAAACCACGTCAATACAAATCGTAACCTGTAACTTAAATTAGGTAAATACAAAAATCGATGCTTGATATTCTAACTGTGCGAGTGGGAATTGTGATATTAGTGGATTCCCGCACAGTTTCAAATATCCAAAATCTGCCGAACTTAAAGAATCAATTGGTAGAAGAATCACATGTAAGTAAGCGTCTCGTTAGCGGAAATTATCAAAACTTTCAAAATGAGAATTTTAGATTGAGAAATTCTGTGAAAATTTTATTAGATAACAAGTTTTCGATTTGCGAAAGTCCGAGAACCAATGGTCTTGAGAGACACGGAATTTTGCGATATTCTCAGAAAAAATCATATGTCCTGCTTCTAATTTTAAGACCCAGATAGATAATATGAAAAATCCAAAATGCCCCCGGAATACAATCACCCCTCGGATGGTTTTCTTGATTCAACACAGGTTAAAATCCTTACAATAGCAATGCTTTAGTTAACTTGTACATAGTTCCAGCTAACACCACCACAGTGCTGCTGGAAAAAAATTTGGGTTATACGTGAGATATTTTCCTGGCTTTTCATCCATTTCAGACATTTGGACTATTTCCATTAAAAAGTTTAAAAGCCAAAGGAAAGTTAAACTCATTGTTAATTCAAGAGTTTTCTTTTCTGGGTTAGGTTCTAAATCACAAAGTTACAGAATTTGAACCTTAATCACTACAAATTGAAAAGAAATCAGCTATTCAACACTAGTGATAAAATAAAATAGTTGATGCAGTTGATTGAAAAATAGTTTTTTTTTTTTTTTTTTTTTAAACAAACCTGGCTTTTTTCGTCATGTCGGAGTTGGTTTTAACTCTCCATCCATTCATAACAGGCATAGCACAAGCAGCTACAGGCTATTTAAAACAGAAAAAAAAACTTTTTTATTTAAAAATACTTGTTACAATGAAATAAGTATTAGATGAAATCTGACATAGCTTGCCTTAGGAGACTTCTCCACTTCAACTAAACACATTCTGCAATTTCCAGCAATGGAGAGTCTTTCATGATAACAAAAACGAGGAATTTCTACACCAACCATAGCAGCTGCCTAAGGGAAAGAAAGTAGTCTGATCAAAGTAACAACAAAATTTGAAATAGATGATTCTAAAAACTTTTAATTTTTAAATTAAAAAAATAAGAAAAATTTAAAAAAATTTTGAAGTCTTTTTTGTTTTGTTTAGATACATAAATATCTAATTATTAATAATAATAATAATCTAATTATGGTCATTAAATTATGAACAAATAAGTAAAATGCTAAACTGACAGGATTTATTAAAAAAATGAAATTAAAAGTCAAAACCAATTTTAATTAGATTGTTTTTATTTTATGAAAACACAAGATTCTTTTCTTCCTCTGAATTGCAATCTAAAAAATGGGAAATGTAGCAATTTTTGTTTTTGCTATGCTTTTAATATGAACTCTGCTAATAGTTAAGATAAAATTTCTCAAAACTATAGGCCACATGAAATATTTTCTTGAAAACGGATAACTGTTCCGCACTTTAAAAATTAGAAAAGAAATTTTGGTAGCATCAAATAATTTGTTGATAGTTCTTTTTTTAGATAAAAGAAAAAAATTACCCCCAAAAATTGACAGTAGAACAATACTGTCAATTTTGTTCTACTGTCAATAGAATAATAATTTTTATATTAACCAGTACAATAGGAAGTTTCACTGAAAAAAAAAATGTCTGAAAAATGTAATATAAAGGAGAGATGAAGTGAAAAATTTAATTAAAAAGAAAGTCAAAATTTAATTAATGATTGCAGTAATTAAAATTTCAATACTAAACTTTTTATATAATTTTTTCAAAGTAATATAGCAACAGAATAACAAAACATACTTGTAGTACAGTAGTACCAGGATCTACAAGGACAAGCTTGTCATCAATGAAAACTTCTAATTTCTTTGGTTTTGCTTGCACTGCAGTAACATTCTTTGCTAAAAAAATATGATGCAATTTGTAATGAAGGTTAAATTAAAAGAAAAAGGCTTAATTAGGAAAAAATGTGACAATTTATTTAGAGACAGAATAACAGAAAATATTTCCATTTGTATTTTACAAACAAAACCAATTTAAAAAATAGACAAATACTTTCATTGATTTAATAATTCATAACTATAAAATAATAATACAATAATTAGCTCTGTTCTATAATATAATAATTAACTCAGCTTTTAAATAAACTTGTTATGAATATTGGAAATAAATACAAATTTAGGGCAATTACATATTCCAGGGGAGATAAAATTCTCATAAATAAAAAAAAGCATAAAATAGAAAAAAGTAGAAAAATCACAGAAATAAATATTAATATATAGAATCAGGGTAGCCACTCAAATCTGGAAAAAAATTCCCTGTGTTTTCCCTATACATATTATACACAATATATTAAGAGGAAACAACAATTACTGTGCTCTTGTGTGAGCTATACTGGGTTAACTATATTTCTCAGTTCTAATTGCTGGAAAAACAGCTGAACATACTTAAATAAATCCATAGTAAATGAAATAGTTTAGTATAGCTGAAATGTCATGGTTAAATATCCCATAGTGAGTGGTCACCCATTTTTAAAAGACAAAAATAAGAAACAAAATTCCCTGTATTTTCCCAATTTGAAAAGAAAATATCAAAATTCCCTGTTATTTTAGGTGATTTTTAAATTCCCTGTATTTTCCAAGTTTTCCCTGTGGAGTGGCAACCCTGAGAATATATTTTTTTAAAAAAAGAAAGAAAACTATCTACCATTTTGA
Organism: Parasteatoda lunata; assembly: GCA_949128135.1. NCBI lineage: Eukaryota > Metazoa > Arthropoda > Arachnida > Araneae > Theridiidae > Parasteatoda > Parasteatoda lunata. Next base: position 35,795,949 of record OX421972.1, on the reverse strand, counting down.
ATCAAATTCATTAATTAATGATATTTTTGTTTAAAATGTTGCCACACACTTTTAATTTGATGATTCCACTCAGAAACACATTTTTTTCCTAATTATTTATGATTGCATGAAATTTTTTCTTTTCTCAAACAAACAAAATATACATGTTTTCTTTCAAGGTTTTACTTAATGAAGCTTAGTAGAATTTAATTTAATCATAATCAAATTATATACTATTGTATTTGACTACAAATCACACATTGTATTCATAATTACAAATAGCATACTAATTTTCATAATAATATAAATAGCATACTAATTTTCAAAGAATACTGAAAACATTTCTTGATATATTTTTCAATGCATTTTTTTTAATACAGATTATATTTTTACAAGCTAAATAATAAAATTAACAATTATTATTTTTTAGTTTTATATTAATGTGAGATACTTATTGCCTCATTACATTAACTAGTAACTAACAGAAATGAATTTTTAAATACTTACACTTTTGTATAAGCCAAGGTAGAAATGTTTTATGTAAGTTAGATTTCCAAAAAGGGTGTGACATTTTTTATCTAAACAAATATACAAATCATTAAAACAAAATGTATAAATATTAACTATTTTCTAAAACATTCATTGTTCAGAAGTTTGGAATAATATTTTAACATAAAACTTATTTTGATAGTAACAAATATTTTAAAATATCAGTTCCATATAACCACAATATTTTACCTAAAGATTAAGATATTAATACAAACTATCATAGAAAATAGTAAAAATAATTAAAAATAAATTTATTTTTCTAAAAATTCTAAAAAAAATCAATTTAATTCCAGAAAAAAGAAAGTTCACAAAATAAGTATTATTTATCTATCAACATAATTATTTATCTATCAACGTAATCAAAGATTTCAGTTAAATTTTTACTAGTAAAAATATCAAGAACTTAATATTTAACAGTATTTATCTGCCTAATTACTATCACAGAGTAGACAATGTCTATATGCCTAGAAAAATACAGTATAACATTGAAAGTCCAGGCTTCTAACATTCGGACAATTTTGTTCAACTTGTGACACGAAACACGTTAAGAATTTTAAATTTGAGGAAATTTGTGTATTGTAATATTATATTAAAAAAAAAAAATCACTTATAAAAACCACAAGGAAATCTGAAACAATAATTATTGAAAAAAAAGAAGAAAACACACACACACACACGAAAATAAATAGATTTAATCACAGTTAATCATGTAGTTATCTGTAGAATTAAAACCAAACAAAAAAAAAACAAAAAAAATTTGGATTTATGACAGAATCAAACACAATTGTTTTTAAAAAAAACTTAGACCCAAAACTTGGATATTTCTACTGGCTTTAAAGTACAATATCTACAATCCAGTATTTTCTGAAATCAGGACTTTCCAAATCGCCAAACATTCCAGAGTTTCAAGGTACTTTTTACACAATATAGATACTTTTAGGTTCTTTTACACAATACAATTTTAGGTACTTTTTACACAATATAGATAACACCAGCCATTGGTATTAATTAAACATTAATAATAATCCCAAAATGAATAAGCCTAATTTTTCTTGAACTCGTTAAAGCAAGTAAATTTTATTTGTAATAATCATTTAAGGTAGAATATGAATCTGAACCTCATTTTCAAATAACTGATATTTAAAATTTAAGATGTGCATGTATAACAGTATACAAGCACATTCAAAAAGATGCGATTAATATATCCAAGTAATTGGACCACTATATAACCTGTGTTAGTCCTTATAACCCTTAAATGTGATGTTAGGAAGAAAAAAAATTAGATAAAGTTTTAAAAGTGAATATTGCAAATTTTTATTTTCGAAAATATGTGTCCCATATCTAGAAACACTCATACACTGATTTATTTTTTTAAAAAAAATTCTAGGTTAGTATGCAAATAATTAATTAAAAATAATTTCTTGAAATAGCAGAATATAAAAACATTTATACAATTTGCTATTATAAAACTTAACATTATTTTGATTGCATTTCACTAATTTGTTATAAAAGCCCTTTAATAGTTTTCCTATGTGGTAAATTCACAAAGATGTGTAGATCAGCTTTTAATAACACTTCATCAATTCAGTGAAGTTTAATATCCTACATAAATGCATGAAAAATTTCCTTAACTTTTTTTTGTTTTTCAGTCAACTGGATTTAGCATTTGGAAAGAATATCCACACCTAGGATAAAAGGAAGGTAAATAATTTATTTACGTCACACTAGAGCTGCACAATGGGCTATTGGTGACAGACTGGGAAGCATCCATGAAGATAATACGAAGACATGCCATCACAATTTTGATCCTCGGCAAAGGGGATGGCTCCCCTGCTTTGGTCGGATTTTGCACCTTATTATCATATAAGATATATTTAATTCTTGATAATAGAGGTCAACTAGACAAAATTTACAGCATATGTTATCTTTTGTCTTTTACATATAGCTACTTTTATATTGTTCTAATAAACAAGAACAAATCACAGCTGGATTTGATCTAAAAGATCTGGGGATATTTCCATATTGTGATCGGTCGCGTCAACTACAATCGCCAAGGTGCCAAATAGATTTAAAATTTGCAAATTTAAAAAAAAAACATGTAGATGTTTGCCCAGGGGTGGTTACGAGTTATACCTTTCGAATGAGTCCCTTTCTGTGATGTTTTTTTTTTAGTTTCTTGCAAGCCACTACGCGGAAGTTTCCAAGACTCTATTCTGGTTATTCTGCCACAGATCATGATCTCCAAAGATTTCGTAAACAAGAAAGAAAAAGAAGTTTATGAAAACAAGGATTGTGGACAAATAACTATGATCTGATTCAACCACAACCAATAATGAAATAAATACTCAAAATTTAATGATGAGAAACATTGCATAAATTTTCAAATTTACTTAGTCTTCATAACACATCATTAGAAATTGTTTGTTATCAACTGAATAATGAATACTCTCCTTCATCTTTAAAATTCCAAGCAAGTATCAGAATTTATGTATGGATAGGTAACGTAGGGGTTATATATTGAAGAATAATTTACCTTTAAATAGGGTCAAAAAGCATTAGGATTCAATTTAAAGAGAAACTATACCTTATTATCACATAAACTTAAAACAATCACGAGTTTCAAAATAAATTACGAATAGATTATCATGAAAAACTGGATGCTTAGTTGACATCCAATTTTCATTACATTACAATTTTAGCTCAAATTTTTAAGACAAAACGATGCAAATAACCAAGAAACAAAAGAGGAGAAATGTAAAACTAAGCAGGCAAATTATAGACTAAATACATTTAGAAAAAGTATTTAAATGATTTCAAATTAACATTAAGGAAATTTAAATAAGGTGTTATTTATGATTGACAAAATTAACGTAGCAAAATATATAGTGTGGTTATTAAATGTTTATTGTAAATTACTTTAAAAATTATGTCAGCAGATCATTTAAAGAATAAGGATGCATAAATGTTACCAGATTTAATGTTTACGTTTCGGAATCAACAATCAAAACCTTCCATGAAGGTCTTGGGGGTTACAGTTATAAAGAAAAAAACCGCATTTATGAAAGGTAGACTGAAAGTAAAAATAGCAAGCTTCCTAAGCCCGGAAAAAATTTAGAAAACTTCCGGTGAATCCCTCTGCTTATGTTAGGCTTCAAAGGCGATGTGTGACCAGACTTACGCACTGTCTTGAATGCCAGCCGTTTTATAACCCTAAACTTTGGCGATCAGCTGAAATGGGTGATTGCCAAATGAATTCTATCGCCAAGAGCTTGGATGCCCGATTTTTGAGCGTGAGCGAAAATGGCGAAAACGTTTGAGCGGGAGTGATGTTACGTATACGCTGCGAAATAAATTTTTTTCATGCAAAAGATTCAAAGGATACTTGACTTTAGTATTGCGCCGCTTGATGAATTAATATAAAATAGCTCTTGGTGTCAACATTTTTACTTGCTAGCCATATATTACAGCTACCTCACTACTGAAATCAGTAATTTTGCAGGTTTATCATTTTCATCAATTTTCGTAGCAATATTGTCGGATCTGTGTTTTTATTTAAAGCAAAAATTTTTTTGTTGTTAATTATAAAAATTATTTTTAGTGTGTGTCTATTGAATATTGTTTGAAAGGAAATATGAATGACAAATGAGTTATAACTTTAATAATACAAGGTTGGAAGGAAACCATTTTTTTTGTTTCTTATGAGTAAAAGGATAAATTAATAATATTTTGCACCGTAATTTTAAAGTAACCATTAAAGTTATCAACTTTCCTTGTATGAATATGCTTAAATGGTATTAAAATAAAAATATTGATTTACATTTTATTAAATTATTGGTTTTAAAAATTAGCTTACATGTATGTTTTCTGTTTACATATTTTATATGATTTGTTTGATGCTGCTGTGATAACATTACTACTATAAATCATATTTTTAAAATTAGAATTTAGAATAATATTGAAAAGCACAAGTTGTATTGTAACACAAATTGTGCTTCGTGTTTTGTATATATCCTGTTGCAATGTTTTAAGTTTTGTTCTAGGTTGTTATCATCATCAGTTACTTGTGGAAATAAGGCTCCTGCATTGACTGAATTTTTTACAGCTCTGACCTGAGTATTGTATCTGCCAGGTCAGTTCTTGTTGAAAATCCAGTTTTGATCCTTCTGTACGGAAATAGAAATTCTATGAGACCCAAATGAATATTATGGAGAATGCTGATTGGATTAGTATACATTTTAACTATGTGAAAGTAATGTTGGTTAAATTAATGTTTTTAACATTTTAGTTTGTTTTAATGATGTAGTTAATAGTACTTGGGTAAATTAGAGTTAATATATTATATAGTTTACATTTCTTTTTATTTGTGAGATTCTGCTTATTAAAAATTACTATAAGTGACATTTTGAAAACTGATATTATAGTTTGGAATAATATGAAAGGACTAGAATAAAATTTGAATAGTTAATAGGGAGCACAAATGTGTAACAATTGTATTGATGTGTTGTTTTGTTATCGGTTGACTTTCTTGTCATCAACAAATAAATTGCATCCTTTTAAAGCTCCTTCAACAGCCTCAATGTACCTGTATGTCTTAAGTGGGAGTTATGTGGAATTTGTTGAATGGTTTTTATTAGAAGCAAATTTTTTTTTGTGCTAATTATGATATTGGATATAGTTATAATAGTATGGAACCCTTCGAATTAATTACTTGTGTGTATTGAATTCTCTTGAATATTATTTGAAAGGAAATATGAATGACAAGTAAGTTATAACTTTAATAATACAAGGTTGGAAGGAAGCCACTTTTTTGTCTTTTATGAGTAAAAGGTTAAATTAATAAAATTTTGCACAGTAATTTTAAAGTAACCATTAAAGTTATCAACTTACCTTGTATGAATATGCTTAAATGGTATTAAAATAAAAATATAGATTTACATTTTATTATATTATTGGTTTTAAAAATTAGCTTACATGTATTAAAGTTTTCTGTTTACATATTTTATGATTTGTTTGCTGCTGTGATAGCATTACTACTATAAATGATATTTTTAAAATTAAAATTTAGAATATTATTGAAAAGCACAAATTGTATTGTAACACAAATTGTGTTTTGTATATCCAGTTGCAATGTTTTAAGTTTTGTTCTAGGTTGTTATCATCAGTTACTTGTGGAAATAAGGCTCCTGCATTGACTGAATTTTTTACAGCTCTGACCTGAGTATTGTATCTGCCAGGTCAGTTCTTATTGAAAATCCAGTTTTGATCCTTCAGTACAGAAATAGAAATTCTAGGTGACCCAAATGAATATTATGAAGAATGCTGATTGGATTAGTATACATTTTAACTACTTGAAAGTAATGTTGATTAAAATAATGTCTTGAACATTTGATTTGTTTTAATGTTAATAGTACTTGGTTTAATAGTTAATAGTACTTGTTTTAATAGTACTTGGGTAAATTAGAATTAATAAAGTATACAGTAGTTTTTTTTTATATTAACCCTATTTTTACATTGTGAATGAGTGTCTCAAATTTTTATGAGAACACCTTAGTATATTATCTCACTTTTCTAATATTAAATGTTTTTAAGAAGTTAATTAAAAATTTTAAAGTGCAGAATATAGAAGTAATGGAAATATAAATATTATTCTATTATAAACTTAATAACTAGAGTTAATTTGTTATAAAAAGCAATGAAAAAAAAACCAATTGGGTTTTCTTTTTTTTTTTTTTTTTTTTCGGGTTTACCCTGATAATTATTGAACAACCCTGATCTCTGTAAAATCATGGAGATCTTGTCAAATGGCTCTGTTTTCCTCTAACCTTAATGATGGCTCTTTTATTACAATATAAATAGTATTTTAGAATGTTTTGTTTCCTTTTATTACCTAAAGTGTCGTAACATTTAAAAAAAATACAAGCACTTTTGATGGTTTAAAGGTGCAAAATACGGTTAAGATTTCAGTAATACATGCAACAAAGTAGCATGCAAGGACTTTGATGCACAGTTTCATAGCAATGTATTTATTTATAAATATTGTCTGCAGCATTCATTTTTTTTCCTCGCAAATCTGTATTAAAATTTTGTGATAAATTTAATAAGATAAATGCCTTTTTTTTTAATGAGTATTTGAGTTTGAATGAATATTGTTTATTTTATTGTAATTTCAAACATCATTGTTCTAAACTGTTATTAAAATTTTGTCATTTTGTTTTCAAATTTTTGCAGCATGCCTATCATATTTATATCTTGTAATCTAAAACTTTCAAAAGTCAAATAGGTGTCTAGTAAATATTTAGAATTATGAATGGAATGGATGAATGAATGAAATGTATGACTGTCACTCATCAAAAAGTATTACTTTTGGTATTTCATTTATCTTAACTGCTTTTAAAAAGCTCCTATAAAAGGAGTATTTTACAATTTGTTCATAGACTAAAAATTTTAAATTTAATTTGTAAAATGTACTGGATTTTTCTTATAATGTAGGTAGCTGTGGTATTTTTGATCCAAATGTTTGTCTAAATTGTTTTCATTTTATAATAAATAAATGATTTTTCTACTGACTTAGTCTCTTTTTTTTTCTCTTTGTGTTTTCTGAAAAAAAAAAAAAAAAATTCATAAAATGAAGAGGAATACTATTTTTTAACTTAAATTGAATTTTTTTAAAAATACTTAAAAGCTTAACTTCATAATTGATTAAATTAAATTTTATGAAAGTAATCATAATTGAAATACACTATGAAAATTAAATTATAACAGAACATTTCATGCACCGAAACATATAACTGCTTTATAGTAATACATAATCAGGGCTCAAAGTAATCCTTAATTTCCCTTTAAAAAAAAAAAAGTATTTCTGATTACTAAACATTTCAATAGATGTCCTGAAATTTTTGTGATTTTTCAAAATTAAGTTGAAATTAACTGGAAGTTATCTAGTTATCTGAAATTATCTAGAAAAGATTTGAAGAAATTTCGTGAAACAATGTAAATAACAAAATGAACTACAAAGTCTTCATAGTGCTCAAGTACAATATTAATCTACTTCCTGTTTAGAAACAATTACTCTTAATTTGATGGCCTCTAAAAACATTCGATGAGTGAGAGGAATGTAGGAAAATCTCTTATTAAAAAATTTTTTGCCCATACCCATTGAAATATTTTACAGTTCTTATTTATTTGTTTTACATATGTGAGCATTATATAACATAATTTTTGTGTCACTGCATGACATACATATATATATATAATTTTTTGTAAATACCACAAGTGTTTGCCAATAATTTTTTAGACTGAAGCAGATGTATCTACACAATGCCCTCACATCTCCATATACATCACATTTTCAAAATTATTAAGCAATAAAAGGAATTTAATTTTTATAAATAGATTTTCATCCTTAACAAGTTCGTTACCAGCCGAGTGCAGGTGATTATACTATATCTATGATTGAAAAGTGGTAATCGATCTATAAAGATAAAATCAAAGTAAAATTGTTTCTCTCTATTTTAGCAACGGTTTGTTTTTAAATTTTATAATAAGTTTATTCTAAAAAACCAAATGTTATTGTCATGAGAAAACATCACCATTCTTTCTACAAAAATAGTTGAATGATAATATGTATTTTGCTATCACCTGACAGATCTGTTTTATTGAAATAAACTGCAGGCGAGAATTTCCTAACATGACATCGCATGATTAGCAACAAAAGTGTTAAGAGTTGTCTGTCAATAATAATTAGTTATAACGTGTGAAAACATAAAAATTTAAAAATATTAAATAAAATAAATATTCCAACTACGTTGATTTTTTCATAACAAAATTTTTTTTTATGTCCACGTAAAAATTTGCAGATCGAAGCAAACAATTATATTTGCTCGAAATCAAATGGATGTAATAAATTAACATATTTTCTCCCTTAATTCTGTAATAAAATGTTAATGAAAAAATTTATAAATTTGCAGGTAATAGTGAAATAGCAGGACACACAGGCCCAAAAGAGATTTGATTAAAAAATATAACTAAATGAGTTAATTTATATTAATTTAATTTAAAAGTTAAAACCCAATTTTTAAGCTGAAATAGTTTATTTACTTAAATATCTAATTTTAGAAAGAGATTTTCTATCCTTATAACTTTTTTTTAAATATCTAAATTTAATTTGTCTGTCAATTAAATATTAGTTCAAAATAAAATCAATTATATGTTGTTTATATAATCTTTACTGCAACGATCTTATTGTCTTAAAAACAATAATTTTATTTTTAAAATTCAGTAATAATTTTGTAGAATAAAAGAGGTTATTATTTAGAGAATATAACCTACAATGGACTTAAATTTATTCCTGTTCTGTTTTCTACCCTAAATGAACTATTGATTATTCCAATCGTATTCAGATTATTAACTTTACTTTATTAAAATAACAAATTTTAATGTTAATTAAATGTATTTAAATTAAAATATATTTTTTATGAAGTAAATATAATGGGCAACATAAAAAGTTCACGAGTTTTCAGACATTTTTGCATTCAATAAAATTGCTAATTTGAGTATAATAAGATGCAACTGCTGATATGTTCCATAGCAATTAATTACTAATACTCCACCCCAACTCCCGAAGATTCCGATGCAATCTTATAAGGAACATGCTAATTCGTACTCAATTGCTACTAAGTTACATCCAGCATAAAATCTTAAAAATTAAAATCACTTATTAAATTTTTAGTCAATAAGTTATTGAAGTATAAAATTTTAAAATAGAATATATAACATGGAATAGAAAAACTTAAAGAAACAAAAAAATAATTTTGCTTTTAAAAAACAATTGCAATTGAAGATTCACAACTTTCTTAAAACCACAATTATCAATTTCAAAAATTTTAACTTATCACTGCAAAAAAATTTTTTAAAAAAATATATAGGTGGCTAATCTTTATTAATGCGATGCATCTCTCTTCCATAGTAATTAATGCATCATGTAGCTCTAAAATATAATTGAACCTGCATAAGAATAAATAAAACATAATATAGAACACTTTTGTTCATTGATATGAACTAAATTTTCCCAACTAATGGCTCAGTTTGTTTCAACTTCTCGTGACCCACACGAGCATGGAATTTTCATTCAGAAATTTGCTGACATGTAAATTTATTCTTTCATGCTTAACTTACACGCTAGGAACTTCAATTTGTTGTAACCAATAGGGAAAAAAATGAAAACTTTCTTTGTTGCAGCGTATATATATGTCACGGCCAAAACCCGAAGTCCGGCCACTTCGCGAATTGGTGCAAAATAATTGAAACGATCAATTATATCGCACTTTGGCCGGCCATTTCGCGAAGTGGCTACGATGTTCCGGTCAAAAACGCAATGTGCTCATTCAAGAATGCCCGAGCAAATGTATACCGGGCAGTGGCACTTAACTAGACCTAGTATGACTAGACCTTTGGTAAATGTCCAAAATATATACTAGGTCTAGTTAAGTGCCACTGCCCGGTATAACCTACACTGATGTTTTTTTAAGGTCAAGTGTCACTGCCCGGTATGCGCTACACTGATGTTTTTTTAAAGTCTAGTGCCCCTTTCCGGTATACATTTGCCCGGTATACCCTACACTGATATTTTTTTAATGTTCAGTGCCACTGCCCGGTATACATTTGCCGGGTATATCCTACACTAATGTTTTTTTAAGGTTCAGTGCCACTGCCCGGTATGCATTTTCCCGGTATTTATCTTCTAATCTATCGTCAGTAAGTATTAAAATATCGAATAAATGTAATCTATCGTCAATAAGTATTAAAATATCGAATAAGTGTAATCTATATCGTCAGTAAGTAATAAAATATCGAATAAATGTAATTATATCATCGAATAAATGTATAATTATATCCGGCCAATTCCCGAAATCAAGAAAAAATCGGACATTGGCCAGCTATCCTATGCCACTTCGCGATCTGGCTGGCCAATTCCCGAAATCAAGAAAAGATCGGACATTGGCCAGCCAATTTACAGCGGTCTTGGCCAATTCGCGATCTGGCCGAATTCGGGCTTTGGCCGTAACATATATATCAGATAACAATATAGAGAAAACATGGGAAATAATATAAAAAAAACTAATGAAAAGAGAAGAAAAAAAAATTTAAATAAAGTTTTTTTTTAAATATTAAAAAAAAATTAGAGCTAGAAAACAAAATAATGAGAAAATATAATCATCAAGTCTTTATTATTTTGTTTTCCGGCTTTTTAATATTTTTAAAAATATTTTATTTTAATAATTTTTCTTTTTCTCATTTCGTTAATCTTTATTATATTATTTAACACGTTTCCTCTCTTTTCTTCTCATCATTTTTGTTTTTATTGTGCTATATTTATGTTATTATGTAATGTACTTGTGCTATATTTACATTATTATTAAATAAAATATTATTCATTAATGTTTATATGTATAAAAAATTAAGGGAGTCAAAGTTTATTTTTTAGTCATATTTTATTGACTGCATTTACATCATTATCACCCTCCATACCATAACATATTACTTGCCATATACCATTACCATATTACTTGCAGAAAATTTCAATGCAACATTTTTGTACAAATTAATAAATATTATTATTAAATAAAGTATAGAATATAGAGGATACGACATGTAATAATCTTAATCAAAATGTAAATCTTTGGTTAGATTTATAAAAAAAAGAAATGATCACAAATAAAAATAAACACACGCAGTTTTAAATTTAAAAAATGGTAGCTTAGTTAATTTTTTCAAGGGCAGTTTTCTCGACAATGGTAGAAATTAGCCATTATTTTAACTAAAAATGCTAAAATGTTGAAGGTTTAAAGCTGACATATATTTTTTACACTCTTGAAAATCATTAAGTTCTATTTTTTTATCCATTAGTAATTAAATTGGAAAAACTGAAAATAAACTCATAAGTAGAAAATAAGATAATTTAAATTGTTTTTACACTTGAGTATCATTTTGAAACACAGCATCACATCATAACTAATTATGAAAGATAGAAAGAATTAAGTATTATTTGTGTGCAGGAAAAACAATAGGTTTAGCTTTAATGTGAATAATTTTCAAAAATAAATTTTCAAATTCCAAATAGAAAATTTTTGAACCTTTTTCTCTCTTTATACATAGACACTCTTGATGTTAATAAATTTACTGATATTGTAGACTAACTTTTTAAAAGTAGAATAATAGAATATATTTTTATTTTAGCTATTGGGTGTACTGAATGGATATAGATGGCTATTTAGCATTTAGCAAGAGCTGAACAGAATAATTTATCTCCATTACTATAGCCAACCAAATTAGCAAATACTTATTTACAACCATTACCTATTTCTTGTTTTTAATATACTTTGAACCTATAGAAAATTGAAAATTATCTTATTTCCTATGTAACATAAACTTGTTCTATATTTTAAAGAGAAAAAGAAATTGTGAAATGCCAGTAAAATATGATATGTAAGAAAATGATACTGAATTTTATTGTCAAATCTAATTTGTTCCGTCTTATAACAATTTAGTCAGAAAAAATCTGTTAAAATATTAAAATGTTGCAAGTTATATCTCTCACATTTTTATTTTATAATTAACACCAGAATTTAAAACAGTATAATTTGCTTTTCAAGACATACTGGTTAATTGATTTAATAGCCTCTATTTGATTATTTGTGTAGATTAAATTACGAAGATTAAACTTATATTTAACATAGTTAAGAAAAGAAATCTCTACAGTTGGCAAAACTGCTATTGAAATATGTGAAATGTTGCAATAAGTTTTTACTGATACGTTATTGAACTAATAAATGAAAAACAATCAATGTTGTAATAAAAAATAAACTTCTGCAGATATCTTGATAATTTTATTTTATCCTTCTTGATTACTTTATGTATTATTTTGAATAAATTATATATTAATGTTTTGTCTGCAAGTCAGCCAATCTTTTCTTATTTAGTCTCTAAGATGATTTAGGGAGAAATTTAAGAAAAAAACAAATGGGTTGCATATAAAATTATCCTCATTTGTCCTGATATTTAGTTTTCAGTCATCTCTACAGAACATCATTTTCTGTATCAATACAAGCAAAGATTTTGTAATAATCGATTTGAAGAATCGAAAGATTTAGAATTTTGATCTTCACATCTTTTTATTTTACAAAATAGTGCTAGTAAAAAAAGCAAAATCTAATAAGTCAAACTTGAGGACTGTCCACTATTTATATACAAAGTTAATTTAAGTACTTTAATTTTAACCAGTTTATACACAGTTCATCACATTCTTAAATTTACCCTCTCTATTAATAAATATTTAATCCGATAAATGTTTCCTATCTTTAAACATTACAAGTAGCACTCAAACTTAGGAGATAACTTTATTTCATCTTCATCATGTATAAAAAAGTACTTTTTATACCATGTAAGGTACATATACAAATTTTACTTAATTAAAAATCTAGTAAAATTTTTGAGATATTTTAGCTTTACAAAAAGACTTTCAAGAACGATTGCAAAATCCACTTTTTGTTTATAGCATATGAGCAGAATACCTGTTTTTCGTATGCAGTGAAAAAAGTAAACAATGAATAAATCAGTGCTTAACTACACTGTGGAATATGCACACAACACAATTGAAAAAGAAAAAATTATTTAAAATGTTTTATTTAGTATTTAATATGGCCCTAAAGTGTGACTTTACATAATTATAATGAGCGAAACACATTTTCAGTTGTTCGTTATGATTAAACTTGGTCATGTTATACACGAAAAAGATTTGCTAGATTTTTAAGAAACATATTATTTTACATAAAATGGTTTGATTAAAAAATATAACTTAATGTGTTAATTTACATATCAATTTATTTTAGAAGTTAAAACCCAATTTTTAAGCTGAATAGTACTCAAGGAATATTTGGCTAGAAATTTTTTTTTTCTCCAGATATTTTAATATAACATACTAGAATAAGTTATTAGTAAAATAACAAATCATAGGAACCCGAGTATTTAAGTTTTTGAATTTTAACACTGTATAAAAAGGTCATGTTTATTCCATCATTTTGATATTTTCGCCATTACAAATACTATACTATTTGCTCTAATTTCATTCAGATGTTGACAAAAGACAACCTGATGACCCGTCAAATTTTTTAACGGTAATGTGGAAGAGTCAAAAGATGTAACAAGTTCTCATATTTCACTTAAAAAAAATTGTAAGAAGGAAAGCAGAAAATAAACCAGTTTATTGAATCAAAATATACAGGCAAGTTCTTCATAATTCCAAATTCTTGGCGTATCAGTGTTATAATAAGGCGTTTACTCTGGTTTTTGGAGTGGTTAGTAGTGGTATAAATGTTTGTTTTTTTTTCTTGCTTGAATAAAAGTTTAAGAAAACAATCATATTTTGCATTACACGTAAAGGGGAACCACGAAAATATCTCTCAGATTGTTTATTCCATTTAAAAGCTCAGTAATCGCAATGGATATTTTTTCTAATGAATAATTTTTTTATTATCTTTGATAGACTTCTTTGTGAATATACGAGATGTTCTTCATATTTGTGTAGTTTTTAACTCAACCCGAAAATCAAAGTAACTCGCTATTTAGGTATCAGAATAAAACCTTATTTATGAAAGTTATAAAAATAATACATTATAATCAAGATTAAATTGAAATTAAAATTATCAAATTTCGCGTTACACGCTAAGAAAAACAAACGATAATGCTTTTATTGGTATATAAAATAAAATAACTTGCAATTTAAGCTTCGGAGTAAAATTATATTTATGAAAATTAAAAGATTAGTTTATTTTAAATAAGATTAAATCAAAATAATCACATTTTGCGTTACACGCAAAGGAAAACCACGAAAATGATTTTTTAAAAATTGCTTGGTGATAATAGGATTCAAGCTAAATGGTCATCATCATCTCAATGAAAATATTTTTTATAAACAGTCTTTATTTTATTATTATTATCCTTAATAGATAGGGTACCATCTTTCTGAACAGAACAAAAAGCTCTTCTTATTATCTCAACCCAGAAATTAAAGTAAGTCGAATTTTAAGTATCGAAGTACAATTGCTATAAAAATAACCTATTTTATTTAAAATTATCAAATTTTGCGTTACACGCTAAGGAAAACCACGAAAATGCTTTTTTTTAATTGTTTTTATCGGTAATATGATTCTAGCTAAATGTTTATTATCTAAAATAAATTATTTTTTAATAACCAATAATTTTTTTTTTAATCCTTGTGAAGCTTATCATCTTTGTGAATGTAACGAAACGCCCTTATTTTTTTTAATTCAATTCAGAAATCAAAGTAATTAACAATTTAAGTATCTTAATACAATCATATTCATGAAAGTTATAAGAATAGTTTATTTTAATGAACATTAAATTAAAATAATCAAATTTGCGTTACATGCGAAGGAAAACCACGAAAAATTCTTTTAAATTGCTGAATGGTAATAGGTTTCCAGCTAAATGTTGATTATCGCAATGACATTATTTTTTATAATCAATAATTTTTTTATCATCCTTGAAAAACAATCTGTCATCTTAGTGAATATTCTGAAACACTTTTCTCATATTAATATTTTTTTTCCACAGCCCAGGAATCAAAGTAACTTGCGATTTAAGTATCGGAATAAAAGCATACTTATAAAAGCTATTTTAGTAACCAAATTCTGCAAGAAAAAAATAAGGAAAACCAAAACCACGAAAACGTTTGTCAGATTTTTTGTAATAGGATTCCATCGAAATGTTCATTATAGCTATGAAATCATTTTTAACAATCAATTATTTTTTTATTACCATCTTTGATTATAGCCTAACTAAGTAAATGTTGTGAAATGCTGTAAAAAAAATTTTTGTTCTTTTTTGTATTTTTGTACACAACCAAGATATAAAAAAGTTACTTGTAATTTAAATACAGGAATGAAATTATATTTTGAAAGACTTTTTGAATGAAAATAATTAGACTTTACATTACGCACAAATGAAAACCATGAAAAAGTTTTAATAACAAACTAATTGAACGCTAGCAGACAATTATGAGACTCTATCTCAGCAATTATTAACATTTTCCAATTTATTGTTCTTCATGAAATTAAATGTTTTGGGCAGCTTAGATTGCTTATAAAACTGTTCTTTATTTTATTTTAATGATTTATTTTTTAGTTATTTTTATAATTTTTTATATGTTTTTAATAAGCACTTAAAGTGTTTTTTTTTTTTCTTTTTTATTAATTTCAAGTATATGAATTTCAGAACAATATAAAAATCAATTTTCAAGAATATATTAATTTTTTCATTTTAAATTTTAAAATATGCAAATCATAAATCTTTAAAAAATTTGAACAAAAATGTGTTCAAATTTTTCTGGCACAGAGACAGAATGTTATTATTTATCATGACAATTTATAAAAATCAAATAAATAAAAAATAGAATAGAGACCAGTGATGTCAAAGTTCACCTTGACATCCGTTTGGTATAGTGATTGATCTTTCTATCTTTATATCTTTGTCTGAGTATACACAAGCAAAGGAGGGTATACAAGTATCTATATTCATTGTCTACGAAGTACTTCGATTGGTTTGAATAAATTATCATACGAGCATGCGCATTAGTAAAATTGCGCCAAATAAAAATGCTAAAAATGCCATTCTAGTAAACCTGACGAAACGATTAAGTGATAAAGATGAAAACGATAATGCGATCGGCCAATCAAATGCCTCTATTTATTAAAAAGGTGGGCAGCCAAGCAACAGCCCCAGACTTAATATTCTAGGAATTTATCATTGTAATTTGTGTTTAAATAAGCGTGTAATTTATCATTCATAAGAGTTTTCGGTAGTTCAAAAATTTTAACTAGTTCTGAGCCTAAAAATTTCTTAAACAATCTAAAATCATGGCATAAATAAAATGCAAGGTTTACCATGTTTTGAATGTTATCCCTCATTTGGCTATATTTGCGAAAAATATCACCGTTTTTTGGGGGGGAGGGGGTTGCAACATAGCGTGCTTGTGGGGTCTTCCAAAATCTTTTGTTGTTTGTTTTGTTGATATTTAAAATTAAAGAAGGCGTTATATTGTAAACACTATAAGTATCAAAAAAACTATAGAAACTATAGTGCGCTTTATCAAGTTTGGGCGTAAAAATCAATTCCAAAGTAATAACCCGAAAGTCTTACGACGAATTTTAACCACTAGCGCCTTCTGTGCTTAACTTTCCATGGTCAACAATCTAATGGATGGTAACAAATGAAAGCAATTTTTGGAATTGAAATTGAAAGTAGGATCCGTTAAATGTATAGTCTATAAAGAGTTTTTTTCTAACTTGTCTGATATCATTATTTCAATCATCAATGATTTCAGTGATACCTATCTTAATGAAATTTCATTAAGATAGCTATCAGTGAAATCATTAATAGAGTCAAAAATAAAAATTTTAACAATGCGTCATAAATATTTTTTAACACATGTATATAATTGTTTGGAAATTTTGACTCCAACTCAGTCCCTTGATATAAATATCAAAATTCCTTTTCAGGCCAGAAAATTATAAAAAATATTTTAAGTGTCCGCCAAATGACCCGCTCAAATGCTAACATGGTAAAATTCTAATTTCATTAAGTAATTTTATGTAATAAAAAGGAGATGCAATATATTGCATCTCCTTTTATATGCTAATGAGATATACAAGGCCAGAATAAAAAAAAAAAGAAATTTAAAATGTTTTATAAATATTTTTTAGTATATGTATGCATTTTTGGAAATTTTGATGCTTACTCGGTCTCATGATATCAAAGTTATCTTTCAGATCAAAAAAATTTAAAGGTATCAGACAAATTACAACCTCAAATGCAGCTATGGTTGGTTGACTGAATGCAAACAAATAACAAACTTCCTAAAACCGAAAAAAATTTAGAGATTTTTAGGTGTATCCCTCCACTTATATTATGTTTACAAGGTGATGTGTGAATAGGAAGTTTTATTATGGTAATTTTTGTTTAAATATTATTGCAATTTATCATTCATAAGAGTTTTATATAAATTTCAAGTTTTAATTGGTTGAAAGCCTAAAACAAATTTAAGAAAACTATAATATTACAGCAAAATTAAAATTTAAAAATTGCAATGTTTTAAATGTTATCCCTTATCTTGCTACATTTGAGAAAAAAATATCACCGTTTGTTATTTTTTTGTGTATCATCATATCATGCTAGTGGAGTTTTTCGAATTCTTTAGGCTATATGACACGAGGCAACCTAGTTGAAAGCAACTAGTGGTTTCAGTGAAGTTGAAACGTGTCATATGATGGTTGCCCGGTTGCTTTCAACCTGCTTTGAACTAGCAACTGAAGTTAAAACCTTTCAACTTTAGTGGAGCAACCGGATTAGTTAAAACGTGTCATATAGTAGTTTCCAAATACTTTCAACCTTAACTGGCAACCATTTAGTAAACAAAATACACGTGCTGATTCTGTCGCATCCTGCATTTTTATCTTTTAAATTTAAACTTGGTTTAATCTTTTAACTATGGCTAGTTTGAAATGGAATTCTAGTGATATATGTATTTTCTTTGAAATTTTTCAAACTTATCCTAGTCTTTGGGACATAAATAACAAAGATTATGCGAATGTCTCAGGCATAATAATCTAAATTATATTAAATTATTTATTATTTTATTTGATCATAAAATATTGATCTCTTTAAATGTAAATTTAACTAATAAAGTGCGCACAACAAAAAACTATTTTAAAATATCCCTTAATTAATAATTACCTCTTAAATCCATTTTTTAGTTAAAAAACTGCATAAAAATATTTAGAATATTAAAAAAAATATCCGTCTTTCCAAAAAAAAAACAAAAAAAAACTAGCATATTACAAATGTTTAAATATTTGAAAATTCAAAATTATATAGCTTGAACGCTAAGCTTTTTAAACTCATTAATATTCTTTGACAGATATTTCCGAGTACTAATGAAATTTTGAAAGCAAACGAAAGAAATGATTTTGCTTTTAAATCGCCTTTTTTCTGTTCTAGTTCTTCTTTCAGAACCTCAGCTATCAGCTCAACGCCTACTTCAAGTACATCGTCAATAATCGCTTTTAAAAGAGCTTTTAGCAATAAACTTTATTGAAAAATATAAACAAACAGCGCCGTTCTGGTATTGGACTATTCAGAGTTGGTTGAACAAGCGAAGGTTGTAACGTGTGATCACAACACTCGTTTAAACGAGAAACCAAAAACCGGTTTCTTAACTTAGTTGCCTCCACTTGGTTGTCCAGTGTCATCATCACTTTAGTTGTTTGTTTCGCTGATATTTAAAAGGAAAAAAGAAGTTATATTGTAAAGACTTCATGTATAATAATATTGGATTGTGCGCTGTCTCAAGTATGGGCTCCAAAATAAATTGATAATAACCCAAATGCAGCTTACGACCAATTTTACTGCTACTAAAAACTTTAACATCTAGCGCCATCTGTGAGTAGCTTTGCACGGTCAAGAATTTGTAATAATATTATGTAAACAAATGAAAGCAGTGCTTGAAATTTAAATCGAAAGGTTCCGTTAAATTTGGGCTACACAAATATATTTAGCTCATTTCATATTTTAATAATCAACGATGTTAGCGACACCTGCAATAATGGCATAGAAACTCAAGAATAAAATAATTTAAAAAAAAAAAAATGTTTGGAAATTTTGACGCCCTCTTTATCTTTTGAATAACAAACTTCGGTTCCAGAACATAAAATTATATATATATATATATATATATATATATATATATATATATATATATATATATATATATATATATATATATATATATATATATATATATATATATATATATATATAAAGAAAGTGTCAGTCAAATGATCCCTTCAAAGGCAGCTATCAATAATATCATGTCAATAAATGAAAGCAATGCTAAAAACAGGGAAATGCTGGAAAGTAGGATCCGTTAAATGTAGGCTACAGAGATATTTTTAACTTGCCTCATAACATATTTTAATAATCAAAGAGATCGACATTTATGCTTATGAAATAATCGAAATGGGCTACAGGTGGCATAGAGCAGATCAATGGCCTAACTCCATTAGCGTGAGGAGAGTCATGTGAGAAGGAAGTACGTAAATTTCTGTCTTGATTGGCGATCGCAACACTCGAATACGCCATCTGGGGAGAGACCGGTTTCATGAATTTATCCCTTCTCCCTTCCTTCTCCTCCTCTTTTCAGTTGTATAGGAATGTACTACGAAATTTTCCCTTTTCTTAATATTTTCCCTTTTTATTTAATAAAAATATTTTCTAAAATTTCCGTGATACTTTTCTTTAGAACTATGTTTAATGTATTTTTAATTTCCACATAGTTTTCCAACTTAAAAGATTTTAATCTATATGAAAATCAAGAGAGAAACTAGCGTACTTCCTTCCTCTATGATTTTCCACACGCTACTGGGGAAAGCATGTGAAGTGTTGCCATAGGTAGAGAGTTCTGCTCTACGCCACCTGCTGCCCATTTCGATTACCAATTTTCAAATAGATTAAAAAATTTTAAGTTAGGAAACTATATATAACTTAAAACTACATTGAACATAGTTTTTAAAGAAAACATCGTAGAAATTTAAAAAAAAAAATGTTTATGACAGTTAAATACGAAAATTATTAAGACGGGGGGAAATATCTTAGTGCATTCCTACATAACTGAGAGGAAGAAGAGAGGGAAGGAGGAAGGGTCAAGACATGTTTTTCCTAGTTGGCATATTCGAGCTTTGCGATCGAAAATGTTTCAGAGTTGAAATTTTCATGAATCAGTTATTTGAAAGGATGAGTTGATAAAATTACATTACGTTTCATGTTTTCAGCAAGCAATTTGAATGTTATTAAATGAATTGCGTTTCCTTCCAATTCTCTAGCAAGCAAATTTCCAACATGGAATGCACGAAGCTCCGGATTTGGATGTCCAGATGTAGAGGGAATTACAATTTAATAATTTTAATTACAACCAGTTATGTAGGCAGTCCCCACTTTTTTTATTACGATCCCGTTGAGAAAATGCACACATCATCGTAGTCCAGAGGAGCAACATTCTCAAAACATTTATGTGTCTGTGCTTTGAAAAATGTATTAAACCTGGTAAGCGTGGCTGAGTGGACTTATAATATCTTAAAATAAGGCTAACAGAACATATTCACCAATATTTAGGAGTCAGTATGTAATGCAATGAAAAGTAATTTAAAGAAAATTTGATCACTATAACGCAAAAGCCTTCTTGCTTTTATGAAAAAACATGAAAACAATTATTGTTTTAGTGAATACTTCCTTAAATATATCTATATATATAAAAGGGAATGTGTTTCTGTCTGTCTGTCTGTCCTCTATAGACTCCTGAAACATCCGGCAGAAAGCTATGAAACTTGGCATACAGATAGTTCAAAGCACGAGGAAGGTTTCTGTCGACATTAGAACATTCTGCGACAAAACGTTCCAGCGGTATCAGCGAAAATCGAAATGGAATTTTCTGATTGGTTAAAAGTTAGCCATTGTTTTAAATTTTGCTATAAACGATTCAGTTTTCAAATATCTTGAAGATAACAAGTGATATTTTCTATCTTATAGCTCTATTCACTTAGAAGAGTAAATTACATATACTTTAATATTTAATTATATCTCGCGCAAGTTTCTTTATGTCAGGTGAGCACAAGTACGTAAAATCAACGAGAATTGATTTCGTAATTATTGGTCGTATCACGGATTTAGTATTCGCGATCGCAGCACTCGAGTACGCTATCTAGCGGGAGACTGTAAATATCGGGCATTAGTTCCCACATAACCATTGGCAATGACGGACGCCATTTTCTTAGCATCAAATAGGAAGCAAAAATTCCCTAAGGAAAAGGTAAAACTTCTTGAAAAAACTAACCAGAATATGCCAAACATTGAAGCAGAACACGCCAAGCATTTGAAGAACAATTTCTCAATAATTTTTACCTTTCTATTACCAACAACATAACTTCCAATTTCATGATTACTTGCTGTTACAGATGTGTGAATTACGGTAAAATATTTTTTTTTTTGTCTTCAATTCATTACAAATTAAAAGGAAGTCAACATTGCTTTCGTCATTCCAATGAATTAAGTGAATTCAGAACTGTAATAGTTATAGAATATTCTTCTTCTTTATAGAATAGTATATATTTCTGTATCTATATAATTCGGAAAACAACAATTCGCGATCGCAACGAACTATAGGGGGCGTTGTTGTATGTGCCGAATCCCTGCAATTTCCATATGAACAGTTATTCAGTTACACTGGAGACATCTTTAATGTAGCATGTAGCATTCTAACGTTCCATCTTTATTGTGGCTGATTAAATTTAAAAAAGAAAAATGTTTGTTTTCTTTCTTATGCAAACGAAAACAAAATGGTATCTCTTTTTTTTTTAGAGAAGGAACATCCAGAACACATCGGAAAAATATTTGTAAATAAAGAGAAAAAAATAGGTATATTCTTATAAGAGTTCAAACCTAATGCCTGAGAAATAGTTTTACTAAATTTAATGGTATAACATGAAAGGCCCATTTAAATTTTAACGTAAAATAAAGAATGCTTACGAAACAAAAAAAAAAAAGAACCATTTTTTTTTGTCGCCATTTTTTAGTGTTACGAAAATGCGTCTTTGGGACTTGCCAAAAACAAAACAAGATGCAATTTTATTTTTTTAGAAGCGAAATATTTTATGGAGTGAAATATAACAAAAATGTACCAATGTCCATAACATGAAACTTTATCTTAGTAAACGTCCGTTTTGGAAATGTTATTTTCTTTTGAATCTTATTTATTAGAGTTCATAATGGCTATAGAATCAGGTGAGAGAAAAGTTTGTTTTGAATCTATGCTAAACTCTATATCGGCCCATTTTCCACCGAAATCCGATTGACTACTTTGATTTTAAACAAAGTGTTTCATTTTAAGATTTTTTCCAAGAAGTTTAAGTGTAGATTGGCGGCACTTAAAAATCTGCCAAATCTGTAGCTGTGGTTAATACGTAAGTACCGAATTTTTCTTCCATACTTTTCTGAATCATATTACTTCAAATATTAGAATATGCAAGGAGTATACATAAACACATAATTTAATACCATTTAATTTTTCAAAAAAGGTATTTTGACAACAATTTTATCAAAAAATTATAAACTAAAAAACGTAAAATAAAGAATTTTTAGGATAAAAACGATTTTAAAAATTCCTCATTTTTCAATAAAAACTTTCGTATTGTTTTTTTTTTTTTAATTCTTATAGTATTTAATCAGACGTAAAAAAAACCATTCTGTAGAGAACTATCATCAAGTAAGAAAAAAAATTATTTACAAGCAAATTTTTTATTATAAAAATCATAACACTTACCTGATTTATAAGTCCGGAGAATTCCAAAATGATATGTTCTTTGTTTGAAAACTTTTTCTCAAATAATATACACATAGTTTATCCCTTCATTACTTTTAGGTAACATACCACACATCAAAATTTTATAATTGTAAGATCTCGATATGAATTTTAATATGTAGCTTAAATACAGAATTCTAGTTGAAATTCTTTCAAAACCGAAAACACTTACCAAGAAAACGATAAAAAATTTATTTATAATCAGCACAAAAGATACTTTTTCAAGTAATTCGGATTATTCTTTATTGTTGTTTTCTGAATTATGTAGATACAAAAATATATACTATTCTATGAAGAATATTCTATAACTATTACAGTTCTGATGGAATTCATTGGAACACATTTATTCATTGGAATGACGAAAGCAATGTTGACTTCATTTTAACTTGTAATGAATTGAAGACAGAAGAATTATTTTACCGCAATACACACATCTGTAACAGCAAGTGATCATGAAATCATTTTATGTTTGGTGTAATAGAAAGGTGAAAATTATTGAGAAGTTGTTCTTCAAATGCTTGGCATGTTCTGCTTCAATGTTTGGCATGTTCTGGTTAGTTTTTTTCCAAGTTCTTCTACCTTTTCCTTAGGGAAATTTTGCTTCTAAGAAAATGGCGTCCGTCATTGCCAAAGGTTATGAGGGAACTAATGGTTACAGGCTCTCGCTAGAGGGCGTATCGACCGTTGCGATCGCGAATTGTGAAGCGTCATGTTTTTGGAGAGACACGATGTTTGATGTATTTTATGTAATAGCAACAAAAAAAAAAGAAGAAAAAAAATAAAGAGAATTGCCACATGATTTGGCTTATTGAAAAAATCACACCATGACAAATTGGCCAGCTCATATCAGCAGAAATACCTGATGTCGCCATTGATGCAAACTTTTTTCAGATCATCAGCCGAAATATGTTTCATGGTCCGCGAGCATCACCATACATGTCTGTTTGAAAATGCACTAACGATATCCTAGAGAATTAACTGCACGATGCACTGGTTTTTTCACCATGAAATAAAATTCTCATTTCAAATCATAATCGCAAATCTCATTTACACACTTAAATACAAAATTAAAATTCAAACTGAAAGCGTTGCAACGCACGCAGGGTACATCTAGTAATATAATAAAAATATAACTAGTAAAATGATTTAATTTATACGAGTTTTTTTATAATTTCTTCTTTGTCACAACAAAAACTAACGCTTTTAGCGAAATATAATGATGACGTTTTCGTGTTTCATTTTCACTTTGTGTCTTCGTGTTTCATATAATTTCATCGTTAAAATCTTGTCACAAATAATTAAAATAATGAAAATTCTACAAGACAAATAAAATTAAATTGAAATTATCTAAATAAGCATTGATAATATTATAGCATACTCCGAATAGTATAGATTAAATTATACAGTATAGCTATTTTTTTTCGTGAGTGGAATTTATAACGTGTACTACGGTAAATCTCATAGTATAAAGCCACAACAAAATATGCAACAAATAATAATTAAAAAAAAAAGGTTATGTATGTGTAGTGAGTGCAGTGTAATGATAGTAGTGTATACTTATCCGTTTCGAAGGGTGGTAAAAAGTACTACCACAGTACCTATATTGATATAATTAGTTCTCATTAACACAGCATCTACAATGGCAACACCTGTAGTATTTTTTTTCACATTTAGTAAACTGTAACTGGTATTGGCGATTTTTTACGGCTCTCGAAATAAGTACCAATATTGGATCGTCAAATATGATTTGAAAAATATTAGTGTTGTCACTTATTGTTTTCGGGAATCAGAACGAACTAGTTTATTAAATAGATAAATAAAAAGAAAAAAATGTGTTAAAAAGCTTAATTAATAGAGAAGAGGTAGTTATTCGTATGGAAGAACCGCAAAAATTTGTCGAACTGTTATTGAGGCCAATGATGCTTAATTAATTTTTGTAATCGAAATCTATATTATTTCGAACGATGTTTTTTTAAATTTTTAATATGTACTAAATATGCTAATATTGGTACCAAGATACCTTCTATATAACTATTGCGTAAATAGGTTTCTTACGGCCTAACACAGGGATAAGTAAAATAAGAAATTGTTGATTATGGTAATTTTTGACTATCGACTGTAATTGACCTCGAATGATAGCATTGCCAAAAATGATACTGGATATTGTTTATCTTTACTTGGATGGAATGAGATTTTAAAAACATATTTTGCTTAATCTAATAACGTAAAGACATAATAAAATACAGAAAAAAAATGGATAAGTTTTAGTTTAACTTATTGTGCCGGGGTATATGCATTTCAGTTTTGTGCATAATTTCGTCGTTTTGATCAATGTCTATTTACTGATTCTTTAAATTTTTTTTCAACCGGTACGAAGAAATTGAAAATAGATAATGAAAGAATAAATACGAAAAAGCGTTATTATGTAGATTTTTTCGCTTCTCTGTTTACAGTAGAATTTATAACAGAAGCAAATAAACAGGAGTAAGTAAATTTATGAGAGAAAACGTTTCTTACGAATAATTAAACTGAAATCTAAGATAAAAGACTTGGAGCTAATTTGAAAATTTTAATTCTACACAAATAAACAATATGAATTTTTTTTAACGTTAACATAAATTCACCCTTTTTCCTATGGGACAACGCGTGATTCAATAATTTTGATTAGAAAAATGTATGAAAAAACATCATTAAAAATTTATATACATAATTTAGAGAAATATTTCGTTCTTTCATGCTATAAATAAAATGATTGTTCATGATATAATCGTGGAGAAGTAAACAAAAATATGACAGAGGCACCAAATTTTAAACACTTGAGTGTCAATTATTCAAATCTACAGTATCAAATAACCGTTACATTTTAGAGTTGAGTGAAAATTTATCCTCTTCTTTCTTCTTAAAACTGCTCCTCACAGTGGCCTGCTAGGTGAGTAGAAATTTTAACGAAGAGCATTACGATGTATGCTGACGTAAAATATCCTCAGTGGTAGATGAATCATGGGATAAAGTTCCCTTGCCATCAGACTAATTCTTGAGAGGTTTTCATGGTTTTCCTCTCCATGTAGGGCAAATGCGGGTTAGTTCAATTTAAAAGTACTCCACGAAGACAAATTTTCTCTCAATACTTGATCTATGAGTTCCATTGTCTTCTGGATTAGGTTCAAAATAACAAGGCTATGGAGTAGAACATTAGTAGTCGTATGCCCAAAGTTAGGTCGGCTGTATAACAACTGCTATAAAATAAAATAGACCAACGAGTCTTGGCGGTTCATTGGATAGAGCACTCCCCTCCCAATTCCCAAGGTGATCTGGGTTCGATTACCAGTGAGGGCCGATCGCTATGAATTCCGCACCCAGATCGCAACGATTACAGTGCTGAAGTGAAATATCCTCAGTGTAGACGTATCATGAGTTAGAGTCCCCTTGCAAGCTAACCATGGTAGGTTAGCTTGCAAGACTACAAACTCTCCATGAGAGACGTATCATGGAAGGTTTCAGTGGTTTTCTTCTCCATGTAGCACAAATACGGGTTAGTTTCATCAAAAAGTCCTCGGTAGAGGCAAATTTCTCTCAATACTTGGTCCAGGAGTTCTCTTGTCTTCTGGTTTAGGTTCAGAATTACAAGGCTACGGAGTTGAACATTGGTAGCCGTAAATTCAAATTTGGGTCTACTGTTAAACGACGGTTATAAAATAAAATAGGATGGATCATGCAGATCTTACTGATAATTTGAATAAAAATTCATTGAAAAATTAACTATAATTCAAAAATTAACAATAAAAAGTTAAACATTAAAATCTCTCTATGTAAAAAAAAATTAAAAACCACCAACGCAGTCGCTGTTTTGAATGTTCAACTTAACGTTTCATTTTGTTTTGTTGGGCAAGAACTCTAAGACTTAGAATCTGGACACAACAAAGATGTGTATAAAATTATAAAGGACTGAACAATGAAATGAAAAGAAAAAAAAAAGCCACTTTTTATAATTCGTTAGCGATTTCTTAACTGTTTACTTTATAGGGAAAAAATACCATACAGGCTGCTACACAGATCGCAGGAATATAACTTCTTCGTCCTAATTTGGACAATTGAATGGGACATATTTATTTATGGACATAACACAGATTTTTTTCCCTTCGAAATTCCAATTCGTTTGAAAGTAATTATAATTTTAAGTGTTTTTTTTTAAAAATTTTTATCACCTTTTTATTTGCTTTACGGTACATTATGCTTTGTTGCACAAAATCTACAAAACTTAAAAACGTGAAATAATGAAAGTATGTAGTAAAAGTATAGGGAGCATGATGAAACAAAAAAAAAATTTGTAGAAAAAAAATATTTATCGATTGCTCCTTGAAATGCAACTACGGATCAGAAATTTGACGTGGTGAAAGAGCTATGAACTTAAAGCAAATTTTGTTTCCAAGTTCCAATTTATCCGAAAAATGCAGCAAATTTAAAATTTTTTTTGTGATTTTTTATAAATTTTTTGTTTTAAAGATTGACTATTTATCCACTGTTGTACAATTTTTATTTTTCTCACGGAATCTAAAATGGTATACCTACAGGTGACAGAGGGGGTATATCGCTCCTGATTGGTTGTTGAAAAGTGGCATTTGTTTACGATAGCAACTGTACCTTCTATTCTATTTCGAGTAAGCCAAGCCCGTCAAGTATCGATTCCCTTAAGTGACATATTCTATATTCTTTCACCCTGATTCTCTTACAAATATTTCAATTCTTTCACGACATATTTCTTACCTAACACAAAGACAGGCACACTGCCATGTAGAACATAAATAAACTAATTATGCATTAAGTTCCCAGGTACACAAAATAAAAATATAACACGTTTGCAAAAAAAAAAAAAAAATATAAACAAATAAAAAATCTAAGTTAAGTAAAAGACCACTAAGTAGACGAGAAAGAATTACATTTCAGCAAACTCGATGCACGATGTGGTACCGTATTTAAGTAACTTCACATTAATTAACATTCTAACATATGTGGAGAAACTTAGCTCAACTTTAACACGTCATTTTGCTTATAAGCGATCAGCTGTCGCTGACATCAGAGGTCACATGTGTGGGTATCTGTGATCTTCTTCTTGAAGTGGTAATACCCGATTCTTTATTTTGCAATCTGACGTGAAGAGAGAGTCCATTTCGTTATGAATAGCATTGCATCAGAATGTTCTTACATAACGCTACATAAATTGTATATTTTGAAAACAAAGTGTTTTTGTGGAAAGTATCGAAGTATGAAGGAGAAAAAACAATAATGAATGAGAAGCAATTATGGGAGTGAGCGATCCCTCCCTGAAATGTTACAAATACATGGAGGAAATATCAAGCTGATGATTAAAGAATGTTTCAATGACTGTGACATTTCAATCCCCTTTAAAATGTCTAAGAATATTTGCCGACCAAAGAATATCGACTCTAATTACCTAATTTTTTATTTTTTCATTGATTTTTATGGATAGTTTATGATTACTACTACTTCTTAACTGTATTTACTTTTAAAAAATAAATTTAATGTCAGTTGCAAAATTTTATTTTAATTTGCAAAGCTTTAAAATAAAGAATTTTTAAAGGCAAAAAGAAATACTCTCTTTTAGAATTTGAATTTTTTTTTATTAAAACGTTAAAATAATATCAATTTTCCTTTCTTTTTTGAAAATGTAGCTCTGCGATCTTTTTTGCGACATTTTAAAAATAAAATTCTCTTCACTTCCTTTTAATGCTTTTTAGACAACAAAAAAATGTTAAGCAAAAAATAAAGGTTCAGGGACAAAAAGCTTTTTACGCTCTTATCAAAAGAAACTGAAAGAATTAAATGACATTATTGAATCAGATATTTTTTTTTTTTTTTCGTTTGAATTATAGAAAAAAAAAGTAAAAGCAGAAGTAAAAACAAGATTTATCCCATACATAAACATACTATTTCTAAATTGCATTGCAATTGCATATTCAGATTTAAGACAAGCTGGAGTTTTTATTTATTTATTTATTTTTTTTTGCTCTAGGTGTAAATAATAATACGTTGAAATAAAACATAATACAATAATCAGAATAAAAACAAAACTTTTTTATTACACTTAACTAATTTAATAATAACCATTATATTTTTTCTAAGTGCTTAAAACTTTTTCGATGAAAATAAATGAAAACTAGTTTTTAATTCTAAATGGTTAAAAATTGTAAGTAATCCTTAAGCATTTTTCTTAAGCAATCGTCAATGAAAAATTTTGTCGTAAATTAATCATTAGTTCAGTCGAAATTTCGGCAATTTTATTTATTTTAATTTGAAATTGTTTAAATAAATTATTGATCATACTGTGATTCATTTTAAAATTATTTCCTTGTATTTTTAAATAAAAAAAAAAACGCTTTAATTTTTTTTAAAATTAAAGGTCATTGTTAAACTTCAAAAGCCAATAACAATATAATTTTAATATTTACACTCTTAAAAATTTACATTTTGCATTAGCGTTTCTAACGCATTGCAAGTTGGATTTTTAACAAGAGATTTAAACTAAATTAGCGCCTGTGTTAAAAAATAATTACGTCCAATTTTCTTGAAAGATTTAATGGTTATAAAATACGGAATTCATATATAAAGAAGTAAAATAGATAAATATGATTTTCATGTATCAGTAATATCATTAAATACTTAGGGATCATTAAGAATAAAATCTTATTATCTAAATTACCATTTCTCCTTTTTCAATTCCATTTTTTTGCAATGTATTCTTTAGAATAAAATTGTTTAATAGTAGGAAATACATTTTTTATTAGGTTGGAAATATGTTTTTTTATGATAATTATTTTGAAAGAAATATTACCTTTATAATCAATTAAGTTTTTTTTTTTTCGAAGTAAAATATAAAGATATACCATAAAAATTAAAAAACAAAAAAACTGTCACGAAGGGTATATTTTTCTTTATATAATCAGTTTAAATAGCTAATTTGCTAAGATTCCATTAAGTACTTAAAAATGATCTTGAAAGAAAAAGAAATAAGAGAATAATTAAACTTTTTAATTTTTAAAAGCTTAGTGAAAATAAATAGCGTAGATATAGCAAACAGATAAACAGAAAAAAAAATTAATTTGTTTATTTAGTAGATTCTTTATTTTCTACTAGAGTAAAAATAATGTTTATTTTTATTACATAAATACTGTCAGAAGGATACGTAATGTCAATTTAATGTCCATAATTTAATGTCCATTTACAGTAAAATATAACGGACCATGCCCCTTTTCACGCTAAACGGTAAAGTTCCATAAATGTACGTTATAACTGTTGCGTACCAGATATTTTTACGTGCAGAATCCGTTTATATACGCAAGATGTTCATATCGACAGCTAAGCCGCCATTTCTTTCACTGTCAAATACCTTCATATGAAAGCTTATGAGGAAACACCTTATTTTCTATGTTAAAACTAATATCATATCAGCCGTAATAGCATATCAGCACGACTAATTATTATTTTTTATTTGCAATTTAATATTTATTTTTAGTTAAAATTGAAAAGCCGAAAAGGAGAACTGCTTAAATGGTATAGCAGTGAATTTTTCAAAATCAGTATAGAACATCAAAAGGCCGCTTACATACTATGGTTACATGCAGCAGCAATTGATAAACATGTATCCAAAAATATTGATGACGAATGATTAATCACAATCAAATACAATTATTTAAAATCACCATCAAGTGCTCTAACCATAACACTGTTAAAAATAACCTGAAAGACAATACTTAGCTCAAAATGTCACCTAACACCTTCATTTTAGGTTTTCTCAAATGAAATCAATCAATTAACGACGAATTTTAATTTTGATTGACTACATATTTGAAGGCCAAAAATGCACGAAATTCTTTACAGAAAGACTATAGATCTGCTTAATGCACAATAAGAAGCAGTCGAATATTTCTAAGGTGATGCTCGCTAAACATTTATTTGTTAGAAATGGTGAGTGTTAGCCTCAGTATGACAACTTTTGCTACTAGCTTCATTGATTATGTTTTATGTTCTATTCTGTTTTTTCTTTTATTTTATTTTCTGTTTTTACGTGTTATTTTTACTTATTGTGTTCTATTTTATTTGTTGCAATTTTTGTAAAAATTTTTTGAGTGCTCCTCGCACTATTGTATTGATATATTTTGCTTTGGCTATATTAATATAATATTAGAAAGCACTATTTTTTGCAAAATAATCGTGAGGGCTGATGAAGAGATTATATCTTTATTTTGCGGATTTTTATGATTTTTTTAAAGAATTCCTTCCTTTTTTTTCCTTTCCAGTTTTTGTTTTCACCTTTATCATTTGCCTTTAATTTTCCTTTGATTTATCTTCATTTTAAACTTATATATATATATATATATATATATATATATATATATATATATATATATATATATATATATATATATATATATATATATATATAAAAATATATATATATATATATATATATATATAAATATATATATATATATATATATATATATATACATAAAAAAATATATATATATATATATATATATATATATATATATATATATATATATATATATATATATATATATATATACACCGAAGAGCCATTACATTATGACTACCCTCCATCTATATTAACAATGGGCTCGCCCTGGTTTTTATGGTTTCTCACCTTCTCACCCAGGAACGATGTTTTCATGGAGCACATTAGGACCCATAATCCTCATAGAACAATCCCTGACGTCTGTAAGCTACTTGACCAGGTTCACCCAATCATGGCAACAGTTTTCCTGCGGAGGATGGTGTTTACCAACAGGATAATGCACCATGTCATAAGGGTCGAATCGTCATGGATTGGTTCGAGAAATATTCCAGTGACTTTCAAGTCATGTCTTGGCCCCCAAATTCACCTGACCTTAATCCAATAGAGCATTTTTGGTCCTACTTGGAAAACCAAATTCGTGCTGCCACGCTACCCCATCGCAATGTGAGGGAATTGCAGGACCAGTTGGTGAGCGGTGGTACCAGATATCTCAGATATAGTTTTGAGGGCTAAAGGTGGTCCTACATGTTTTTAGCAGGGTGATGACCATAATGTAATGGCTCTTCGGTGTATATATATATATATATATATATATATATATATATATATATATATATATATATATATATATATATATATATATAATGAAGTTGTTTAAAATGAAGATGTTAATAATTATCTTATGAGTTCTATTTACTTGCAGCTTATGCGCAATAAATGATACTTATTGTTTTTCCTAATTTTTTTTTGTATTTATTTATTTTGTTTTATATATATATATATATATATATATATTCTGTTTGTGAAACTATCAACTCATCTTATTTAACTAACAATAACAAACTGCTGTTTACTATCAAAATATAGAGATTGGAAATAACTGTCGACATTTTTCAATAGCTCAAGAGTAGGCCCTCATCTTCAAGACTTGTCAGACGTGAATGAGAAGAAACAAAAGTGGTCTGAAACATAAAACGTAAATTTGCCAACGAAAAATAAAAAATAATGGTGAGGAACAAAACTTGAAAAATGTTAGCAGGAAGACAATATAAATTAGCTGTGCTATTATTTATTCCATAATATACTAGTCTGCGGGTTTTCACTAGTATGACAATTTTATGCATAATATTTTATTTATATTTTCAATTGGATGAATTTATCACATGATCATATTATTTGAATAAAAAAATGAAAATATCTTCTTATTGAACCTTTAAAATTTTTTCACATTATTATTATTTTTTTACATTCGTTTCAATCGATGTCAAAGATGGATAACGATGAACTTCTTTGACTTATCGATTGTTCACGGTTAAATAAATAAACGTCGTATAAAACATCGCAAAATTCCTTCTAAAACCTCTTAAAATGATATAAAGAAACGGATAAATCATGCTTCATATAACCGAAAAAGAAGCGGATGTCTTCTTGGGTTTCAAAAAGAAACTTGAAAAAAAGCTGAGTCATTTTATAGAATATCTTCTTTTTTTTTTCTATACAACAAAAATGTTTAGTACTATTCTAATAAAATCAGATCTTTCCATATTTTTTTTTGCTTTCAATGTTTTGAAATTAGTTCGTTTAAGTCAGTTTATTCTAAAATGAATGTCAATGAAATAAAGTATTGAGTCATTTGAAAAATTGTGACGCTTAGCTTCATCATAGGAGCATTACATATTCCATAAAGCATTGTGAAATGGAGCATAAAATTATTTAAACATTCTCATATTGATATACTATGGTATTTCTGAGAGAGAGAAAGAGAGCAAGAGAGTGAAATGAGAGAGGGAAGAGAGGAGAGAGAGAACTTATAAAACAACTATGAACAGAAATATTATTAGCTTACTTATTATAAATTAAGCTGGAAAAATACATAAAAATTTATACAAATGA
Source organism: Parasteatoda lunata (assembly GCA_949128135.1). NCBI lineage: Eukaryota > Metazoa > Arthropoda > Arachnida > Araneae > Theridiidae > Parasteatoda > Parasteatoda lunata. The sequence continues at coordinate 35,762,491 of OX421972.1, read as the reverse complement.
AGAGAAAATATTCAAGAATTTTTTGATGGTTTGTCTTTTTAAGATTCTTGTATCAAGATATTTAATTTATTTTCGTAAAAATGCAAAAGTTACAGGTTAATATGTCAAGCACGGCGCATAACGTAGAACGTACTGTGACATGCACAGCCACGTAAACTTGTTTGATCAGTTTATCACTCCTATCAAAACATTTTTGTAAAATACTATTATTTTAACTATTTTATTGAAATAATTTGTTTAAATAATGTAAAAAAAAAAAAAATAAATAAATAACGGTACTTTCACTCTAAGTATGATTAAATTCGTCATTTATTTACCATTAATAGTTTTTTTTTTTTCATAAAGTTTGCACTTGAGACTGCTTGCATTTGAGTTATTGAAAATTTTTTGAAGAATTATAATTCAAAGAATATTCTCAAAATGAAGATAATCGACGAATTTCGGCTACTACTCTGAAAGCTACGAGGCGCCACATGAGAGTGGATTGACAAGAAAAAGGGCTCAACTAGCTGTTGAAACTGCTGAAAATGATGAAGAAGAAGCATCTTATGGACCTGGTATATATGTACTATAGTTAGTTGCAAATTTTATATCCTCTTTAAAATTGTTCTTTTTTTAGAGTATTTTATTGTATTGTTTCCCCTTCAAAGTCAATATAAAATAAAAATAATATTTCGCAACTCACGAAATCGCAATTAAGGTTAGCTTAATCTAAGAGATATATAATTTTCATATATGTTTCGCAAACTATGCTACAACACTGGGGTAAGATCATCCTTTTATTCTTATTTAAGGCTATCCAGATCCGATTGTGGAATATTTTTGCACATAGTAAAATTTTTTATATATCTAAGTGTAATCACAAACAAAATCGATCTTTTTGTGTAGAGATGCTTGATTTCTTAAAGATATCTTAGGATAAGTGCAATCAAGAATAGGCACTTGATGCGTCACAAAGCATGAATCTCAATAGGCAATCAAAACTCGATTCTAATATATAATATTACATCCAAAGTTTTAACTGAGCCCTTACATTTTAATCTGAATCCTGTAGTCATAATAACCTACTATCAATGAATTTTGTAATTTTCTTTCATATTAAAGGATTACTACGTTCAGCTGGAATTATCACTATTAAAGACCACAGTAGATGAAGAGAGTTATTTTGTAATTTTTTATTCGTTTATATAGGCTTAATATATATCGGCTACGATTACACCTATATGTTAAGTCTAGATAAAAACGAATGCCAAAATGAGAAATAATAAAAAGAGTTTCTATATTACAATAAAACTCTTATGTACATAGTTGGGTACAAATCGTGGGAAATTTCTTCTTATATTTGCAATAAAAAGCTGTGCAGAAATCAGTATCATTTTCAAAACTAATTAGTGCAATATTTGCACACTTGCGTAAGCAGTGAAATCAAATCAACGAAATTCGGCAAGCTATTTTAATTAAATAATTCTATTCGCTGATGCATCTTAAAATTTATTTTTTTCCCCTGTAACACTACCTTCATTTTTAACAATTTTTATTGGTAAATTTTCCCCAGTTTATGATTTTTTTAAAAAAATTTCTATACATTTCACAAGTTTTGCATTTGGGAACTCTATGAATTTCCAAATATTCATAATACTGAATTCTATTCTATTCTGTATAATTCTGAATTTTATTCCAAAGCAGTATTAAAATGTTAATAAAACAAATGCATATAATTTAAATCAGAATGTGTAATAATCGAGTGAAATGTATATAAATCAAAATATGTATAAAATGTATATCAGTCAAAGATAGCACAGAATAAACCTGTTTCATACTTCTTGAACTTTATTTTGTTAAAAAAAATTACCACCAATTTTAATTACCATTCATACAAAGATCAAAAACCATAATTCCGATACAGTCTGAAGAAGTTTGAATTGCATAAATCTCATCCCTTAAATTATACTTTTCCTCTAACGAAATTTCCTTTCTGTATCTTAAAATGGCTTTCAGCGTCACTACTATTTACTTTTATATATTTATAAATTTTACTCATTACGTGAATAATATGATCCCTATCAAAATTAAACAGGCAAGTTTTGATTTTTTTTTATGAGGCTGCTTGTACCTTTGTGACGCTGTGAAGTCAGCTGTTGACCAACTTTATAGCCAAAACCTAAATATTTGTCTTATTCTTGTTCTAATTCAAAAGAAGCCGCTCTTTTCTCACCTTGATTTCCTTCTTCACTCAGGAATAAATAGTTTTCCTATGAATGCTTTTCAAAGAAAAGAGAACCACGAAAACTCCCACGAAAACCTCAACGACAAGGGGCTCTAACCCCTGATCAGTTTGTCTCTGAGGATATTTTAAGATAGCACTGTGGTCGGTGCGAGTTGGGTGCGGAATTCGCATTGACCATCAGCCATCGCCGGGACTCCCCATTGGGAGGCGAGCTCCCTATACCCTGAGACACCACGGTTCTCTTTACGTAATAGAATTGGTTGAAAAGCATAAGTTGCTACAAATATGGCAAATGATTACACTATAAACTAAATTATTACGAGGCTCCATCCAACACGTGTTGTCTATTTTCGAACATTTGGTATTACAATACATTTGTCAATTAACGTTTTATAGTATTTTTCATAACTTGAAGAAAATTCTGGTCAGAAACCGCAAGCCATACTTATTACTTATCAGAAAATAGATATCAATTGATTAATTTATTAGATAATAACTATCGCAGAAAGGAAAAAGGAAGTGCCACTAATACAAAAACGTTATCATTCAGGATTCCTGAGGAAGGTAGAAAGAGGGAATAGAACATAGATAAAGAGAAAGAAACGTCCATGCCTTGCCTGGGATTCGAACCCAGAACCTTTCTGATGCAAGGACAGTTCCCTGCCCCCTACACAGACCGGTCGGTGGACTGCATACTATTGATTTACCATTTTGCATAATGGATTTCAATGTGAATGCAAAGTCATGCTAAAGATGGATGAACCCTAAGCACAATAATGAGCATTAGTGGCGTAAGGTGGGCGTAATATGGACATTTGGGTAATTCTCATGAGTTTTTTTAATAAAAAATTAATAATTAGTGAAAGGATCTATGAATAACAATGCCATCATGTAGCTCTTTTTTTTATCAGAAAAACTGTGGCGCTTTTCAAATGCTCGTCCAATCAAAGTTTGAGAAATCATACCTTGATAAATTATACCTAATGAATATATTTGATGAATTTATTGAAATTATATCTGTAGTGTTGAGTTAATTATAAAAAAGCTAAATTGAACTACTTTAAGAACAAAAATAATTTGAGTTATTATTTTTGCCAACAGCAATTACTTATATTATTAGCAATACAATTATCTTTAATATTGGAAATATTAAAGAAAAATTTTGAGAGTCTAAACACAAACATAAATTAATTTATTATGTTTGTGTTTAAACTCATATGTAGAAAAAAAATCCTTGTTTTTTTACGTGTAACTAATACACAAATACACTTTTTTAATAAGGGTTTATAAATCGTTCCAAAAATAGGAAAGAAATTTTTAATGAAATTTTCCCAACTTTTGAGATTTGAATTCAGCAAATGCTATTTTTCAGAAAATTCTTTTTGCTTTAAACACGATTTTTTTAATATTCTTACATGATATTAACTATTCTTACAACTCTTGGGAGACCAAATCTTTAAGGTTACTTCTCATAATGCATCGATTTTGATTTATCTCTAGATAATTTAATAAAGCATAAAAAAAAAAAAATGCTTTTATTTAAGATTTACAGTTTAAAAATGTTGCAAAACCAAAGCAGTTTTTTTTTTATTGTATCAACCCGTGAGCGGATTAAATAAGATTTTAAGCCACGACATCCGCAGTAAAACTTTGATTTTAGGTATGCATTATTATGTAACTTGATAAAAGAAATAAATCTTGTTTTTTCTTCATATATATATATATATATATATATATATATATATATATATTATATATATATATATATATAAGTTTTTTGCAGATATAATCGTGTGGGCTGATGAAAAGATTATATCTTTTTTTTCTTTTCTTTCTGGATATTTTTAAAAGAATTCAATTTTTTTTTTTTAATAATTTTCTTTTTCCCCTTTTTCATTTGTCTCTAATTTTGTAATTTTCTTTTGTTTTATCTTCTTTTTGAACTTTATATATTTATATATATATATATATATATATATATATATATATATATATATATATATATATATATGTGTCTGGGAAAAGGCAAGGAGCTCAACTACATTAACGAATAACATTTATTACAGGACACTTAATACAGGACAAGACATTTAAATATCAGAAGAGAGAAGAGGCCGTCTGCCTCGTCAGCTTCCATCACCTTAACTGCGCGGGGGAGGTGCGCAATGATATGCGTGTGCATGACGTGTGGAATACGCTCCCTACATCGGCCATCATGACCAGGAAGGCGACCTCGCCTGGTGATACAATAAGCAATAAATTTAAATCTGAAAACTTTTTACCAATACAATTAAAAAAAGTCTGAAAATTAATCTGAAACATTTTGGCAAAACAATTATGAAACATTTACATAACACAGCATTACCATTTTTTGTTTACATTGCAATCTTCTGAAATATTAGAATATAAGAAGAATTTCATACATTACCGATAGTTAAACAAATATCAATAACAGCTTTCTTAACATTTCAATGAAGCATTAATCTGCAACAGTAAATATTCTCCAAAACAAGATAAAAATAAATCATTAAATATAAAATTTAGAGTCAATGATATTAAAGGAAGAAAAAAAATGTTTAGTTTCTTGATAAAGTCAATGAGTCTTTCATGAAAAGAAAAGTGAATATATTTTCAAATGGAAAATTAAGTTTTTTCATTATCGTCTGGCCATGGTTTCATATACTCTGCACAAGTAGAGGTTTTGAAAGGTCCATCGCCGAAGTCACATTTCTCTACATCATAGGTGTCATTATTTTTGATTTTTGTCACCTTATAGGGTCCTAGAAATTTTTGCTTTAACTTTAAACCAGGACTAAACTGTGTTCGCTTAATTGCTACTAAGTCATGTAGTTTGAACTTTTATGCTTGCTTACGGCGGAGATTATAATAACGGCGATTTTCATCTTGAACTTTGTAAATTTGGTTCTTTGCGTTTTTGCGTAGTTCATCTCGTTGCTGTTGGAAATTAGCTGTTGTCTCATCGTTAAGCAGTTCTATGATCTTGATATCATTTCTCGACTTCATTTTCGTACCAATGAGGAGTTCGAAAGTAGTCATCTTAATACTTCGCTGAAACGTTGAGTTCAGTATCTGTTGCAGCTTGGGAACATAGGTACACCATTTTTCTGGATTGTCTGCTGAGAGTTTAGAAAGGACGGCAATAATGGTGGAATTTTGTTTCTCAACTTGGCCATTAGATCTTGGTAAGCCTGCTGTTATGGCAACATGAGTAATTTTTTCGTTATTGCAGTAGTCTTAAAATGCAGCAGAGGAAAATGCAGATCCTCTGTCCTTTATTATTCTTGATGGATTTCCAAAGATATGACTTTGTTTTTCTAGTCTATCAATGACTTCTGCCGCGTCTGTTGATTTAGTGGGATAGAGCCAACTGAATTTAGTAAAAGCATCTATAACTGTGAAAATGTGTTTATATTTCTTCGAGGTGGTTGCAAGCGGACCTAGATGATCTAAATGAAAAGTTTGCAGAGGTGACTCATCTTTTACGATTGGATGTAGCATACCGACTTGTTTGCCACGATTTGTAAGGATACATGTGACACAATTTTTAATGCATTTCTCAACTTTTTCTTTAAGATGTGGTATATAGAAGTCTTTGCTGATCAATTCTTGAGTACGTAATACGGTAAAATGACCACGTTCATGAGCAGTTTTAATGATGTTGGTCTGCATTTCATCAGGTACTACAATTAAATCGATTCTATTAACAGTTTTGTATAAAAATTTGTTCTTTAGTATGTAATCATCGTGAGGTGTACTTTGAAGAAGTGTTTTTATGGCTGTTATTTGGTCATCAGTTTGTTGTGCTTTTAGTAGATGTACATGTAAACTATCTTGAATGACCATGCACTGTGGAGAGCGACTAAGAGCATCTACGTGACACATCTTTGTACCAGTTCTGTGTTCGATAGAATAATCAAATTCTTGAAGGTATAGAGCCCATCTGGCAATACGGGAATTAAGTTCTTTTTTGTTTAAAGTTTTCACTAAGGCGTCGCAATCAGTTACTGTTTTAAATTTGGTACCAAGCACGTAAATACGAAATTTTTTTAGTGCTTCTACAACTGCAAGTACTTCTAGTTCAAAACTAGTATACTTTCTTTCATTGTCCGATGTTTTCTTTGACATAAAAAATACTGGGAGGAGTTGGTTCTCATGTATATATTTTTGAAGTAGGACTGCCCCCAAAGCATCTATTGATGCGTCAGTATGAATCTCAGTATGAGAAGTTTGATTATAAAGACTTAAAACAGAATTTTGGGAAAGTAAGTATTTTAATTTCTGAAATGCGGCTTTCTGATCAGTTTTAAACTGAAAGGGGCTGTCCTTACGTAGGAGGTAACTTAAAGGCTTTGCAATAGTGGAATACGAGGGTATAAACTTTCTAAAGTAACCAGAAAGTCCGAGAAATCGTCGTACGTCTTTAACATTTTTGAGATCTGGATAGTTAAGAACGGCTTTAGTTTTAGATGGAGAAGGTGATAATATACCGTTTTCTATTACATATCCAAGAAATTCAATCTTATTGTGTAAAAATTTGCATTTTTGAAAATTTATTTCAAGCCCATAATCACGAGCTACCTCAAGAACAATTTTTAAATATTCAAGAGCTTCAGATTCATTAGCAGCAGGGATAACAATATCATCCATATACGGCAAAACAATGCCTTTAGCAATTAGGTCTCGAAAAATAGCATTTATGTAACGCATAAAAGTTGAAGGACCGTTACTAAGACCGAAGGGCATACGTCTGAATTGATATTGACCATTATATGTAACAAAACTAGTGTATTTACGACTTCTTTCGTTAACCGGAACGTGTAGGAACCCATTTTTTATATCAAGTGTAATAAAAATTTTAGAAATTTGAAGACAATCTAAAATATCATCAATTAAAGGAAGAGGGTAGTTATCTTTAATTAATTTTTGATTTAAACGTCTATAGTCAATACAAACTCGAGAGTTACCATCTTTTTTACGAACTACCACAACTTGACTAGCGTACGGGGATGAACATGGTTCAATAATTCCATTTTTAACCCATTCGTCAATTTGTTCGTCTACAATGCCACGCTTAGCAAATGGCAAACGTCGGGGTTTATGAAAAATTGGCTCGTCGTCAGTTAGTACGATATCAAGTTCAATATTAGCAGTTTTCTTTTTCTCTGGCGAATACGCCATCAAAAGTTGCTCAACATCTATACGAGTTTGTTTCGAAACGTTAGGACCGATATCATAAGAGGGAGAATCGTCAGAAATTGTCATAACGAAATTTTCAACTACATTATCACAGGGTTTAGAAATTTTTGAAAATTGAACTCCGGCAGGTGAAATAGAGAGATTTGCTTGTTGAATAACGTCGCAACCTATAATTAGATCATAATTTGTACAATTATTCGGCACAACAGACATAGTTACAGGGAAATTTTGATCATCAATAATAATTTCGGAATCAAAAGAACCGATGATGTTTGTTTGTGAAAAACCAAAACCAGTTAAAAATTTATTGTTTCTTTTTAATGGTGGCGCGCCTAAGTTTGTATGCGCTGCTTTTCTTAGCAATGTCAAATTGCTACCTGTATCTACTAAACCGTTAAGTTTTTGTTCAGATATTATTACTTCTTTACACACATTAATATGAGGAGATTCGTGAACTGTATTTACTTCGGCATGTGGCGCAGAATTATCATTTCGATTATTTCGCCTACACTCTGTGGATTTTATACCAAACAGATTGCATGATATACATTTGGGACCACGTGAACGATTAGGACACGATTTCGATAAATGTCCGATATCATTACAGTTAAAACAACGTTGAGGAGCTTTAGCTGATTCTAAAACATTCAGTTTTGAAGGTTTTCTATAGTTGTTCTGTTTTAGGCTATCATATGTATGGGGAAAATTTGACGAAGTTGGAATATTGATCCTATTATTTACAACAGTTTCATACGTACGTAATTTTTGTTTAAATTCCGAAAAAGAATTCGCTCCATAAAGAATAATTTTTTCAAAATGTGTTCCATAAATTCCATTTATAACATACTGAATTACAGATGATTCATCAATAGTAGAATCACATCTATTAGCTAATTCCCGCATTGAATTGAAATATTGTATGCATGATTCGGTTTTCAACATTTTGCATTTTTCAAGTTCTCTATGAATTTCTATTGAAGTAACAGTATCTGAAAATTCTTTAATTAATTCCTCTTTGAACGCGTCATACGTATTTAAATTTCTTTCTGAAAACAAAAACGATTTGGCAGTTCCGAAAATCAAACGCTTGGCAAAAATTAATTTCCGAGAAGAACTTTTAGCAGGGAATAATTCAAAATTTTCCTCAACATCTCGAAAAAAACTTTTAACAGAATAAAAATCTTCACCCGAAAATTTTCTACAATTAGAAGACATATCTCGTAAAAGTAACCAGAACTGAGAATTCATTTCCGAATTCGCAAACTCATTCGAAAAAGAAAAATGTTTTATATTATTTGGTCTACTAAATGAATCATTTTGATTTGAAGAAAAAGAAAGACCTTGAATATTTAATGCGAGCTCTTCACTAACCGAGGAAGTTGGCTGACCTTGATTGGCGCCTACTGAAAAAGGGAATTTTACCGGATTATTAGTTTCAGTTTCATCTTCTGATAAGAAATCCGTGCGTAATGTTTTTTGAAATTCAATTCTATTTAACATAAAAATTTTGAAAAAGAAATTAATGTAAATTCGCCTACCTATTGAGTGCAGACCGTCCTTCAAAAAAATATTGTATCGTCTCGTCTTTTAATATCGTCCAGTAGAAGAACTTCATTTATTGCTTTATTAACACATTACGTCTGTAACTTAACGTCTTAAAGCAATTCATAAAATTCAGAACGTCTCATAAACATTTTTCTGCAACCAACATCAGGTTTCTAGGGGTAACGTCTCTTTTTAGGAATGCAGGAGGATAGGCTGTGCCCCCAAAATATGGGAAAATGCAAGGAACTTAACTACATTAACGAATAACATTTATTACAGGACACTTAATACAGGAAAAGACATTTAAATATCAGAAGAGAGAAGAGGCCGTCTGCCTCGTCAGCTTCCATCACCTTAACTGCGCGGGGGAGGTGCGCAATGATATGCGTGTGCATGACGTGTGGAATACGCTCCCTACATATATATATATATATATATATATATATATATATATATATATATATATATATATACATATATATATATATATATATATATATATATATATATATATATATATATATATATATATATATATATATATATATATATATATATATATATATATATATATATATAAAATTTATTGATTGACTTTTCGAACTTGCATATTAAAAAACACTGTATAGTGTGGGGAACGACCTCAAGTTAGTATGTGTTATAAAAGCGTTCTAACAAACATTTATCTTTATCTAAACACTAAACTATATATTAAATAAATATTAAACTATTAACAAAATAAATAAAAGATTAAACTTCGCTATATTTCTTTTAAATTATTATTTTGAATTTATAATTGAAAAGAAAATTTAACTTTATTATGTTTAGAATGAAAAATTCGACCAATTCTTTAATTTTAATAAAAAATTTAATTCCCTCCATGTATGAATTCACAAAAACATTATTATGCTTTCAGATAATGTTTTTACAATAATGTAAAATAAGCATAAATATTTTATTAGTAATGTTTTTTGAAATTAATATAAGAGTAAATAATAAATAAATGATTTCATTTTCTAAAAATAAATCAATTAAAATTCATATTATTTATTTATCCAATATTTATTATTACATTATTATTTACATATTATGATTTATATATTATTATTTATATATTATTATTTATATGTTATTATTTATTAATAGAAATGTATATTAAACGATTTTTACTATTAGTTCCTTTTAATTTCGTAAAAAATAATTTTGAAACAAAACATGCTTTAAAACTCTTCTAAAAAAATAAATTCATTAAGGCTTTTTTTAAGAGCGTAAATTCTTAACGAGGCATTTAAGAACTAATAAAACTAAGACTTTTGTGTGCCCTTTTACAAAACAATTTTTTGAAGGGAAAGAAAATTTTTTTAATTTAATAATATTAAAGATAATGTATGAAAAAAGTTCATTAATGCCATTTTACTTATCTTATTGGATAGATTTTGATTTAATGAAGGTTTTTTTTTTAGTACGTAATATAATTAATATCTTTTGCATGATAAAACTGCAGACTTTTTTTATAAGTGCTAAGCTAGTTCTTTTTATTAGTCATGTATGATTTTTCATGACTTGTAATATTGTATACTTAAGAAAAGAAATATAGTTAGCCAGTTTAATTATTTAAGACCTTTACATTTCACCCCAAAGGAACTTATATAAAAACCATAAATGTAACGGATAAAACTAATTGTGCTGGCAACGTTTGTACTTATGGTTTAAGATTCTGAAAATAATCAGTAAATGAATTGGAATTATTTGCTTCACGTATCCACGTGCAAATAAAAAATATATAAGTGCATAAATAAAAATTTTAGAACTTAGTTTTTCAAGTGGATAAAAATGTTTCTTTCAAGTGAAATAAAAGTTGCAAGAAAAATTCTATTTTTGCTATCGACTTCTATTTTGCTTAAATTTAGTTATTTTGAAAGTGATGACTCTTTGTTATTTGTTTTTGGTAATTACTTTCTTCTTATATAAGCAAAGTTTCCAGAATTTTAGTTTCATTTTATTATTTTTCTCATTTTAGTTTTATGTTTGTTAATTTCTAGAAGTCTCGAAGTGGGAGAAATTTAATATTTATTATTCAATCAGCTTCCGCTTGAGTTAATATTCATAGTAACAAAATGTAGATAGAGGGATTAGTTGTTTCAAAATATAAATCTTAACATTTATGCTTTTATATTGAGCTTCTTAGTCAATTAAAAAAATATATGTAACGCGACTTAGAGGTGGCTAGTGATTTACGTTTTGAATTTGCCCCGTAATAAATTTTGTTTTAGTTTCTTGAGTATCACTACATTTTTCTTTGTGATATTCCTCAACTTAAATTTCGTCTACTTTATGACTATCCAGAGAACTAAAATCTTTACTGGATTTAATGGCTAATGACAATTAGAATTTAAATAATTTTCTGTACAGTATATTCATAATTTATTGTTATCTTATGCCAAAATATCGACCTTTTTCCGACTAGTTCTTACGCACAGTAGAGCTCCGATTATTCGAATTCAGGTCTGCAGGATTTTTCAATTATCCGAATCGCTCAAGGAACTTGGGTTTTCCCCCCTTTTTTTCAAAATTCAAAACTAAGAAAATAAAAAATAATAATAATTAAAATCAGCGGAAATATATTTTTTTTTTTTTTTTTTAGTTTCAGAATATCTGAATAGAGTAGAAAAATGACTTCTTTTATCCTCGGTGAACTTTAAAAGAACCTCACGTTCTATCCGCCTAGTTTCAATGTGGGTATGAAGTAGTATCTAATAAGGGTGCAGGTTTTAACTGAAATTAGAAAAACAAACAAGCTTTTAAACATGCCGTTTGCAATATCCTCTAATAGGCACTACAGCAATTGCCAATCCAAGGCATGGATTAAGTGTGGAGTTGACATACTTAAAAACATTCTTATAGCTATTCCTTAAAGTTGTCCTATTATCTCGATTTTTCATTATCCAGATCGGCTTTGATACCGATAATAAGCATTTTAATGTATATTAATTCTAAATGAATGAAAACAGCAGAATGAAACAGCTACAAGCAGAGGTTACGTAGCATATCTCAAAATAGAATTAATTTACAGCTAACTCTTTCATCGCAATGGACGAAATAAATCGTTTTCCAGGAATATTCACAATGCACTGTTGTATTAATGAGTATTCTTATTAATTATTATTATTTAAAGTAAAATAAGAAATTCACTATTTGTTTCAATTTTAGTATTGCGGGGGAACTTGGCTTTAAGCGTGGGACAAAAGCGCACTATTACCATGATGAATTTTTGACTGCTTCTTGTTAGATACTGTGCTCAGGTTGCAACTGGACTTCTGCACCAATAGAAACTAAAATTGTTTTGTCGATAGTGCAAGCAAAATGTATTGCCACTTATCACCAATAAAATATTTTTTCTAACTTAAACAAAATTACAGAAACAAAACTAAAAAGAAGCATTTATAATGAAATAAAATATAAATTTTAAGACTGCGTTTCTTAAGTAGGCTAAAAAAATTAATACTCTTGTCTGGCCTAAAAACAAAAGTGGTGTTATTACTTTTGTAATAAACGAACTATCAAAACTTAATTACTATTAAAATATACTGGGCTGGGATAGCCTGATTGGTAGGGCATTGGGCCCATGTCCAAGAGTTCTTGGGCTCGATCCCTGCCGGCCGAAGACTCCCTGTGTAGTAAATGGTGAATGATGCACATTAAATCTGTCGAGTCGCAAAGTACTCTATGATCCCATAACAAATCAATACCTCTGGGGGTACTGATCCAGAAGTTTCCTTGTCTTCTGGATTGGTTCAAAATTACAAGGCTACGGAGTTGAACATTAGTAGTCGTAAACCCAAAATTGGGTCGGCTGTTCAACAACGGATACAAGATATAAAATATTAAAATATACTTAGCCGCGATGCCACAGGGGATAGAGCGTTCGCCTTTTAATGAGGTTCGATCCCAGCGATGGCTTGTAGATACGAATCCGCATCCGGCTTGCACAAACCAAATGCTGACTTGAAATATCTTCCGTGGTAGATGGATTATGGGTAAAGGTCCCTTTGCCGTCAGGCTAACCATGGGAGGTTCTCTTGGTCTTCCTCTCCATGTAACGCAAATGTGGGTTAGCTCCATCAAAAAGTCCTCCACGACCGCAAATTTCTCCGAATACTTGATTCATGAGTTCCCTTGTCTTCTGGATTGGGTTCAAAATTACGAGGCTACGGAGTTGAACATTGTAATCGTAAACCCTAAAATTGGGTCGGCTCTTCAACAGCAGTTATAAGAAATAAATAAATAAAATGTAAAAAATATACTATAATTTAGGACTGACAAAAACTGTAATTTTTGCCATTTAAGTCTTTTGGGTATTTTTCAAAATTTCAGTTTTATTCAATGACTACTTTTTGTTATTTTTGTGGTTAAATGAGAATATTAGATTAATTTGCTTTTTCTGAGCAAGTAGCGTACAAGAAAAAAAAAATTATTTATTAAACACCAGTTTCTGAAGATTTCTTTTTTCAAAGTTACTTTAAAAATTTTGCTTATGCATCATATCTAATTATTTTCATGCGTTAAACTTTGATATTAAATTAATTAATTGGAATTTAATCTTCGTGCAACAGTTCAATAACTGAATTCCATGTTCATTTACTGTACTGTTTACAGACGTCTTGAAAACTGGGTATTAATCAAACATGCAAAGTTACTCATTATATGTAAGGGGGAGGTAAAGTTCACCTGATTAAAATTTATTTCAATACAAGTTCAAATAATTTCAAATGATTGAGTATATTTAAGGCTACATAATTAAATTTAAAGCCTTTTGTCCAGGCAGCATGTTTGATGCTTTGTCGCAAGTGTAAATTTCGCTATTATCGTTTCAAAACTTTTCAGCTTTAATATTTTATAGTAAATTATGGAATAAAGCGTGAAAAGTATGCAATCTAATAGAAATTTTATTCCTTTATGGAATTATTTCAAACTACAATACAGAATTTAAATTTTATTATTTCCACTTTTGTTTATAGAATGTAATTTTTCTCAGGTAGGTATATATACTCATAATTATCAAAATATTTAACTTTTTTACTTTCTACGTTTATACATTAATAATGTTTTTTGTCCATATGGTAATTGAATTTAGCTTCAAATCATTTGCTTGAAAACTTTCATTACTCCTAGTTCTGTACTACGTTGAGAAAAGAATAATTATTTTCAATTAGACTGATCGCATTTAAATTTTTAAAAATTTTTAATGAATGAAAATCCAATTACAATATTTTCTAAATGCTAATCGTCAGCTGAAATGATATATCATAACGTGTTATGTTGTGGTTTTTTTTCTCAATTATTTGTAATGATTTACATGTTACAATCCACAACGCCATCTATTGAACAAGTTTTGCATTAAAACCGGGAAATTTGGAGAAAAGATTGTGTTCTCACTCATGAATTAGCTTCAAGAATATCTTTTTAACCATAATGATTTATCCGTTATAAATTTTTGAAATCCGTTTATTTTATTAGAGCAATATGAAAAAGTAATTTTACTGCTAATTAAAATTGAAAATGATAAAATAAACATGACTAAATAGAATTGAAAATTATTTAAATGTAAATTTCGAGGGTAATCTGAAGTTCTTTAGATTCATTCCTTTAGAGGGATAAATTAATTGGCACATTAACCGCAGAAAATAAATTATTTCCAGAACAGCAAGTTCTCGAAATTATCTCATGATTCATAGAGTCTGTACTCATCATTAAGTGAACGACTCATCATAAGGTCCGGATTGCGTGATTTTAAAAGGAAATTAAGCCTTCATAAAATACTGAAAAAAGGTATAAAAAATTTTGCCATGCAGATATTTTAAATAAAAATTAAGATTTACAAATTATCTTTTAGCAGAAATTCAAAGTAAATGGTGGTTTCTGATGAAAATTTTAATGTAAATTTTGAACTTAATTCCTTAAGAATTGTTTTTAAATATAGCATGTAAAGGTTGTTCGTCTATTTGCCTGCAATTCCAAAACAAGCACACAGATTTGCAACACGTTTCCAGCCACAATTATTATTTTTGAAGCCATTTAAACTTAACGTGGTTTCTGGTTCTCGGGAAATAACAAAAAAAATTAAAATGCATTGTTTTAAAACAAATTTTCGGTAAGAACTATCGAATGGCAGCATACATTTTCATAGAATGAAACTGCAAAACATGCTAATATTCTTCCGATGGAATTTCAACTTCTAGTATTTTCTTACTTTTCCTAAATTACACGCATTTTTAAGAACTTTGTTTACTTATTGTCTCAAAATGCATTAAACTATTTACCTATTTCAACGTTCATTATTTAAAAAAATAGAAACAAACGGGTCTTAAAAGAAAAAAAAAGCCCTCCTACTTTTATTGAGATTACAGGCCTTAAAGTTTCCGTAAGAATCTAATACTAAACGCGTAAATAGGATTTTCGACTTATCGCAAAGCTATGAAAAATCTATATTTAGGTTTAACGCTTTGTTTCAGGGACTCAACACACTGTAAAAATAATGCAATGTAAAAAAGAACTCCAATTGTCACCGTGTAGAGGTTAAATTTTTATAAACAAAGAAATATTTGCTTTAGAAATTGGAGAGTTTTTTTCCTTTCTATCTTTTGTTTTGGAAGGGTATATGTTTAGAAATATAAAGCTTGTCTAAAAAAATTTAAAATAATGACCGATATTTCAACAAACGAGAAATAAACATTTATTTTAAGATATTTTGAAATATGCAATCAAAACTTTTTTCATAGAACAATTGAAACTTGTTATTATCATATAAGAAATTAGAAAATGATTTCGTAAATGTATTTGTAATCATCAATTAAAAAATTGTTTCTTTATTAATGTTCAAAAATATATATGTGGCATTTAACGCTTTTTTTCGAAGCTCTATCACCAAATAAAATAAAAAAGCCGTAGTTTAAGTGCCTTACACTTGTCACAACAATGCTGTGATTTTATACTATAGATATAATCTTGCCATAAAAAATTATCTCGGCTTTATAACACACAAATAACTCGAATATTTTAAAAGTTATTAAACTTTTTTAAAAATCTCCAATTTGGCGACATTTTTCCACTTAGATGAAAATTATCAAAATCACTGCTTTATTCGTAGTTTTTGCAAATTCTTATGTGGCCAGATAATGCAGCATTGAAGAAAGTTTTTAAATATTAAAAAATCAGACTACAAATGCTTTTCATTTTCACGAAACAGTGTCTTTTCTCCATGTTGACGCTTTGCGTTATTCTCAAAATAAGCGTAGACAGCGCTGACTTTAGATAGCTTAAACTTGATCTAACAGTTATGAGTAACAGTTGAAAACTCACATCAGTTGTAAAAATAGCATATTATTCGGAAAATAAACATCATTTCATATTACGACGGAGCCTTCGAATAACAGCCTAAGCTCTTTTTTTGGTGGGGGAAAGTTGTTGCTTCGAGAAAAAGGCTTTTAATTTCTGGCTTTTCACACTGTACCGTGAAGTGCTGCGCAAGTACTGAAAATTCTAGTGCTTACGAGAATCATTCGAAAACTTAAATCGGCATTTCCGTAGCTAATTGAATATCCCGTAAAGATTCAAGCTGACTGTGTTTGAATCTTTCCATGACATTCTTTGTTCGTTAAACGACGCCATTTGTATTGGTATTGTTGCAGTACGCCATGTGTAAAGTCAATGGAAAATGTTTGAAATAATTGATTAGCCCGATGACCATGACCCATGGTCAATGATTCAGTTTTTGACTGCGAGAACATTTCAACAGCGGAAATTCATCGAGGGGCTTTTTGATGTTTGGAGTTATGTTTCTTAAAGGCTTTTCTCACTCTACTCTGTTGCACGCTAAGAAAAAACCATTATTCCTATGGAGAGTGCATCTAATTGCACACTAAATAGATGCCTAACTCCCAGGACGAACGCATAACGCCACATCGAAAAGTGCACACACTTCTTTTTGCTTGCTTTCTAAAATCACGCGAAATGAGGAAAACAAAACTCTATAGTAAATTAGTAATAATTATTAATAAAATGATATCTAACAATCGTAACAAATATACGCTTTTTTTGTAAATAGTTAAAGGAACTGATATTGTTTCTTGCAAATGATTCTCTTCTACAGCGAATCGAAAGCAAAAATTCTTTATTTTTAGCATTTGATTTGTTAAGGACCAGTCAGCATAAGACGCGCAATTTTTAGTGGTCCAATCACATCCAATGCTTTCGCAACGTTATATCAAATGTTGTCCTTTTTATCGAAATATGTCGCAAGTCTAGGATTCTAGCAAGACTACGACACTATAAACTTTTTTTTAAAAATCATTCTACTATATATATATGGTAAAAGATAGCGCGAATTAAATTTTTGTCTGATGTGTTTAACTTTTAAATAATTTTATATTGTTTTGAAAACATATTTGCATAATTTGATAACGAAATAAAATGGAACCATATGCAGCCGCGGATGTTTATTGA
Organism: Parasteatoda lunata; assembly: GCA_949128135.1. Classification (NCBI taxonomy): domain Eukaryota; kingdom Metazoa; phylum Arthropoda; class Arachnida; order Araneae; family Theridiidae; genus Parasteatoda; species Parasteatoda lunata. Next base: position 35,745,000 of record OX421972.1, on the reverse strand, counting down.
AATCTTATACTGCAATGGTCTTTTCCTAAATTGCAACGGAGAATAGTAAGCGCTTTGACACACTTGGAGAGGTGAAAAAAGCAATGCGAGACAGGTTATTCCCACAGGCGGCACCCTTCTATGATTTTGGTACACAAAACCTTGTAGAATGTTTGTATACATGCTTAACAATTGTTTATAGAAATATGGACTGTTTATATAAATATGTTTTTATAAATAGGGGAACTATGTAGAAAAATAGATAATTATGTAATAAATTATTAAAAAAAAAAAATCGAAAAAAATCTGTTATTGATTATTTTTTACAATAAATCAGACTACCAATCATACTACGCAGCTCACCCTTCAAGATATTTATCTCGTCTCAAATCAGAAATCTTAATTAAAAATGTTGTAAGTTATAAAATTATTCTTTAACATCTTTAAAGTAAAAACAAAGAATATTCTCCTAAAATATTATATATTATAAAAATCGGGAATATTCTTACCCTTCAAAAAGATGTAATAAATATTCTATATATTATATTCACAATTCTAACTTCATTCAAATATTGAAAAAAAAAGTGTTATAGAAAAACTACGTTAGCCAATAAAATGAAGTTGCTTCGATGTTGAATATATATACATTTTTGATTATTTTCAAACTTAAGAAAATCGTTAAAAAAATATCTTATAGTCTTTCTTTGTTTGAAGAAAAAAATGTTAAAAAAATTTAACGAAACAACTTGACAAGCAGTTTAATATTTGAATTTGTGTTTGAGAAAAATGTATTACGTTTATTTAAAAAATAAATTCTGTGCCGCTTAAACTTAGTTACGCGTTCTACTAAACACTAGAAGTGAGGAAAACTATTATTATATATACTATAAAAATTTACAGTGTGACATCAAGAATTGTGTCGAGCCTGCAGTAAAAAAATATTGGCGAACCATTTAAAAAAAACTATTCGTGCAAAAGGAAAATCACTCTAATTTTGTCTCAGTAAAATATTGCATCATTAATTTCAAAATATATAAAAGATGTTTTCTGACGATTATAAAGAAGTAAATTTGAAAACATACAAGAAATTTAAATAATTTATACAATTTAACAAATCTAAATAAAATGTGATCTGTGAGCATTTTTTTTAAACTCAACACTATCAAACGTTATTTTAATTAGATTAGCTTATTTTGTTAATTCCTTACAAAAATGTGAACAATATCAAGCAGCAAATAAATTCTCGCTAAAAATTTGTTTTTACAATTCCCACAAAATTTAATTACAAATTCCATCCGAAGTAAATAGATGATATATGTTATAAGTAAATAGCTCTAAACTTGTATGTTAAGCAACTCTCTCCTCCATTTCGTACAAATGCTTTTGACAAACACATACAACAACAGTTTTTGTAAAAAGACGCTCACTCAAAATTTCTTTAAGACAGTTGTTTTTGCAATTATTTAACAATATGCAGAACTCTAGTTTATAATCCTTTCGTATTTTTTGATATATGTTCTCTTGTTTGATTATTAATGATGTTTATCGATTAATCCTGGCAATTATGATTCTCAGAAAATGAATAATTAACTAAAGGACTCCGGTTTCATTGAGCTTTCATGGTGACATAACGTTATAAATAGCTTTTATTAATCGCGTTGTGTTTGATTAAGGTGAATCTGTAGTATTGTTGCCAAAGCCCGAGGAGGAAATACTTAATCAAATATGATACGCTCTTATTGAATTTCCTAAAAGCATTCATTTTCTTTTTTTGAAAACAGGAGATTTTCGTTTGGGATTTTATAAATAAAATAGTGATATAGAACAAGTTAAAAATAAATCAATATAAACTAAATATTATGACAAAAGTACTACTCAGTACTCACGAAAAATAGTTTTATTTTGCGTTGACAACAATGATAATAATAATAATAATCTAATTTCTATATATTTACTACGTAGCTTATTGATAAAGTATATAGACTCATTACCTGATTAAAAATTTCATTCGCTTCAAAATTATATAAATAGGAAATAAGAGTTGCATGTTTCAAGCACTCCAAAAATAGGTAGTCATTTTCAAGACTTACCAAGAGTGAATGCGAAGAAACAAAAGTGACTTGAAATATAAATTGTAAAGTTGCCATTGAAAAATGGAAAAATGAAGGTGAGAAACAAAACTTGAAAAACCACAGTAGCCGAGAGTGAAAGTAAGAAAACGAAATGAAAATCAGAGCAAGAAATACTACGGAGGCCGAGAGGGGCAAATCAGGGGAAAATACATTTCTACGCACTATGGAGAGGTGGTGAGGAACTAATGTTGTTAACAAAGGAATCCTCATTCTTATGAGTAAAATAAGATTTCAGAGCATCAAGATGAGCTGATGTGATTAAGGAGGAAATAATTTTGGCAATGTTGAAGTTGAGTTTATGCCTAAGATTCCGACAATGAGCAGCAACTGATGATCTTTATTTTTATTCTTTTTTTTCCTTTCTCTCTCTCGGCTACCGTGGTTTTTCTAGTTTTGTTTCTTCCCTTTATTTTTACGCTATTCGTTATCTATTTTACTTTTTATATTTCAAATCACTTTTGTTTCTTCTCATTTATGTCTGGTAAGTCTTGAAAATGTGTCCCGATTTGTGGAGCGTTTGAACCATGTCGACTGTTATTTCCTATTTATATATTTTTCAATCGAATGTAGTTTTTAATCAATCAGGTATTATTTCGCTGCTTCAGCTTCTTGTGATGATTTATTTGATTATATAGACTCATGTTTCCTGGTTCAGATTAATTGTTGGAATTTCAATAAACTTACTCTTATACGAAGTAAGATATACAAATGGGAGAAGAAAAAACAATTAGATCAAAATGCATCCAGAATTTCATTTATAATATTTTCTGAATTTACAAAGCAGTGTTATCATTTCAGTTTTATCTTTAATTATTATAACTATTTCATGAATTACTTTTTAAAAGATAATATTATAATTTTGAAAATCTCTGAAGACCCTTTATATAATATTGCAGTCTTTAAATCAAGTTTTACGTAAATTGATTAACTAACGCGTATATAAGAAAAATAAAACTAAAAATAGTGCTTTCATGAATTACTTAATAAAACTGCTAACACAACATTTTTCGAAAAGTTACGTCCAGAGAAAAGAAAATTGACTTGTATTGTTGAAAAAAAGGTAGGTGAACAATTACGCGATCAATCAAAACATTGAAAAAATATGTCAAATATTTTTTACTCATGACAGTAAATGTTATAAGTAAAATGTATTTAGTCATCATACGGAAATAAATGATTACATGTGATCTCATCGGTCAAATTTATATAAAACTTTTCATTTCTGATACAAATGTGGTTATGCTGTATTCTTTTGTAAACTGATAATAAATCAAATAGAAAAACAAAGTCAATTTATCAGTGGAAATGGAAGTAGTTAACTTTTTAAGTATTTATTATTTTAAATTTATGATATGTATTACGAAAAATGGAGATTCACTTCAATTAGCACTTTAATATTTTAAGAATTAAGAAAATTTGAATCATTTTACGTACTATTTTTTTGACTTAACACTTTATTTTTTGTTCGAAACTAGATATCAGATAAACATAAATGTAATTAAGGAAAAAAATCGTTCTAATTAGTAAGACAATTTATTTTTCTTTAATTGAAGTTGTAAAGACGATTATTTAATTGTGTCGATAAGAATACGAGAAGTTCACAAAAGTTTGGTATTTTCCATAAGCTTATAAGAAAACGTAAAGCATTCCCAAAGCAATTCGATCTGGGTTCTAAAAGTAGTACAATTATAATTCTACTACTTTTAGACCTACCTTTACATCCAAGATAACTAGTACTCAGGAATGAATCCTGTTATTTTTTTAAGAGGGGGGAATTTCCCAATTTGCTGAATGAAATTCTTAATTTGACAGAATCATAAATAAGCTCCTGAAATTATCCTTCAATATATAATAAAGAAGTAACAGGAGGGATATTTTATTTGAAATGTTCAGCCCATTTATATTTAATTAGTTTAAAAATTAATAATCTCTCTGATAATCATTGATGTGGTTTTAAGTGCTGATGAAATTTAAGAAATTTCTGCTTAAAGTAATTGTTGCAATTTTTATTTCGGTATCACTAGAGAAAACTTCTTAAGAAAAATTTAAAATATAATAAAACCAAGATTATTAACAGCTAAGAGAATAGTCAATCAAATATATGTTATAATCAAATATGTTATAATCAAATTCAAATTATTATCCATTGAAATCAATAGAACTTTAAACAATTTTACTTATTTATTATTCGAAAAACGACCGAAGTGATATTGATTTCAGCTAACGTGGCTGAATATTGTATAAAAATTTATTGAAATCTTTTAAAGAACAATTATTTTGTGAAATAATACAAAGAAGTAAAGTAAATACGTAATCTGAAAAGAATAAAGAAGGATGTAATTCCTTTGCTTGAGTAAAAAAATTTAATTATATTGCTGCTAACATATTTAAAACATGTTAAACTTTTTCCCCAATACTATATAACTGATTTAACGACATTATAGCGATTTTATTTACTAATTAAAAGATTTTATACTAGTTAATAAACAATATAATATAACTGATGAACCATTCGATTGACATATGATGCGGTTATGATATATTGGCATATGATATATATATATATATATATATATATATATATATATATATATATATATATATATATATATATATATATATATATATATATATATATATATATATATATATATATATAATATAGTTATCACTGAGTATCGAACCCCAGTCGCTTACAATGCCTTTCACAATTGAGCCATCACGGCCTATAGTATTATTAAATTATGATATTAAGGAACATCAATTTAAAAATGCAGCATTATTAACAGTTCAATAAAACATAACAAAAAATATGATGATTGAATAATATTAAAACAAGTTCTTAATCAGAATGCATTTGCAAAAATCCTTAGATTGCTGAACTTGAAAGTTTATTTCATTTCTATCACATCGCAATTTAAACTCCAGAAATGACAAAAAATAAATGCAGGAGAATAGTCATTGACCTTGAGATTTTTATCTTTGAAGAAAACTGCAACTGCCTTTGTGCAATGGGATATCTGAATGCGACGTAGTGTGGGTATCTTAATCCTAATTGGTTGTTGAAACTCGGCATTTGTTTACGTTAGAAACTGTTCTTTCCATATTATTTTGAGTAATCCAAGCCCGTCAAGCATCATTTCTCTTAAGTGACACCTTCTATATTCTTACACAAAGATTTATATTCTTTCTCTATATGCTTCTTACTCAACACAAATACAAACACGAAGGCATGTAGAATATAAACAAATTAATTATGCATAGAAGTTTCCAGGCTTACAAAACAAAAATATACTACGGTTACAATAAAATACATAAACAAATAATAAATCTAAGTTAAGTAGAAGAAATAGTCGAGAAAGAATTATATTTCAATAAAATTGATGAACGATGTGGCACTGTATTTAATTAACTTCACATTAATTATCATTCTAACATATGAGAAGAAGCTTAGCTCAACTTTAACACGCCATTTGGCTTATAAGCGATCAGCTGGCACTGACGTTTTCTTCTTATTGAAGTACAAGTACCATTTGCACCAAGGAGTAGGAACGAGAAAATATCTATTCCAATTTTCATTATTTTTTTAAGGACTAAAAAACTATTCTTCTTCTTTCGATGCTGCGTTTAAACATCTAAATTTTAGATGCTTAACTTTTGATGTCTCTAATAATTCTCTTTTTCCCCATTAAATTATAAAATGTTCAATTATTATTTTTTTTCGATCTCATATAAGTTATGGGGGTTCACGTCCATGATTTTTGAGAAACACCGAGCTGCAAGTTTTTCTCCCTTCAGATATACCGAGTAGAGCAGTGTTTCCCAAACTTATAACTTTTGTGTACCCTTTCTAAATTTTTCGTAACGCTGTGTAACACTTATAAAAAATGAATGTATTTATCACTATAAAAAATGCACAGTAGTTAAAAATCACTATTGGCTGTTGACACTACTAATTATTAACTGTTAGCAAAAAATACCCAAAATAGAAATATCCGTAATTGTAAAGTTTCATGGCTAGCTTTGTTTTTAAATGAAATTTCTTAAATTTTTTTGCTTGTTGCAAGATATTTCGCCTAACGCGTACCCCCTCTAAACTGTTCCCGTACCCCTGGGGGTACGCATACCACACTTTGGGAAACACTGGAGTAGGGGATATGGATGCACATTCGGGCAACAATTAATTTTTCTTCTACTCCCGTAAAAGAGTATTAGATATAAAGTGAAATAACTTTTTAACATTTACGGGCATGTTGTTTTAAAATACTCTTTCATATTCCATTACGATATTGTCGAGCAGAGCAATCATCTCGATCATCTCGATAGCGAAAGTTGAAGTTTGATGAGTGCTTCAAAGGATATGCTGTGGGCATGAACAGGATTCAACTTGCTCAGTGGATACAACTGAAGAATACTGCAGTGGACCTTAGCGAAAATGGCTAGACAAGAAAATTGGCTAGAAAGAATATATCTCGAAATATTAAAAAGAAAGACCTAGTAAAATTGTTAGAGGAAATCGGAGGGATTACAGGCAGCACCGGCAATATTACTATATTGAAAAAGAAGAATAGAATTTACCGAAATATTTGAAGAAGGTGCAGAGTTTGTTGAAAGTTTAATAACTTTACCGCAGTAGACAAAAGGGTACTTGCAGCGGACAGGGAGCTTAAACGAAATGAAATTCTTGTTCAGTTAAAGAACTAAATGTAAAAGAATTCGAAAAAAATGGTTTTACTGGAGGCGAAAAACAAACCGGCTGCACTTATCTCTTCCGAAAAAGTAAATGAACGTGAAATAAATATTGAAAATGTAATACACAAGTATTGAAACGTTAGTTTTTTCTGTCCTAACAAAACCCGCAAACTTCAATTTATTTTTTTTATCTCTGGAACAACCTTTGGCTTGTGAAAACATAAATAAGGAATTAAAAGCAGTCATTTTTATCAATATGCTAGATAAAGCAAATAGTGTCTTGTAATATATTAAAGAAGATGATTTAAAAATCTATCAAAAATTAAAAGCTTTATTATCGAAAGTTTTTCGACTAACTTCCCACAAATGTTTAAGCAATTTCAAAAATGCATCAATATTTGAGCAAGAAACTTTTATATAATTTTCTGAAAATTACGTGAAGGTGACACATTTTGATCTTTAAGTAACTTAATATGGTATGGAATGAAATAATTGCGAGATTAAATAAATCAGTATACTATTTTAATACGACAGAGACAGAATTGGTTTAATCTTGTTGAGTTCGCAAGAATTGGACATTTACATATTTTCTAAAAATATATCACGAAGAAAAACATCAACCAACCATAAATATGCGAAAATACATTTTCTAAATAGCGAAAACAGAAACCTTAGAAAAAATAGTGATGAACATCTCACTCTAACTTTCTTTCAGATCGACAATTAAACGGAAATAAACATTGGTACGTGCGCGGAAACATTAATCATTTTCAACGATGTTGTCCCAAACGGTAGAAAAAACTGTATGCCTGTAGAGAAGACATATAATATTTCTCATCGAGAATACCCATAAATAAATACTCCATTGATAATTCTTGCGGAACTCAAAATAAACAAATAAATAATATTGCATCTAACGTAAGCATTCAAACTTTTCACATTAAGGCTTGCGGAATCGAAGAAAAAAGTCCCTCTTGACAAAGAGTTGAATCTTTGGATATATTCGTGAATAATTGAAAAGTCAAAGCTTTATGCAACTCAGTGGTTGAAATTATGGCTTTCAAACAGAGACCTGTAAGTGAGAGAACAGAGAAAAATAAGATTAAAAAAGAACACATTGAGAATGTAAACTTAATTGATTGCTTTGGTCTCAAGAGGAGTGCGAAAATGTTTACACGTTCCCATGTCAATAAATCAGAGATAACCGAAACTGAAAGTGAAATGCGCTATTGTTAAAACTATAATTTATAAGTGTGTAATATCACATCAGATTTAAATGCAACTTTAGAAAGTAGGTCCATTGAAAAAAGAGTGTTATATTTCTCGATCTGCAAATGATTCTCAAAAATGTAAATCTTTTCCTAGTGCATATTTTAATGATAAAAGTTGGCCTTAAGAGAAATTTATAGTATAATAATTATTCTTGTTTATATTGAAAGTGACGCTTTTTTATTGAGTAATGATTAAACATATTTATATTACGCATGTATACAAAAGGTACAAACGAATAATAAAAATGCAAATGTTAATAATAAATGTAAAAAAAATAGTATTTGGCAATAATAATAATCCCACCCCCAAGATCCCACGCGGGACATCAAGCTTGGACTATTTAAAGAACTTGATTTTTTAAATTGTGAATTTGGCCTTATGATCTACATTACAGTAGTTTCGGATTGTGGTCAGTCAGCTTTTTAAATAAAGACTCTTTATTATTTTTATAGTTTTCAGTCTTTTCTTGTTTTATGATTTTTATAGTTTTCAGTCTTTGCTCTGTAAAGGAGTAGTCATTCATCACAAGGTTTTTTTTTTCCTAGAAAAAAACCCTTATCTTCCTTTTACAACGGCGGCAAAGAATCCGGGAGAGAAAATCCACGTTATAGGATAGTTTGCACTATGGAATAGTAGGAAGCTTGCACTATTTAAATAATTTAAATAAGCATAGAAGATCTCATAAGCGGAAAGGAAAATTTTTTAGTACTCGGAAAAAAGCATATTAATCTTACTGTAATGGTTATTTTGCTACCACCTCATATATTGTGTGGAGCGTGCATTGTGGGTTTGTTTGCACTGTGTGGCACATACATGTTTTAACATGGTGTGGATCCGCAATTTTTCTTGTTTTATTGATTGCTTTCATAAAATTTATAAAGTGATTTTTATGGTAACCTCTTGCCAAATTTTCTCTTAATTCTGTTTCATGATTCTGATTAAAAAAATTTTGGAAATTTAAAGGAAAATTGTTTTTAATTTTATTCCCTGCATAGTATATAATTTTATAAAAAAATGATTTATCATTTCAATATAAGTATGTTGCGCAACTGACTTTTGTCATAATTGATAAGCATGAAAGCATATCGTTAAAACAATAAAACGTTAAGTAAAGCATCGTTAAGTAAAACATTATTAAAGCATTTTCTATTACTTAAAAGCTTTTTATTGTTCCAACTGAAAATAATTCACTAAAAAAATGACCCTTTTCTTTTAAAAATACTAATTTTTATAATAATTTTGGTTGCATCAACAGCTTCTTGTTCCAAGAACACTCTCAGAAATAAAACTCTCACTTTTGACGATTCTGCAATCCTTGAACTATATTTAGTTAATTTAGAGTCATTTCGTCATGAAATCACGTGATTTATGACGAAACGCAAACTCTCAAATATATGGTGAAAATATTTTCTCTACCCGGAACCTCTGCAGTGCATTGTGAGAGATTGTGAACAGGAATAATCAAACCAGAATGAAGACTAGACGATCGAAATTAGAATGACGACATAAGATGACTGATTTGTATGGTGGTCAAGGAGTTGGCGTGATACAGGTAGATACCAGGTTCCTATCCCGTTACTGGCATAGATGTAATTTATCTCTCTGTTTCATCTGTCCTTCTTGTGTTGTTGTGGTGACGTTGATCCACCTTTATAGTGCCCACGAAAAAGTGATCAACAGTGCCTCCCGTTAGATGACATCAGGCCATACGAGTATCTCGTGATATATATATATATATATATATATTTTTTTGAAAAATAAAATACAATGACAAAATATTCATTACTTTTGAGGAAATTTATTTCCTCGAAAAAGGCGCTATATAGTTGTTTCTTTAATTTTGACAAAATGTTCACTCGAAGCATATACCAGGAAATGATTTAGTCAAAAACGAAGAAAGCTTCGCGAAACTTGAATATGCATTTTTTTTACAGTGAAAGATAATAAAAAGTTCATTAATTTTTTAATTAAGAAATTTTATTCATTTTAATTTTAATACTCTAGTCATTCTACTTTTAATATAAAAAAAGTTATGAAATAGTGATTGAAATAACTTGTTACGTGAATACTGAATATGATAGCTTTTAAATAAAACAGTATTAGTGTAAATTAAAAGTTTTCGATAAAAGAGAGCTGAAAAATATAAGCAAACTTAAAATAACAGATATGATTTGTTTGTTTATATATTTACTTATTGCAAAAGTTTTTTACAAAAATTGCTTCATAAATTGAAAGATATTAATTTTCTTCTTTGTACAGTTGCTTTGATTTAAATGCAGAGTTCTTGGATACTTTTCTAACTGTGCTTTTCATCTGAAGCAACAGATGGGAATTATTCGCTCATTTGATTTCATCTCTATGAATCTTATACAAATCATTCTAGTGTTACTTGTAGCAGATGTTGCTGTATTATTAGCAATTTTTATATTCAGCGAAACAAAAGACTTTTACTATTCATGCATTAAACTAACCATGAAAGTTACACTTATACTTAGGAATGTATTATTATATCATTTAGGATTTTTAAACAAGTATTCTTAATTATTAATTATTATAAGTTAATAAAAAAACGTTATTTTATAATATAATATTAAATAGTAAAAAGAGAATCTAACATTATTTTTCCAATTTTAATCTTTGGCTATAAGATAAAAAAGTAATACTAAATTTTCCTTCTTAAGGAATTTATTTGACAGCTTAAATTAAAAATTTAAAAAGTTCACGAATGTATGAAACATTTAAAATAATGACAGTATTAAGTGTTTAGTAGAAAAATTAAAAAAAAAAAAATTAAATAAAAAGACATATTATAAAGGAATGTAGAAGAAAAATATTTCAAACATTTTAATGAGAGGTAATGCAGTTTGAATAACACTTACTATTTAAACCGTGAGAGGTTTATTTCGAGATATTCAAATTAATGATAATTTATTTATTTTTGATAAAAATGCGAATTTAAATTTTAATTATTGCAGTCCATATTAATACCTAATAGTTGAATGTGTAATATAGTATTAGAGATGAAAGTTGAAGCATTATTATTAAAAATACTATTTTATTTATTCAGAATATTAAAAGCTCAAAATAATTGCAGAAACGTAATATTAATAAAAATACTTTTTTTAAAAACACATAAAGATTAAGTCTTAGCCTGTGGAAATTAGATAAAAGAAAAGGTTATTTAAATAATATTAATTTCGTAAAGAGAGATAAAAATGGTTACGGCAAATATTCCACTTGATTGTTCAAATAAGCAATATTTCATTATTATGGTTTCCTTTTTTTTCTTTATTATATTTTTCTTTATTATAATTTCTATCTTTTCATTTTAACAGTTTTCAACATGTTTTCAGTTAAAATTTTCATATTAAAATTATGAAAAATTACCGACAGCAATCTGTCCATCCAATTAACCGTAAAGTTTAAGATAAAAAACTATTTTTTATTTTTATGGTTTTTACTTTTATGGTTTTATGTGGCTGGGTCGCGCAGTTGGTTTGTCGTCGGCCTTCTGAGTCCATGTCTGCGGGTTCGATCCCCGGCCCAGACACCGGATTTTCGGGATGCAGAAAATCCTCAGCGGCCATGTCGTATGATTATGCGGCATGTAAAAGATCCCTGGAGTGCCTTATTGGCTCTTGGCATTTCCGGCAAAATTAAATTCCTAGTGCACTTTAGCATCCAAATAGAGTCTCTGTGCTGCCATCTAGTGTGGCAGAAACTAGACGTCCAAATTAACATGGTCAACGGTATCTCACCCGTTGTGGTGGTCCTGAAAGAGTGGATACCACTTCTGGAGAACGCACTAGGTCTGCTCATCGGGAAGACTGATTGTGCAGCTCTTAAGAAAAAAAAAAAAAACTATTATGGTTTTGAAACCGTTTACTACTAGTAAAGTTATAAAACCATGAAAAAAAAACTCTACGGTTTCTTAACAGTTATAGTTTCACTGGTTTCAAAACAGTAAATAAGAAATTGATCTGAGCATTGGAGCTATTGGTGAGCGCAGGATACTGGAAATTCTTCATGTGTTGAAGTGAGTGAAGTAAATATAAAGGTCTCATTGTTGGGACTCGAATCCCTGCTCTGTTGGTCATGAGGTTGAAAGTTTAGCTCTTTTAGCAATAATACGTAATCAGCTGCAAGGAAGCAAGTGGCGTCCTTAGGTGGGCTTATTTCGGGTGATAAAATTCAGAATATTTAATCGTATTAAGCGAAAGTAGATAATAAACGGTTTTTTCGCAGTTAACGGTTTTTTTCTCAGTTTCATCTTACTTATAATTATTTGACTGTTTCGTTTGAACACGGTAAAATAACAATTAAATAAAATGTTATTTAGCCATTTTTTCCGAGAAATTTCTTAACAGTTCCAGCATTTTCTTATTGTAGGATTTTGATTTTCTTATTATAGTTTCCATAATTTTCCTATGAAATTTATCATAATTTCTTATTTTTTTTTTTAGTTTCGGAATTTCCGAATTCCGAATTGTAATAAATTGTTTTTAATTGAATGGGTTTCCAAATGTTGGCATTATCAATCTGAAGTTTTGTATAGTTTAATTGGTACCTGAGTATAGAAGAAATGGAAGTTAAAAATAACTGTCGAATTTACTCCATTCAAAAGGTTACAACGCCTTTAATCAAATTTACAAAATTACACGAATAGAATTATTATATTATTTTTAGTTTAATTGCACTGTAAAGAATGGATATTTAAATAACCCGTAACTTTCTTCGTTTTTGATGAAACCGTTTACTGGTGTATGCTCCGAGTGAAAGTTTCGTCAAGGTGATGAAATAACTATCGTCACTTTATCACATAAAAACCAATTTTATCTAAATTAAAAGAATATTTCATCATTTTATTTTTTCTAATGAATAAATAAATAAATAAAATTAAACCCATATTGCCTAAAACATATAACCTTTCTGATTATATTTACATGCGGGTACCATCTAGGTGGCACAACAAAAGCAAATAGAATTAATAAATTGCACACATTCCCAGAACTTCGGATCTTCCAAGTACAAGGCTAACTCCTTGACCATTCTTCAGTTTCTGGTAGCCTTAAACCACCCCTTTATTTTTTATTATGTGGTTTTTTTCCTAGTTATGTCATTCTAGTTAATCTTCCACTGTGTACTGTGTGGAGTTTTGAGTTGAGGAAATATTTTCGCCATATATTTGAGAGTTCAAGTTTTATGAGAAATTGTATGATTTAGTGACGAAAATAATTCTTAAAATTAACAAAATACGGCTCAAGGAATGTCAGAAGCGAAATTTTTATTTCTAAAAGAGTCGAAAATAATTTTTAACCAAAGAATAAAAGAAATAATGGTTCTCACGATCAGTAAGGTACTTTTAAGGCACATAAAATCCAGCGAAGTTAAATGCATTAAAGTTATATTAAGAAAATGAATGAAACTATATATAAAAAAAAAAAAAAAAAAAAAACAAATTATAAAATATGCGTCTTTGATACGTTTATTTTACACTTTTCCAAATTTTTCTATGCTTTTCGAGCTTTTAGACTATCAATAACATTTTTATGGATTCCGTGGAAGCACAAACAATGAAAGGTGAAAACTTTGGGGAAAACAGTGCTACGTGTCGAAAATACAAACCAGAAGATTAAAATAAGCTTGTCTTTTGTATTTATCATTTGCTACTTTTGTGTGTTTTCCTTTGTCAAATAGCATTTTTGTTTTAAAATCTCGATGTAAAATATAGAGAAAAGGGAGAAAATATTTATTTAGTTAAAAAAGATAACAGAAATTAAAATTTTAACTGTGATTGTAATCCAAACAGCAAGAATAATATATGTTATTTTATTTCAATAGTTAACAAAAAGGTACAAATAAGCCTATTTTGAACTTAATTGAGAAAAAATGTGTTATTGTTTAAACAGAGTTATTTCTAAAACATTTACACAAAAATGAAACTTTTTTTTTTAACTTCCAATGTTTGTGAAAATAACTTAAATGTGACAAAAAATATTGAATGAAATTCCTTATTTCAGTTTTTGGCGAAATTTTAAATTAAAAGGAAATTAAAACACAAAATAAAACAAATTGAGAAAAAAATTATTTGCAAGTATTGAAATAAGGAAAAAAAATTGTTTATAAACTTTTTCCGTTCAACTGAAAGTAAAAATGAACAAAAGAAAATAAAAGGAATTGAATTAGTTGTAATTTTCTTAAAATTTCATTTATAAAATCTGCTTAGTTAAATATGTATTAAAATAAACATAATGGATTTTGTTTTAACTCTTTTATTAAATTTTTTTCAAGGTTTTATTTTATTGAAATTAATATATTAAAATTAATTTATTAATGTTTTATTGCTTGAAATTCTTCTCATTTAAAAAAATGAAAACAATTGCATTTAAATATTTTTTAATGCAATATATATTGTATATATTTTATATTTTTCTTTAGTATATGTTTTGTACATATTAAAACAGATATTTTGTACATAGTATTCAAATTACGGTATAACGGTACAAAGTTATAGTAGCAAAAAAAAAAAAAAAAAAAAAAAAACCCCGGCATTCAGGGTACTTTTACCGTAATAAACCATTTTACCGGAACATAGACATCTGATATACCGTATTTTTTACAGTAATAATTACCGTGAAATCCCTCCCTGAGTGTATCTTATTAAATAAATATTGCTGTAAAAATTTGAATATACAGATTTTGAAAATACAGTTCAAGGGATATATATATATATATATATATATATATATATATATATATATATATCTGTAATACAAAAATTATAAAAATATTTTTGTATTAATAAAAGCATTAAAACTTTTTCGTTTTCACAAAATGCAGATTTTCTATTTTGGGAACTCAAGGTTGAAAACTTACCAATGAATAATAATTAGATTTATGTTTCAAAAGAGGAGTTATTTTAAGATCTTTCACTTCCATATAAGGAAGGATTAATCAATTTTCGATGAGTATTAAATGATTTGTGATGAGGCATAGGAATACAAGGAATGCAATATGACTGCCCTCTTACCCATGTATAAAACCTAGGAGCGATGATTTTTGCGTGGCTTTTTGTGTTTCATGTTTTCTAACTAAACTCCGTCAGAGTTGACGGGATAGGTGTCTCTCCCCCTCCAGCTGGAGCGGGTCTGAGACTTCCCCATCGAGTAGTAAATAACAGATTGTGCAGAATCTGGACTCATATTTCATGATATGTTGACTAATATTCCCACAGAAATAACGGGGTTTTGCTCTGTTATTTGATATATATATATATATATATATATATATATATATATATATTCCTAATTTCAAGCAAATACATCCACGCTGCATGGAATAATGCACCTTCGAAAGCAAACGAAATTAATCCGGGATACATTCTGCTGTCACGACAGCCTGGCAAAAATTCTGAGCATTTCCTGTAGTATTGGTCGTAAATATGTAACTCATGTGGTAATTCCTTAAACGCGAAATAATATAGAATGACTTTTTATTGGTTGCTTTTGTAGATTACTAAGAATATGCAACTCTCTTTAGCGGTACCGTATAGCGTTGCGGTCTCATGTTCTTATATGATTTTGTATGATAGTTTTGCCGTTTTATTTCGGCCCCAATGTTATGAAGCATTAATAAAATTTGATTAAAAAATGATGGGATAATCTCCTATTAATACTCAATATTCACGCTAAACAATTAGTACTGCCGATATAATTTAAGTAACGAAATCTGACATAAAAACATACTTTCTCTGAATAAACATGTCATTTTTTAACGGATTTTTATTACTGACCTCCAAAATAGCAGCTGTAATCTGGAAAATATGGTCCCAATACTTTAGTCAAGAGAATGATCAAACGCTTGAATCGCTTATTGTCATTTTCAAGCTTTGCATACATCGCCACTTCAAAGAAGCTGTATTTTTAAATTCCCCAAAAAGTATTCGACTGATTACTTTCAAATTTAAGATTTTGTAACTAAAATTACTTTAAATTTAAATTACGTTGATTGAACTGATATAAAAATTTGTCTATCATATAAAAATAATGTATTTAGTTTATAATTTAAAATTTCCGCTTTGTCTGATCATGTCAACTAAAACTACATTTTAAATTTGTATACCTTAAACTATCTCTTTATAGATAATATTTTGTTCTGATAATTAAAATGCAAAGCTATTCCTTACTTACTTCTATTGTTGTATTGTTATAACATTTGAATTTTATATGCAATGATATTTTGACGTGAAACACATGCATTTTCTTCGTTTTCATGCTTTTTCGTGAATTACAATCACGGAAATAAAAATTTAAATGAATAAAAGAGTAATTTCAAAGACAGAATTGATATCCTGTGGGATTTCAAAATGTAGCCCTTTAGACACATGCTTATAATTTAATAATTCATTCTATCACAAACACAGTGTATTTCTGATAGATTGACTAGAAGAGGGATTGTACAACACATCAGAGAATATTCTAAAGTTTTATGATGCAAAATTTATTAATTGTTCAGAATTTAACTTAAAACGAAATTATAGGTCATAATATAAATTTATTCTCTAATATTTTAATAAATGGTTGTTTAATCCCAATATAAAACGAGTGATAAAAGCGTTTTGATATGTATGCTGAATTTATTAAGAGTATTATTAATCAAATTTTATGAATAGTTCCGCCTGTTTAAAAATTGAGTAATTTTGTATGTAAAAGGACATTTAAAATTTCCATTTTATATCATATTTTTTTTCAAAAAATAACATAAATAAAATAAGATACATAAAAAAAAAGTGAATATTTATACCTTTCATAAATAATTTGTTACTTAACTTATTTTAGAGTACAATAATTAAATGTTTGGCATTATTTAATTCTATATTTTATGGTTAATTTATCCAAAATATAAATTATAATATTAAGAAAATTTTATACATGATTCAACACGTTACAAATTGAGTAATTTTTTAACGTAAGACGATGTTTAAAATAAATATCCGTTTAATATTATACCAATTTCAGATAAAAATTTATCATGCAACATTAAATGTTTTATTATTTTGTTTTATCAACTTTGATAATCAAAAGAAATTAGTATACGTTCCTATAAAATGTTTTGTAATCGCCAAAATATTTCAGAGCATAAAATAAAAGAATTATTTAGTTCTTGTTTAAAAAATATAAAGTGATTGAAAAATTATTTTTATGGCTTTAAACAAAAAGGTATCAACACAGTTTAAATAAGGTAGTAAATTACTTCAATATGTTTTTAAAACAATTAAATAATTAATTTTTGTTAGATAAAGTCATGCTTCTTAAATTACATTAAGTAAAATTTTAAACACTGAGCTAAATATCTTTGCTCAACTTTCTCATTACAGCCAAATCAGCGCATTTAAAAATCTAAATAAGGGGTTTTGAAAAAAGTGTGATATGTTTGGCAATTGAGGTAATTAAGGATGATTATGACCATATGAACGAAAAAAGTGCCAAATAAGTGATTTAAATACCTTATATTTTGGTTTTTATAATCAGAATTATTTTTCTTCTTTTCTCAGAAATATCATTACCATAAAAGTAAGTTAATATTACCAGAATAATTTTTTTGTGTACAAAACAATTAAGTGAAATTTATACAAAAAACTGTGATGTTAATTCTTGAATTGTAAATGTTTTATTTTTACTCACTTTGTTTAATTTCTTGATCATTCACGCTTTCTAAAAAACCAACTTTGAACAATTGCAGTCAAAGAAAAAAATTTATTATAAGATTAACTTAACATATATTTTAGAATGGTTAGTACTTTTATAGTTAAAGCACACGTAGAAATAATCCCTTGAATAGAATAGAAATCAGATATATAGTAAGATTTAGTAACAGTGTATATGTTACTTAATAGAAAATTTGTAGATTTATATTTTAAGATAAATAAACGCAAAAATTATATAAAAGCGAAGCTGTTTTTAAAAAAAATTAATCTTTTCTTCTTTAAAAAAGATATACCATTGCCATTTTATTAATCCGTTTAATAATTTAAATTACTGGGAATAAGGTTACAAAGGTGTGAATTGTGAATGTTGTAACAATTTGACTTTTAAATTTTCTTCACAAGTATGTCTTGTAAACCATTTTATTTTTTACTAAAATGTGTATTTTTTAATAATATTGGCAGTAATAATAATTTCTAATATATTTGCCTCAGAGCTATTTAAAAGAAAAAAATAATAACATGAATTTCAGAAGTGATTTGCTGACTTACACGTACCAATCTACTAAACCAGTGTTCCTCAACCCCCGGTCCGCAAACCGGTACCGGTCAGTAAATCAAATGGTACCGGGCCGCACATTTCATTAAAATTCAATTTAAATTCCAAAGTTTATACCCCCAAATTAAAAATATCTGTGTTCCATTAAAGTTTTATTTATTAAAATAAAAGGGACCCCCCGAAGTTCGTGGCATAGTTTTTTTAATGTTTTAAAAAGTAAAAGAGAGAAAAACACAGCAATTATTTTCTCTTTCAATTAGTTTTAATAAAAAAAAATCTATCATCATAACTGTAAATATCATCAATGAAACACGAAAGCACTGCGCGAAATTTACATTGGAATTAATAAAGAACAGTAACAGCAACCAAAACAAAGCAAACTGGGCATAAGCAACACACTTCTAGTGTCATTGTCTCTAATTACCCCCAGATGGAACCGTCTCATTGCAAAGAAACAAGCTCAGGGTTCTCATCGATTTAACGTTCTAGTAAGTTAAAATGTTAAATCACTTTAGATTTATTTTTTCGTGTAACTGAATTATATTTTGAAGGCATGTTTAAATACAATTAAATTAAAATTAATAAATCAAAATAATCTAAACTATAAATAATCAACGTGTCCCCCCCCCAGCGGGCCGCGGTAAAATTATAAAACGTTGACAGGTCCGCGGTGATAAAAAGGTTGGGGAACACTGTACTAAACTATCTTTTCCTTACATATCATATTTTATAAAATATGCTATATATTGGCATGCTAATGTCATGTTAATTATTATACTACAGATAGTTTTTGGAACAGCATAAAAAAAAACTACGTCTAAGATAATTAGTGAAGAAGATGATGATATTATGCCGTCATTCAGAGTGACGTAAGCTACTGGTTTAATATGAGCTACTCGTATTTTTCTGTGGATTTAAAAATTATTTTCTGAATAACATATTTGAGTTTGATTATATTTCATGACATAATTTCCTTCTCATTTTAGAAAAGTAATTTGCATCAATTTTTTAATACAGTGTGTAATTTAAAAGAAAGTTTGTAAACATTTAATCCCATAGTTAAAGTAGTTTCATCATAAACTTATTCGTTTCAAAATTTGTTACTTTTGGATTATCCGAGAGCAAAAGAAAAGTTACTGAAAATTTAGACTCCTGCAAAATGTATTTATTATTTTTTTATAATTTTTTCTTCAATTATTTCTTTAAAAACTAAAAAAAAGGAAGGTTGCAAAAAAAATTTTGATTTTCTTTGTTTCCGGTCAACCGAAAAGTACCCAAAATTTAAATCACCACAGTAACTTAAGCTGAACTCTCTTTTAACATTCAAAACCTAATCCAAAACAGATTTTTTATGGCTTAAATTATTAGTTTATGGTTATTTTACATTATTGTATATATTTTCAATTTGAATTTCTTTTGTATTTTTTAATTTAATGCTTTTTTGTCAGACAATTTTTGGCCTCTGAACATTAGGCCAAGAATGTTAATATGTTTGAAGTTATTTCTCTCATTGTACGTATACAGCATGTAAAAAATAATAGATTGGATATACCTTTTATTTAAGGCTTAGTTATCGGAAATGAAATCATTAACTTAAACAATTTTAAATTTTTTGTTTAAATTAAATATTCCGAAATACTAAAAATAAATTTTTTTTTATATTGACCAATAAATATTTTGAGCAGTATATGAACATTTATTTTAGCCTTAAGTTAATTGATCACTAACTAATATAATCTAATTATTTATTACTTTCTGCAGGCTTTGGTTACCCCGTACTGAGTGTAACTTTAGTCACCATGTATTTTTTAAAAAAATCTTTAACATGCATGCTTTAGAAAAATTTTATACATGTGTGATTTCATACATGTACAGTATAGTGAAACTGTAATCCAATGTAAGTTTTAAAGACAATAATTGAATTTTAATTGCTCTTGAATTGGAAAGTGTCTGAAATAAGTGACTTTAGTTACTTTGAATGACGGTAACACATTGTTACGTTCGATTTTAATGACGGGTTCTTCTAATCAACAAGACTGATGAGTTAATACAAAGATGATTTAATTACTGATGATAAAAATCAGAAACGAAGGACAAACAGGTCGTAACGGGTACATATTCAAGCACATCTACTCTAACCTAACATCCAAAAGTCATTTTATGAGTTTAGAATTCCATCTCCGTCTAAAAGAATCTCACTCTCAAGACTTCCACGAGTTTGCATGGAAGCGGTCCGGTGTCTGGTTATCATTACACGGCAGGCTAGATTATAACTCACAAGATACAATTCATGTAATGGCTAAAACTAATATTCGCATAAGCATGTAAATTTTTGTAACAATATATCATTCGATATATTTGGTTGCTTTGTCTTTTTTCACGAAAATTAACGCATGAGCAATAACGATATAAGTACTAATCATTAAAAGACCTAATCATTAACATTAAAAGATTCTGAAAAATTCAATGGGATACCTGCAAGTTACTTAGTGCAGATATCTCTTGAGTGGCTGTTGAAACGTGGCATCAATATAAATTGCAGATACCGGATATTCCAGAAAATGCCGTCATAGCCTAGTAATAGAACTGTGCATGTGTAAATCATTTTTGTGAAATTAGTATTCTCTAAACTATTGTGAAAATAGACAGTGTCATATTTGATCAAAAACTTTTAGAAAATAGATGTTTTTAAATAAAATATGCTAGTTATCATGCTCACAGTTCATCTTGAAGTATTTCATGAAAAAACGTATGTTTCACAGTACAATTGGGTACTTGCAACTCGAGAAGAAGTAAAGTGATCACAATTATATCACTTGGCCTAACCATGCTATTTAAATTAGATTTAATTGGATATCTGTAAGCGACGTCATGCGTGTGTGTAGAATCTGATAGGCTTTTGATGATTTAACTCTGGTGACGTCACCTGCAGAAATCCAATTGTTCGAGGGGCCTTTATGAATAATCCTTAATAAATAATGCTGAATTAAAGAAAAATAGAGGACTGACTTAAAAAGTATGTGACTTTTAGAAATCTAAGTTTACTTAACAAATAAAAACTTTGAAACTTATTATACTTTTGTTTAAATTTTTTATTTAAAAAAAAAAATAATAAAACAGTAAAGCATTCAACAAGGATTCGTAAATTTCCCGTTTATTTCACGACTTATAATATTAGCATACAAAGCAATATTTAAAAATTGTGACTTCGGAGCAAGTGGATTAACATAGGTACATTTTAGAAAATGAAAAAGCGATAAAATAAAATTGTCACAGAACGAAAAATCAAGAGATTCGCTTCTGTAATATTTTTACTTCACATTATAGTCTTCTTTATGTGCATTCAAAAAAGATGAAGATGTTATATTATAGGACTATGCAGCTGAGAAATTCAGATATGAAGACTAAAACAAATTTCGGAAGAATTTCAACACTGCAAAAGTTTTCAACTGCTTCTCATTTCCTGCGAGGAAAGCTATTACTATGTTATCCGAAACTTATTTTATGATGGAATAAAAATATCGAAAAGGAATGCCAGATTTGAAATTACATAGGAAATCTTCTTCAAATAAAATATCTCAGAAAACTTAAATTGAAGGGTTTATAAGAAGTGCACAAAATTTATCATCTGTTATCTTGGAAGTTAAATTTTAATATAAGAAAAAATGAAGTTTGATTTCTTGGCGTAAAACCTTTTTTTTTTGATATGGAATGAGAGAATTAGTGTCTATGAACTAAATAATGTTATTATATAATTATATTATAAATAAAATATATTATTATTTTAAGTTTCAAACTAATTATTTTTCAGAACATTTAAAACGTTAACGGTTATATCAATGGTATTTGAAAAATTCTCATTTTAATTTACTAATTAGGATGTTTAACTTGAACATTGCAGAATGCAAGTTTCTTATGAATGTTAACCTTATTTTTTAACTCTCACTCTTTGAGTTACATCATTTTAAAAATGCATTATCCGAATGCACTTCTTTTAGTATCAACGTTAATACTAAAAAAATTTAATGCGCATATAGACACAAGTTACAAAACGCTCCAAAGTTTTAAAATTAAAATACATTTTTTAAAAATTTCATCGTAATGTTTAGTATTACAATCTGATAATTGGATGCCTTCAAGTGACGTCATCGAAGGTAAATCGTGGCATTTGTCGGTTCAGAAACCAATCAGGTTTGACACACATCCGCCCCGTCACTTACATATATCCAATTAAAAGTGGTCATGTGTTATGTCATGGTTAGGCATAATCGCTTCACTTTTTTCCAGTTGCTAGGCTTCCGATTGTTCTATTCAGTTTTGCTGCCACGTTTAGGTTTTTTTAATGAAGCTTTAAATGATGTTTTGAACCTCGTTTCTGCTTGGACATCAAATTTTTGGTTTCTGGAGAACAAGTATATTTGCAGCACGACTCTTTTTTGATTAAAAAAAACAAACTGTTTTATATTTGGTAGGTAGGTAGGTACTTTATTTACGTTGCACTAGAGCTGCATAATGGGCTATTGGCGACTGTCTGGGAAGCATCCCTGAGGATGATCCGAAGACATGCCATCGCAATTTTGATACTCTGCAGAGCGGATATCTTCCCTGCGTTGGTAGACCGACGACCTGCACGCGAAGCCGAGCGCTTTATGGTAGAACAGTTTAACGAGGACCGACACAGGAGAACCTCGGTCCCTTCACAGGCTGATTAAAGTGGTCACCCACCCGCTTACTGACAGCAGCCAGTAAGGCATGACTCCGGTGTTCTTTTGAAAACCGTGTCTTTACGATCAGTCTACTGCGGGACGTGTTATATTTGGAGTGTCTTTTTTAGCACTTAATAAAACATCCAGTACCACAATTTTCAATTGATGCATCTTCCTTTTAATGGACTTAAAATTGTTTTAAACACATCTCTAGAACTAGACCATAGTTTTTTTAGCCTATATCAGATATTTGTAAGATTAAATGGGCAAACTTAAATTAACATCAAACACATTTTTACCAGTGTTATTTTCTGAAGGAAAGAAACACATTAATGAATAAATAAATAAAAAAGATTGGAAAAAATATTTTGATATACTTAGCAGCTGAGATATTATAAAGAATGATATCTAAATAGAAGGTGAAATATTTTAAGCACCTTAGTCGAGATAATTTTTTTGAAAACAATTATTTTTAGAGTTAATCAAATTAAAGTTTTGGACTCATTTCTAAAAAATTAAACAAACTATCTGTCTCACCTATAAAGTTATATGCCACATTCTAGATCAAAAGCTTCCTCATTTTATCTCAATTTTTGTAAAAGGTTTACTTGTACTATTCTACGAGCATAAATTCTGAATTTATTGTTATAACTAATAAATTGGAGAAAATTTCCGTTTTAGCCTGATTACTCAGAATGTATTGCTTCATTCACACAGCAGAAAACAAACCTAATTCATATTGAAAAAAATTAGAACACATCTTTTCGCAACATTAATTTGTTTATTTTTAATAGTACCATACCTCTAAATTTTCTTTAATGTTTTTTATCTTAGTTTCAATAATTAGGATCTTAATAGACTGGGTTATTAAAGTGTATACACATTACATTTTGTTTCTAGAATAGGGATAATTTAACCGTTTACATGCCAATGTTCAAAAAATGGAACATGGACTTTGAGTTTGAATTTAATGCGCTACTCAGATCCAGATGTTGTTATTTTTCGTACATTTATTTTCATACGTTATGAAGTATTTTTTGAATTTAGTTTGGTTCCGTTTACATATGAATGATGTTTTTTTATGAATTTTAGATATTTGATATATTTTTTTGGAACTTTATACTTCTTGTAATTAATTTACGAAAAGCCCAATTTTTATAATACAATTCTTAAAAGCTTTTAAAGTGTTAATATAACCCTCTGTTAGGAATCAGATTTGAAATGTTATTTTAAAATTTTAGAGACAAATTATTATATTAAAACATAAGGTTTTTCTTTTGGAACATTGGTGTTTGACGGATTCCTTTTTTTAGAATTCGACTTCAAGGGATGCATTGGTTTACGCTATTTGCATTTAGTTCAATTGTTACTATAACACTTGTTCGAAATAAATAATTAATAATCTTTGAATATATATATATATATATATATATATATGTATATATATATATATATATATATATATATATATATATATATATATATATATATATATATATATATATATATATATATATATATATATATATGTATATATATATATATATATATATATATGTATATATATATATATATATATATATATATTATATATATATATTATATATATATTATATTATATATATATATTATATTATATATATATATATATTATATATATTATATATATATATATATATATATATATATATATATATATATATATATATATATATATATATATATATATATATATTATATATATATATATATTATATATATTATATATATATATATATATATATATATATATATATATATATATATATATATATATATATATATATATATATATATTGGGCTGATGCATAAGTTCCCGCGTGTTTTTTTTAAAATTTTTATAACTTTATTTTTTGACATAAAATAACAACAATTTAATCAATAATGAACTCTCCGTTGTTATTTATGACTTCCTCCCAACGTTCAACGAGTTTGTTGATGCCTCTTCGTTAGAAATCACCCGGAAGCTTCTCGAAAAAGTCGTCTAACCAAGCCTGTAATTCGCCATCATAATTGAACGAAACGCTTCTTAAAGCATTTGAAGGCGCACAACACAAATCTTTCCAGCAGCCTCTGTGGCTTTGGCACCTCGGTTAAACGCAAAAAGAAAGTGGTGTCGGAAATGCTCGTTTTTGTCGACTTGACATTCCATTTAAATGTTCTGAATAGTAACAAAAATTAAAGTCACCAAAAAAGTTAAATACACTATTT
Source organism: Parasteatoda lunata (assembly GCA_949128135.1). Classification (NCBI taxonomy): domain Eukaryota; kingdom Metazoa; phylum Arthropoda; class Arachnida; order Araneae; family Theridiidae; genus Parasteatoda; species Parasteatoda lunata. The sequence goes on along the minus strand of OX421972.1, from coordinate 35,719,707 downwards.
TATAGAGCGTAATCCCTGAGAGTATCTTGAATATCACGCCAATATATAATCCTTTATTGCTTTAAAAAATTTAAACTGTTAATACTTTACTCAAAATGACACTTTCAATTATTATGGTTTTCTAAATCGGTGCTATTTTGTTCAGAAAGAAGTTATGTACTGGAACGCAGCTGAATCAATCAAAGCCACTGTCATTAAAAAAAGCCCATGCTCCAAAAAAAGAACATTGTTAGAAACGCACTTAAAAGTATTTTCTTACTCAATTTTTTTATTTTATTGTCCTTAGATGCTCTTTAGCAGTGAATTTATCAAATTTCGAATTATTTTGTTTACTCTTTCTTAATTCGGCATTTAAACGGTTAAAATTTGTTAAATACGAAGAAGAATTTTTACAACTGAAAATGAATTTAAAGAACTTCACATTGTTATACATAACATGTAAGGTTATGTAAATAAAATAATTTTATAATGGATTCCACTAATAGATCTAAATATAATAACAATCCATTATATAAACTTATATTTTTTTCTTACTTCTTTCTGGTTAATAAAAAAAAATTGAAGCTCACTTAAATGCGCAATTATACAGGGTGGTCTTAAAATGCACTGGCTTTTCTGTAATGAGTATCCTAAACATGTGTTGTAAGATCCATCAGAAACTCAATTAAGGTTAAAAAAAAGTGCGGAACCTATGATGGTCACGAGAGACTGTATTGAAAAACCAGACCTATGAACTTAGACGCTGTACTTAAGGAAGGGGAACTGTTTTTGCTTATTTCTCATGAGGATACTCTGCTAAATTGTAAAATATATCTACTTCTACTTAAGACGCTGATGAAGTAGTGCGAGATACCTACCACCAAGGGTAATTGAAGTGTAGTGCGCATCAGCTTTAAGAATTTAACTTCCACCCAATGCGGTCCCGCAGAGGACTAATCGTTAAGACACGGTTCCCAGCAGATCACCGAAGTCAAGCATCACTGGCTGCGGTCAGTGTGCGGGTGGGTGACCACTTGGATCAGTCTGCGTAGGGACCGAGGGTGTGCGATATTGGTCCTCGTTAAACTGTTCCACCATAAAGTGCTCAACTTCGCGTGCAGGTCGTTGGGCTACCGAAGCAGCGGGTGCCATCCCCTCTGCAGACGATCAAAACTGTGATCGCATGTCTTCGGATCATCCTCAGGGATGTTTCCCAGACCGTCGCCAATAGCCCATTGTGCAGCTCTAGTGCGACGTAAATTAACTACATCACATCCACCCAATGCGCGTAATATTTGCCCCTTTTAATCAATTTGTCAAAAATTAAGGTTTATGGGTTATTCTGATTTATAGTTAATTTTAAAGTAAATGCATTCATTTATTAATATTGATAATTTAACAAGAAAAATATAAACATACAATTATTACAGAATGCTTGCTTAGTTGTCCTTCTAGGTGAAAAAGTTACCGTATTGTATGGTAATGACATTTCTGGTTAAAAAACACTTAACTCTAGAAACCAAAATGTACGGTAATTAACCCATTCATTCGGTAATTTTTCTGATATGGTAAAGTTTTACCTGAAATTTCAGTTTTCAAAATTACAATTCTTATTACCACACATTTAGTAAAAAAAAAATACGTAGTATATTTAAAAAAAATAAACGGCTTTTATGCCATGATGCCATCAGGTTAAAATTAACAAATTTTATCACATATCATAAAATTATATTGTTAATTTTACCAAAATCATTACCAGAGAGCTTTTGTAAAAATTACTGAGATTTTTGTTCTTCCCATAATCTGATAGTTTTTACCACACTTGTTTTTTTCAGTTGAAATACTGTTTAAATTTGAGATTTTTCTAGATTTAAATATTAAGCATAAATTTCTTTCACTTAGCACGTAACACATACGCCAGTCAGAATAGCACCGATAGTTTTTCCTCACAATTCCAGTGCTGCCAATGCGCCAAGTTTCTTTTTACGAGTTTCAGCCTTTTCTTTTCTGTTCTTTACGAGTTTCATCTTTTCTGCCTTTTTCAATCCTTCACCAGACGTATTTAAAGCAACCCAAGAAATGGCTTTTTGAAAAAGGCAGATTGAAAAGTGTTGTGGTGATCTTGTTAAGGAAGAGATGACTGGAATTTAATGGCATTAATTTAAGTTAAGAGGAGTTCTATTAAATGTATTGTTCATCACGGAGTCAAATCTCAGCTGCACTGTTAGAAATTTATCCGAAAAAATAGTTAAATAACAATTTATTTATTTGTTATTTTAATATATTCAAATAAAACAGTCAAATTACCATTGATAGGATACTATTCAAACAACTAACTAAGGGGGGGGGGCGATTATTAACTGCTTTAAACAAATAGGGTTAAAGAAACAGAAATTTCAAACATTTATAGGGCCATCTAAGCCCATATTATACATATTATAGTCGAAATGGCTGATCTGTGAATCTTATGATCAACAGAACAGTAGTTTGAAGTCCAGCATTGGCACCATAATATTTCCTCTATACCAGGGGTTTCCAACTTACATGAGGCCGGGGGCCACAATTAAAAACACAATTGAAATGGCGGGCCACAACTTTATCGAAATTTTATGTAGGACTCTTTTATGTTTGAAGGAACATTAAATATTACTGCCAGATTTTTACCAAGTTGTACAAAACAAAAGTATTGAATTACAAATTAAAATAAAAAGTTGATTTTCAAAGATATTTAGTTGCTTATTAAAAAATTCGGGCTACAATAACTTTTAATGTGCATCTATGTACTAAACAATTAATGTGCAACAGATATCTAATTGTTAAGATATAAAACTTTAAAAAGGTTGGTATTAAAACTTACATAGTAGCACACAAAATGTTCAATGAGAAAATTGAGGTTTGTCTGCTGCAACCACCATATTTACATTTTAAATTTAGAATTTACAAATGTGTGTATGTAAATATTTTCGCCCAAAATGAGTGGTTTCAAAAAGTTAAATCGGAGAATTTCTTCGAGAAAATTTCTGATACACACATGCTAAATTATATTCACAAAATACAAAAAAAATGACATAAAAAAGAGCAACATACACGATTATTTTTGTATTTGAATAAATATTTTCTTGGATGCAAAACCTGAGAAATAATTCTTTTTGCAACGTTGGTATGTTAAATTTCACAGAAACTAAGAAATTAGGTTTTTATTAACGAGAAAAGTATTTTAAACCCATATAGAATTTTTACGAAAATTGTCCGCAAAAAAAATGACAACTAATATATTTTAGTTCGCGGGCCACAAAAAAAAAAGGATGCGCGGGTCGCATGCGGCCCCCAGGCCGCCAGTTGGAAACCACTGCTCTATACTATTCACCACATGAAGAGTTTCTAGTCTCCCGCATGTCCAACTCCAATGCTCTAACGGAAAGCCTGCCTCCAATGTCCAGTTAAATTTCGTTATTAGTTTTGAAAACAATGATGGTTGTTAATGGTTAAGAAAAATCTTTTAGTTTTGTATGTTGTACTATGTATTTTAACCATATTAATTGTTAGCGGTTTCTAGACAACAAATATAAGAAATATTTTTTACCTATATAGTAAACTTAAAGGTACTACATTGAATAGACTGCTGACTGTTATTTTGCCATAATTTTAGAATGAAAATTCTAAAACAAATGTATAAAGAAAATATAATCACGAGAAGTGAATCAAAATAAAGGAGTTGAAATATGAAGCATTAACTTACTGAAATCTTGCTCGAACTAAAATAATAAGTGATATCATTCGCAGATGCGTTGAAATCTTCGTTAATGAAAGTGCTGCATACTTTTGGGAGTCATAAAGTTTTTTATATTTTTTAATCATGAGCTTCAAATAATCACTCGGTACAAAACTTTTAAAATTCTTGAGGACTCTATAGTTAGAGGGGGGGGGGGAGGAATCTATAATCAGGCTCTATAATCAATACTAAAAAGACTTTGAGACAATCATTATTGAAATTAATTAGAATAAATTAGAGATTAAATTAATCTAAAAAAGTTTGTTGACTAAGTTTAAAGGTCGTTATTTTTGCAAAAATTCTAGTAAACTTTTTGTACTGTATGGTAAAGACATTCTGTGAAAAAGAAATGCTATAATTCTGGTAATAAAAGCAAAATATATGATATTTAAGCCATTCGTATGGTAACGGTTTCTATTCGTAAGGTAACAAATTACTGAAAATTCTCGTTTTCGAAATTATAGTTCTTTAATTACGTATAACTTTGTAAAGGATACAAAACTGGAAAGTAAGTTTAACTAAATAAGTGTTTTTAATGACAAAATCATGATAAAATTACAAAATATTGCTACTATGTTTACCAAATTTTAACTCTTATAATAAAATAACATTTTAGTGTTAATTTTAAAAAAACCATTACCAAAGTTTTTCGGTAAAAATTACAGCGCGAAAAAGCCCGAACACGGTAAATTTTACTATACTCTTGTACTTATGACTATACTTTTTTTCATCAGTTTGAAAGATGATGGCATTCCCATCTTACTTGAAATATCAATTGATTTTTGAAGATTTTTATCTTTTGAAGTGTTAATCTTAAAAAAGACTTCTCAGAGCTTAAAAAGTTTTTAATATCATGTTTAAACCCTTTAATAAGAATAGATTTTGTTTTGTGTTTTTTGTGTCTCTATAGGACATTCAGTAAACACTTTATGAATATTAGAATTTATGAATATTAATTATTCTCAATAATTATTAAATGATTTTTTTCTTTCTATTTATTATAAGTACTGGAGATAAGAGTATTGTAAATAGTGTTTTGTTAAATTTCAAATGTAACAAAAACCTCTTATGTGAAAGAACTTTCTCGAGGCACTTTTTTAATCGATATTGTATTGTCTTCTGTGAAATAAGAAAAGAAGCTGCAGTTTCTGACGTATTAAAAAATAGACAAAGGTTGGGAATTTTACGAGTGATTGTACAAGTCTTTTTTTTTTTTTTTTTTAAGAATCTGACTGAACGGAAAAAATTGTGCCTTGAAATATCAAAGATAAGAATTTCCTTTTATCTCCTTTTTTAGATAAAATCTTAAAGAATAATAAAAAAAATTGAAACGATTTTTTTTATTTTTTATTTTTTTTACAACATAAAATCTTGAGAGAAGGTAGAATTCTGTTAAGATCAAGTTTGCTATGCTTTCAATTCAGGTAGCAAAATCTTGCATTGCATTTCATAAGTTACTCGCATTTGGAATTGATTTCAAGCAGTTACCAATAAAATAACAGAACAGATTGAATTCTTGAAAAAGAAGATGTTGTCAGCTTTTACGGAAAACAAGTAAATTTTATATTAAAAAATTTGTTTGATTTTAAGAATGCATTAAAATAGTTTGGAAAAACGTTCAATTATTGAAGAAGTCAAGCTTAAATTGGCGCTTCTTACTTTTAAATGAAAAACGATTTAAAATACTATAAACGATTGATAAAACATTAAATGTGCTAAAGCTAAATGAGATTTTATTACTCTTAAACAAAGAAAGAACTAAAATACTACAAAATATGGTTTATACATTGAAGTTCTTAGCAGAGAACTAAACATTGAAGTTAAATGGGCCAATAAAAGTATGTTACTATATTATTATACTTTTCAGCAGTAATATTAATTTCTAATATACTAATATTGAATGAGTTGAAATGTTTATATACTATATGAAAAAAAAAAGATAATTCAAAATTGAATCATAAATTATATGAATTACGTTTGTATGAAATAAAGGTATTTTTAAGTAAGGAAAGTTAAAGAACTGCTAACAATTTCTCAAACAGTTGATATAGCAGGTTTAAACAAGCTTTTTGTTACTTTTTAATAAATTAAAATAAAACAAATCATTCATCATATTAAATGAACTAGGCCTAAATAAGCCTTTATTACTTTTAAATACAGAAAGAATTAAAACATTAGAAACGTTACATGCGTAAGTTACATTACATACTATAACGTTACATTAATAGCACATGAATTAAGCCTAAATGACCTTTAGTTTATTTTAAATGATGATAAAAAATAGTGCAAGTTAATGTGAAAATAGATTAAGAAAAACTTAAGATGAGCAATTTTTAAATATAGTGCATGAAAAATAACTGGATAACTTTTCATTTATTGATTAGATTTTTGCATTTTTAAGAGCAAGCTAAATTTTTCCAGGGCAAGATATTAAATATTATAATTAATTAGTGCATATCTGGGAAATTAAATTGCAGAAACACAATTTTTCTATATTCATATAAATATTTTGTAACGAATTCGAGTTTTTGAACGACAATATATAGGGAAAAGGCTAAAACTGTCCTAATTAATAATTTAGATAGGTGAGCTGTCAAAAAAGTAAGCCATTTAAGGTTTATTTTCCATTTTCTTTATTGCTATATTTTTGAAGTTATTGAAGCGAAATAAATAAATTTGCTTTATAGTAGGATTAAATATTAAATTTATTTTCAGATATGCAATTTTAAAGGATAAAATCCAAAACTTACACTAAGTCGGCTGAACAGATCTCAAAAAAAAAAAAAAAAAAAAAAAAAAAATTAAACGATGCAATTTTATTTGGTAATAGAAGGTTAATTGTATTAACCATCGCTTTATTTTGTAATCATTTTCATTAAAAACACAGAAAAAATATTTATGTTATTTATATTACAATAATTTCACTATACATTAATTTATATTACTAAAATATATACATTAAATATGACTTGACTAAATAATATGATATATATATATATATATTAAATATGATATAGTAAATATGATTTGTAAACTAATTCTATCTTTGCTAGCTATGCTGCTTAAAATTCTTCGGCTTCTTTTTTATAAAAATCGTAAGGAAAACAATTCTAAAGTGAAAGATACTGATATTTGCTCAATGTTTGATAGAGAGAAAGCCTTTTGGGACTCGAAAGGATAAAAGTGAAGTTAAAACTCAGTACTTCATTTGAAGGTTGTACTGCGTTTGGATTTCAGTAAACTAAGCTTCCTTAAATGTAGAGCTCAATCCAATATTTTATAATAAAAACAAGTTATTCTATCTTGAAACTTTAATAAAATAGGGTTTATTATTAAACAAACTTTACGTTTATGGTTTATAATAACTGTTGCTAGCACTTTAAGCATTGCAATCATAACATAACTTTTAACATAAACATGAATTTTTATAATTTAACATAAAAACAATTTGGATTTTAAATTTGAAGCAAATGCTCATTTTACACATGGGACTTACTCTTTAAAGCAAAAAAAGTATAAAAATAATGGCAAAATGAGATCGCTTTGATAGAAAGCCAAAGAAACAACGGAACTGAAATCAAGCTTATTTTTATGCAATTTCAAATATATATATATATATATATATATATATATATATATATATATATATATATATATATATATATATATATATATATATATATATATATATATATATATATATATATATATATATATATATATATATATATATATATATATATATATATATATATATATATATATATATATATATATATATATATATATATATATAAAACAATGCATTGTGCTTTCTTTTATTATACAACTTCTTCTATGACAACAAAAATTGAATTAATAATTTTATGCTCTACTTTAATTGCTTTTGAAGTTCAGCTAAATAAATATACAGTTCTTCCATCTTATACATTCTTTTATAAAAACAGAATATTCCCTTTTTATGTACATAAAAAGTTTGCACACGTTTTTAAAAATGTTTTTAATGCAAATTCAAATTTAAAAAATATTTACGTGATTGTTTTATTAAAATAATGTTACATATTTCTTTGTATAGTTTAACCTTTGATGGGTGAAAAAATTTTTTTAAAAAATTTTTTGCTTTATTTTAAAATTAAATCACGTATTCAAATATTAATTATATTTACTGAACTTCAAGTTCTTTATTCAAGTACGTTCAGTTAAGTATTTTGTGCCTTTAAACATGAAATATTTCGCTAAAATAATTCAGTCCATATTTTTTAAACTATTTATGCTAATAAAACAAGATTATACTTTTTTTCCAAAAATTAGTGACGCACTTGTTTAAATTAGTTTTGATAAGAAACTATACATTTAGTTCAATAGCAATATTTAAAGACTAAAGTAGGGGTTCCGATATTTAACTGATAAAATCAGATTTGTTTTAAAAGAGGTACGAGGAGAAGAAAATTTTACCATAGAACATGGAATTACAAACGACGTTAAGAGAGTAAAAATTGTGAAAAACGCATGTGGGCTCGAAATTAAATTTTTAATTGAATTTTTATTGGTAATTTTAACAGTAATATTTATTTAATTACAGTGTTTCAGTGATTTTACAATAAATAATATTATAAACATTATGGTGTATCAGATTTTTTACTCCATAAAATTGTACGGTGAAAATGAATTTTCCAGTAAAAAGTACTAGAACCCTGATGGCCGGCACATTTTATCGTAATTTGATTCGGAATTTCTTACTACGTGTTCTATGGTAAATTTCCCTCCATTTGAAGCCTTTCATGCCCTACTGAATTTGACGACTAAATTTTGAATCAATCTTTATTGTTTTGAATTTTTTATATTACTAAATGGATAATAGGTGAAATTCATTTAAGGCTCAGCTTTTTGTTAATGAATAGCTTTTTTTTATTGGCTAAGAAAACACAGTTTTTGTATGTAAATAATAATATGGAAGTCCTTTGAAATTTAAATAAATTAAAAATTACAAAAAAGAAAAGTCGAATGCAAAGACCAAGTCCATGTCCATGTGGCTTTTTTTGTTGATAAACAAGTGTTGAATCCTTATTTTACCATAAAAGTAGAATTATGAATTATTGTTTGCAAAACAATATTCCGACATATTATTACTATTTTAAATTACAAATAGAATTTCGAGACATGGTTTTCTAAGCAATATGTCGTTGCATTGTTATTTTAAACTACAAATAGAATTTCGACACATTGTATGGTAAAAGAATGAAAGGAAAATTTATAATTATACTAATAATAAATAAATAATGATGATTTGTGCTTACAACAAATAGGGATTTCTTAAGCTTTTATTGCACACATTATAGATTTAAATAAACCACATCTTAACTAATCATATGTCAGTTAAAATTTTAAAATGTAATATTGGTTTTACAGATGATAACTGGTTTCTGAAATGAATTTTACAAGAGTTTTATTGTGGAAAATAATTTCAATTTCAAAGAAGTGTATTTAAAATATAACGAGTTTTCTTTAGCATAAATAATTTTTGAAAAGAAAATTGTTTCGATTTATAAAAACTTTTATCACGTGAGATGTTGTTGTAAGATTGTTAAGATGATAATGAAATATTTAAAAATAAATACTGAGTCGTCATGATTAACTTAATTTAAGATTGGGCATCAATGCTTAATGAATTTCAATGAAATAGTCAAAAGTTCCTTACGGTCAAAAATATATTGAATAGTGTACATTTAAATAATTAAATTAATTGAAGAAAGTTTTATATCTTTAATTAAATATATGCTTAAGACATAGATTAAAAAGATACAAATTTTAATAAGAGATAATATGAAAATAAGATTAGATATATATATAAATAATTCGGAAGAAAAAAATTCTGAACTTTACTTTCAAAACTGAATTTGCGAAAAAAAGACAAATAAGCATCTTCATATTATTATTTTAATATAATTATGATGATTATTTTAAAAAATTATAATTTAGTACAAATTTAAAAAATATTTTTTTCCTCGACCTATAAATTTAAACATCGACTGTATAAAAACTACTTATAAATTGCACTGTTAAAAACAATTGCAGCGAGTTGAGCCACAATATCGTTAAAACGATCTCCAAATTTAATATGGTGCTAAATTTAACCATATTCTATTGCTTCTAAATCTTTATTTTACGATACTATGGTTCAATTTGGATGGAACCATGGTTCAATTTAACACATCATAAACATTGATTGTCTTGAATCTCCCTTGGAGGACATTCCCTTGTGAATAGTTTTGGTATGTGTCTTTTCCAGATCGTTTGGACTCATGGATTTGATATATCTGAAGCTATATTGTGAAAGATTAGGAGCAACAATAAACTTCAGTAAATTTTCACTACATTGTTTTTTTCGCTCTGCTGAGTTTAATGATAGTGCAGGTGTCGACTGCAAAATTTAATTTTAACCTTAAAAGAGTGAACGTTTTAATTTTTTAAAATTCTATTAATAATTGAATGGAAGCCGTGGTGGCTTAGCGATAGAGCGTTCACTTTCTTAGGAGGTAATCCGGGTTCAAATCACAGCGTTGGCTGGTTAATAAGAATTTTGCACCTGGCTAGCACCAACAACAATGCTGACGTAAAATAGCCACAGTGATAGACGAATCATGAGTTAGAGTCCCTTGCCGTCACGCTAACCGTGTGAGGTTCTCGTGGCCTTCATTTCCAGGTGACGGAAATGCGGATTAGTTCCATTTAAAAAGTACTCCACGAAAGGGAAATTTCTCCCAATACTTGATCCAGGAGTTCCCTTGTATTTTGAATTGGCTTCAAAATTACAAGGCTACGGAGTTGAACATTAGTATTCTTAAACTCAAAAATTGGGTTGGTTGTTCAACGACGGTTATAAAATAAAATAGTAATTGAATGGGATAGTAAAGGAAAGAAAACAAAATATGGTAATGAAATTATTTTTTCAATAAAAATTACAAATTACATATCTTCAATACATTTCATTATATTTTAATGTGTTAAAGATTTAACAAAATTAAATATTGTGAGATAAAATATTTTCAGCGTAAAACACTTTGATAAAAATAACGCATGGAAAGTTACACGAACCACCCCCACTTATCAATCCAAGTATATTTGATTCCAAAACTGAGTTGTAATAGGTTCTTATAAAATTTATTGAAAGGTAGTTTAAGATGATCGTTTGAAGTTTTGCCTAAACAAACAAGACGGCTATTCAGAGCTCACATTTGATTGGTTAACATGCCTAGGAAATCGATCTGGATTTCCGATGAAATTGTTCAGAGTGTATCATTTCTGAAAATGATGAACTCTAAAACTAGGATTAAGATTTTTAATCAGAATACATAAGTTTTAAATTTCCTTAGAATTCCGATATTTTAGAATGACATTAATTTGAATAAAACATAATATAGAGTAGTTTGATATGGATAAAATATGGATAAAAGTATATTTTGTCATATTACGCAAAAAATAATCTTAAAATTTTCAATAAAAAAACAGTAAATACTTTTTTACGTTAATACTTTTTGCTACAAATAAAATCTTTGTGAAAAATTTGGGATTGCATCAAGAAAAAAATGTCACCTTAAAATTTTCTCTTACTTCGATAAAATCAAAAAGGAAAAAAAGAGAAATTCTGCTTTTTTTCAAAAAAAGATTTAACTTTTTAAAACTTAATGCAAAAATTATTAAGAAATAAATGAAAAAAATAGTCGAGTTTTCACCGTTAAAATATCAATACGTAGAATTTTTGTAAAATTAGTAATAAGTTCTCATTGGGGAAAAATTAGTTCACCTCTACAGAAATCATGAAAAAATATCATGAAATTTCGTATAACTTAACCTTTGCTGAGGAATTATTGTTGTGTTTTGTTTATTATGAAAGTACTCGCTTAGTCAACTGACCTTTATCGTGTAGTAGCATGCTTTTTTTAAAAACATTTTGGGTAAGCTGTGATGGCTCAGGGGATAGAACATTCGCCTTCCAATGCGGTTAACCCTGTTCCAATCCCAACGATGGCTGGTCGATAGGAATTCCGCATTCGGCTTGCCCCGACCACAGTTCTGACGTAAAATATCCTCAGTGGTAAACGGGCCATAGATTAGAGTCCGGCAAACTTAGGGAGGTTTTCGTGGTTTCCTTCTCCATGTAACGCAAATGTGAGTTAGTTCAATCTACAAGTTCACCAAGAAGACACATTTCTAACAATACTTGATCTATGAATTCCCTTGTCTTCTGGATCGGTTTAAAAATTACAAGGCTACGGAGTTGAACATTAGTAGTCGTAAACCCAAAATAATGGGTCGGCTGTTCAACGACTGTTATATAATAAAATAAATAAAATAAACGATTCTGGATGATCAGGCGTCTGCATTTTCATGATGGAAATTTTTAAAAGTTAACGACATGGGCGTTTGAAATTCTATTTATAGAAAAATGACTTTCACTGGAATATTTTGCACGTATAGAGTTGCCTTTTTTGAAATATATTCTAGAAATTAAAATAATGAAGCAAAAGATATATACTATGTTAGAAGTTATATACTAAAGTGCCATTTTACTGAAGTGCTAAAATTACTAAATTGTGCTTGAATTGACAAATTCTGGTAAAATTAACTTTCTATATGGTAATGACATTTCTGGTCAAAAAGCCATACTTCATTCGTTATTTAAATAATTTATTTTATAATTTTTCCATTCATATGTTAACGATTTACCGAGAATTCTGATTTTTTCAATAATAATAGTTCTTATTATCACACATTTAGCACATCATTGTATTACATATTGTTATTTTTACCAAAATCACTACCAAAGTGCTTTGATAAAAATTACTCAGTTTTTTGGTGTTCTTATTGTTACAGAAACCTGGTAAATTTTACCATATTCTGGTAGATTTGACTACAATTTTTTTTAGTGTGTTAAATTTTAACTATCATGTGTTGGCATCTATCAATAGCATAAATTTAGGTGCCGAGTTAGTTAATTTTTACATTGTTTTAATTTTGGATAAGCTAATTATCTAAAAATCTGCTTTTTATTATGTATTACTTTAAATATTGAAAAATTAAATTATTTTAGCATTTACTTTTGTATTGATATAATTGCGTTAATCTGCTAGCTGCGGTCTTTCAGATTGCATTGTGATTTTGTGTTGTTAATTATTACACTCATGTTTTTTTTATAAAAGATAGTTTTTACCATGGAATTCAGCAATTAAATTATTAAACGAATTGAATCCCATTTAGTCATAGCATAAACAAAATTTTACAATTATAATTAAATCATATACACTATAAATTGTAACCCGGAATAAATACAATATATGTATATATATATTTAAAAAAATTTTACTTTAAAATTGTGTTTAATAATTTATAAGAAATAGATGCAATACGCAAAAAAAAAAATAAAAAAATAAAATAGACAACCCAGAATATCTTTTGATCTAATGATCGGATCTTCACGTTCATGAGAGTCAAATCTTAATGGTGTCAGAGGGTGGCCTCAAATATGCAAATTAATTAGTACAGATGGTATTTTATATTATGAAATCAGACAGAAAAACGCACTTTATCTGAATAACATAGCTCTTTTTCGACGAGATTGGATTCTTAACCCCCAAAATATAGGCTATAACTTCAATGTAGGAAATATCTTCACAATAGTTTGGTCAGGAGAGCGGTCCAAAGTTTGCAAGTCTTAATGTTAATTTTACTTTTTATGTACTTCACCATACCTCGGGAATTTTTTAAGCGAATTGAAACATTTTTGCACACAACTCGTTTATAGAAGGAAAATTTCATGCAAAATATAACTCTTAGTAAATATTTGTTGTTTTATATGCCAACAGTCGAAACAAAATTTGAATTGCAATTTACACAGTTTTTTATATAATTTTAAGTAATATGCCATTTTTGAATTGCAAAATATAAAAGTTGAGCTAAGTCCATCGGATTGTTCCTTAAAAAATCAAATCTTGTAAAAATCGTATTTTAAAAATTAGATTTCACTGGAACTCTACGACTGATTTTCTTTTTTTCGTTTTGTTGAAGATTTGTATTTTCCCATTTAAAAATTGCATTATTTAAAATGATGTAAAAATTTGTATAGCTTACAGTTCAAAATTTTTCGACTATTACTGCATAAAATAATAAAAAAATAATAAATATTTACTAAAAGTTATATTTTGCGTAGATTATTATTCTTTTGATAAACGAATTCCATAATTTTGTGCAAAAATGTTTCAATTTGCTTAAAAAGTTATTGAGATATGGAGAATTACGCAAAAAAGAAAACATTAAGAGGATACAACTTTCATCCGCTTTCCTGATCAAACTATTGTGACCATTTTCCCAGATTTCGGCTAACCTCTATACTTTGAGAGTCCATTATACGAGTCCCTCGAAAAAAAAAAAAAAGGAAATTCATTAAGAGAAAAAAAGTTTTTGTGTCTGATTTCGTAACTTGAAATATCGTCTGCACTAGTTAATTAACCAATTTGAGCTTCTCCTACGAAGATGGAGTCCTAGAACGCGGAAATCCGATCATTAGGATCAAAAGTTGTTTAGGGTTGTCCGTTTATTTATTTATTTTTTTTTGCTCACATTACATTACTATAATATACAAACATGATTGCCTGAAAAAACAAAGAACAGTTATAAGGTGATAAATAGAAACACCTTCAAGTTAAACAAGGGAATCAAACAAGTTTTAATGTTTTTCATTCTACTTCCTTACAAATAATATTTGGACTGCATTCAAAAGCGTTGTAGCTTTTCCTCGCTAGTTTATAACACCCTATACAAATTAAAAATTTCAGAGATAAGATAACTTTGTTTTGACAGATATTTTTATTCTTCAATAACTATTCTTATGAAAATACTGAAATTTATTATGTTGTTAACTGATTTGTTTCCTTTATAATATAATCCAGCATTATATCAAGAAAATAATGATGTTTTCCTTTATTCTCTTAGGAAAGATAGTTATAGATATGTCTTTCATCATCATCACCATTGTAAACATAAAATGAAAAAAAAAATAAGGCAGATAATAAATAAAGCAATAAATAAAGAAGAAAGCTGATTTACGTAGATCACCTCAGTATTTTATTAGGAAAAGATTAATTATTAAAACAATTTTGAAATTTTTTTCGCGAAGCGGATTTTGCTTTTGTTTTGTTGTTAATATTTTTTTTTTCAATAAAGCATTGTTGATGCATTGCATGTCGATGTTAAAGCATTTTTCTTATGAAATTAATATTCAGTTGTTGGAAATTCTCGATGAAAATGATAAAAAAAATTTTTTTCACTTTGAAAGAAAGTAAGCGAGGAGATTTTTGCTTCTTAGGAGCTGTTTAATGAAATAATTCAGATAAAATGAATGTAAAAATGTAATTTTTTAAAAATCTTTTCGATGAAGAATAATTATTTTTGTTCTTTTCTTATAATATAACTTAAATAATAGTTCAACTCTTGGAAAGTTTTCTTAAAGATATTTTGTAATTGTTTGGGGAATTTCATTTTCTTACTTTGGAGATATTTTTAATTCCCTTTTTATTCATGATGTTTCTATAAAATATACTTTGGAGTACAGGTTATCTTTAGCATAAGTGTATTAAGTTTGTGAACAACATTTTTAAAAAAAAACAATGATATTTCAAGAACAAAAAAAATTTTACTATTATAAGATTTAATATAATCGAATTTAATCCAAGAATTATTAAAAAAAGCTTTGATAGAGCATTGAGTATGTGACGAGAAATTTACTAAAATGAATGAAATGTTTTGCTAAATAAGGCACAGACAAAAAAATCAACAACAGAAAACAACAAAAAATTTGATCAAATGATTAGAGTTTTTCATATTCGAATGAATTTTTACACTGAGAAAAAAAATTCTCGTAAAATTACCGTGCAGTATGGTAATAAAATTTCTTTTATCAAAACCATAATTCTGATATTAAATGTTAAAATAAATGGTACTTAAACCACTCATTTCATAATTTAGCAACATTTTATCGAAATAGATTAACAAAATAGGTAACGGTTTATCGAAAATTCTCTTTTTCAAAATTATTGTTCATTTTACCAGACATTTAGTAAAAAATAAAAATCTGAAAAGTGAACTTGTTCAAATAAATGGTTTTTATGCCATGCTCTAAGGTATGATAAAACTACGAAATTTTGCCACAATTACCAAATTTATTAAATCATATTATAAAACCATATTTTAATGTTAATTGTACCAAAATCATTATCAAAGCCCTTCGATCGAAATTACCGAGCTTTTTGGTGTTCCCATAGAGT
Organism: Parasteatoda lunata; assembly: GCA_949128135.1. NCBI lineage: Eukaryota > Metazoa > Arthropoda > Arachnida > Araneae > Theridiidae > Parasteatoda > Parasteatoda lunata. The sequence continues at coordinate 35,703,636 of OX421972.1, read as the reverse complement.
CAGAAGCATGATAAATTTTACCATATTTTGGTAGGTTTGATTATACTTTTTTTCTAAGTGAATCAATGAATGTTAAAAACAGATTTTTCTTAATAAACATAACTGTATAACGTTTAACGGGTTTCGATCCTTGACCCTTTAAAGTATGGGGAAGCTGAAATCTGGAAACCATCATGGCAATACTTTAGCCAAGAGAGCGGTCGAAGTTAAACCTTTTGATATTCATTTTATTTTTTACTTATTTTTCAAAATTTCTTTAATTGTTTCAGTGATTAAAAAACTTATTGCGAGTAAACAAGCATTTTTACGCAAAGCATAGTTTTTATAGTAAATTGCTTATGAGTTTAGTCAAGAGAGCTGTTTTAGTTAAACCTTTTATTATTTAATTTACTTTTCACGTGTTTTGTAAAATTTTTTAAACTTTTTGAGTAAATCAAAACTTATTGCGCGTAAATATGTAGTTTTACTCTAAACATATTTTTTGCTGTTAATTACTATTTATTCATTAGTATTATTTAAATATTTAATTTAATTATGACCGAAATATTTTTAAAATGTAAGTCATACCTAGTTTAGTTAATTTGAAACAATGTAATTTTAAATGGCAAAATATATATAGTTTGAAAGAATTCTGGTGAATAGCTACTTAGTAATATAACATTTAAAATGGATAAATTTTAAAATTTTTTTCTCCAAAGAACTATGCATTCGACTTTTGTTCAAAATTTGAATTTACCTTTTAAAATTATTCTGTTTAAAATAAGGCAAATAATTTATGCATCGTTTTAATTTTTTTAACATCATTAAATAAAACAGGGATAGATAAATATAGACAATTATTTTTTCGTGAAACTAATTGTTTCATAAACAAGTTTTGTAACTGTGTTCAGCATTTTTTGATTCATTTTCATAACGTTTAGAGACATATAGGGAAGATACGCAAAAAGTGGAAATAACATTAAGAAGTCCAATCTTTTGACGGGCCAGCTCTTAACTAATATATTGAGACAATGTTTTTGAGATTGTGGGAACCGTCATATTTTTATATTTTATAAGAAAAAAAAGCAGAATTTAAGTTACCGCATACATAAAAGTACAAGTACGTTTTTGAGTCATTTTGTAGCCTGAAATATTCTCTGTCTTAAATAGTTTGCAAATTTAAGTTAGTTCTTTTAAAGTTACATTTCGAAATACCCTGAGAAAAAAGTATGGTCATAACTACTGGAATACGGTAAAATTTACCGTGTATCGGACAATACTGGAACGCCAAAAGTTCGGCATTTTACCGAAGTGCTTTGGAGATGATTTTGGCAAAAATAAAAATAAAAATATGGTTTTATTACATGTTTCAGTTTTGTACTTTCTACTAAATATGTGGTAGTAAAAACTGAAATTTTAAAAACCAGAATTTCTATATGAATGGAAAAAACCGAATATTTAACCTATATTTAGTCTATATACCAAAAAATACGGAATAACCAAAAACGTACCATACAGTACGGTAAGTGTACCGGAATGTTTTTCGCCGTGTATATAAACCAATTTAGTATAGAACAAAATTATTAAAATGTTTAGTTCTTTTTGCATGTTGTACATTTTACAAAAACATTTTTTAAGCTATTATGATGGTATTTATTGGTTAGAGAACATTGAACAAAAAAAAAAAATTATAAAATATTCAGGAAATTTAAAAAAAGGAAATTAAAAAATACTATAAGAATAAGTAAAATTAAATACCACATTAAAAATATTATATATCCTTTAATTGTAAAACCTTATGTGTAAAATATTACATATGTGTATTTCCTTTCATATATCATTTTCAAATATGTCAAAATAAAGTATAAATAACAAAATAATATAAAGCAGAGTATTTCATTGCGTTTTGTTAATAAAATTTAGTCTGCTGAATCAAATACACCGACTAGTTTGCCAGACACATGAATGCAACTCAATTTGTAAAGTTACTCAATATATATTTTCAAATATCCATTTCTTTATTTGCCGTAATCCTCGCAAACAGTTACTGTTGATCTTTTAGATATCATACTACAAAACTGAATTGGAATGCATTTTAAAATCTTTATAGTACAAGTTCAGTTTGTTTCATTGTTTGCGTATGTGTAAAAGGATACGAGATGAATGTTGTATAAATCACCGTGTTTTCAAATATTTATTCAAAATAAACTTCTTTTGTTCTGATTTGTTTGCATATATGGAAAATTTTAAGTGTTATGTCCCTTGAAACTCCCGACTGAGTAAAGACTACGCTACAAAGTGTAATTTGAAGAAGACCTCGTTAGGCTTAATTCATTTAAAACTAATTCTAAATTATACTTTTTATTATTTATTATTTTTTGTTTGTTTGATTACTGTCTTGTCAATATAGCATAACATGCATTTTTATAATTTAACCCACTGACGGTTCTGAGCGTAAAAAATCATATTTTAACCTGTAGTCTTCTCCATATTGGAGAACTGTTTTTTTCTTATAAATAGTTTGAGAAATAGTATATCGGGGAGAAACATTCACTGGATTTTGTCCATTTGTTAAACTGTCAGCGGGTTAAAAACTAAGTCCTTACTTAGTTTAATCATTTTATCAATAACACTGGGGAATAATTTTTTTGTTTCATTTATGCAAATACTCGATCTTTCCTAATTTGGGTGTGGGGAGTTCAAATCTGAAATTAGTTTTGCTCTTTAAGCTACGTATTCTTTTTATTGATATACAAACATATAACTTATGACTAGACTATTTAACTCTAGAATCAGGTGGGCGGTTGCAATGAAAGATGATAGGACATCCTAAAAAATAAATTTTTTGAAATTGTTTTGAATGATAAAGATTATTATTAAAATTTTTAAATCCGTATAAGAGAGCCGTGGTGGCTCTGGAGATAGAGCGTTCGCCTTCCAATGAGGTGAACCGAGTTTGAATCCCAGCTATGGCTGGTCGATACGAATTCCACACCTGGCTCGCACCAACCACAGTGCTGACATAAAATATCCTCGTCAGTTGACTGATCATAGATTCGAGTCTCCTTGCCGTCAGACTAACCGTGGGTGGCTTTCAGAGTTTTTCTTTTCATATGTGACGCAAAATAGGGTAAGTTAATAAATTATTAGTTAATTAACTTTTCTTTTACCACATATAATAAAAAAATCTTTCAAGGCAGTGGAAACATTGATGCAAATAAATTTCTTTATTTTACCAATTTATATTGTAAACGGAGTTAACATGCTTTTGCATCTGAAGGTTTCTTCTCTGTTTTAATTTTTCTCAAAATTTTTTGAAAATATTTTTGCAGTTTTCTTGTAAAAATTACTATTTAATTATCTAATATTTACTAAAATAGTATTGATATGGATCTGTAGGTATGGAAAAAAATTAATGTATTACTTGAAATTAAAAAAAAAATGTTTCATTTATTCAAATTTTTTTCCCTTTTTTTCTAAGTGTGAACGTGTAATGTATTAACTTCTCAAATTTATAATGATTTTTGTTGAGCATTAACCTCAATCTTCTCTCAAAAAAAGATTTAAATGTTATCACAATGGGATACCTGCAACTGACGTAGTGTGGGTATCTCTATCCTGATTGGTTGCTGAAACGTGGCTTTTCGTTACGTTAGCAACTGTTCTTTCCATACTATTTCGAGTAAGCCAAGCCCGTCTAGTATCAATTCTATTTGGTGACACATTTTATATTCTTTCACAAAGATATTTTCACAAAAATTTCAATTCTTTCACTATATATTTCCCGCTTAACGGTAAGAAATTCACTAAGCCATTTAGAACATTCACAAACTGATTAGGCATCGAAGTTGCCAGGCACACAAACAAAAATATATCATGGTAAGAATAAAATACCTAAGCATATAATAAATCTAAGTTAAATAAAAGACGCAAATGATAAATAATTATATTTCACTCAATTCCATGTATGATAAGGAGCTGTATTTAATTAATATGTATTTATTAATTAGCATTCTAGCTCACTGGGAAAAACTTAACATAAATTTAACACGCCATTTTGCTTAGAAACAATCAGCTGGCACTGACGTCATAGAAAACATATGTGGTTATCATGATTTTCTTCTCTAAGTTCAAGTCCCCAATTGCTAATATCTTGTGAAAAATTAAAGTATTTCTTTTTTTAATCTGAACTGCGACATGAAATAGCATCAGTTTAAACACTCCAGTTTTACATCTTAATTTACTTTTGACATCTACACATTCGAATTTCAATCTGGTATTAAAATATTCGATTCTAATAATATATGACAAAATTAGTAGTTTATTTATGTCGCATAAATAACTAGACTACGAATAGGGAAAACCCAAATTAATCCTCAATTTAAAATTGATTTAAATGAGCATGTAGCGTTTTACATTTCTACACAATTTTTAATAATTGAATTCCATTAATAAGAAAAAAAAGATTACCAAAATTTTGCTAAGCGTAATTTATCAAATCGCTCATGGGTTGCAATAATGGCACAACTAAAAAAACACGCGTTTTGGACTAAGAACAGGTGTAAATATGAAAACACACATTCTTTTCAGCAGAAATACTAGCACAACTTGAAGGTAATCTTCGTTTAAGCAAATTGAAGCATTTCTTATGCATTTACCTTAGCAAAGAAAACTTTAAATCCACTTATCTCAAAACATGATTTTTCGAGTGTTGCCACTATTGCAACCCATGAGCGAAATGTGTAGCTATCTTTGTAAATGTAGTTATAATGAATTTAAATGTCAATAATTAAATGAATTGGCATTGGCAAGTTTTGGAACGAACGTAAAGTTCTGTAATAGCTGTTTTGTAATAACTAAACGTAGCTGTTTTGTAATAACTAAAAAATAATTTTTTAATCTGTTATGAGCATACATGCTCTTTATCTGCGTTTCAAAGCATTAATGGAATATTTGTTTAGTATGATTAGCGTGCATTTTAGAAAGCAAATATTTTTTTAAAATAATAGTTTTCAGAAAAATTGCTTAAAAAACTGCTATGTAGAATTTTTTATGTTTAATGACGTTTTTTATTTATATTCAAACCAAATGTTTAGGATTCATCAATTACTATACCAATAGATTGATATTGATTGCTGGATAAACATTGCGCACCGGTCGTCTTTTTTTCCAAGACAAGTCGGTACCCATTGATCTGAAGTTGGGCGAGTTTTAAGCCACTGTTGATAATAGAATGTTGATATTTCACTCTGAGAGAAAAAGTATCGTTTAAACTACCAGAATAAGGTAAAATGTAGCATGTTTCTAGTTGTTTGACGACAACAAAAAGTTCGGAAATTCTTACCGAAGTGCTTTGCTAATGATTCTGGTAAAATAAGCAGTAGATTATGGTTTGATAATATGTGTTAAAATTCTAAATGTGGTAAAATTTGGTAATTTTATCATGATACCTTAATATGACATAAAAATCAGTTATTAATTAGTTTGTGTATAAATCAGTTATTAATCAGTCGGTTCAATTTACTTTTACAAACAAAAATTACCAGAAAAAACAGTTATCTCTTTTTTTAATTAGTGGTAATATAATTTTGAAAAAATTTCCGGCACACCGTCACCACATGATCGGAATTTTAACAATTGAATGGTTTAAATATCGTAGAATTTGGGTTTTATTAACCAAAATTATGTTTTTTTTTTAAAAATTTATTTATTAGAAATTCTTTACAAACAGTACGGTAATTTTACCAGAATTTTTCCCCGTGCGCAATGTTAGCTCAATGCGTTAGCCAATGCATCTTATATATAAAGTACTTAAACTAATTTTTAGACAGTCTCGTGTATAGCAAAACATCATAATTCATAATAAGTTGATCTTAAAAGCTGATTCCTCTTTAAATCAATCTTTAAGTTTATCCCTCTTAAAATTAAGGATGAGGATTTTAATCAAATGGCATATTAAAACACATTGAACGTATTTAAAAATTGTTCAGAGTCATGAGTTGATTCATATAGAGCTTGACCTACTTAAGCTCTATACTGTTCAAGGGAAAGTTGTAAATATTAATAAGAGGTAATGAGGTAATAGATCTTTTTTTTAGTGGCTCATATCACGTTTTGGAATAAAAGTTCCCAGAGGAGCATACTGGCTCCTAAGGATTGAAAAGATTGTATCGATTAATTAAAAATATTCTAGAAAATATTTTATTTACATTTAGTATTTAATGAAGAACTTGAAACATTATATTGTTTGAAGAAGGCCTTTAATGATTTAATTTTGAAACAGCTTTTATAACAGATGTTGCTTAAATATAGTCCCAAAATACAAAATTAGTTTATAAAATACTTTTTTGTAAACCTTACTTAAACAACAGATCTCGAAATACAATGTTAAGGTATTGCTCTGTCTCTCTTTTTAAGTAGGAATAAAGTTGTATAAAATAACTGCTTACAAAAAGAAAATTTAAAATAAGAAACAATAATATGTTTCTTTGAGAAGTTTCACTCAATTACTTCCATGTATCTCCTTTGTTTTGTCACTGAAAATGCTTTGAACCATACCAATTTTAACAAGCCTTCTTTTATCTTTAACAATGGATTTTAAGTTTAACTCCGTTTATGAAAGAAATGATTTTATACCCTTTTTATTTATCTTTAAGATAGAAAATAAGAATTCTCAAGTTCAATCTCACGCCAAAAGCTTTACAAAAGTAACGAGACAAATGTGTGCAAAGTGTCTTAACCAGTAAAGAAAGATTGATTAAAAAGAGTTTGGAGGAAACCCATTTGTGCAAGATGCAGAAATCGAACTAGAATAGATCTCCAAATATTAAGAAAGGATGGGATTCTAGAAAGATTATTAAATAATTTATTTGAATTTTTTGAAATATGGAGTGATTTCCAGAATTCAAGGTCAGTAGATGAAGAGCAGTGTTGAATGATTTTAACTGAAGAAAACTCAATCCCATGAATAAAATTCTAACAAAGCAGGGCGTTGGAAGATCATTTAATATCCTTATTTTGGACACATCTTTCATGTTCTTAACGTCGGAATATAAGGGCTTTTTTAGTTCTTTTTTTCAATATACAGTAAACCACACTAGTCAAAAATTTGATAAATGTTCCAACCTTTGAAATCAGCAAGCGAAATGTTCATAGTTGGTAAATTTTAGTTTGTTGTCAAGGGAGAAAATGACTTTAAACTTAAACTTATTGGAAATTTTAGCAATTTCGAGACTGACTTTCAGACAATACGGTAACATAATCAACTTTTCAAGTTCAAATTAGAGAGTTTGTTTGATTGCTTGATTAATCTTCTTTAAATGGAATTAATACTACTAAGATGAAAATCCACGGTCTGCAGCTGTAGCCTTAAGGTAAAGGAGCTATTCCTAAAAGTGATTACTATTAAAATCAATTTTAAAAGAATGGTAAATAAGTGTGAGTAAGATAGCTTTTAAGATAGTACAAAGATCTTTCGGTTAAGGGGAGGAGATGAGAAGATATGAAACCACAAACGGTCTCTGATAAAGAGTAGTGATTAATTCATCGCAATTACGAGTAATGAAAAGTCAAAGAAAGCTAAGAATATAATTAATGTTAGCATTGTTCATCAACATGCAACGTTCGCCAACATTTTGCCTAAATTGTTTTTTAACAATTCAGAGAGTTTCACTTTAAGTGTGTCAATTTCCACACGGCTGAAGCAGAACTCTTTTAATTTCATTTTAAAGCAATTAAAGGCACCATTATCGGGGACGTTAGTAAATAATTGGTTAACAAAAGAAACCATTATGTTATTAGATTTGAACGAACGAGGCTCATTAGCAAATTCATACGAGCTTTTGACACCTCATTTTATAAGAAGCTGTGCTAGCATTCGAAACAATGGACCTAAATAGAGTACCAGAGCCTTCTGAAATTTACATAAAGCGTAAAACATATATCAGCGTGGATTAGTAGTTGTAAGAGAATCTTTTAAAGATTAGGAATAATTACAGCAATTTTGAAAGCAGATCTTATTTTATTCAACACCTAAACATCTGGATTTTTAGGTAATGCTATAAATGATTCTCAATCAATTAAGTTTCGAAATTTCTCTAGATATTTAACTTTGCCTAGAACTACATTTCAAGCCTGGTTAGCAACTTTAATAATATCAAATGTTAGATTTCAATGCTTTTAATTCAAGAAGATCAACTTTGGGATCAACAGAGAGTTTTTAACAGATCTTAGATGCTTTCGTATCGCTGATTTAATATTTGCCATCAGATTCTCTCTCGATGTTACAATTTTTCAAAATGACATTTTTAAGCTTCTTTTGTGTGGAAAGGTACAAGTTAAAAAAATTACATATAACAGGTGGTCACGGCACAGGTGGTAGAGGTCCTTCTCTGTTATGAACTTCTTCGTCGTGTGCTTTTAAACAAATCAAATTGGGAAGAGCCTCTAACTGCGTACGACGACCTTTCCAGAGATTGGTTTCTACGCAATTTTAATCCTGATGATGCACCTTAACTCTCCTAAAGTTTGTCGCAACATTTATGAGACTCCTTGTTATATATATCATTTTTAAACTTGTGCAGTGCTAAAAACAATTGAGCAACCCTGAGTAATATTTTATCTAATGATCAAATCTTTACGTTCTAGGATCTAATCTTAATGGTTCGACAAGGTGACCTCAAATATCCTAATTATTTTGTGCAAACAATATTCTAATTTAAGAAATGAGACACAAAAGCGCACTTTTTTTTAAACAAACATCTTTATTTAATGGATTAGGATTCTTGGATTCATGAAGATTCTGTTTTTATTTATTCTAAATATTGAAATTTTTTTTCCTTCCACAAACGTATAGCAGTGGACGATGAATGAATAACTGCTTTTATCATTTGTACCATGCGTTAGTATATAAGATGCTACTGCATTCAAACGATTGAGAATATTTTCTTGAGGTGAAATTTCGTTTATTTTCGGATTAAAAAATTATTGCAGGCTATTTTTTGCCCTTTGCCTTCTCAATAATTTTCTAAATTAAAACTTAACTGAGACATTTTGCTACATTTTCATTATTGTTAGAATTGAGGGTTATTGTACGGATAGTGATTGTAGCTTAGATTCTCAGGATACTTATAAATATAATTTTAATTTGTTTGGAAAACCTATAAAAAATGTTCAGCTTAATTTGAATCAGGATAAATGCAATAATACAGAACTGGAATAAATCAAAGTAATGGATATTGATTTATATTTGTTAATTTCTTTGTAAAAATCTTACATTTTAATTAAGTACATTATTTTTTTAAGATGACGTTTTTAATGTAAAAGTAATGATGACACGCTTTGAATTGCTTTAATGGAAAAAAGATGTGTCAAGCAAATAAATTTCGTATATAATATCGTGACCTGAATAGAAACTTCATTTTAACATATAACAAAATGCAGAGATATTACTCTATTTATAGCCGAGAGAGGGTTGATCTGTCACTCACTTGGCCAACACAGCTGAGGTACGAGTACCAGCGTTGAGACTACTCCATTCCCTTCCACACATGAAGGTGTTTCAGTTGTTTTGCACACTAATTTGTGACCCTGGACTATCAGAATACACTAATGTCATTTACGAATAGATGGCAGCGCCATAAAGCTGCTTAAAACAAAAAAAGTATAATATTTCACATCTCTTTCGGTAGGTGAAACAGTCAGATCAATGAATTAAACCACATTCCACGGTTCATTTGGTGAAACACAACTCAACCACAATCTAACTCACATGCCCTTTACTTAACAAAAAGTTTGGCCCTTATCTATTTAAAATTTTTTTGTTACTGTTTTAAGACTCTGCTACTGTAAGTGGTTAAAAAACGGTATAGTTTTTTAGTCATGAGTTGTTAAACGTACTAGTTTTTATAGGTGTCAAAACAATAAAAGTAGAAAATGTTTTTTACCGCAAAATTTAAGGTTGATTGGATTGAAAGACTGCTGATGGTTATTTTTCCGTAATTTTAGAATGAAAATTCTATCAATGCACCAATAATTCACAGATTCACATCTATCATATGTAACAAAAATTACTTTTCACAAAATGAAAGCATTTACCTTATCTTTTAAAATTCTTTTCCTTCATCTAATTTCTAAATTTTGTTAAAAGTAACATTTATGGTTGCACAAAAAGTACTGTTACTGCATTTTTTAAAAATATACCTGTATTATTTTGAAGAAGGAAATTTGCTTACTTTCCGTAAGCCTGAAGCGTGTATCTTATTTGGGAACTAGTGAAACTTACAATCTATTTTTCAAAGTGAATTACAAGTAAACAAGAAAATGCTTTTTCTTTACATGAATAACTTGATTTTGAGAACACATACGAAATAATAAATAAAAAAACCAGTTACGAATCAAAGTTCTATCGTGTTAACCAAAATGCAATTATTGAAATTTAAAAACAAATCTAAAAAACGCTATCTTCAGCCTAAATATTTATTTCGTTTCGTGAACTTCTTCGGGTGGAACAAGGCTTGGAATTAATTAAATTGTAGTATACGTCTGTTTCAAAGGCTTTGAAGTAATTGAATTCCCCCAAAAGTAGTTAATACTCTCTTCTCACTGAAATTCAGACTGGTAACGGAGAGTCTGAATTGATATTTTAATGTTAAAAATAAGATTATGGTAAGAAATTAGAAGTTACCCAATTATTAAATTAATATGACTCTATTTTTTGGTTTTCCAGTATGCGTTTAGAACGAAAGGTTAATAATTAATAATTATAATAATAATAATAAAGGCTAACAATTTTAAATAATCGTTGTTTACTTTTATTTCTTTTAATATGTAAACTTCATAATATATTTCATTTTTGTACAGAATGATTGTCTGATTTTATATCTTATATTTGTAAATAAAGATTGCTCTATGTAGTAGAGTTTTACTTATTGTAAACTTAAAATACTACTTTAAAATAAAACGTTAAATAATGGATTATACCATTTCTTCACAATACAAAGGATTTAAGTATTAATATCACAAACTAATAATATTGCCAATTATTAAAGATTGCTCTATGTAGTGCTCTATTGCTCTAAGTTTTACTAAGCAATAAAGATTGCTCTATTGCTCTAAGTTTTACTAACTGTAAACTTAAAATACCATTTAAAAATATAGAGTTAAATAACGTATTATACCATTATACTATACCAATGGATTTTGAGTGTTGTAATATGAAATTTGACCTTGCTGGTCAACAAATTGACAAGTATAGAATTATTTTTAACTGCGAATGTAATGAAAGATTATAATGCGGAGTAAATTTTAATATCATTTTGTTCTACCAATTTGTTCTGTGAGTAACAACAAATGGCAATGTTGCTTGGATTTTTACTATTGTTTTCATAAATAATTAACTAATTTAAGATACAAAATAAAGCGAAGATAAGTTAATAGCACAGTGTTAAATATAAGTTTGGAATCAAATGATTTTAAATTTATCCAAAACTGTTTTAAGAACAAAGTGATTAAGTTGCATCTTTGAACTTAATGAAATTCTTTGGGTTGCAATTTAACATTAAGCTTTGATTTAAACCTAATCATTTTAAGATCAAGCGAAAACTTTCAGCATTTCAATACAGTAAATGAGATGATCAATATAGTTTGAGTTAGATCATTAGGTAGTTTGGTCACGCACAGCTAGCAATGATTACAATCTGGAGCTGTTTGCTTCAATCTGGAAATAATCTGATAATATGATTAATTGGATACGAGGGTGTTGCATTGTAACACCCTTGTGTTTGAGAAATTCTGATGAGAAATAGTTTTAATTTCACGTATAAGTAATCATTTGGAATAACGAAAAAAATTCATTTAGTTACAGGCAAAGATTTATCACATTTGAAATATTTATAATAAATAAAATAAAATTTTATAAATCAATTTTATATTTTAGTACTTTTTGCTAAACAATTTATGTTATAATTTAAATTTACCGTGTTTTTGACTCAATAGGAACACCAAAAGCTGGGTAAATTTTACCGAAAAGCTTTAGTAATGCTTTTGGTATAATTAACAATAAAATATGATTTTATTATATATGATAATATTTTGTTATTTCTTAATCAAAATAATTTATTTGGTTAAATTTACTTTTCAGTTTTGTATTTTTCATTACGTGTGCGGTAATGAGAACTATAATTTTGAAAATCAGAATTTCTGGTAAATTGTTACCATGTGAACGGAAAAATTAACAATTGAATGATTAAATACCGATTATTTTGGATTTATTTACCAGAATTTTGGTTTTATAATCAGAAATGACTTAACCATATCATGCGGTAATTTTATCAGTTTTTTTCTTTATTATTTTGGAATATTTTGATATTAGTTTATGTCTAGATAATATTGTTTTATAGCGAATGATGAACTTTAATAGCTTTGATAAAATTTGGTAATTTTATCATGACACCTTTGAGCATGGCATAAAAACTATTTACTCGATAAATTTTACTTTTTTATTTTTTACTAAATATGTGGTAATAATAACTATAATTTTGAAAACTTGAATTGACGGTAAATCGTTACCATTTGAGCGGAAAAATTACCATATGAGTGGTTTAAATGCTGTAAATTCTGGGTTTATAACCAAAATTTTCAGTTATTTTTTTAAATATTTTATTAAAAACTTGAAATGTCCTTACTAGACAGTTCAATAGTTTTCCGAGAGTTATTTTTCAGAGTAAGTGAGTGGAAAATTTGATGTAAATTTTGTTGTACAAGAAACACTTTATTTATGAATTTTGGTTCACAAACACGCATTTTGACATTAAATTAAATTTAATTGAATTTAAAAAATTAGCATAATATATTGCTATGCAAATAAAAAAAAATTGGGAGTTGAGAAGTAATTTTGTGTGATAACGACAGCCACCGTTCAAAGCATTAACTTAACATTATTAAATTGTTACAAATTAATGTTTAGAAATTAATTTGTTTCCAGGAATTTATCTCTCCATGTAGTTATATCTCAAGAAGACGAATTTCATAGAATATTTACGGCAATTATTAATTTTTCTTTCAAATAGGAAATGTATGGCAAATTAATTTTATTGTGTAATTAAAATTTAGAATTAATTTTAATTAGCATAAAATTATTTAATGGAATTCTTAAATAACTAACTGTTTGAATGACGGTGTTCCAAAAATAGACCATGGACTTGGAGTTAGAATTTAATAAGTAATTGAAATTCAAGTAATAAGCTGGGATAACATGGTTGGCAGGGTGCTGAACTTATGTCAGTGTCAACGGGAGGTCAAATTTAACCAGTCGTAGTAAATGGTGACGTGTGCACGCTAAATCTTTCGGGTCACAAAGTTCTCCATATTTGCGTAGCAAATTAGATCTCGGGGGGGGGGGTACTGAATCGGAGATTGATCGTTCTCTGGTTCAGGTCAAAATTACGATCTGTGGAAGAATGAATGGTTTTATGAATGGGTTCACCCTATAAACGGGTGTGACGCATGGGTGTGGAAGAATTCGAATACCTGGCCATAAATGGCGCCACTGACAAAAAAAAAAAAAAAAAATCTTATCCCTAACCTAAATGACCTACTATAACAACAACTTCCGAATAATATTATTTTTCATTGATTTGAAATTTAAATTTTAAAGTAATTTTTTGCTTTTAGTTTGGTTTCATTTTCATAATTATTAGATTTTTTTTAAGTTTTGTAAATTTTATATAACTTGTAAATTGCAATAAAAATCCAAAATTGCAATTTTCATTATACGACAACACTATTTAGAAGTTTTCAGAAGGATAATATAACATTCTGCTAGGCATCAAATACAAAATTTTATTTTCAATTTTGTTTTATCTCGTACGAAGAGCGGGTATTCCATTAATTTATTAAAAATATCTTTTACGATTAAATTGGATTAAAGCAAGAAATATACTATATTTTAATAAATTAAAAATTTAGGTGCGTTAAGTATAAACACGAGCAAACAATTCAAGTAATTCAGTTTTAAGAAATCCGTAAAGTTTGTGTCGTTTATTTTTATTTTTATTCCAAACTTCGTTGCAAAATAAATGGCTTACTTTTAAAAGTGAGTTTTGATTGATTTAATAATATAAAGTCACCTAGATATTATTAAAATTTTTTTATTTTAACAGTAACTGCAATTCTATTCTGTGAATAAACATGTTTATTGATTACTTCCGATTTGGTTTTCCCCCATACGAAGAGCGGATATTCAGTTAATTTACTAAAATCCATCTTTTACGACTAAATTAAATTAAAGCAAGAAATATATACTATATTTTAAAAATGCTTTTAGATACGTAAAATATAAACAGAGGAGGAAAAGAATTCAAATAATTCAGTCATAAGAAATCCTGAAACTTTGTGTCTTCACTTTTACTCCAAACTTTGTTGGAAAGTAAATTGCTTCTCAGTACATCGGGTCAGATTTATGCAGCTGTCGGAAAACGAAAGACTACCGTAATACCTACGCATTAATCAAACTGGGGTGGAAGAGATATCCCAATATTCTATTCTGGAGCTTTGCTGCTGGTTACATTAAGATTTTTACTCTTGAAGTAGTGAGAAATATGTTTTCAAAAACGTTTCTACTGGAAAAAGAAAATTGTAGTTAGCATCGTAATCTTTTTTCTCTGCTTATTTATTGATCAAAACATAATTAACTATGGTCAGAGTTAAAAATATTTTTACATCTATCTTTGTTGCTTAGATTATTTACACATTAGATTACATTGAATAACATTAATATTCTTTACATTATACACTATTATACATTATTATACATAATACAGCATTATACATTATTATTATAAATTATTATACATAATCATACATTATTATACATAATTATACATTATTATTATACATTATGTGTTATTACATTATATTGCATTCAATATTCAAACATCTTTTAAAAGGCTTCAAAATATTAGGGAGAACATATTAAAATTTTAAGATTATCGATAAATGTACGAAAAATAACCTACGCATTTGGATTGTAAAAATTTAAAAAAAATTGCAGTATTTGATGCATTGAAATTTATTGGGAGTCCCAAAAACTGCCGACAATTTGATAGCTTTAAGTTAGCAGCGCCATTTGAAGAAATTTGTAAGTTATTTGAAATCATGATTGATTAAATTTTGATAGTTCGATAAATTGAGTGTATTTAATGATTTTCTAATCATTTCTTGGGTCATTTTTGAGGTATCGTCGTCCCTATTTACACTGATGCCCCTCGAATTGCAATACCATAATCTTCGAATAAAACAATTCTTGTTACTGGGATTGAAAAAAATTTAAAAAAAATCTACTTAATATAACATCCGAGTGGAAAAAATGGCCTAATTGATGAAACAGATGAAAATGGCGGCTAGTTAGATGAATAAGGAAGATAGACAACGCTGTCTAAGTTAGTTCAGGCAAAGTTAACATCATCGACTACAAGAAATGGGGACATAATTATTTTTTCCCATTAAAGTAATTTAACTTTGGTTTTCTTTCTCATGGCTATTTTTTTGTAATTTTTCGATAAATATTTTATATAAAATTTGAGATATGCAATCACACCCCTCTAAATATGTGTTTTGTATACCCTAGTCAAACTTGAAATTAATTAAAACCTGTATATTACGGGTATAAAGTAAATCTTTGAATAAAACTATCATCAAAATCTTATGAATCATTATAGAAATCAAACATCACAGTAAGGATAGCGAAAAAACTACAACTAGATTGTTTGAGGATATTACTGAAAGCCATTTTGAATTATTATTTTAAATGTTTTCAATTTCATCAAACCTCTAAGCTACTTTGACCAACACCTCCTAGAAAGAGTACGCCTCAGCACGGGTTACCATAAATATCCTTTAGTAGTCCAAAAGTAATGACATATTTCGTATTTTCAACCACTGCGCAGCTTAGTACCCCTAACGTAATGACATCTTTCTTATTTTTCATCAACTGCGCAGTTAACTTCGTCATATCGGACTACTAAATTTATCCGTGCTGAGGCCTTCCTTCTTCTAGGAGGTGTTGCTTTGACTAAGTAAATGCAGCAAAGAAAAAAAAAATTTTAAATATATATTAAGGACACGACAACTCAATATCCTGTATAAAGAAATCTGATATTTTGAATAATCATTTTTCACCTCTCTTTCTCGTAAACATTTTGCTCTTTGTTTTCATGTTAATTCCAAACAACATGATTTAATTTTATTTTCTAATGGTCGTTGAACAGCCGACTCAAATTTTGGAATTACAACTACAAATGCTCAAATCCGTAGCCTTGTAATTTTGAAAACAATCTAGAAGACTCCTGCATTGGGAGAAATTTGTCCCCCTGGTGGTTTTTTATGATGGAACTAACCCGCATTTGCTTTACATGGAGAGGAACACGAACACCCTCCATGCTTAGTCTGACGGCAAGGGGACTCTAACCTTATATTCGTCTGTTACTGAGGATATTTTACGTCAGCACTATGGTCATATCCAAGGTTTTTCAATCATGTTCTTCACTTAAAGCTTAATATCATTTCAATACACAATTCACAGGTATACACTTACTTCTTAAGCATATTACACTTTTCTTTTGGTGAACTGAATTTTAAAACATGTTTCTTGATAACTTTAATAACGTGAAGTCATCGACATTTATGAATAAATTCATGTACTTTATACTAAGAGAAAATTTATTGAGACAATTTGTGAATGCTAAAAGGGATTTTATAATACTGTGAATGTTATCAAAAAATAAAAGTAAAATAATATAATAATAATTATTTTAATTATTATTATATCATTTTACTTTGAATGATTATTATATTATTTTTTAGTTATTTATAATTATGTTCCTAATAAATATAATTATTTTTATTACTGATACTTATTATTTTCACGAATTACATTTATGATTGTGATAAATCTTTAATGAAAAACAGGCATAAAGTTTCTTTTTCAATATTTATCTTTGAAAATAATAATTAATTTATCGAACTATCATTTTTGAAAATAATAGCCTTATTGTCCAGCTAAAAAACGATATAAAGAAGCAAATAGAATTTCGCTCAACTTATTTCTCTTTTTCACAGGATGTTTTCACAAGGATTCTTACAAGCATCTAAATTTCTTTCACATCGAAACTTAAACAAATTGATATTAATTTTCTGCAAACATATGGACATAGTTGGGGTGTGTATTTTTACATTTATAACAATAGAAAAGATAAATACCAAGAAAGTTAGTATTGAAATCATGGACACCTCTATGGACCACTTTTCTCACTTCGTGGAACTCTCCTTTGGATCCTCTATCTTAGCTTTTGTAGAAATAAGAAGCGGACAAGTGGGTGATGTATGATAAATATTAAATTTTTCACAATAAACATAATATATTTTTAAATCTTTTTATCGGTTACTGTTTAAGACAACAACAGAACTATTTATAATTTGAACAGAATTTAGTATTGTTTGTTGTTGTGAATAATTTCAGCATAATAATTTATTATTTGAAATTGAGTACGTGTTTGCTTGCAACATCACACATTTGTATATCTTAAAAGGTTCCTAACTTTTCACTACGTAAATAAGATGACACGAAGTGTAAATTTATCTTGATAACGATTTCTTTTTATTAAACAATTACGATTATTAAAATAATGCATCATTACAAAAGAAAATCTAAGCAACGGAATTTGTTTGAAGTTAACATTCCTATTATGCAGTTTAAAAAGATATACTATTTGATCAATTTTGAAAGTATACAGATTTAGACAATACTAGATATCTGCTATACGAATTAACTAACTCATGAAAAATAATCTAAGTTGCAGTAAAAGAAGTAGTTTACTTAAAATAATTGATTTTATTTACGAAAAATTGAAACATACGTTTTTTCCGTACTTTAAGTATTCTAATAAAAAAATTTTTGTAAATGTTTTAATGATACTAAACTTTTAATGGAAGCCTTTTTTTATTAAAATTTAAAGACAAATATCGAAACAAAACTGCAAGATTTTTTCCCTTTATCTATAAAGTATTGTAGACGAATTTCTTCCTGTTGTTTTAGTACTATAGTATAGAAACTTCAGGATAAAATTACGGTAAAAAATACTGTCACTTTGTGTTCAGGAGTCGTAAAATCTATTTTAGCATAAAATCCATTTTTACCATAAAATCCACTTTTACCATAAAATCCATTTTTATCATAAAATTTTATACCGTAATTTTTGCAGTAATATTTATTTATTTACAGTGATTCAGTGACTTGACAATAAATAGAACTGTAAATACCGCAATGCATCAGGTTTTTTGTTCCACAAAATTTTACGGTTAAAAAGTACTGGCACCCTGGGTACCGGTACTATTTACCATAATTGGTCCGGTAAAATTAGAAGCCTATAAAATTAAAGAACAGTACTATACTTTGATATTTGTAAGAATTGTTTCGAATAACCATATACAGTTTTTTTTCGAAAGACTGAAATAAAGACTGTGTATTTTAATGAATATACCGGGGGAGTCAAAACTAGAAGAACAAATTCGAGAGGAGATAGTTTGAGGATTGAGTACAAACCCGATGACCTGATATGTCACCAATTTGATTCTACATTATGACCCAGCTGATCGTGAACTTAAAACAATAATTTCATTTCTCTAATTAATATATATTTTATGTTTTCTAAAATAAATTCTTAAAAATTCTTTCAAATTTCCAAGTAACGCTATTTCTGAGATATTTAATGATTTGGTGAGTAATATGTCATATTTTCTAGTTATTTATGGACCTATTTCAATATAATATTTGACAATAATCATTCTTCTTCTACTTCTTCAGGCCATTGGCCAGGCTGCCTCTGGCGTGGCAGCCCTGGGTGGGCCCTGACCTTCTCTTGGAGTTTCCTCCATCTGTCTCTCTTTTTGGCAACTGTCCTCCAGGTTTTGATTTGTTGTGTGTTTGAAGTGTTGATGTCCTTTTCATCACTAACGATCCACCTAAAACTTGGTATTTCTCTTCGTCTTGTTCCTATAGGTTTTGATAAAAATATTTTTTTGTGGTTTCGGTCTTCTTGCATTCTGACTAAATGTCCAGCCTATTTTAGTCTTTGTATTTTTATGTACAACATCAGATTCCCTTAAGATTTATCAGCTTTGAGTTAGTTCTAATTCTCCATGAACAGTTTACCTGTGTTCCACCACAGATACTTCGTAATACTCTTCTTTCAAAAGTTGCAATTGCCTCCTCGTCTTTCGAAGTCTATGCCTCTAGGCCTTAGAAGCAGAAGTCAATACAGGTCTTAAAAAGTTTTAGATAAGAGAAATTTATTTCTTAATTTTAGAAAGTTAAATCTCATATATTTTCTCAGACTATGAAAACATCTACTAGCATTTGTGATTTGTTTAAGTATTTCTTCAGTATGGGCATAGTTGTTAAATTCTGCTTCTAAATAGGTCAATCAATCCACTTTTTCAAACTATATTCCTAAATTTCAAAGGGACTAATTTGAAGATCTGAACTTTAACACGGCATATACTTGGTCTTTTTTTTAGTTTTCTATTAAATTCATTGTTTTTGCCTTAGGTAAATAAAAGTAATAATAAGCTTTGTAAAATCAAGCCTTTGATACAAAAAAAAGGCTTGTTTAAGAGCTTGGGTAGTCGAAGCCACAATAGCAATACCGTAGGCTAATAGTTGGAGTGACTTGCTAAAGATATTTTCTCAGGTGTTTATGTTAGAATATCTGATAACCTTTTTAGAGCAATATTAAATAAGAGACAAGCCAATGTGTCTCCGTGACGTACGCCATTCTTCATATTCAACTGTTTTTGCGGTTACCCCGGATACAGATTTGTATCTTTGTTTTTTTAAGGGTATGAGCCACCATAGAGAAAAGTTTTTCTGTTATACTTAGTTCATGCATAGCTTCCAGAAGGAATTTCATATTAATACAATCATATGCAGTTTTGAAATCTATGAACAGGTTATGGGTGTCAATTCTATATTCCCTGAGCTTTTCCAAAAGCTATCTTAGGTGGAAGATCTGTTTGAATGTCGGATCTTCTTTTTCTAAGCCCACATTGATAATTGCCAATCATTTTATTAACATATGTTGGCAGCCTATCAAATAGAATTGTAGAATCAATGATTAATAATTTGAAAACATAAAATTAGAGATATTTTCGATAAATAAAAGTACCTGGGCGAGCATAGGTGGTGAGATTGACCATGACGGAAAAACGCCTCCAGGTTCACGCGAGAGTATTTCTAGTTCAGTCTCTGCAATTTTTTTATCTTTACGGTGCCTTCTCCCCATCAGAAATTTATTTATCTAGTTCTGAATTACAGTATAAATAGAGAGAGATACAGACCTAGGAATGATAATTCCAATAATACAATAATTTCCACAATAATGTTTCTCTAGTTTTGAATTACCCTATAAATAGAGAGAAAAAAAAAAGCTGGAAATAATAATTTCAATAACAAAATAATTTCAGCAATAACGTTTCCCTAGTTTTGAATTGCTCTATAAATATATAGAGAAAGAGAGCTATAAATAATAATTTTCATAACAGAATAATTTTAACAATAATACTTCTTAGTTTTGAATTACCCTATAAATGGAGAGAGAGAAAAAGCTGGAAATAAAGAATTTCTATAATTATTTTAACAATAATGTTTTTCCAATTTTGAATTACCCTATAAATAGAGAAAGAGAGCTGAAAATAGTAATTTCAATAATACAATAATTTCAAAAATAATGTTTCCCTAGTTTTGACTTACCCTATAAATAGAGGCAGAAAGAGAGCTGGAAATAATAATTTCAATAATAAAATAATTTCAATTACACAATAATTTTAACAATAATGTTTCCTTAGCTTTGAATTATTCTATAAATGGAGAGAGAAAAAGAATAATAAGTTTAATAATAGAATAATTTTAACAATAACGCTTCCTAGTTTTGAATTACCCTATAAATAGAGAGAGAAAGAAAGCTGGAAATAATAATTTCAATAGTGAGAGAGCAATAAAAAGTGCACAAATTATCGAAACACTTTTAAAAGTACGTAGAAACTATTTATTATGTTCTATGGACTATAAAATTATTTCCTAAAAATAAATAGTTCATTTTGTAGTACGGAGGCAAGTAGGATAAAAATAAAACAGTTGCATATCGTTATAGAGTTATAAAACAGAAATATGTACCTAAAACAGTATTAAGACTAAATCTTTTTAAATACGTTTATTTTAACTAAAATTTTATGAACTCTATAAAAATCTAAATTTACCCCAATCAGATTTTGATTAAATTTTCGCATTGAAATTAAAATATATTTGAAAGATAACAGGTTTTATATTACAAATAATATGCTTAAAAAGAAGTTAAACAAATTATCAAAGTAAAATTAAATTCAAGAAAACCAAATACTAAAAATAGTAAAGTCATGACTTTCAGAATATTTAAAAATAAAACAAACTGAAAAAAAATTACAAAAATGAATAATTAGTGTATATCAGAGATGTAAATTTTTGAGAGGTCTTATTATTTGTATTGATGGGTGTTAAATTTTTCAGTAGAACTTACAATTTTGTACTATGTAAGCAATAATAGTTTAAAGACCAAATTCGTTTATTTAAGTATTTTTAATACTTTAACACTATATTTTAAGCAATAGGTTTTCTTTGCGTTGTTTCTAATTCCGGATATTTTTTAAACATAGCGTCAAACTCACATTTCATCAATGTGAGCAATTAAGGAAATTAAAGTCAATTAACATGAATCTTAAGATAGTATTTAATGATTACAATGCTTTATCATTGATAATAAAAAACTAATTTATTTCAGAGAACTTAGCGGCAAATTGATTGTGTGTTTTCTAAATAAAGAAAAATTTACATCGTATAGAGATCTTTCGTTTTGATTTTTGCCATCATCTCAAAAGACAAAGAAAAAAAAAAAAAAAACGCGGAAAATAAATTACAAGAAACCAGCTTTCAATTTTTTTTTCAACACTCCGTTACATCTTAAGTCAATACAAGGTAGAGAAGAAATACGCTTTTGTTGTGTTGTTTCTAACTTCTAATGTTTTTTTAACATACGGTGAAACTCAAATTTCAGCAATAAATAAATAGTAATCAAAGTAAGGAAATTGAACTCAAAACATCTGAATCTTACACGAGTATTCTATGAATGCAATGCTTTATCAATGAGAAGAAAAAAGCATATTTATTGAGGATGACTTACCAGAACTTCCGACAAAATCAGCTATGTGTTTTCCGAACAAAAGAAAATACATAGAGTCTGAAAATCAACTCTTCATATTTTAAAAATGTTTTTTTTTTAAATATAAGATGAAACTCAAATTTTGTCAATAGCAGCAAGTAAGGAAATTAAACTCGAAATATAGAAACCGAGTATTTAATGAATGCACTGTTTTATCAAGGAGAATAAAAAAAAAAAACCCATTTATTGCAGATGATTTAGCTGAGCTTTCGACAGAATCAACTGTGTATTTTCCGAACAAAGATAAATACACAGTGTACAGAGATCTTTCCTTTTCTTTTTTTCTCATCATCTTGAGAAAAAAAAACAAGGAAAAAAATAGCAGGAAATCAATTACAAAGAACTTGCTTTGAAAGCTATTTAGGTACTTCTGAAAACTTCAATGAAAAAGTTTTCTTTAGCATTTCGTTACATCTAAGGTCAATACAAGTCAGGGAAATCCTTAACTCAAATCTTCTCCGGAAAAGAATACTTCATCGCCGAACCACAGCTCAACACTCACTAAGCTTTTGATACAACGAAAGCCATTTGGGACTCGGTAAAGAATATAGCAGAGAAAAGGAACTGAGATTTTCACTCGTTGAATAAGTAGGAGATAGATTTTATAAGTTTTATGTTACTTCTCCCTTCGCATTTTGTACGAAAAAAAAATATTCAAATAGAGCGAAAGACAGAAAATCGTTTTTTATGAAGCTTTGACATTGCTATGAAAGTGACACTTTAGAAAAACATATGTTTCTATCATTATCGATTTTATTTTTACTGTTTTCAAATTATATTTCAATAAAAGCGTTGAATGTCTGGGACGATTTAAAATTCATATTGTGTTTTATTATCTGATATTTGCTGTGAAATTTTTACTAGACTTTGCTGTAAAGATCACAGTAAATTGTTACTTTTTATGTAATAACTACAAAATATATCTGTTGTATATTGACTTTTCTGAACAGATTTGCTTGCGTAACCAGCTTTTGTTAAATTCACAATTTGTGCCTACTTTGTTACCATAGGTTAAATCTGCAATATCTAACAAGAAATTTTAAATAGATTCTTTAATTTTTTTAAATTTCACCCAACATACTACTAATTAGTAATAAGATTTGAATATATTTAAAATATCTTTCTGAACAACTACTTCAACATCATTTACAAATCAAAGTGCTAAACAGTTTAACTAAATATAATGAACAATAATTACGAGCATTAGTTTTCAAAAGTTGCATCATATTTTTTCTGAATTATAAAAATGTTTTAGAATAATTTTATCCACTATCAAAATTCCACTATCGTAAATTCTATTTTTATGATAAAGCTTTACGGAATCAACTTTCTAATTTACCTTAATTTTGCAATATCATTTACTGTAAGATTACTTAATTACTATAATTAAATTAATATTACTGTAAAAATTTCGATATAAAACGTCAAAGTAAAATATATTTCACAGATGCCGCACTCAGGGCGTCAATATTTTTAACCGTAATTTTAATCAGAATTTTTAACAGTCTAGCAAATCGTTGCACCTGTTCTGGTAGGTATGAATGGCCTATGTCTTCATTTTTTTAATCCTTGCTGCGGCAAGCCCAGATCACAATGTAGCCTTCATTTATGCGTAAATTAGAACATAAATTTTTCTCCAGGAAAAAAATCGAGAAAGATTTTTGTTATTAGGTAGAATTTTCTTTTGATGATATTGGTACAATTGTTCAACTGCCGGCCACAGAGATCATCATCAAAAATAATATGCCCCCGACAGCATCAGTTAGGTGAGTTTTCATTAAACTGCGTTCAACGAAATTAAAATAAAATTTTCTATTTGAATAATTTTCCTATATTCAAATGATGCATGGCATTTTTTATTAACAGTTTTCAAAAAGAGTTTGTTTTCAAAAAGGTAATGTTTCTAAGGAAACGTCACAAAAACGTTTCAAATTCTACTACAAAATACATAGAAACATTTTTAAAAACATGTAGAAACTGTTTGTTATGTTTTATGTAAGTATTTTTTTTAAAAATAAATAGGTCATTTTATGGTATACGAACAAGTTAGATAAAAGCAAAATAGTTGCATATTTATATGTAGGTCAAAAATAAGCACTTACAACAGCTTGAAAATGTTATCTTTTAAACAAAGTTCTCATTAACTGGAATTTTTGTACAGATTTTTAAAAAAAAATAAAATTTATTACTAAATTTTGGTTCAGATTTGTCAACTGAAATTATTATAAGTTTAATAGATTTTATATTTTATCCAGCAAATAATGTGTGCAATAAAAAAGAAAAAGTGCTAAATTTTATCCAAGTGAAGTTAAATGCTAGAAAATGTCATAAAGTTAAATTACAGCATGTATAAAGATAAAATACTTCATTCTTTTTAGGAAACAAAATTCTTGGTGCTGAAAAATTAACGCAGAAAGAGTAAA
Organism: Parasteatoda lunata; assembly: GCA_949128135.1. NCBI lineage: Eukaryota > Metazoa > Arthropoda > Arachnida > Araneae > Theridiidae > Parasteatoda > Parasteatoda lunata. The sequence goes on along the minus strand of OX421972.1, from coordinate 35,678,930 downwards.
TTAAATGTAAGAAAATAATGTATTTAACGAATATTTACTTTATTCTGACAGCTAAATGATATATAAAAGAAAATTAAAAAGCCCTAAAGAAAATTTATTTTCAAGGAGAAATAAAAAATAAAAAAAAGACATGAAAGCTTTTCAAGCATAAAACATTTATTTTAAAATATGTTTGAAAACATACATTACACTCAGTTATGTTAAGTTATAAGCTTGTTGTAAAAATTGATTGCTCTATCAAAAGGGATTTGAAGATAATTATCTATTTCGTCTTAGATGAAAGATATAAATAAAATAAACTTGAAAGAGATAAATTCAGCATATAGTTGCATGACTTGAATCAGCATGCTTTGATCGTTTTTAAAACTAAAATTTTAGTTATAGGCTTTGGAAGTTTGTAAGAGAATTAAATTCTTTAAATTCAAATTTTAACTTAAAATTGTTTGAATATTATAAGCATTTTAGTATTTGAATTTATAAATTAAACAGTTTGTAAACGAATTCAGTTACAGTTATCTTTAAATTTTTTTTTTAATGAAAGAGGATATAATACTAAAGTAAATATGGAGAATAAAATTTGTCTTGTTTTTTAAAATATTTTAGTTTGTATTTTAAAATATAAAAAAAAGTATAATATATTATTTTATAATATATTGGATTATTATAGGTTTAAATTGAAATTCTTGAAATTGAACCTTAGAAACCAAGGGTGCGAGGCCTCGTTAAACTGTTCTACTGTAAAGTTCTTGATTTTGAGCACAGGTCGTAAGGCTAGCAAAGCAAGGGAGCCTTCCCCTGTGCAGAGGATCAAAATTGCGATGGCATGTCCTCGGATCATCCTCAGGATGCTTCCCAGACCGTCGCCAATAGCCCATTGTGCTGCTATAGTACGACATAAACAAAGTACCTACCTACCATATCTCATTGTATAACGAATCGTTCAAAGCCATGTTCGTAAAAAAATCATTGATTGCTGTTTGGACCAGTTGCTTGTTTACTCTGTATAATATAATATAAAATGACATTACAAAACGGCTAAATATTTAGAAGCATGTTCGTAAAAAAATCATTGATTGCTGTTTGGACCAGTTGCTTGTTTACTCTGTATAATATAATATAAAATGACATTACAAAACGGCTAAATATTTAGAAGCATTATATGTTATATATGGAACCACAGAAAATCGCCAATAGATAAATACAGATATTCATATGCTGTTAGAATTATCATTCTAAAATTACGGTAAGATAACCGGTAACAGTCTGTTTATACAAATAACCGTAAAGTTGACAGTCTGGAACACTTCTTAACTTTTACAGTTTTGAAACCGTTTATAAGTGGCATGGTTTAAAAACCGTACAAATGAAATTTAACTAGACAATTGATTAATCTTATCTTAGGTATTTTATTAGGCAATGGATATTGTGGTAAAGTTGTGTTTTATCAAGTGAACCATAAAATGTAGTTTAATGGGTGAAGTAATCTTTTGTTATAGATGAGCAATACTAACTTTTTATTTGTTAAGTAACTTTGCTAGTGCTGCCATCTATGAACAGAGTTTTTATTCTAATAGGCCACCCTCACCAATTCGGGAGCTTAGGACTTCTGAAACTCTTCATGAGTAAAAGGAATGGAAGAAATAGTTTGGTGTCGACGCTAACATTTGAACCCCCGTTCAGCCGGTCATAAGATTGACAGATTTGTCCTCTTGGATATTGTATGTACGCAGCTTCAGGGAACTAGCTTACTTTACAAGGTGGGTCTAGTTCGTGCGATAAAATTCTGGTTGTTTAACCATATTGAGTAAAAACAGTCGATAAACGTCTTATCTCACAGTTAATAGTTTGAATACCATCTTTTTTATTGTTATTTGACTGTTTTGTTTGGAAGTGTTATAATAGTAATTAAATCAATTATTATTTAATCATTTGTTAGGAGATATTTTTAACCACGTACTTCAAATTGCTAAAAGGATTATTTTTAATACATAAATTTACAATTGTAATATATTTGAATTCCCAACTTATGTGTCTTAGGAAATGCGATGCATTATCTATTGCTAGGAAGCTAATTGCAACGCATTGTCTTTATATGTAAACGATATTAATATGCAAAACATGTTATGTCATCCGATTATCGGCGAATTTGAATCAGACGAATGTAATCAAATGATTCCCAAAAGGCCATACGTTTCCATGTTGGATAGTGTTGTCCAGTTGGTAGGTGATTAAGTGTGAATGAATACCCTGACAGATGAAGCAATACCGAATCATCTCCAGAATTAAGTGCCTTACGTTTAGTTCAAATATAGAGCTAGATTGTGACGAATGAAGGATAAACAAAGAGATCAAGCATGTTGAAATTGAAACTTTATTGTTGTAAAGATGTATAATATAGTTTCAGAATATATCTTGCAATTGCATAGTGGAAAATGTTATTGAAAGTCGAATAAAGTTTCTTTTAACTTTATATTAAAAATGTATTATCATTCATATTTGCTATTTCCAGCATTTAATATGTATATTTCTCTTACACTGAGTCAAAGAAAGTCTACATTTGTTTTTTGAGTTGGCTACAAAGAATTGAAATATCAAGGGTGTGAGCAGTCAATAGCATCAAAATGCAAACGTTCATAATTTTAAATTTCCGAATGAAAAGTCTTTTTTGCGTGGGCAACAGAAAGCTGAAACAAACTGAGCTACTAGGTTAGAAGTTTACAAGCGAATAGTTCATATCAACAAGCAAAGTGTTCTATGTTATGACTTAACCCTAGTTAAGCAAGTTCAATAATATTAATTTTTATTAATTATTCATTTTCCTAATACTTATCTTGTCTTCTGTATATGGTTCAAAATTACAAGGCTACGGAGTTGAACCATAGTAGTCATAAACTCGAAATGGAGTCGGGCTGTTCAACGACGGTTATGAAGTTATAAAATAAAATAACTTATTATCGACTAAAATGTAGCCATTGTAGACTAAAATGTAGACACTATGTAACCATTTGTGGTCGTCCGTCCTAAGCAATTGTCCATCAGTGTATATACAGGGTGTTTACAAAGTCCCGGACCCATTTTGATGTTTAATAACTCATAAAATAATGAAGATATAAACAAACTTATGGCATTTATTGATGGAATAACTCATATATTTTCCTTTTCCGGTTTGAATATCTTTACTTTTATAAATATCGTCTACGCGTGTGGTTAATTTCAGATAATTTCATTTTCCAGTCTAAATATCCGTACTTTTCTAAATATCGTCTGCTTATTAATTGCATTTTTCTCTCTTTTGTTTTTGGCAACTATTGCAATGTCATGTTTACTTTTGATGTGTTTGTTCTATGTAGTATTTTTCTATGTGATGTTTTATTCGAGCAGATATTAAGGAGAATGTATACACCACAAGAGATGCACGACCGAGTCATTGGGCCTTTCTTTTTTACAGAAAAGACTGTCTCATCAGTCGTATACTTAGACATGTTGGAAAACTTCGTATTTCCACAACTAGAAGAGCTTCAGCCACATATCTGCTTGCAACAAGATGGTGCACCACCTCTTTGGGGTATCATCGTTCGTAGTTCTTTGAATGACCATTTTCCAGGAAGATGGATTGGGCGAAGATGTCCAATTCCTGGGACACCCATATCACCTGATATAACGCCGCTGGACTTTTTTCTTTGGGAATTTATAAAGGACAATGTTTACAGGAGGATCATGTCGAACATTGATGACCTAAAAGCCAGAATTACAACCGCAATAGCCTCTGTGGATGCCGACATGCTTGCCGCTACCTGGCGTGAAATTGACTATTGACTTATGATTATTGATTATTGATATTCTATGTGCGACGAAGGGGGCACACGTGGAAGTTCATTGACAAGGGTCATGAAACTTTTTGAGTCTATCTAACCTCTTATGTTATTAATTTTAATCTGTCTTTATTATTTTATGAGTTATTAAACATCAAAATGGGTCCGGGACTTTATAAACACCCTGTATTATATTTTTTCAAAAACATTTTGGTAATCTATTCATTATCTATTAATCTATTCATCTATTTGGTAATCTTTCATTGAGGACTAAAAATAGGCATTTTGATATCTCGAGATTGGCCAGGTTTAAAAAATAAAGCTTAATTTCATTCAGATATTTTATCCAAGAGCATTATTGTTTAATATTGATAGAAAATAGATATTTAACATAACATAGTTATTATTCTATTTTTAATTATCACCCATGTATGAATTTTGTATGGGAAACCGTTGTATGATTATTATATTTCATTCATAATAATAAGGATGAATGTCTTAGTGATTGAAGTAGTGAAAAAATAATAAATGATGACGCAGTAATAGAATAAAGACAAAATAAAGTGAAAATATCATTCAATATCAGAAATATATATTATTTTAATCATAATAAATCCAACTCTGTCTTATAGGGAAATAGAAAGCTGTAGAAAAAAGTGATAGCTATAAAATTACTGGAAATTACTTATTATTGAACTAATTATCGAATGTAATTTTTTTATTTCCTCTTAATTAATATACACTTGTCTACATACCCTAGTAATTTAAAGTTTCTAAGTCTTATAGTTTTTGTGCAGCAAAACCAAATGTAACGCTAGGTTGAACACCCAAAACAGCGGTTGGAGTGTCGGGAAGAACAGCTTTTAATTACAGAAGGATTGTCAAAGTTTGTGCTTTTCGATCTACTATTTCAGGGAGTTTTTCATTTCAACAACCTGAAAGAAGGAAAGGAAGACCGGGACAGTATATTTCAAAATAAGAAGAAAATACGAACACAAGCGGCATGAAAGTTATCAAGACACTTTAAAGGATATGAAATGCCTTGGAATATCGTAATTTATTTAAAAACAAATTGAAAAAATAATATATATATATATCTGTGTGTGTGCAGATCTTTAAAACCTATAACTTTTGATAATAAAAAAAATAATACAAAGTAATAGGCACACTATTTTTACACCTCCAGAATTGTTTGAAAATGTATAAAATAATCAGAAAATAATCGTTAACATCGAAAATTTTGATGCCCTTATTATGTTAAATTCAATTAATTAATCCTGAAGTTACAGTTTGACAGGGTTACGGTCTGGACAACCAAGAGAATAGATCGAATTCGATTAATGATTCCTGAGGTTACAGTTTGACAGGGTTACGGTCTGAACAACCAAGAGAATAGATCGAATTCGATTAATGATTCCTGAGATTCGCCCATATATATACATATATATACAATCTTATTCCATTCAATTTTATTATGACATCTTTACCTCATCTACTAAAGAAATCGCAGCTGCCTGGCGTAAAAAAATAACAAGAAAAAATATGCAATATGTAATTTTAAAACTAATATTTTAATATAAGAAATAAGCAATATGTATTAATTGCACACTTAGAAAAAAGTTCTTGACAAAACTACTAGAATCTGGCAAACTGTACTGTATTGTTTGGCTATCAAAAAGTACGGTAATTTTTATCGAAGCGCTTTAGTAATGGTTTTGGTTTAGTTTACAGTATATATATTTTTATAATATTTGTTAAAATTTAGTAGATGAGGTAAAAATAGGCAGTTTTATTATGATATCTTTACCTCATCTACTAAAAAAAAATTGGCAATTTTATTATGATATCTGGGGTACGCTTACAGATCTACTTCCTCATGGTGTACCCTGGTAACGTATTTTGACGTCTAAGAGATCTGTAGTTTCCAGCCCGTCTTCTCATTGCTCCCACCTCTACCTGTTTCGTTTAGAGCTGGTACCTGATCCCTTTTGTTCTCTGTGCAAGAGCCGAGCTGTTTTCGATGGCGGCCAAATTCTGACCTGCAGGGCCCTCCGCGGGTCGTCGTCTACCGAGCGATATTGGGAAGCAAGAGTGCTCCTGAGGAAATGACTTTTTACTTTCTTGTTTTGTTCCTGTGTTTTTGCTTTTTAGCATGTCAATTCACCTCTGCCATTTGAAATAAATAAATTATGATATCTTAGAGCACTGCAAAAACAATTTATTCGGTTAAATTTACTTCACAATTTTTGAAATTTTTTTTTACTAAATTTGTTGTCAAATGTTCCATAATTTTGAAAACCAGTGTTTCTGGTAGAACTGTTGCCATATGAATGTTTTTTTCCTTATATTTTGGCTTTCTTACCAGAACTATGTTTTCTTTACCATACAGTACGGTAATTTTACCAGAAATAAGATAAATATCTAGAGCTTGATAAGTTTGTCCACTTTAGTGAAGTATTGTGAAGTACTTTTTGTTAAAAAAAATCAATTGTAGCTGAAAACTTAGCTGATTCGAAACATACTTGGTAAATTTTTGAAATACGATAATAGATTTATTTAGCATTTAAACTGAAAATGACAAATGACATTCGCAAAATATAAATACCCATTTAAACTTATCAAATTAATTATACTTTTACATTTGTTGAAACTTTTGATTATTTTTGTACTATAATATGCTACACGCTTTTTAAAACCAACTTTTTCTTTATATTTTTACTATTGAAAATGGGCATTTTATATAATTTTATGCAATTGGATGACAAAATGTTTTTTTTATATTATTCTATTCATTTTTCGAATTTTATATTTATCTGTTTTCTAAATTGAATTTAATTTGAAGGGTGCAAATAGTATTATTTTTCTTTTTTGAATAAGGGTGTGACTCTAATTAAAAGTTGAAAGTTTGATGCTCTGTAAATATGCATATTTATTTAAATCTATCTTTTAAATTAGTCTGTTTAAACTGACTTTTTCTTCGCAGCTAGAATTAATTATATTGAAATTAATGCATTTTAAATATTTCATTCAAGATTATTATATGTTATTCAGATTAATAATGTCTTATTAGACTTAAACATTTATGTAAATATATTTTGTTTTGCCGATAACTTTTTTCTGCATTGTTTCCCAAAGTACAATGTTTTAGGCTTTGCTTTAATTTTAAAGCAGTGATTATGTTAACTTTAAGGAAAAATTATATGCATGCATTATGATGTTTCTGATAAATAATATTTTTTTATAATTTCGATACAGTATCATAGGTGATTGAATTTATTTGAATTGCTAACAAGTATAGATAAAAAAAGATTCATTTTAATAAACTAATGCATTTTAATTAAACACGTAAGCACAAATATCCTTTAAAATATGAATTTAGGATAAATTTAATCACTAATTGTAAGGAAAATATGTAAACCTTAATGGTTAATACTAGGAAAAAAAAAGAGAAAAAAAGACTCATTAAAATCCGTTTCTATGCTTGTTTTTTCAAGAAGGTGATTCAATGAAAAAATATTTTTATTTAAAAAAAAAAAAAGACTATAGGGTTTTTAACAGAAATTGCACGCGTACCAATTTTTTTAGAGTCAGAAAAAACATTTTTTTATGAATTCATAGTCTCCATTATTCTAAAATTATTTCAGAATTTTATATTTATATATCATGAACATTTTCTGCAAAATTTAATAGGATATCCACCTAAACAATTTTAGTTTCCTAATTAAAGTCTTTTTACTGTTATTGTTTCTAATGGTGTTATTGCTCTTCTGAAAAAGCCAAGATCACCAGCCATTGAAGGCGCGAATTATGTCAGGTAGAAGCGCCTTTCATTTGACAAGTGAGCAACGCTCGAGTTAATGTGCGACTTAGCTCAGAACCCCCAGATAGATGGCAGCACCACTCATTCGTGAGGCTGCTTCCACAATTTAGCCACATATCTAAAGAGAAAAGAAATTTCTCCAGATCTCTGTACCCGCGGTACCGCTCAGCGAACGACCACAGGACAATCGATTCCACAGATTTTACGAGCATGTTTATAACATGTACTTGGTGCATCTTAGCGGATTTGAGAATTGAAGTCCAGCTTGTCCGAACCAAAGTCTGATGTTCTTACCACAAGGCTACTACAGTCCTCAACCTCTTTTAAGTGTTTAAGTCTTTTTAAACTTGTTAACAGAATGCTATGATTCAATACGAACAAGATTTATCACGTATAACTTGAAAGTTTTTTCATTGTTAGATTGTATTTTTTTAAAAATATATATTTATAATTGGGTATATATGACCTATGCCACAACCTCCATTTTCTTTGTGTTATTCCAAGTAAAAGTGTTTCTGGGAAAAAAACGGGGTGTTTATGAGAATCAGTTTTTTTTTTAAAGGGAATAGTGTTTTTTTTTTTTTTTTTTTCATATTATACCCGAACAATAAATTTTTGTATATTTCATGCTAATGACAGCGTAATATATTTGGGTGAATAACTTTAATATATTTTTCATAACTTCTAGACTAGAAACGAACAAATTTTCTTGAACACTGAAAAGTATAAAGGTATGTAATACAATTTTCTTTTTTAAATTCTACTCAGTAAAATTAATGAAATTCGGTTACTGGATTCTGAAGATCAAATATCTAATAAGTTTATAAAATTGCTAGTTCTTTATTTAATTCTGTAACGTAACCATTTTGTCTTAAGAATACAGTTTTATTCAATTGTGGGTGAGGGAGACATAAAAATTGATTAAATTGAATTGAATTTTATGCTACCTAGTACTGTCGTTGTTATGAAGAATATTGTTTTTAATTTTTGAGAAATACATCCTGCATACAATTATTGCTAGAATATTTTTCGATTCAATGGTAATTTTTTAAGAGCGAACTTATTATTCAAAAATGTACGACTTCGTAGAAATTTATAATTTCTTTTCTTGATTAAAAATTCAGTAAACATATTTGTCGGTAGAATACATGAGATCTAATCAAAACTTTTCGAAAGCCTCTGATTTCGAATTCATGTGTTATAAAGCAAGATATCTATCATATATTAAATACTTAATACGGTATTACAATTCAAACTACTCAGATAATTTCTTAATATTTCTCAAGAGGATAATCGAAGTTCTGGATTTGAGTGATAATGAAATGAGTGTTTAGATTAATGCTCGAAAATTAATATACATTTGAAGACAATGGACCATGCAAGGTTTATCCAGTACTTCGTTCATTTTTAATGATGATTAATACTGATTCTAATACGAATTTATCTGACTCATTGCCTTTACAACTAATTATTTTTTTAAGGAAAATACAGTAAAAATAAATACAGTAAAAATAAATACAGCAAAAATAAATACAGTAAAAATAAATACAGTAAAAATGAATAATAAAGATCGTAAGGCATGACTGTTGGGCTATGTGACAAACAACTTTATACAAACATGCAGCGTTATTTCAAATTATTATTGTTATTAAAATGACACAAGCTTACAAAACTTTAGTTAAGGAAAAGTTAATACAATGTGATAATGGATTTTCATAGTTTCAGGTGTGCCGATTTTAAATATAGTATTCTTTTTATTAGTCACATAAGGAATTTTTATAAACTAGTTTTGAATGTCGAGAAATAATCCCTATATTCGAGTACTATAGAAATTAAACTGTTCCTATATACATGAAAATGAGATATTGTTTCTGATGTACAGTGTACAAAAAAATAAACAGAGCCCCCTGATTAAATTTTTATTAAATGATTGCATCTTCACATTCTAGGATTTAATCTTAAGAGGACGCTTTACCGCCGGAGATACTTTTCACCACAAACGCTCTTTTCCCTATATAACTAATTTAAAATTTGAAGTATATTAAAAGTAAGTTCTGTTCAGTTTAGAATAATCCATGAAGTTTCAAACAGTAAATAGAAATTTTAAAAATAGCAAAATGAAAACACATTTTGAGAAGACATCTAAAGAAAACGCAACGGGAAAGTTCACTTCCAAAACTTTGTTGCTTTTTGATATTTCGAAATTTTTTTCCAGAAATTAACACTTCGTGACAGTGAGTGAACTCACTTTTTCTGTACTTAAAACTTTAAATCAGTTATGGAAGGGAAAGAGAATTTGCGATGAATAGTTCCTCTAGCGGTGTAGAGTATCCTTTTAATGGTTTGAGAGGGTGATGTCTGATATGCTAACTAATTAGTGCAAACAATATTTTAAATTATGAAATCAGGCGCAAAAACGCACTTTCTCTGAATAAACAAACCTTTTTTTTTCGACGGATTAGGATTTTTAGCCCCGGCTGGATTATTGATAGGGGATAGCCACAATTCGGGAAATATGGTCCCTATAGATTGTTCAGGAGAGAGGTTTACACTTTGGAGCCCTAAATAATAATTTTATTTTTTGGGCATTTCGCAATATTTCGTAAAATTTTTAAGCGAATTGAAAATTTTTTGTACATAATTATAAATTTCGTTTATTCTCAGACACTTCCGTGCAAAAAATAACTTTTAGTAACTAGGGTAAACTGACCAGTCAAGGAACACTTTAGCTTAGCTTCTCTTTAAAAAAAATCATAATTTCCAAATGCGTAACTTTATTTATTATTAGGGAACTTACATAATATTGTTTGAAGCTTTTGGTGGCTCAAATAATAAGTTGTAAGATAACCAAGTGAAGGAACAGTTCTCACCAGTGAATAAACACTAAATTTTCCAGTCAATGAACACTTAAATTTTGGAAATTTTCGATGCTCCTTAGGAAAATTTCTAAAAAAAGACTTTTCTTGGAATTATTACATATAACCACAGTTAACGCGGAAAATTTCACTAAGTCATGAAATGGAAAGAAAAGCTGGATTGAATACAGAATTAAAAATAAATGTTTTTAATTTTGTTTCTCACACTTTGATAGTCGATTCTAAATCAGGAATATTTATCATTGTGTAATCCGATGATGTAATTATTATTATTATTATTTTATCCCTTTTTTGCTTACTCTTTTTCTCTTCATTTTTTAAAGCTTTTTTTTTTCCTTTTTAAGCATTTCTTTTGTCTTCATCATACATTATTGCTTTAACTTTTTTCTGTTATTTCAGTCTCTTTATATTCTTACCATTTTTATAAAGTTAATGCAAAAGGTAATTTATTTATTTTTCTTTTAATTTGACCTTCCGCTTTTTCCCAATATTTGGCCAATCTAAATGCTGCTACAAAATTTCTTCTGATTTTCCAGTACCATTTCTAGAATTCCTCATTGGATAATAGATGTGAGAAAGGAAAATCCATCTCTCTTTAGTTTTTAGCAGTACTTACCATTTTCGGATTATTATTACTTTATTTTTTAATTATATATAGAATCAATTGTTTTTTCAACAATGCCTCAAGAAGACTTATCTCAAAATCAGTTTAAAAGATTAATTCATTTTCAATGTAAGTTGTTTCAGCTTCAGTGCCAAAGTTGACTTAAAGACTCTTTTTGCAATAAGTTCTTCCACATTGAGAAAATCACGGGTGGATATTTAGAAGATAAGACTCTTCTGTCAATGTTCCTCAAAAAATTTGTAGCATACCTTGATAAATTTCATTTTCAAGCTTCTGAAGAAATTGTACATCGTTACTCTCGAAGTATGTGTTTTGTTGATAAACTATCTTGCTTATTAAATATTTATGTCTGTCTTGAATTCATTTGTTAAAGTCACCGCTTTCAACACCGAATGGAAAAGTACCACATTTCTTAAAAGCATTTTAAAATTTAACTTCATCAATTGATGCCTCGAAAGCTTATTTAAAAAAGGGAGTAAAATTTCTTCTACTTATTATTTTACAACTCTTTTGTTTTCAAGATTTAATGGAAGATTTTAATGAAGCTTTCAATGCTCAAAATACGCATAGATTGCAAGGTTGGTGTGTATTAGTTGAATAAGGTAGGAAGCTAATCCAGATAATTTACTTTGATGTACAAATTTTGCTCGGTTTCAAATTGATATGAGATTTATGCCCACCCAGAAGAAGCAAAATAGGGAATTTGATAGCCTTTTGAATTATTCATGGATAGAAGCATTTGCAATTTATTCGTAAAATGTTTCTGCGGTCATTCATTCACTTCATGAATAACTTTTTCCAATGAAATAATGTAGCAAGAACTGATTCTGCAATACTTAGAGGAATTCTTCGGAGGAAAAACTACCATTGCAGGTACTTTTTTTCCACTTACTGAAATGTTTGCCAAAACAGTTTTTCTGTTCTAGGAACTATATAATATAAATTTTTATAATTTTTAATGCCAAAGATTTTTCCTGCTTAAGGACAGTATTCAACGCCTGTTTCATTCGCATTGTAGATGTGATCACTTTCTAAAAGGATGCCAGGGCTACTTTCCTCTTCAAGATTCCTCTGAAGTTCTTTAAACAACTCTCGATTATTATTCCCTGTAAGGGAAGCTTTTCCTTTTGAAATTATCTTCGCATTGCGCGGAGTTATCAGTAGATGTCTTAAAAATGCTTCATCCGTTTTTCACCTGGATGATTGTCTTTAAATAGATTTTTCATACCCGTTTTCGTCATGACGTTACAGACCGCATTAGGATAATAATTTAGTTAATTATTGGCGCAAAAAGCCAGCAAAGAAATGTTCTATTCAAGTTTTTATTATATTTATTTAGTTTTCGATGAGTAAACATAGTTTATTAAGCTGTTTAACGCATGGTGTACTTAACCACTAGATTTATAAAGATAAATTATAAATAAATTATACACTACTGGCCGTTAAAATTGCTACACCAGGAAGGCGAAACACCACTAACGTGAAATTTGCAGGACTTATAAAGCATGTTGTGGTATGCAAATGATAAGCTTATCAGCGGATTTATGCAAAGCAGTCGGCGGTAGCGACGCATACAAGGTGTATAAAAGAAGAGATATGACAGTAAGTTTCTCATACAGAAATTGAATTTGAGCGTTGTTCTTGGTAAAAATTTTTTTGTTATGCCTCGTGTAAGAAGGATAAATGCTTACCAGCACGTGTCTGAGCTTGATCGAGGAATTGTGGCCTACCGGGATTGCGGTTTTTCATACAGAAGTATTATTGCTCGCGTTGGTCGAGATCCCATGACTGTTAGCAGAATATGGAATTGATAGGTTCATGAGGGTCATATGGAACCCCGTACAGGATCTCAGTGGCCCCCATCTTTAACAACCGAGAAGTCAGTCATGTTAACCACATGGCCTTAAGGGATCGTACAGCTACGTCACGAACCCTGAGTCAACAAATGGGGTCATTTGCAAAACAATAAGCGTCTGCACGAGCAATTCGATGACGTTTGCAGCTGCATGGACTATCAGCACGGTGACCACGCCTTCCGTTACACTTGACGCTGCATCGCAGACATAAGCACCTCCAATGGTGTGATCGACGATGAACCTAGACGCAGGAAGTGAATGACGTCGTCTTTTCAGACGAATTCAGGTTCTGTATACAGCATCATGATGGTCGCATACGTGTTTGGCGACATCATGGAGAACTCCCAATGGCAACTGGTTAGAAGTTTTAGAAGCTGGAAGAAGTCACTGGTTAGAAGTTTTTTTTTTTTAAATTTTTAGAAGAAGTTTGATGTACAATATGACTTAAGGCAGGGCTCGAAAAATCGCCCGTCCGCCGGTCCTCGACGGTTAAAAATTCCCTACGGACAACGAATTTCTCGAATCTGACATCCGTGCGGACGGCCATTTCCCCGTTAAAGTTCGTGATACACTTTCAATTTTTGTTATTTTACAAGAGTCTATCGCCTCACTTCTGTAATGACCCTCTAATCTAGAAATACAGCAACATACTGCGCTTGGTGGAATTGATGTTTTCTCTGTCTGGGAGTACTGCAGCGGTTGAAAGGAGCTTTTCAGTAATGAACTTACAAAAAAAAACACATTACGTACTGGTCTTAACAAGAAGCGTTAAACGCAATTATGAACATCTACCTAAATGGAAAGCCCCTTTCAGATTTCTGAGCACAAACCTCTGCACATCATTAGATTGATTGTGGAACTGGCAAACGTCATATTTGATTCATTTAAAAAACGCAGTACCCTCGGATAAATTGACATTCCAAATAACTTGACCTTTCTCATTTAAATTATTTCATATAAGAAATAAATTATTTCGTAAAATAAATACTAGGTTACTATTAGTATACTGTATAATGTAATCTTAGTAACTACTAATTCATTCTGCAATTTATATGATAAATGTTAGTAATAAATAAGAGAAAATTATATTTTTATTTATTTAGAAGCGACGGGTTAGTTTCAAAGGAGGACGGGTACATGGTTGGACAAGCCGTCCTCGGGGACGGTTAAAATTTCCGAGTTTTTTCGAGCGCTGACTAATGGTACAAGAAAATTAAAATTTTTCTTTTATTTTCATTAACTTGGAAAAATCCCTCTAAAGTAACACTTGTTCATTCATTGGTTTTTCATTGTTTGGTAATTCAGATAATAAACTCTGTACTTGCGCATTCTATGATGCCTAAAATAAATAAAATATAACTTCACTAACCATATTTTGAATTTTCTTTTTCACAATGAGAAAAATAAAACTATTACATGCAATTAATTGTACTTTAAATGGATAACTACAAACACTGACCTTATAATTTTGTAGAAGAAATAAGGTGTTGCACAGATACTAACAAAATGAAAAAATTTTCCAGAGAAGACAACGTGACTATGTAACCTAATGCATTGTCAGGTGACTTCCTATTGTTAGGTAGTAAGCTACTGTTACCAATCAATCTACTTTAAAAATCTTTTTTTTATTTTTTAAAAATATATATGAAATGCTTATTCACTGGGGTGTGTTCCTTCACTAGTTGGTTTACCCTATTTATTATTTTCATTTCTTTATTTAAAAAAAGTTGAATTCTAAGGAATACAATTTTCACATCATTTTCAAGAATGTAATTTTATAAAACTGTCCTTAGCTGCCTGAATATTTAAGCTAGGTTTATGAAATTTTGCGCCGTTATTTCATTTAATAATCAACGCAATTGGTATGAGTTTCCAGCTTTTAATTTTTTTAGCATAGGGTGTTTAAAAACATTATTTTTTGTTTCTAATTATTCTCTAAATCCTCTAAAAAATTAAACTTTTATTGATAAGTAGGTATGTGAAACCGCATGACTTGAAAACTTCCAAAGTTTTTAAGTAACTGAATATGACAATATGAAATATGAAAAAAATGTGTTAGTACAAAAGTATTTCCATTATTTTGCTCAACCCATGTATTTTAAAGATAAAAAGCACATACTAAAGTAAAAGAATTATTCTGAAAAAGAAAGTTTTTTGAAAATTTATGTAACAACTATCAACATCATAAAATATTGGAAATGGTGACTTTTGAATAAATTCATGCAAAAAAAAAAAAAAACTAAAAATAAAGTTCTGTTTTCAGGATAGTTATTGAAAACATGCATATAAGAAGAAATGAAAATTTTATTCAAGTGAAAAATGTTTATTTGAGCTTGTTTTTCTTAAGTATTCCCTCTTCGAACATAAAATATCTCGTCGAGCAATAGAAAATAAAATGTATTTTATTTAAAACGAATGCAGGCGTTACCTTTATAGGTATGCACTTTCTCTTAAGAATTATTACTTAAAAATAAAATAAAGTGTCTTAAAGTATTTTGTCATTTAACTCTATTTAACTATGTATATAAAAAGTATAAATATTACTGAATGTCGCTATTCAACAGATGAAATTTCTTCCGAAAATATTGTGAAACGTACTTATATTTAAAATGTAATTAGGATTAATAATATTAGGATTGTAATTAGGATTAATGACATTAGAAGTATTAGGATTAATAATATTTTCGACCAATTTTTCTTCAACTTTGCGTTTTTTCATAAAAATTACAATCATTAAAATGTTGTAAAAATTCATCAACACAAAAAAATGTTCTGACTTATTTTAAATAAAATCATAAAAAAATATGAAATAATAATTGACTTTTTTTTTTTGTACGAAACTAACGTTAAAATTTGTTTTTGACTGCAAATTGTTTCGATTCACTTAAAAAGCTCTCAATTATTGCGAAATATGCAAAAAGTGAAATTAACCTTTATGGTTTCAAACTTTCAACCACTCTCTTGACCAAACAATTGGGACCATACTTTACAGATTGCAGTTCAGTGTCAAGAATTCATATTCGTCAAAGAAAAGGTGTGTTTATTTGGAGAAAGTACGTTTTTATGTCTGATTTCCCATTTTATTTAGTCAGTACTAATTAATCAGAATTTTAAGTTTAGGCTTTTGAACAATTGAGATTCTTATGAGTGAAAATCCGATCATTATATCAAAAGTTATAAAGTTGCTCACTTTTTTGCTCATTATATTTCATGTGAAAAGCAACATCACGCTGATCACTTTGTATAAAAAGAAATAATTTAAACATTAACTATTATTTATGTGAACTCAAAACTATTTACCATTTGAAGAAATCATGTTAAAAACATAAAATGGATTTAAAAACATATAAGTGTAGTCACATACTCTAAATATATAGAAAACACTTACAGTATCCACGATAAGTGATCAGTATGGTGAACACAATAAAAAGTAGTGAAAACTTAAATTACAACTTTTCGTTTTTATCAAATTCACCTGCATTATAATAACATAATAATATAACTTGAATATAAATAATAATAAAACTTACGTCAAAAAACTTTTATTTTATTACAATATTTCAATCATTTTCAGCATCTTACTAAAATATATAAAATTACTTGAATTAAAAAACATTCCAACTATTTAAATTAAGATCTTATATTTTATTTCATATTCCAAACATTTCAGCAAGTCTAATATAAAAATTATTTAATGTTTCAAAGAGAATGAAAATTCTTGTTTGAGAACTTTTGTTAAAAAAGTGTAATACAAAAACTGTATTTTGAAAATAATGTATTTAATTTTATCAATGAAATAAAAAGTTTTTTGTGGAAATATTTTTTTATTTGAAGAATGTTTTCAATCAGTTGTAGAATTCGTAATGTACGGCGGTTAGTTTTAAAGCTCTTTTCATTTTTCATTGTCAGTTAAAAATTCAACATCTTTTTTGTGAAGTTTAAAAAATGTAAAAGTTCTTTTTTCTTTTCCTACATTTATGTAAATATTGACAAAATAACTAATTTATTATTTTATGCACGAAACAAAGTATTGAATTGAATATAAAAGCGTGTGTTACATTATGTTTGAAAGCAATAGGAAATACTTTGAATCAAGAAGAATATGCTTCGAATTATGAAAACTTAAATATTTGATTTTCCTTAATTTAAATAAAACATTTCGAGCATAGGAAAAACAGTAGCTACCGAATTCTTAAAATAATTACAGAAATGTGAAATAAGTACGAACGTATAGCAAAAAATAATAAATAAATATTTCATATTTCTTTTTACCATACCGAACTTAATAGTTAAATTTACTGCTTTTGTTTTAAAGTATTTATTCCTAGCTGCTTATGTTTCTCAAGAAATATTCAGAAAATTATTTTGTTCTTCTGCATTACTCTTACAAGCATTTTAACTTATCTTTCAATTTAAACTATATTCCTATTTTATTTATATTTTTTTTATAATTTAAAAATGATTTTTATAATATGGAACTTACTTTATATTAGTTTTATGCATTGAATTTGCATAAATTTTTTATCTGCTTTTAAACAAATAATCGAAATCTTCTGGCCGATGCAACTGATGTATTGAAAAATAAATTGAATAAAACCTTATGTAGGGAGACTTGTACGGTCTTCTGCAATCTGCTTATAAAACGAGATTTGAAATTTAAAAAAAAAATTTTTTTAAATGACCATTATACGCAGAAAAAATGAGAAACACGCTGAGGACAGAATTACCAGTCGACCAAGGGCAAATATTTTAGTAATGATAGCATGGCATAGACAGTTTTGAAATTAATAGCACCATATTTCGAAAAATATTGTACTTTATTTTGAGACTTGAAGAAAATAAACTTTTATTATGCCTAAACAAAGTAAAACTATTTCTGTTATTTCTGTCGGTTCAGTCAGTTTTCTTTAAACATCTGACTTTTTTGAAATTCAGTTTCTCATTAACTATTCAATCAATTTCGCTCACATTTTGCAAAAGCCATGCAAAATTATGTTCCTTAAAACGACGCGAAAAATTGCATACCTTGCAATTTAAAAAATTTTCAACTATTGTTAAATAAAATAATAAAAAATAATAAATATATACTAAAAGTTATTCTTTGCATGGAATTATGTTTGGATAAATGAATTTTATAATTGTGTGCAAATATTTTTTAATTCGCTTAAAAAGTTCGTGAGATATAGCGAAATACGGAAAAATGTAAAAGTAACATTAAAGGGCTCCAACTTTCGAGCGCGCTCCTGATCAAAGTATTGAAACCATATTTCCCAGATTGTGACTACCCTCTGTAATTTCGGAGTCAGAAATCCAAATCCACCGAAAAAAAAGTATGTTAAGAGAAAGTACGCTTTTGTGCCTGATTTCGTAACTTAAAATATCGTCTGTACTTATTAATTAACATACTTGTGGTCACCCCTTCGAGCCAAAAAATTATTCAGGGATTGTCTGTTTTTTTTTGTTGTTGTTTTTTTTGCTCACTGTACTTAAGAATAGACATTTTTTTTTATTTTTAAAGACGGCAGGCACTGAACTTTCGTTCTTTGCCATAGAAGATGCCGGAAGTATTGCTCATTTATCGTCACACAGTGGGCCCCTGTGAACCGAAGTCACAGAGGCGAGCAACGTTACCCACGCCACACTGCCACAAACCCGTTCATAGAGTGGGTCACGTTCACTCATTCACACATCAGAAAACAACACACAGAGAGAAACATCCATGCCCAGAGCGGGATTCAAACCCGCGGCCATTGGCTTTGCAGTCAGACACGCTAACCACTCGGCTACCTGGCCGGCTAAGAATAGATACTTTAATGTTTCTCAACTATTCTGCTCTTCTAATGTTCAATAACATGAAGTAATATGAAGTAATACCATGAATGTTCAATAACATGAGGAATTAATCTAATTTCATTTCCTTACGAGATATCTATTTCATCAGGGCAAGATTTGTCAGTTAAATTGCTTTTTTTTAAATGTTTGTTTTGATGCCCGTATAAATTTCTAAACCTAATAATATTTTCAATTGGAAAACCTCCTTTAATATTTTTTTCAAAAACATATATTCATATCTTCATATTTTGTACATCATTCATACATTTTCTTTATATCAATCATTAGTTAAAACTAACATAAAGTTTAAGTTTTTTTTTTTAAATATGTATTTTACGATGATATCTTTAATATTTTATGAGAAATATTGTTTTATAGTAGTAGAAAGCACGATAAAATAGCGATGGCAATGTAACATTTCCCTTATTCATGGTTATAAATGAAGTTAAATGTTCATCAAAGATTGTGCTTGCTGATAAATTAGCTCATATGAGAGTATTTAAAGGAAAAGTAGATTAAAATATGTTTGTACCCTTCCTGTACTGATGCCTTAAGAATCCCGGTTACCATGAATCTTTTCAGTGGCAATGGATTTATTAACGATTATAGTATAGTAGTTATAGTAACTCTTGTTTTCCCTAGACAGATCCAATATTAGTACACATTGATCCAATATTAGTACAATTAAAATATGCATAGTACACAGCACATTTTTTTAAAATAAAAGTAAATGAGGTAATGTCGTACTTACTTTATGCACTAAACATTTAGTAACAGCGTGCTGTTTTGTTATGAACGAATCCTGTTTACTTTGGCTTTACATTCAATTAATGCTCTCATATGAATTGATTAGTGCTATGGAATCCCTGATGCACTATTTAAACCTTCATTTATAATTAAGGCTAATGGTTTCTACTCAGCACTAGCATCACATCTTTATTTCTGACATTACCACACGTGTTCACTTTCTATGAGGGCAATCTTAATACAACATTTTATGTAACAAAATTTATGCAATCTTAATACAAAATTTTATGTAACAAAATTTTTTGATATTTTTCTTCTCACAACATTTTCTACTTTTGCTAAAATAATTCATTAAAATTAAATTGACTTATTAAAATAATTTTTAGCCACAACAATATTCTTTAAATCTCTTTGGTATCGTATATTTTAGATAAACACTGCTGTTTAAATTATCACATGAATTGAACATAAACACATAATGAGGGTCTGTAGATTTAAATCCTTTAATGAGGGACAACATAGTAGAAGCTTATAAAAAAGAAATATTTTTTGCTGAATTTTGGAATAATTGGGATTAATTTGACTTAATACAGTTTTTTATCACATTGTATTGATTTTAATGGTTATTTTATCATCTCACAAATACAAAAATTTAAAAAAATTAACGCTTACATAATACGATGCTTATAACTTATTTTTTAAACTATCCATAACACTTGTTGCACTCTAAATTATAAAAAATCATGCAAATTTGATTTCTTTAAACTAAGTAGTTGTAGTTGCACGTATGATTTTAAAGAAATAATTATTTTTTTCTTAAAATGGCAGTGTTTTAAAAAACAATTCATAACATTGACATAAAATATTATTCATCGACATATTATGGTGCAACCTTCACATTTTTATGAAAATCAATTTAATATTTTGATACAATAGTCTTAAAAACATTAACTATCAAAAATTGCGATAATATTTTTGTCTTCATTTCTCCGAAAATTTCACTGAGTTTTTCTCTTTTAAATCTAGATATAATTAGTCTAAAACGACTTTAGGATCGAAAATAAAGACATAATGTACTTTAGGCAAGCTTCTAAAACGCCTTTTATCTGAACAAAAAGTTAAAATAATGCATACGTTATATTATGAAAATAAATGTTAACGTTATTTTTGTTATCACTATGAAAAATATAAACCTAAAAAGTAAAAGTCTTTCATCTATATTTAAAAAAAGGAAATTAAAAGATAATGTAATAAAAGAAATTAAGAGATAATGGAAATTAAAAGATAATTTATATGTTAAAATGAACTAGATCATAGTTTAAAATTGTTTGATTCTCTAATTAAAAAATCACAAGATAGATCAAACAAATCTGATATTAATTAAGTATCTTTAGACTCTTATTATTTTCTTTTAAACCAGAAAAAATACTTCAAAAAGATTAAAAAATAATCTAGTAGGTATCTTAATGTACAATAATGGTATTTTCTCCTCCATTTTAGTCTTTTTCCCAATTTTAAACAGCCTTTATTCTTAAAACTAATGAGATTAATGTTAATAATGAGTTATTGATTTTTTAAAAAAAATTTAATTAACTTTCCCTCTAAATTATCTAGAGTGTCGGGAACTTTTAAATCAACATCTCACGTAATAAGTTTTGATTTTATTAGATTCGCTAAACAATCTGACGTAATAATCTAAAAAATAGCGGAGAAAATAAGTGATTTTCGTTTAACGTTTCATATTTCTTAAATTTTGGATTATTTTTAATGTTAGAAACATCTGAAACTATAGAGTTTTTCAATTACAGACTGACAAAAGTTTTAGTTTCGTATAAAAGAATTCATTTTATTTGGAAAAATTTAAAAAATAAAATAAAATAAAACAATTGTTTTCATTTCGTAGCCTGAAGGATTTCACAATCTTCACACAACAGTTTAACTCAAATGATCTTTTCTTTAAATATTAATAAAAAATGTAGACTGTACAAAACTAATTATTTATAGTTACAAACGTTTTTATATTGGAATTTTATTTAGCAATACTGCAGTTAAAATATATACCACTAAATCAATTTAATAGTTATGCAGGAAGTTGGGTAATCAATGCCTGAAATAGATATTTTTAGAAAAAAAGCAAAGCAACAATATCATTAGGAAAATAAAAAAATAGTAGCAAAACATACACATTTAAAAAGGTTCAAATTATATTTAAGCTTCGAGAAAAATGTAAATATTGATGAGATATACTAAAATTGCGTTAATATTTCATCTTACAAATCATAAGAAATATCATAAGAATATTTAAAGATGAGAAGAAAAAGAAATAAAAAACTCATATGTCGGAGTCATGCGTTATGACTGAAAATAATGTTATAACAGTAAAAAATATTTGAGGAAAATGTAAATCAAACAAATAAACCCCAGAAGACTGGTAATACAACCAGTGTTAAGGCATTGCAATATATATATATATATATATATATATATATATATATATATATATATATATATATATATATATATATATATATATATAAAATAAAGAAATACAAATAAAAATAAAGAATTATTTTTTTTGAAAGATTAAAAATTCTTAAAAAAGTAAAAAATAAAAATTAAATGAAAATTATAAAAAAGCTAGAAAAAAATGAGGAAAAGATGTTATCTCGTCCTCAGCTCACACGATTATACTCGCAAAATAGAGTTCTTTCTAATATTGTATTAATGCAGCCAAAGTACCTGTGAAAACATGGATGTTTATACATGCAGTCAAAATATTTTAAGTCATAAACGTGGAAAACCATAAAGTTTTCTCGAGAAGAGCTAGCATTAAAATAAGAGTAAATGGAATTGCTTTCCCATAAGGCATAGTTACAGTGTAATGACGGTGAGATCTCTTGACATTTATCTTCCAAAGTGACGCAATTCAACTAATCGCTTGAAATAGTTGTCGTAAATAAAAGCAATAAACAGTAACAATGGAAGAATCTACACAAATTGTCATTATTTCATGAGAAAACCCTACCAGGGAATTAAAAGTTTATTACTTTACATTTCACTATCACTGGAGACTAATATTTTGTATTTTTTTCTTTTAATTTATGCGGTCCCAAAATCACGAGTATTTCTTTATCTAAATTGGCAAGACTTACGGCATACATATATAAATGTGTTGAGTTTATAATGACCATTAAAATATATAAGCCAATGCACAATTTCAAAATTGTAATCAGAAATTCACATAAATCTAGAAAACAAGCTTTTATTTTTTATTTTTCTCAATAAAATACGTTTACTGTTAACATTTTCTCGCACTATTTTTTTTCTGCATCGTATAGTAATATAAATTAGTTGGCAATTACTGTACTGATAGTAATGACATTTTGGAATAAAAAGGTAACATAATTCTGGTAATAAAACCGAAATATGTGGTATTTAAAACATTCATTTGATAATTTTTCCATTCATATGGTAACGGTTTGCCATAAATTCTGATTTTCAAAAGTAAAGTCCTCATTACCACTAATTTAGTAAAAAAAAACAAAACTGAAAAGTAAATTGAACCGAAAAAATGGTTTTATGCCTAGCTCTGAAATATCTTTATTAAATTATCAAATTTTACCGCATTAACTAATTTTAACACTGATTAGAAAACCATATTTTATTATAAATTTTACTAAATTATTACTAAAGAGCTTTGATAAAAACTATCCTACTTTTTGGTGTTCCCATATCCCATGGTAAATTTTACCATATTCTGGTCGTTAAGACCATTCTGTTTGTTTTCAGTGTAGTTGTGTTAATATTAACATAATTTTTGTTCGATTTGCAAAGGTTAATTTAAAAAGATGGTTGAAATATTAAGTAAACTTTGATGTACTAATTAGATTTCATTTGAGAAGTTTCTAATAGATATGTATATATATTGGAAATTATTATGCTGTAACCAAATTCAAACTTAGTTACTAGAAACTTATTTCTATAAAATTGCTTAAATAAAAGGTTTAGATTCAAGCAGTCTGAAATTGTAACATTGGATAAATTAGTGTCAAATAAAGAAGAAAATGTTAAAATTTGTCAAACTGCATTGTCGAATAAAAAATATTACATGAAGAAATATGATACCTTAATTGATTTGCTAAAACTCAATTTAAAAACAAATGTCCTTTCTTAGGAGAAAAGAAAAATACGCATAAAATTGTTTGGAAATTTTTTTTTGTTTTTATTAGCAAAGAATATACAATCAAAAATATAAAACTTATTCTTCAGCTTTTTATGACAACTATGCTATTACATTTTATATTGATTTATATGCTATTACATTTTATATTGATTAACATTTTATATTGATTATTACATTTTATATTATTTTAGTAAATATGAGACATCTATCTTTGCCTTTACGTAAGTTTTTACTGAAACTTCCGAAATATCCTATGGTCAATCATTATCTTTTTAAAGTGGGCAGTTTCTCAAGCAGTTATTTTGACTTTTAACTTGAAACCTGAAATTACGTGCAGTGAGTCAATGCTGTATTTGATAAGATAGGCTATTTTATACAAAGAAAAAAGGTACGGTCAAAACTACCAGAATATATTAAAATTAACAGTGTTTCTTGCTCTAAGGGAACACCAAAATGATCCGAAATTTTTACTAAAGTGCTTTGGCAATGAATTTAGTAAAATTAACAATAAAATATTGTTTTATAATTTGTGTAAAAGTAATATGTGTGGTTTTATAATGCGTGTAATGCGTTTTATATTTGGTAAAAGTGGTAAAATTCGTTATTTTAAGCACAATGCTTAAGCATGGCATGTAAGCCATTTATTCAATCTCAATTACTCTTCAGTTTTGTATGTTTTACTAAACATGTAGTAATAAGGATCATAATTTCGAACTAGGATTTTTGGTATACCATTACTATATAAAGGAAAAGTTACTGAATGAATAATTTTAATACCGTATATTTTGGTTTTATTAACCAAAATTATGTTTTTTATTTTCACCAAAAGTGTTATTACTATACAGTACCTTAATTTTATCAGAATTTTTTTCTCCTTGTAGGACGATATGTTTTTCATTTCTTAGTATCGATTAATATATAATTTTAAATGCTTTACTTTCCATTAATTGGCTATTGTTATCGTTAATCTATACAACATATTTTTTATAAAAGTTAATTAATTAAATATATCATTTATTTATTCAAATTTATTATTTGTCTAGGTATTTGGTTATTTCTTTACTGTTTTGCTTCGATAGAGTTTATTTCCTGAAAAATATTTTTTATCATTAATTAAGATTATTATAACTTTAAAAAAAAATTTGTTTTTGACGTCGACTTATGAGTGTTATTGAAAAATTTAATTTTTTTTTTAAAAAAATGAATAGAAAATTACTTGTTACATTGGTAGATACATGGTAATTACATAATAATTTTGGCAAAATATACCAACCTGGCGAGCATGTTATTCGATAAAATATAAAAAATATTTTGTATCAAGGAATGAAATGGTATAACCTCGATAAAAGACAGAACCAATACTCAGAACTTAAGACAATAATAATACATTTATGTAATACATTAAATATACAATAAATTAAATAATGTAATAAATTATCTCACCGTGAAAAAAATATTGTGCCACTGGAAAACAAAAAGGCAAATACAAACATCTTGTTTTATTAATTATAATAGAATTTTTTTTAGAAAAAATTTATCCCTACAGTTTTAAACATTTATATTAAGTCTTAATACATTTTTGATACATTATTTGAACTTTTTCCAATCTTTTATTTTAGTTTATTCGCTAATAATGATTTCTTTAATTTTATATTTTTTCAAATTAGCAAAAATCAGAAATATTCCAATATTTATAGGCTTAAAACACTCATCAATTTTTACTGAAAAAACCTCATTGGAATCTCTACTGTCAATTATTCTAGCATGACACGATGTTCGAAGTTTTAAAAAAATAATTCGTTTTTAAAAGTTTATTACCCATTGGTAAAATGGGTCTTGTTTTGGGTTTAATGGAGTGCGCACTTTATTTGGACGTCATCACTTTTTTCAACAGTGTTCCGGAGTTATCGTAAACAGTGCGCATGCGTCGTCATTGCATGCGTTGCTATGGTGATCGCTGCTGTTTGATATTTTTTTTTAGAATTCTTTTTATTTTTTATTTTCACCAGCAGTTATTCTTAATGTATTTACATAATAATAATTTAAAGTATTTTTATATTTTTTATTACTAACTTATAATTACTGTCTTGACGGTGATTTTAATATGAATGTATGAATATTGAAGAAAGAAAAGTATTTTTAGACGTCTTGGAACACGCATATATAACCAGGATTTGAAAACCAATCCGACTGCAAACATCAATTGAGACAGTTTTGTTACCCATGATTTGATGTTATGGCGTTTATCGGAGCCAAACCAGAAAAAAAGCGTTTGACCAATGGGTAACCAGTGACCGTAATAAAGCGATCGCAATTTTTTTTAAAATTATTTATTTATTTTTTTAAATGTATCTTAATTTTTTTTCTGAACAAGAATTTTTGTATATTCTGCCTGTCAATGCCTATATATTATATTCAATGCCTATAAATTATTTTCTTCCGAATTATTTGATATTACATTGTTTTTATTAATTTATTCTTTAAAGTGATCATATTTTCTGTGATTGTCCATGGTTTTTTTTACATCTTTCTGATTACAGTTTCAGCTAACATTTAAAAAATAAAAATATTTCACATTTAACTTTTCTTACGAAGTGTTTTTTAAGAAAAATGATCAAATCATTTACAAATTGCTATGGTAACAGCAATAGTTGCTTTATTTTCCTAAAAAAGTAGTCCTAAGAGAATCTTAAATTATTTTATTAAAAATTGTAAAATTTTATTTTGAATTTACTTTATCGGAAAAATAGCCTCCATAAACCCAATGGAATGACTAAATTTTGCTGATATAGTGCTCAATCCTCTCCTTCCCTATGTAGGTGATTAATGGGTAATAAATTCATTTTAAAAACAAAGTAATATGGTGCCTGTGATAATGTTATTTATCACAAATTCAAGCTCTCCTTAAATTTATAATCGCAAGAAAGAAAAATCCCTCACCACTGAATGAATCAACATCATTATTGCTTTATTATTTGTACAAATTTATTTTCTTCACAATTTTAAATTTCTTCATATTATTTCTCAGTGTTTAGTTATTTTCTGGCATATTTCGTCAGAATTATTTCATTATTTAATATTGATCTTGATCAATATTAAACTGTTCAATTTCAATTCTTTTTCAATTGTTAAATTTCAATAAATTCTTAATTTCTTTACCTTTTACAAGAGTAAAGCATGTTACAAACAATAACTTAGGGTACGATTTTGACTATTTTTTTGTAATTTTAACAATAAATGATAAAAAGCTAGAAAATAATATCTAGTTAAAAGTTCCGACAGCTTCTGATTAAGAAAAAGAATATTTTTATAATTCATTGTAAATTTTTGACACTCAAAACTCACAACATTTTCCCGTTCTTGACAAATCCATTTCATGAGAAATGCCAAAAGCGAACATTAAGTTAATTTGAAAAATTAATATTAACACGTAACTTACAAATTTATATAGATTGTATGATTGAATGAATATAAAAATTTTGTATTAAGTCTTAGGCTCAATGCACTATATCACACAAGAAATATAGTCATGCACTCTGTTGTATTGATGTGTTTTACTTTGGCTGTGTTTATACAATGTTGGAAAGCACACTTTTTTCTGATATGGTCGTGTGAGCTAATGGCGAGATTGTATCTTTTTATTATTTTGTTTACCAGCTTATTAATATTTTTTAAATGGTTTTTTTAAAAAAAATATTTTAATTTAATTGCTCTTTATTTAATTGCTCTTATGTATATACAGAGCACAAGAAAGACAAAACTGATAAAAAGAAGAGAGAAAAACGAAGAAATGTAAGAAAATTAATAAGTCTTCTATTATAAATATTTTATATACATATATATATATATATATACATATATATATATAT
This sequence comes from Parasteatoda lunata, assembly GCA_949128135.1. Classification (NCBI taxonomy): domain Eukaryota; kingdom Metazoa; phylum Arthropoda; class Arachnida; order Araneae; family Theridiidae; genus Parasteatoda; species Parasteatoda lunata. The sequence goes on along the minus strand of OX421972.1, from coordinate 35,651,310 downwards.
ATATATATATATATATATATATATATATATATATATATATATATATATATATATATATATATATATATATATATATATATATAGCTTGATATGTATAGATAGATTAAATTAGTATCTCACTTAAACACCTAGTAAAGTTTATTATTCCTTCTTACTCTCCCCTTCAAATAGATTTCTTTTGGAATGGCCTTCGAAAAAAATAAGGTTTTAAAGAAATTTAAAAAAAGTAATCAATTTATTTTTTGCCAAAAGGCAGTTTTTATTTGTCAAGTGTATCTTAAGACATTTACTAAGTTAAACTAAAAAGATATTTTTGTGTTTAAAAGCTTATTTACTATCGCAGATAATATAAAAACCAAACAAAAGAATAGATACAAACAAATATTACCTTTCTCTGAGCTATTATCATTTTAACCTTCTAAAATAAGTATACATTAAGTATGAAAAAGCTTTGAAGAAATGTTTTTTCTATCACGTTCAAAATAGAGCCCTTCACTACAAATAGATAATACCATACTTTAAACTGTGAGAAAAATTTGTAATTCAATACCTACATTTAAGGTTTTCTCGTGGCTTATAGCATTTCTGAAGGGTTTATTTTCCCGGCCTGTATCCCATTGTGATGATATAGATGATATGTTTGAAGCTCAAAAATAACCATTAATTTTTGAGAGGCGGGAAGATATATTTTTTGACACTCTTTCATCGAAACGTTTGGGAAGTAAAATAATATATTGTCATATCTATCATTTTCGATCGAATAGAGATAATTTTTTTTATTACAAAATATCCCTGAGAGCTTATACCCATGTTTTTCTTTTGTTAAAAGTGTGTATTAGTATCTGAAGGTTTTATTCTTTTATTTGGGGTTTTTTTCTAAAAATGTACTTGTTATTTTTTCCACAGATTATATAAAAACAAATTTGTCTGACCAAAATTTTAATAGTTGTCAAAACAACCTTATTGGTTAAAAAAAAGACACAAGTGATATTCATTAACTGAATTCATATATTATTCACATAATATACGTTTAATATATTGTACTTATAAAATTATTTGCATCAATTGAATATTATTTATCAATTGAATATTATTGCATCAATTATATTATTTGCATCAATTGAATAATATTATTATTATATGTACTGTGTAAATTATGTGAATGATACATATCAATGAATACCACAAAGAAAAAATTTAAATATGATTTATTTGATACTCATGCAAGTTATAAGTTATTTAGAATAAAAATACATGCATTATGATGTAAACCATATATATAATACCTGTTTAACAGAAAAATAAAGAAACCTTTAGTTATCAGGGACACGAAATCAATAAAAATTAAAATGAATTTACATGTAATAATTTTATTTCTATTTTTTGTTGAGATTATGAGATTTTTTAAAAAGATCGTAGATACTTTCGCTGATTTTAAATTTGTAATTGATTTCTCTCCCCAAGCTGCAGTTTTATTTAAGAATGACATTTTTAGTCTATTTTTTGTTAAAATATGCAAGTTAAGAAACGTAATATATGACAATGACAAGGTTTGCTTAAATGTTGAAACAAAGTCTTAGGGGAGTTAGGACGTGTCATCAGGATTAAAACAGCATAGGTGTCTATTTCTGTAAATGTCGTTGTACGAAGTTAGAGGTGTTTCCCTTTTAATGACCTATGCAGAAGCTCCCCTAACGACGTATGACGACATTTCCTGGCATGGCTTCTTATAAAATTTTGATCCTCATAATATGCCCTTACTCCCCTAGAACTTTGTTGCAACATTTCATCAATCCCAATGTTGTTCGATTACCTAAAATAACTTTCGATCTAATAATCGAATCCTCACATATCAGGAGTCAATTTTTATGGTTTGAGGGGAGTTGAGGGGTTTGAAGGAAAATGTTCTAATTAATTAGTGCAGACAATGTTTTAAGTTACGAAATCAGACGCAAAAACTTACTTTATCTGACTAAACATATTTTTATTTTGACGGATTCAGATTTCTGTCTCCCAAAATACGTGCATTCGATATAAACATATACATTGCGCAAAATAAAAAATGAAGAATTTTGAATAATATAATCTAATAATTTGATTTTTCGTACCAGGATTCAATTTTTGAGGTTCTAGAATTCTGACATCAATCATTAAGATTGAATCTTAGAGCGTGAATATCTGGTCATTAAATCAAAATTTATTTAGGGTGGTTCATTTTTTTGCACACTGTACATAAAACTAAATTAAAATTGACTCTGTGTTCTTTACACTAAGTAAGCATGTTCGGTAAAAAATCATTAACCAGCAATTGAATTCATCATCTGATCAATGCGATTGAGACATTATCTTTGTTTGGGGGTTGGTGAAAAAGATGTGAGAATCGTTAAGTATTATAAAAAAAATTAAATTCAATAGAAACTTTAAAAGAAACATTAGGTTTCTAAAAAAAATCTGTGTAACCTTACTTTTTAATATTAGTTGGGAAAAATAATTTCGATGCAATGTAGCAGGGGAAGTGAGTAAGAAGGGCAGTTCTCTTCTTCCCTCATAAATGAGTATTTTTCAATGTCTTCATGTAGAAATTAAAAATAAATTAATGCAATACGAAGAAATGAAGACAATATATTTATTGATGAAAATTTAATATTGCATTTTGTTAAAACAATTTCTGTTGCTAAATATGTTTTTCTAGTATATATATTTATTTTAATTTGATTAAGATATTATCACTTACTAAAATATAAATAAAAGCAAAAGGCATTTTCTTCATAGCATTTTTGTCAAATTTTATTTATATATTTGCATAAATTAAGCTCGTTAAATTGCTTAAGAAACATTCTCACGTTTTTAAAGTGTTTAAAAGACGCGAGAATAGTATTTGAATAAATATATAACCGTAACTTTGTTTTGGTAACATTTTTAATTAGTTTGTTTATCTAATTAAATACTTAGAAAATATCCTTTCCAGGAGAAAATTTTTAACTTGATTTATTGAATCAAAAATTAAAGTTTTTCAATATTAATAGCGAAAATTAAAATGTATAAATTAATGAATTAATGCAACTCAGTTAATAAGTAACTTCAGGAAATAAATGGAGGAGTTTAATGATGTAAAAATATTTTCATTTTTGACAACTTCAAAGGAAATTTGTACTAGTTGAGAGAGTTATTTTAATAAAAATATTGTTCCAATTGCTTTCAAATTTAATTTAATTTTTTATGCTCTTTTTTGGGAAATAAAAGTCTAACAAAATATCTTTTCTTTTCAAAAATCTGTGGAATGCTGCTGTCGATTGTTTTTAATCACCAAATGTTTTACGTTTTTATTTCTAACAAAAACAAATTTTGACATTATTTTGATCAATGCTTAACTTATATCAACTCCCATTTCTAGTTATTTTTTTCAAAATAATCGGCAATGAATTTGAAACTTATAATACAAATAAAAATGAAAAGTGTAGTGTTTGTGGCAAAAGACCCTACGTATTAAAAAGAAGTTAGTCAAACCTCGCGTCTAAACTATTCGTAGTTTTTTACATTTGATAATTTTACACAAAATTATTTTTTGTTAACAATCTTACAAAATAATTTTCGATTAAAATATAATAACAGATTCGTGTAGTTTATACAATACTTCTTAAGATTATTATGGAATTCAAAAGACAATTTGGAAAAGTATTCTAGAAAATTTTAAAATAAAAGTTAATACCTTTTAATTGGATTCCAGAACAGCATTAAATTTCCAGCATTAAATTCCGTATCAAATTACGGTAAGAAGTACCGTTACTGAGGGTTGTGTACCTTTGACCGTAAATTCCATTTCTGCCAGAATGTTGCGAAAGAGAATATCTGGTATACCGTATATTTACTGTAATAATTACCGCAAACTCACTGAATAATTCTAATTCAATAAATATTGGTTCAAAATTAGTGTATAATATTTTACGATAAAAATGGTTTTCACGGATATGTAGTTTATACAATAAATGCATCTTAAGTGCCTGTACTTGATATCGTAATTTGATCTGAAATTTTTTACAGTGTATAAGAACCACTAAATTATAATGATGCTTTATCTATGGAGAAATTTGAGCTCAAAAAGATCTTTGAAAAAATTCTTTGCTTCACTGATAAATTAGCTTAAGTCACAAGACATCTAAGTTTAAACTTGTAATTTATTGAAGATATATTTCCTTAAAAAAGAGAAATTATTAAATAACATTACCCCTAACGTAGAAAAATGGGTAAAATGAATTTCTTTTTGCTGTGAATTCATCAGAAAAAAGTAAACTTATTAAGTAAACAGTAAATTAATTTTTAATGAAAAATTTACATACACTCCTCAAAAGTGAAATTGCAACACCAAGAAATAATGCACGTAGCGTCATGCAAATTTCAGGAGCGATAGTAGTGAGATGGATATGCAAATGATTAAAAAATCGTTCTAAGTCTGTTTTTCTAATCATTTGCATATCCATCTCACTACTATCGCTCCTGAAATTTGCATGACGCTACTTGCATTATTTCTTGGTGTTGCAATTTCACTTTTGAGGAGTGTATATAAAGTATTGCGCTCTATAAATAAACTAAAACAGTAAGTATGACTTAATAATTTAATTTTTCTAATATATACAATCTAATTTGAAATATCGTTAGTAAAAATTTTGTGTTAAACATAAAATTATTTATAAGCAAATAAACTTATTAATCGGAAACAATTTCAAGCTTTAAAATTGAGTCTAAGGAAATATTGTCCAATATTGTTTACAAGTTAAGTGATAGAAATTTTGCAATATTTTTTATTGCGGTAAGTTTAAATTTTTTAGAGAAAAAAGGATTAAAAACATTAGGACAATGCTATTGAAGGAAACAAATTCTGAGAATTAGTTGGATTAGAGAATGCATATTGATTTTAAAAGTGGAATAATTAAACACTTAATAGAAGACCTCTTAGAGTTTTTGAATGGGAATTAACAGATGGCTAAATTAAAATTCTTTTAGAAACTCCCTTTACACGAAATAAAAATAGTTGTGTACCCTATTGTTTATTTGCTCAAAAGGAGTTTAAATAAAGGAATATTTTTTTATAAAATTATAAAAGCCTTTACAAGAGTTTTCTAACTAAATTAAGATTTTGATTCACTGCTACTGCTCGTAACTCGTTTTATAGCTCGTTTTAATAAACTCGTATTGTTGTCTGATAGTGTGGAAATATGTCAGGTTAGCATTCCGGTTAACAAGAAAACCCAAATCACTACTCGAGTTAAATACTTTATGAAAACGGAAATTTCGATCTTTTTGATCATGAGAATTTTAACTAATTAAATTTCCGACAACTTTCCAACTATTTTCTCTTAACGTATAAATCATGAATCATTTTGGACAATGATTCTCGCTGCCTTCACATATAGAAGGAATGAGACATGCGGTGATCTTTTTAAAATCACAGAAAAGGTCCAGAGGTTGAAGTTTAGAACTTTAGTGATTTTTAACGGTCTCATAGAACTGCTCGCATTTCAGGAAACTTTCTTTCCTGAAATATAGGGTTGATATTAGAGCTCCTTGCAAGATATTTCAAAGGCGCAGTCAATTCCTCTTAAATTTTATAGATGTGAACTCACGTTTACATTGACTAGGGACTAGCCAAGAAAAACCATGAAGCTGGAGATATTCTAAATGACCAGCTAGTTCTCCCGACCTGAATTCCATGGACTAAGGACAGAGACGGCAGAGTAATTAGAGTTCAACAATTTCCTCCGAGGTACTTATCCGGGCCCTAATGGAGAAGTTGTATTTCATGTCCTAACTCTTTGCCATTATAGAAAAACATGTGTATAAGGTATAATGAGTTTTTCTTTAGACCTTTAAAACATTTCAGCGTGCATACAATATATTTAAAACAATGGATTACTTGTCATTATAAGATAAAGAAAAGCAAAAGAAATGTTAAAAAAATTTTTTAGTCATATTATAATGTAAAGCTCTAGTTGTTCACAGCGTAAAAAATATTTTTTCTGCAAGAACTCATTTTTGAAAGAAGAAATATCTAGATGAAATATGGCCAGGATGACTTACTAAGGTTAGGCTGATTAAGCCTCTTTGAAATATATATATTTTTAATATAAATAAATAATTAAATAAATAATTAAATAAACAAATAAATATAGTAATAAATAAACAATTGCTAATTATTGCAATGTGACAAACTTTTCTGTAAATTGAATTTCATTCTTCGGAAGTATCAAAACAAAATTATTTAAAAATCCTCATCCTAATTTTTTAAAACCAAATATAAAGTTTTAACTACTAATAGTGGAAAAGTGAAATGGATTCCTTTTAAAAAATGCATAATTACATACGTTAAAACTTTCAACAATCACAATGTCTCAATTCTTTTGTTCAAGTCTTAATCTAATGTAATAAATTACTCTCTACTCATAAACATCACTTAATTAACATAACGTGATTAATCACTTTTAGCTTCATAAGTCAGGCGGGAACCTTTGAATCACATGAAGGGCATTCAATAAAGAGTGGAATGATTTTTATTGTATTTTTTGTTTGTTTTTAATACTTTTAAAAAATATGACCTGTAATAGAAAATGTTAAATTTTGATTGTCTAGATTACTAATAAATTGTCATTGTATATGAATTTCCTTTGCATATTAACTGTCAGAAAATCTATATGTAGTAACATAAAATTGTTTACTTTTGATGTGAACTTTATATGATGCCAAGTAGAAGCTTTTGTACATTTAAAAAATTTTAATGGCTTAATGAGATACTAATTTTTCTGGTAGTGTAACTTTGAACTGATAATTGCTTTTCAGATTATTTTCGTAAGACTTTCCTTAAGAAATTTATATATTTAAAAGTACTCAACCTTTTAATTAATTTATAATAAGTGCATACTATTGTTTTAAATAATAACTGCAACCAAAACTGAAATAAAAATGGCTTTAATAAAAAAATATATTTATAAAAAAGGCGTAAAATGCTTTTATTTAAATAGAGAGACAGAAAAGCAAACGCTTATGCTTTTAATTACAGATTTGCTCTGCTTAAGTTACAAGCTTAAGCAGAGCAATAACCGATTTCATATTTATTTGATGGAAAGTTGATTTGTAACATGAAGCCTTTTAGGTTATAATAAGCAACTATGCAAGAGATTTATGTCTATATTACACCTGTATAATTTCTATAGCATGCTGTTGATGTTCAGTGAAAAGCCATATTAAATTTTCTAGTAGGTACCTTTCCTAAACAACAACGAAATTTGAATTGGCAAAATACAAGGCTGGCATTTACAATTCAATTATTAAATTGATACATTGTCAATAGTTGGAAGCATCTGTTAATTAGTTCTGTAGAGAGGAATTTCAATTATAACTCTACAAATTTCCCTAATAATTGAGGAAATTTAGAGCACAGCTAAAGTTGAAAACATGTATTATCAGTATTATACTTAATTAGCGAATACATTTAACTTTATAAAATTAATGTGTAAACATTGCTCTTATTTCAATTTTTCTTACCTTTTTATATAATTTAAAAATTATTTCCTTTGAATTAAATTAAAGTATATATTTTTATTTTTTTAAGACGTAAATAACAATATAAATTGAAAGTTAAAAAATACTTTCTATCCAGTGAATGAGAGAAATGAAAATACATTTAAAAGCTAACGTATCTTTGTAACTTTTTTCATGGTATCAAAAATAATTATTTTTAATAATTCTATGTTCATTCAGTGAAATTATTCTTCTGAGTTTTACTGTTCATTATTTATTCTTGAAAAAGAAGATTGCATAAGTAATACACTCCTCAAAAGGGAAATTGCAACACCAAGAAATAATGCACGTAGCGTCATGCAAATTTCAGGAGCGATAGTAGTGAGATGGATATGCAAATGATTAAAAAAACAGACTTTGAACGATTTTTTAATCATTTGCATATCCATCTCACTACTATCGCTCCTGAAATTTGCATGACGCTACGTGCATTATTTCTTGGTGTTGCAATTTCACTTCTGAGGAGTGTAAATTTTGTAACCTGTATTTAAAGTTAACGTGGGATGCCACTTTTGTTACTGATCTGCAAAAATGGGCTTCCTTAAATTGTACAAAAATGTGTCAAATAACTCAGGAAAAATACTAGTTGAATTTGAAAATTTCATGTATTCAAAATTTAAACAGTATATACTCATTTAAAGCAAATTGCTTGTGGAGGGAGAAATGCGTTGTTGGTTGCCGGCAGAAGTTAAACCAATGCCGTCCGGTTTCGTTGTAGGATGCTCTAACCATCTTAGTTGTGTACAACCCAGTCCAGGAAGAGTAAGGACGATTTATATCGTTGCAATCAGGATAATATAGCCCCTATAGCTTAGTGAGAAGTTCGGTAATTTTAATTTAACTTTTTTTTTTATTTCGCTGCATCTTAAAAACTTTTAAGCGAGTGGGATGCATGTCATCGCGGCGTGTCTTCCTAACTCCCCTGGACTTGGGTGTATGTTGGTTAGTTCATCCTGCAACAAACCCGGAAGTTCCAATCCTGAAGGCAGCCAACCAGCATCTCCTTCACACATTCCTCATTTCATATCACTTTTGAAACTACATGCGCTTCTCAGAAATGATTTTATGTTATTTCAATTTTAAATACATGAGGTTTTCAAATTTGACTATTATCTGTTTGGGGGCTATTTTGACAGGTTTTTAATCAATTTTCAGAATTTTGTTTTCGCTGTGTGTTTGTCTATAATGAAAAATGCTAATTAAATCTAAATTATGTTTTAAAACATATTAAGTAAATGAATTCAAAACTGGTTGAAAATAACAATCTGAAAACTAACTGTTATAGTAGAAAAAGCACTCAACATTTCAGAAATATAAGTGAGGAACACCACCAGACGACGATGGAGCTCGATGTTATTTGTTTTACAATTTTGTACATTATTTAGATGTTATAAAGCAGAAACTGAAAAAAAAAATGCCTACAAGGTTGCAATTTTTTTTTAGGCTCTCAAAAGTTTAGTTGGCATCAGCAACCATCGCAAAGTCATGGTGATCTTATTTGAGATGTTTATAAGTGAAATAAATATACCTCCTTTCTGGGAATTAGCTGAAAAGTCTAATTTGACTGATTATGATTTGATTAACAGTGAGAATCTTTTTTCCAGTCTATCCCTATTTGAAAAAGAATTTTAGTCAAAACTGTGTGTAATGAGTTAAGAATATATATATAAAAAAAAAACGACTTGGTTCAGGGACATTTACAATGCCAATTCAGAGAAATGTTTTTGGTTTCTCAAGAGTGATAGAAATGGCTTATTTGCAGTTGTGTTCTAAATAGCTCTGCTTTTCGTATTATGGTTGTTTTTTCTTTACGTGAAAGCTTATGATAACAGTCTTCGCATATTATTCGTTATAAGTATCTTAATTTTTATGTTAAATTTTGAAAATTCAAAAATTATCTTGTGTAATGATTAAAAAAAGTTCAGTTCTCCCAAACACAATTTTTTTTTTTATTATTTTCAACATTCTTCTAAAATTTTTAAACATATTATTTCATAAATGTCTTGTTTTTGTTATCGTTTACTAATTTATTTATTGCTTTTTAAATAACGTATGGTATGCAAAAACCACTTTTCTACTAGAATTATTCATTGGGAATTTTTTCAAGTTGCACAATTGTTTTTGGCTTATTTTGTTTTTTGGAATAATATTCAAACTATATTAATTTTAATTTCACTCTAACTATTTCTGCATTCATGTTTTTAAAATTTTGCCATATTTCATCTCTTGATATATTTTTTAAGTCTTTCCTGCGTTATTTTTAAGACAATAACTTTATCTGAAAACTATTTTAAGTGCGAATAAATTGATGCTAAATTATTTATACAATATTATCTTGAAATGTAGTAGAACTTTCAAAATTTCCTTCTTATCAAGATTAACGACAAAAAACACGGCAGAAATTTCGTTTCACAGTTTATACGCCTTTTGTATGCTGTAATTGCCAGAAACTGCCTAACAGTTGTGTTAGGAAGATAAATGATCTGACGAATTCTAGAAGTTAACGACTTTTGTAACAAGGTTAAGTGGCTTTTCTCTAAAGAATGTTGAGACCTATCTTCAGAAATGAGATAAATATTTATAACTTTCTCTTAATAACCGAATATGAATTATTTTAGAAAAATGTATGTAGATATAATATAGTGTTTTGATTAAACGTTTTTCGTAAAAAATATATATTTTTATTAAAAATTTCTGCCGTCGCTGCTTTGGGGAGTTCAACTTAATGTTACATTTTGATCTGCTGCGCAAAAGCAATAAAACATAGAAAGCTGAAATTACTAAGATGTGTTAAAAGTATACAGGACTCGTCATAGAAAAAAAATGAAGTATGATATTTAATTTGAGAATTATTAACTGAATAAATACAATGCGGAAAGGATAATAAGGATGAAAAATACAAAGAAAACTGAGTAAATACAATAAAAAAGTGTGATGGATTAGATGTTGCTACAGACAAATCTTAACATTTTTGTCTAAATTTTCAAAAATATAAGTTATTCAAGAGTGATAATAAAAACTTTTAATTATTATGTTATATAAGGTTATTGTTAGATATTCTTGATAAATAAATACATCTACATCTCATTTATTAATTCTTATTCTAAATTCATCTAATTTATTAATTTTTTAAAATAATTATTATAAATTGTGCAAACTATGTTTCTAAATTATTTCTCTTTTAAATATAAATATTTTTCAAATCTATGTAATTGTTTATTTCATTATATTTAACATATTAACAAACTTTTAAAATATAAAATTATGATAATTATTCATTTCAGGAAAAAAAAATTATGCCTTTTTATCAATTTATAAAAAAACAATAATAAATGAATAAATGAAAATAAACCTTCAGGTCGAATAGTGGAGAGAACACGCTTTCGAGTTTTATTTGTAATTATTTACATTTAATTTATAATTATTTACATTGTACTTTACTTAAAATCATTTATTTCGTATTTTTTTTTTTCGTTGTTGTAAAAAATTATTTGAAATCTTATTACCGACATTTTCAATAAAAGTTCCGTAAAAAGGAAAATACAGAAAAAGGGTTTCCGCACCATGCTCTGAAAAATCACGATAAAACTTTCCGACCGTTTTTCAGAAATTATCGTCTCTTTCAGGATTAAGTGGCAATTTTAAATGTTTCAAATAGAATGTTATTTGGTCTAATAATTTGCTCACCCTGCTATGGCTTATTTTCAATGGTGGTTTATTTAAATTTCTGATAGGAGCTAGTTGATGGTTAAGCATTCCTTTTCCAAATGTATTAGCTATACATTTTTTTATAGGTTTAAGTGGTAATTGATGTTAGCTAATAGCTTACATAGAAATGAAGAAAAAGTCGATCAAAAATATTATTAACAAGTGCTTACTGAATAAAATAGTAGTTATTAAATGGATAATTTTTGAGTTCTCTCCAATTGTACTATAACTGTTAAAATTATTGAAAATTTCAGTAGAATTACCATTCATATAATACTTTACAACATTTACTACCGAAAAGCTTAGAAGTAAAACTATATTTTATGTATAATTTTGCCAAAACTCTGCACTAAAGCGCTACAATAAAAATTAACATGCTTTTCAGTGTTCTTATAGAGCAAGAAAAGTCACAATAATTTGCCATATTCTTTAAGTTTCGACCTTACTTTTTTCTGAGTGTATAAGAACTACTTTTATCTAATTTTAAAATTGAAGTGTAAAATGCAATAAAAGTGATTTCACTTGCCAATTACAACAAAAAAATATCCTTTATCTGGTTACCTATAATGTGAAAAAATGCATGGTCAAGAATACCAAAATATAGTAAAATATACCGTGGTTTCTGATACCATTATAACAGCAAAAATTTTGGTATTTTTTACCACAGCTCATTAGTTATGAAATTGCTAAAACTAACAATGAAATATGTGTTCAAATGTGGGTTCATAAGACGTGATAAAATTTGGTAAATGGAGTAAAATTTGACAGTTTTATCATGATACTTTATGACATGAATATTTATTTGGTTAAATGTACGTTTCAATTTCATATTTTGTTTTTTAAATGTGTTAATATTTCCAGATTGATTTTCCTTGTGCATCAAAGCAATTGAATTAATCTAATATTATAGGGAAAGTTCATTTCTGAATCTTTAGGCAAGCTGAAACATAGAAGATATTACATAATTACTGTATACCTTTATCTCTAAGAGCATAATTTATGTTAATGTGCTTACAAGTTAAGTTATAGATTTTAATTTCTGTATAATAGCAGCAAAAGGGAGAAAAAAAAAGTTTTTTTTTATTTAGAAAAATGGAAAATTATTGAAAAAGAACTTAAAAAAATGAACAACCCAAGTAATTATTTGAAAGAACGAATTTTACAGGGTTAACACCAAATCAAATTTTCTTGTACAATTTGAAGAATTTAATTAAAACCTAAACTCATAAAATTGCATAAGCTTACACCAAAATCACACGCTTTTACGTAATATGAAAACTATTTTCACTTCCAAATACACTAATGTTGCCTTGCTTTGAAAATCAAAAATTCAGGAAACACCAAGTTGAATATCGAGATTTCAAAATATTAATGAAAAAATTAGTAAATTTAAAAAAATAAACGTAAAATTAAACTATCCAAACTTCTAAGAGAGCTAAGGCGCTTCCTCAGGACTAAAATTGCATACGAACCCATGTTCGGAAATGTCGTCATACGCCACCAGGGGCGCTTGTATATTTCGTAAAAAATAAACGAAAACTATCCTTTTTAAAAATATTCTGTAGCTTTCAGTGCAAAACAAATTTCAGATTTGAAATCTCCACCCCAGAATCAAGTGATATCAAGTATTTGTACGAGTGAAACAAAAAGTTTGTTCTTCACTGTAAATAGTTATTTTAATGCTAATAAAAAATGCATAGCAATGACAAATACCAGCAGTAAGAAACTCTAATTTGATACTGGCATAATTATTAGTTATTTTGGATATTTTTAATGAGATATTTTAAAAAGAGAAAATCATTAAATTATGCTTGAAAGTATGATTTGAAAAGATACATTTTAATTGGGTGCAAATGATCATCATATTAAGTGCTTCATTTTGAAATAATCGTTAAGAACAGGAAACAAAAAAGCTATTAAAATTTTAAGAAATTTTTACTGGCTGATTTGTAATGTAATAAAAGTTGTTTATTATTATTATAATTTTGAATAATTATGCATATTTAATACAGGTGACTTACTGAATTTTTAATATGTCACGTCATTATTTTTAATAAGGTAAGATAAAAAAAGGTCAATCTCATTTTCTCATTTCAAACATTAAAATGATTCTAAGAATATTATATAATTTATTTAACTCTTACCGAACACTCAGAAAAGCAATTTATTTAATTTACCTATTTGCAAAACCGATAAAATGATGAGAAGCAGATTTAAAAAAATAATAAATAAATTAAGATGTAACAATAATGTTATTGAGTTGGAAAAAAAGCAATTTCGGTTTTTCAGTTTGAAACAAAACTCAATTTTCTTGTACAAAGACTGAATTTTAAACTGTGAAATATCTTCCAGTCTGTTCAATGATTTTTCGACATCTTTCGGGAAACTTCATAATCCCGTACTCTTGAAACGTCTTGTTCTAAGCTGCAAAAATTTCAACTAAGATCTACTTGAGATAATCGTTATTATAAAAAATTTTAACATTTAAAAAGTTCTGTAAATTTCGAAATAAATGACAATCCGATGGTGCAAGCTCGGGACTATATAGGGGATGTGACAACACTTCTCTTCCAAGTTACAATAATTTCGTATGTGTGTCTTATAAAAATATGTGAGGCCTCGCATTGAAGTGGTGTTGCAAGATTTCTTTGTGATTCCGCATATAGATCTGACCTTACCCCCATCAAATTATTATATATTTTGAAGCTAACAAAAATTTCAATAATAACTATCATTTCGAATTGCACTTGTTTGTGTGTCTTGCTGATAAGGACAAGAATTTCTATGAGCACAGGATTTTGAAAAATCATGAAAAATGGCAAAATATATTCAAACAGAATGGGACATATTTTAATGAGATTTATATACTTTTTTACAGAAAATAATGAGCTTTATTCCACACTGAGGAACTGAAATTACTTTCTTGTCAATCTAATACAAGGCGTCCCAGAATTATTAGGACAAACTTTAAGGAGAGGTAGGGTCAATCATTCAGATTTGCGTCGCAACCCATGGTTGAAAATGTCTTCATTTGCCTCTAGATTCACAAAATAGACTGGGTGCTGTAGACTGGTTCCCTAGCCACCACGCTCTCCTGATTTAGGCAAAATGGATTTCTTCTTTGTGGTGCACGGAAATGAACTATGTACGAAACACCTGTGAATTTCGAAATGTATATGATTGCAAAAACTGTCGGTGCAAAAATCCGACAAATTCTAGGTGCATTTGAAAGTGTCCGCTAATCCACCATTTGGCGGTGCAACGTATACAAAAATTGATGGAAACTTTTCACATTTTTGTAACATTTTCTCACATCATCTACTACAATACGTGTAATATCTTTTAACAATAAATATTTCAGATGATCTCAGTCTTGTGTATCTATGTTTCCTGCACCTATCATACTGCTACGGAAATTATATTTTGTCACTTTTATGATGAGCATTAGTATATTATATAATGTAGAAGATAAAATTGGTATTTCAATATAATGGTATTTTATGAACAGGGGAAGTATGCAATAGGTAAAACTTTAAGTATAAATTCACCATCAAAATTCTATTTCTTCGTCCGGTTAAAACATGAATGTCATTTTGACAAAAATAATCGTATTGATAATAATAAAATGTTTCAATTAATGAAAATAATTCCCTTTTATAATGTGTATAGTAAATACGAATGAACTTTCTTCATGATAAATTTCCCTATTTTTCTTTCGAAGACGAGAAAACAAAGAAGTTTTCAGTTTTCAAACACGATTCTATCTTAAAACTAAATATTTACTCACGAAAAGACTTTTAAAGCATTCTAAGCTGATTGTTAGTTTGTGAACTCGGGTAAAGTGCAAGCTTCTACTAGAAAAGTAAATTTTAAAGCTGTTCAACTGAGAACGTGATTTGAAGAACACAAATATTAAGAGTTCTAAGAAACAAATAGGAAAATCTTTTATTAAATGGATTTTCTTTTCTTTTTTTCCTTCTAAACCTAAATAGTTATGAGAATGTTTTGTTGCTTTAGAAAAAGAACTGTAGTTTAGTTTTTAAGGAAAATAGTTTACCTGTATTAAGACAGGAAAAAATGCACAAATTCTGTAAGAGAAATAATTTTTTTAGATAATTTTATTTTGTAGCCCCTAACGATATCATATATGGTAACTTAGTTTAAGTCAGAGAAAATAAGTTTCTAAGTTAACATTCTATAAAAGAGAATTGCCTGTCAAAATAAATTCTCGGAACAGTACCGTGCTGTAAAATAATGGTGAAATACTGTAAAATAATTTAACTGCTGGTAAAAAAAATATTTCTGGTTAAAAAAGCCAAAATATTTGGTATTTAAACTTTCCATTTTATAATTTTTCCTTTCAGATGGTGATCGCAATCGTTCACCAGAAATTCTGGTGAATTCTTAGAAATTATAGTTCTTATAAACATATATATATATTAAAACATACAAAACCGAAAAGATAATTTTACCAAATAAATGGTTTTTCTGTCATACTGTAAAGTATTATGACAAAACTACCAAATTTTGTTACATTTAATAAATTTAATCACACATTATAAAACCATATTTCTTGTTAATTATACCAAAATCATAACCAATATTCTTCGGTAAAAATTATAAAGCTTTTTGGTGTTTCCATACAGCCAGAAACACAATAAATTTTACCAAGATTGGGTAATTTAAAATTTTTTTATCCTCACTGCAAAAATGTCAAGAGTTTTCGTCATTTTAATGTTTTTAAATTTTATTTTATTAATTTTTTTTTTACTTTGAGAAAATTTAAATTTTGGTCGAAAAAATAAAGAAAACGCAGAAATAAGAAAATTCTTAAATTAGCTTTGTTTCAAAATATTTATCTGTTTGTTTATGAAAGTGTACGAAGGCTTAAAAATATGCATAAATATTTTCATGCTAATCGGGCAAATGACACTTTCTAAAAATGCTACATTCTAATAAATGTGTCATGTAGTTAAATTGATCATGTCATTTCATGAGAATTTATTAAAAAAAAAAAAAAAGGAAATTCTTATAAAACACGCAGTCTTTTTTGTTTCAGACAAAAAGCTATTTTTCACAAAAGATAATATTTTTTGCCTAAATAACGAACAATCTTTCAATTTCTATCCCACAATGTATTATTTTAAATAGATCTAATTTTTTTAAAAACAGTAAAACAAGCACATATACTGCAATTAAAATAAAATTTACTATAATCAGCAATTAGTCTTATAAAACTTCAAATAAACGTTAATCAGCATAAATACAATATTTCCTGTTCAAGAGATTGATTTTAGATAAAATAGTTCATAAAAAAATGATCATAAGAGAATTTCCTCAAGGAGTCAGGGCACCACATGGAAAAGAAACGCTAATTGCCCTTTAAATTTTATAACTATTTAGAAGATTATTTATAAAAAAATAATAAAATTATAGATGAATTTATTCATGATTCGGCACTTTTGAAGATGTAAAATTGTTAATCAAACTTCAAAGGTAATTAAACGTTCTCGAGCAAATAATCAATTTCCTTTGATATGGAGAATTTGCAGAATTAGAATAAATGAAGCATTATGGCCGAAGAAAATTTATTTACGTTTATTCGGAAAAAAATGCGTAATTAAAATCTGTAGCGTTGGGATTTCTAAAAATATTTTCATTTCAAGTCATTATTGGATTTTATCGGTCAGTGGGAATGTATGCATATAAATTGAGATGATTGAAAATTCAACTTAACTTATCTTAAAGGGATAATCATCTTATATTTTAATTCTTTTGAAATTTCATTAAATGATTTTAAAGATTTTTATTCATTGATCTACCCTTATTGAATGTAAAAGAAGAAAAACCATCAGAATTTAAAAGTAATAATAATTATAATAAAAATATTTATCACAACGAATAATACTTCTTTTAGATTTTTTTAGTTTATTTTAGTTCTACATTATTCTTCTTATTATATTTTATTTACTGAAAAAGAGCGTATTAAAAAGTTATAGTAACGTGACAGGGACAAAATAAATATGTCTACCTGTTTTTAAATTTATTAAATGATATTCAAACTATAACCTACACGTAATATATTTCGCATCTGTGAAAATGTAAGCTTCTCAATGATAATATTATTTGTGAAGCATCACATAATCTTTAAATTTCAACAAAATTACAACTATTCAAATGAACCAAGCTATGAGTCTAAACATGAACCAAAAAACTAGAGATCAGAATATTTTTACAGGATAATTTGAAAATAAAATAAATACTGAACATTAAAAGCTTTAAAAAAAATGCTTCAAAATTAGAAAAGATTAAAACATAAAATAGTTTTGTTTTAATCATAAAATTTTTCTTAGCATTTATTTTATCAGATAATATAAAATACCCCTTATAGTGTCTGATTTTTTAAATTTTTTTTTATAATCTGATGCTGTAGATATTTATTAATATTATTGTAATATTATAATTAATATTATAATTAATATTAAAATATTATTTTTGATATTAATATTAAAATCATAATATTTATAACTCTTAATAATACAGTAACATTTCAGTAATAGAATAAAAAAAATGAATAAGTACACTGTAAGAAATTCTGAATGAAATTACGGTAAACAGTACTGGAAAGTAGGGTGCGTAAAATTTATTTATATCGGGACATGTTACAGAACAGAAAATTTAATATACGGCAATTTTTGTTGTAATAATTACCATAAAACCACTGAATCTCTAATTGAATAAAATTTTAGTACAAATTATGTTATTGTATTTTATGGCTTTATAAAAAAATGCTGATGCAACCTTAGTGGCAGTACTTTATCCCGTAATATGATCCGGAATCTTTTACAGTGTATGTTCATTGTACTCATATTCTTGCATGAAGGTCATGCAAAAATAAACTTCTAGACGAAACGAATTCGCTAAAAATGTCTTACACTCATACTGTTACGACTGATTAAAAATCTGCTTAACAAAGACTTTTTTCTTCTTTAAATTAAACATTAATTTAAAATTAGACGCAGTAACTAACATAACGATGTTTTAATTTAGATCCTACCGCTTCACTACTTTATGTCATATAAAGAATTTGGCCAGTTCAGGGTAATGCGCAGGAAAATCGTGCATGATTACGTCAGGTGTTTTAAGGTTAAACACATAGGCGTTAAGCAATTACTGGCTAATTTACCCAGAGAAACGTTTACCTTGACTTTTCATTTAATTGCTAACGAGAAGATTTTTGTGCCCCATTCCTGGTTAAATATAAATATAAAGGAACAAAATTTATCAAAGAATGCATTTTTGTATGCTTGGACACAAAAGGTGTTTATCTGGAAATTGTGACAGATCTAACATCAAAGACCTTTTATGATATGTTTAAAGAGATTTGTGGCTCGAAGAGGTACATGCGCCACTATGCCCCGAACTTCTACGTCCCGAATTTCTTCGGCGCGAGTAAAGCACTTTCTAAGTTACAAAATTTAAATGTAAAATCTGATGAAGGACTAGCAAATTACATGTGAGATGAAGGAATAGATTGTAATTTCCTTCCAACTAGAGCTCCCAACTTCAGTGGCCTCTGGAAAAGTGTAGCTAAATCATTTAAGTATAATTTTAAAAAGCTTTTACGAAATTCCAGATTGAGCTATGAAAAATGCTTAGCTAAGACGATTCTTAACATTCATTACAGAAATAGAAAGAATTCTTAAAACCAGACCATTTGCACCTCTATCTTCCAATACTAATGTAATGTCTCAACTACTGACTTAATTGTCCTGCCTTTATTGGTAGACCCTTAAATTCAAGACAGGGCCAAATTAAGTTGAGGAGAAAGATAATTTATTATCTAACTGGAAAAGACTGACAAAAATTGTTCAAGTCTTTTAGAAGAAATGACATAAACAGTATCTCCATAATTTGCAATTAGAGTGGATAGTGGTTAGAAAATCAAAGTGGACAGAAAAAATTAAGAGTAAGAAGTACTGTAAATGTGCCAGTACTTATAAAGGAAGACTACCTCTATGGGCACTGAGTAGAATTATAGAGCTTTTCTTTGATGAAGACAAGCTAGTTAGAATAGTTAAAGTTGAAACCCAATCTGGAATTCACATGTGCTTTACATCTAAAATTTGCATTTTGCCTGTTACTATATGTGGAAATATCATGTTTTGGTAATGAAAATAATTTCATTTTAAGATATTTTTTAAGCACTTTTGGACAAATATGGGTATTTTAAGAAAATTTAACACACATATTTTAACTTTAAATCAGTTTTAACAGATTCGTTCTTTTTAAAAAAAATTAAAAAAATTGCAAATCTATTGCTTCTTTAATATTGACTCTTGAAATATTATGTTTTAGTAAATAAAAATCTCCTTTAAATACATTCAGCAAGCAAATTTAGTATTATATTAGCATTTTCAAAAAAATTGATGCACATATTTAATCATGAAACCAGTTTTAAGAGATTCACCTTTTTAAATTTTTTTAAAAAATTAACAAAATATCCGCTCTTTTGCTTCTTTAATATGGACTGTGGAAATATCATGTTTTGTAAAAAGAAAATCTCATTTAAAGACATTTTTTGAGCTTTTTTGGACAAATATTGGCATTTTCAGAAAGTTTGACGGACATATTTTAATATGAAACCAGTTTTTTTTAAAAGATTCTCTCTTTTAAAAAAGAATTACAAAATTAACAAAATGTCCGCTATATTGCTTCTTTATTATGGACTGTGGAAATGATATGTTTTGAAAAATTAAATCTGATTCAAAGACATTCCTTGAGCATTTTCGGAGAAATGTGGTCATTTTTAGAAAACTTGACACACAAATTTTACCATGAAACCAGTTTTAAGAGAGCTGTTCTTTAAAAAAAAATTAATAAATTTCATAAAATGTCCACTCTATTGCTTTTTTATTATAGGCTGTGGAAATATCATTCTTATGGAAATAAACATCTCATTTAAATTCAATATTTGAGAACTTTCGGACAAATATGAGGATTTCCAAAAAATTTGACGCACATATTTTAACATGAATCTAGTTAAGTAATTCACTCTCTTCAAAAAATTTTAAAAAATTCACAAAATATCTATTGCTTCTTTAATATATACTGTGGAAATACCATGTTTTGGTAAAAAAACAAATCAAATATAAAGACATTTTTTAAGCAGACCAAAAATGGTAGTAATATATTAGTTATGCGTTGAGGCATAAAAGCATCATTAAATCTAAAATGATGTTTTGTCGTTCACAGAAAATGCGAGTATCTATTTAAATATTTATGATCAAAGCGTTCAAGTAATCTACTCCATCAATAAATTCAGTCATCAATGTAAGGAAAGCGCTTGATATACCCAAATCCTCTTCCTTTCAACATATGGTAATGCAAATGTAACTTGTATGCTCAAATACAAGGTATCAATTTCGGGCTCAGCTATTCAAATAAAAGATAGCAATTTGAATGAGAATAGAATACGTGATATTAACATAGAAGACGTAGACCTTTGTAAAGGGCATGAGATATGCTACTTTGGAATTCCTTAGAAGTCAGCCCTCTAAATATTTCAGTCTCCCCCCGTATATATTTCAGTCAAAAATTTTCTCTTTTTAATATTGCTTCGTTCATGAATAAAAATTGATATAAAATGAAATAAAAAAATTTAAAATTTAGCTTGTGAAGTTGACTAAAAATGAAAAATTTATTAATGTAAAATCTTAAAGGAGAAAAGTAGGGGGAATCACTTAAAAAAACGCGTCGAAAAGTCTGCGTTGATGGAAGTATAATTACAAAAGAGATGCGTCTCTTAAGCCTGATTACAAATTACAAAAGAGACGCATTTCTCTTTAGCCTGATAAAATCTATTTTCTCTAGTTAATCTGAAAATTTTCTTTAAAATTTCTGGCGTATCTATTCAAATAAAAGATAGTAATTTCAAGGAGAATAGAATACGTGATAGAATCGAAGGCGTAGACCTTTGTAAATGGCATGAGACTTCGAAATTCCTTTGGTGTCAGCTCTCTAAATGATATATTAACTAAAGAACTCAAAATTTTAAAGCAATTAAAAATAATAATAAAAATAGTACATCCAATGGAAAAACGCGTTTAGCAGCAGTGAATCCATGAGGAATGAAACAAATGACACATTTAAAAAACGAAAAAAAAAATGGATATTAAGACAACCAAAACTGACGAACCGAGGGGGACCAGCTTCGGAAGTCATTAAAGCAAAACCTTTTCTGTCGAAAAAGCAAGACAAAAGTCTAAAATTGCTTTTTCTGTACCCCAAAGGTTTTGCCAGAGTCCAGGAAAAGAATAGAATGCATAATATACAATATAAAATAATACACAATATTACGATATAAAATGCATAATATAACAATATAAAATAGTTTTTAAATTTTAAAATAAAAATTGCAAAACTTGTCCTTTAGCTGATAATTCACAAATTGACTTCTATTCCAATGTTATATTTTCTACATGTTTTAATATTATTTATTTAATTCAATGTAATTGTTGCAATTTACGTTATATTAGTCAAACTAGTTTAGAATTTCATAAGAAAATTAATTCTCACAGATCTGCTATGAAAAATGTTTATAGTACTACTAATAATAACAATAATGGTTCAACAGATTATGAAATTTTGCATTTTCAATTCAACAATTTCAATAATTTTACACCTTTTTTTTGGATTTTATGGATAATTTAGATAACAGGCTTGATTTAGAAAATATTTATATTATCACTCTTAAAACCCCTTTTCCTTATGATTTAAATATTAAATTTAATGATGAAGGTACTATTGATATTAATACTATTGTGTTTATGATAAATTTAAAGTTTTTAATTGTCCTAGAGCTTTTAGTTCTATGTTTAGATATAAAAGAGCTAAAGGGACTGGAAAAATTATTGATTTTGATAAATTTTCGAAAATTTGTAACATATATATTAACATATTAACATTATATATTAACATATTAACATTAATAATATTTTTATTATTAGGAAATATATTTTTGGCTTTAAAAATAAAGTTCTTAAAAATTTCTTTTTGGGAATTAAATTAAATTTAATACTGAGCTTATTAAATTTATTGTTTTGGATTTAGTTAAATCAAAGCTTGGGGTTGATAAAACTGATTTGCTTTTCAAAAAGGTTTCTAATGTTCAGAAAGTTTTTTGTACCATTAATTTTCATAATAAAAAATTTGAAATTGCTAGTATTTCACAAGATATTCATTGTTTTTCCGATATTTTCCCTTTAAAACAAGTTAAAAGTTTGAGTTGTCTATAAATATTCCTCTACTTTAAGAAAAAGGGTTTGTAACTATAATTTTTTAAGTCAGAATTTAAATTATATTTCATTGTCTGATTGTCATTGTAATGATGAAGAAATTTCTCAATAAATTGATAAAGAAAATGGTCACGTTATTACAGGAAATTTAGAAATTATTGGTGATTAAGATTTAATTAATATTATGAGCAATGGCTTAAAATTTAGGACTAGGTGTAAAATTAAAAATTATGTTTTTATTTTATCGGTTAAAAGAGATCTTGATTTTTTTATAGCTAAAATCTCTAGGAAATACCATTGGCCAGCTGAAGGTTTTACAGAATGGAAAACAAAAATAGTGGAAAGAGTTAAATATAATTTATTTAACTCCAAGTTTTTTACTTATCCTAAGGCCACCTTTTTTGATTATAAATTGCTTGAAAAGATTAAAATTCTTAAAAATAAATTTTTCTTTACTGTTGTTGATAAAGCATCTAATAATTTTTGTATTATGTGTAAATATTTTTTTAAAAATTAATTATTGGGGAATATAATGCTAATAATACTTTTTTAAAATTAAAGGAACATAAAAAAGTTATTGAAAGAAGGATTATTGCCTTTTGTAAAAAATTAAAATTTAAATTGAATATAATTACTTTTCCATATTTATTTTATTATAGTTAAATTTCATAAAAATCCAGTAAAATTTAGATTTATTGCGTGTGGTACAAATTGTTATAATTTTAGTATTAGTAAAAAGTTTTTTAATTTTCTTAAAATTATTTCACTTAAGATTAAAAAAAGAGAAAAATATTGTTATTGATAGTAATATTGATGTTTTGAATTTTATTAATAATAATGTGGTTTCTAATATGAATACTTTTGACTTCGAAAATTTGTACACATGCATTGATATTTGTTGTATTTTTGATAAATGGCATTTTTGATAAATATTTTTTTAATGGAAATATTGATAAATCTTATTGGATGGATATTTGTAGGTTTAATTTTTTTGAAAATGTACTTTTTAATGGCCTTAATTTTTATAAACAAAATATAGGGATTTCGCAAGGTAATTCTTTTTCTGGTGCCTTTAATAATATATTTTGAATTTTTTTGAAGCTAAATTTAGCGAGTTTAGTGATTTTAAAGCTTTTAGATATGTTGATGATTTAATTTTATTTAATTGTGATAATTATGATTTTATTTTTAATATTTATCCTAAAGAATTTGCATTGAAGAAAACTAATGATTATTGCTTGAGTGTTGAAATGCTCAAGTAATTTTATTTAAAACTTTTGTCTTGCTTTCTAGATAGAATATTACTAAACTTAAGATTAAAAAATACAAAATCTGTATTAATGTTTTTAGTTTTCCAGAGGCAACTAGTATTTTTTTTAAAAAATTAGTAAATAATGGTTTTCCTTTTAATTTTTGTAATATTGATTTTAAAATTAAGAAAATGATTGAGAATCATTAGTTTTTTTCATTTGGTTAAGCAAAATTCAAGTATTGAACAAGTTTCCTCGGTCAAGCTTTTCTATAAATGATGTCACAACTTACTTAACTTGTCCTTAGTTACTTAACTGTCCTTTTTTTTTCGTTAAACTGTGTAAGATAGGGGGCGTTGTTTTTATGGTTATTTTATTTCAGTTGTGTCGTGCAGTCAGTTGTGTTATCTAGTTAGTGAATTTTTATTTTAAGTAAGCTTTCGCTCATACTTTTCTTTTGTATTTGTTTTGTTTTTATTCTTCTGTATATGCTTCTGAATTTTATATTGTATTCTTTCGAATTTTATATTGTATATTATGCATTCTATTCTTTTCCTAGACTTTGGCAAAACCTTTGGGATACAGAGAAAGCAAATTTAGACTTTTGTCTTGCTTTCTAGATGGAAAAACTGTTGCTTTTACGACTTCCGAAGCTGGTACCCCCTGAGGACGGTCAGCTTTGGTTGTTATAATATCCAATTTTTTTTCATTTTTTCATTGTCTCTCTAAACTACACATATATTTCATTCAAAGAAATTATCTTTTTAATATTGATTTGTTTCAAAAATGCATGCTTCAAGAATAATAATTAGAATAAAATAAGAGATTTTTTTTTTCAGAGAAAGTTCGTTAAGTCGATTAAAAATGAGAAATTTACTATGGTGAGATTTTAAATGTTGTGGAGGAGGCATTACTTTCAAAACACGTGTAGAAATGTTTCAATATATATATATATATATATATATATATATATATATATATATATATATATATATATATATATATATATAGTTCAAAATTCTCTTTTTAGTATTGATTCATTTTAATTATAACATGTTTTATGAATAATAATTATAATAATATAAAATTAAAAATTTAAAAAAACTTTTGTCAAATAGTTTAAAAATCAGAAATTTATTATGGAAAGACCTTAAATGAAGAACGTAGGGGACACCATTTTCGTGTCACCTATGTTATTTCATGAGTCATGTTTCATATTTCATGTTTCATATTGTCTGTGATGATAGAAGATACGTTTTTCATTTAAGTCTGACAAAAACCGTTTTCTATTTTTAGTCTATTTAATTTTATCTTAAGTAATTGTTTTCTTCTTTTTAGTTTTGCATGCTGTTATAAGATGAAAAGTGTTCGAAGTTTAGAAAGACGGTATATTTTGCTTGCATCAATTATGAAAAAATTGTATATTACAATGATATTATGCACAGATCTCTAGATAAATTTGAAACAATCTATATAGTCACAACATGGTCGAACTTTTGAATGCCGAAGTTGATAAAATTACGATATAAATTTTGCTTGTAGCTTTAAGTAAATAAAACTCAGAGGATTTTTTATTCAGTTATTAGGTTTATCATTAAATTTTCCTAGAAAAGAAATTCTGAATTCATCGAAACAAATTCATGCGATGAGAAAAAATAAACTCAATGGAGATTTAAAGTCAGACCGATTAAAATGACATCAAAGCCTCAAAATTAACAAAAAATAAACAGATTTTGTTTTTCTTAATTAGAGAGTATAGCAGGCAGTAACTCACAATCTCTGTTCGTTATCTAAGAGATTCGCTTAAATCTCAGATGTTTCGTGTAAATCAGTGGTTGAACAGTGCATAATAAATAAACAGACCACCCTGAATAACTTGTGATATAATGATCGGTTCTTCTTATAATAAAATCATGCAATAATAAAATAATAAATAAATACTAAGAGTTATTTTTTCATGGAATTATGCTCAGATAAACGAATTTTACAAATGAGAGCAAACATTTTTCGATTAGCATTAAAAGTTTTTGAGATATGGCGAAATACGCAAAAAATTAAAATTAACATTTAGTTGTCCAAAGTTTGAACCGTTCTCTCGACTATTTGGACCATATTTCCTAGATTGCGGTTACTCCTTAAATTTTGGGGGTCAGAAATCCAAATGCGTTGGGGAAAAAAATATGTGTTATTCAGAGGAAGTGCGCTTTTAAGTCTGATTTCGTAACTTAAAATATCTTCTATACCTATTAATTAGCATATTTGAGGTCACCACCTCGGACCATTAAGATTGAGACCTAAAACGTAAGTTCCGATCGTTAGATCAAAAGTTATTCTGGGAGGTCAGTTTTTTACGCTCTAGACATATCTCAGATTTAGAGTCATGAATTTAGTTCTTTGTTCTATTTAAAAGTTCAATAAACATTAGTTCAAATCAGTTTGTAATTATTTAAGTGCTCATCTCTGCAATGTTGAATAAAACCCAAAGAAACTTTTATTGTATATATAGTCCAAAGGACAGCTTCAGTTAAGATTTCTAATAAATTCTGTTTATAGTTGTCAAAAAATAATTAAATTTGTGATGCTTTACCAGACAAATTTAGGCGTTTTAATTAAGAATTATAAAAAACTTGATAAAATTTTTTAGCGATAATACAGAGCTAAATTTTCATTGTAGCGGCTAATTAACTTTTGAAACTTGCACTGTCATGTTGAGAACTTTATTACATTTTAATTTTCATTTTAAAATTATGGTAAAGTAAACGGCAGCAGTCTAACTATAAGATTAACCATAAAGTTTCCGGTAAAGAATATATTTTATTACATTTACTTATTTTTAAGAGCTAAGCAGCTTTTAATGAAGCAACTTAGCTCTTTGCAATTTGTAACTAGTGGGCTTAGTTAATGCGCTAAAGTTCTGGTTGTTTAACCGTGTGTGAAAGCGGTTAATAAACGGTGTTATATATATATATATATATATATATATATATATATATATATATATATATATATATATATATATATATATATATATATATATATATATATATATATATATATATATATATATATATATATGGGTGATTCTCACGAAATATGACAATTCGGACAAAAACATTTCTTCAAATTTAAAGTCATCAAAATAATCTAAAATTTTTTTTTGTACACTTCTTTAGTTACACTTATAAATATCTTACAGACAGCAGTGTAGTTTATGGACATTTTCGGGGAAAAAAATAAAATAGAAATTCACCAAATCTTGAATGCCGGAAAATGACATATTAGCTTAGAAGTTTAAAAAACATTAAATTTAAGTTAATAGCAGGTAACTCAACTTAAATCTTTATGTTAGATTGACCAAAAAATTGCTTAAATTAATTCTTTTTTTGCACTGTAGAAAGAATCAAAAAAATTTTTGTTGCTGATAAGTACAGAATAAAATTGTGTATAATAATCAATAATTAAATAAATAAATAACTTTGATTACACCCAAGCATATTCCAATCGTACATAAACTTGGTATTGGGTTAATATTTGCTTTCCCTCTTTACAGTATTTGCAGTTGAAAAAAATTTCTGGTAACACTTTAATGTCCTGGCATTCATAAGCCAGGAAAATGACAGCCAGGATAATGACAAATTTGCCATTTTATAGCATATAACTTTACTTTAATTAAATATTTTGGCCTAAGACATTTATATTCTGTAGAAAACAACAGGATTTCTTAAAATAACTCAGATAAATCTATGTAGTTTATGTTATTAATGGTTTCAAGAAGCCAGGAAAATGACAACACAAAAACCTCCTCACCTTGAAAAAATTTTTGAAATAGATTTTTAACCAGAAAATTGAAACTTTATTCATACAACAAGACATGTTCATATAGGAGGGTATCTAATCAATCTATTAACATAAGATTTTGATTGCTGGCTCTATCTATTTTGGTTATAAACCACTAAATAAAAGTAGCCTGGAAAATGACAGATTTTCATGGGACAAACAAATTATTGACAGAAAAAATTAATTTAAACGAAGTTTTTGTAAATAATACCCTCTGCGTATATTCTAGAAATGCTTACACCGGTTGAGATAAAAAAAAATTAGATAATGAAAAATTTATGGGAAGTTTTGAAGCTAGTTATTATTGGAAACATTTTTTGGGACATGCCAGGAAAATGACATGTTGAAGTTCAATTAAATGTTTTAACTATACGAAATGTAACAATGCTAGTGCAAAGTTATTTTAAAATGCTAACAGCAATGCTATTTATTATTTTTTTAAAAAAAAGTTCTTTTAGTATTACAGTATTAGATCTTGGAGCAAGGGACAGTGAATTGTCATATTTCGTGAGTATCACCCATATATAGAAGCCATTATTTCTTTTGATGTTGCCACACAAAAAATTTGAAACATCTTGAATTTCCTATAAATGA
This sequence comes from Parasteatoda lunata, assembly GCA_949128135.1. Taxonomy (NCBI): domain Eukaryota; kingdom Metazoa; phylum Arthropoda; class Arachnida; order Araneae; family Theridiidae; genus Parasteatoda; species Parasteatoda lunata. The sequence goes on along the minus strand of OX421972.1, from coordinate 35,623,052 downwards.
GATTTTTTATGATGAGTTTAAGGTTGCTTAGTTATGGGTAAAATAAAATTTCTTTGCTCTCTATAAATGACGATTTCACATTACAACTTCTGTTTCTATTTTGACCAAAGTGATCGTTTTATAAAACATGAACTGTATATTACTTCCATAGGTACGAAAGTAGATTCATTATCATTTTTGACATTATAACAATGAACACTGATCTTTTAAGAACTAATAGGAAATATCCAATGGCTATTGTTATTATAGTATTTGATAATGTATGGATCTAACAAAATTGAATTGAGAAATAAATAATTGTTTAAGTATCTTTTAATTAGAAAAAATAGGCTCTTAAAAGAACAATAAATAGAAATTATCTTTATTCGAATTATGAAAGAAATTATGAAATAGGAAATACCTTGTGATGACAAAAATATTTATCTTAACTTAAATTAAGTGAATAGATATTTATTCAAAAAAATCTCAATTAATTAATAAAGCTCCAATTAGTTTGGATTGAAACCAAAAAAAAATTAATAAATAAATAACAAATAAAAATAATCTAAATTTCGAAAAGGTAAATAGGCATGCGTAAAACGTAAAATAAAAATAAATATCGCTATTAAAGGAGAATTTTCCAAAGAATTTAATAATATCCCTAAAGGTAATTAAGAGAACTCTTAAGAGTATAAGGTTCTCAAAAGGCGTAGAAGCTTAAAAAATTAAAAAAAATTACGAATAGGCATTTTTTATGAACTTAATCAAGCTTAAGAAATATTTACATTTAACTGCATAATTTCACTGAAATTTTAAAGTCTCATGTGATTTTGAAGAGAAAGCTATTAAATGCGTGAAATAGTGATAATGGATTTGATTTGATGAACGTTAATTAAAAATAAATTTTCAGATTTTCAAAGATATTATAAATATTACAAGCAGAAAACTAAAATAAAGACAATCGTTCTCTAGTTTATAAGATGAGGTATTTGAATGTTGTTAGCAAAAAATTAAATATATTAACTATTGATGTTTCATTTATAATAAGTAATTGAGTATGGATGAAACTTAAAATGAAACATATATTTAAAACTTTTGCAGGGCATAAATGAATTCAATTCTATGTAAATAAATAAACTCCAACCAAAATTGCGTAATTATTTGATATAGAAGATCAATCGTTACTAAATGTTCAATATTGTAACTTTATATATCTTTAAAAATTATTCATGATATTTCATTTCTTGAATGAATTGCTTTTTAATATGTAGTGTCATATATTGTTTTCTTATTTATATATATATATATATATATATATATAAAAGTTCAAAATGAAGATAAAACAAAGGTAAATTACAGACAAATGAAAAAAAGCGGGGGGGGGGAATAATAAGAATAACAAACAACTGGGGAAAGAAAAAGAATTAATTTTAAAAAAAAAAAAAAAAAAGGATAAAGTCTTTTTAAAAAACCGGAAAATAAAAGATATAATCTTTTCATCAGCCCACACGATCATATCCGAAAAAGAGTGCTTTCTAATATTGTATCAATATAGCCAAAGCAAAATATATCAATACAATAGTGTGAGGAGCACTCAAAAAAAAATTTTTTTTTTAAAAATTACGACAAGTAAAATTAAACACAATAAGTAAAAATAACACGTAAAAACAGAAAATAAAATATAAAGGAAGAGCAGAATAAAACAAAATCTATAAAGCGAGTAGTGAAATATAATGAACTTTAATGAACGGGAAAGTTTTCAAGAATGATTTAAAATGTTTGCGTAACAAGATTGCCAGATTGCAAAATATGAAAACTATGAAAACAAAAGCGCAAATTGAGTAAAACTAGAGGAGTTTAAAGTGCGTTCTTGCTGCATTACTGAAGTGCGTTTGATTTGTTAGTTACCAAGGATGGGCCAGAAAAGGGATGTGCGCGAGGTAATATTATACTGGATAATTTAAAGAAGTTGACTATAAATAATTTTAAAAAATGAATATTTATTTAAGAAAAAAATATAAAATATAAAATAGAAAGAAACATGAATTGCCAGTTTTAGCAATATATATATATATATATATATATATATATATATATATATATATATATATATATATATATATATATATATATATATATATATATATATATATATATATATATATATATATATATATATATATATATACACAATATATATATATATATATATATATATATATATATATATATATATATATATATATATATATATATATATATATATATACAATATATATATATATATATATATATACAATATATATATATATATATATACAATATATATATATATATATATACAATATATATATATATATTTATATATATACTTGTTATGTTAGAGATGGGAAATTTGCATTGCAAAGCATTATTGTTTGTAAAGCATTATTGATTTTGCAAAGATAATTTTTCATTCTTTGACGTTATTGAATGATGTATCTGCATTAATCATTACATTTGACTTCAACTCCTGGCTAGTTATGTCACGGAAATTTTATGATACTTGTAATAAAATATTTTTCTTTTTAGTGTTTCCTTTCAAATCAAGTAGGAAGAATTAATATTTATTAAACTTTTGCGTACGATATTACCATAGGTAGACCAATATTTACAGTTTGAGATTCAGTATTGGAACTTAATTTGAGGTGATTGAGACTGTATAAATCAGATACCAAAAAATCGCGTAATTTTTATTGACGAACCAGTTTCTTTAAAAATTCTCTCAGCTAACAGCGTTCATCAAATTGAAGAAATTATTATCTTTTCTTACTTCTAGGATGTGAATTACGTCAAAAGCATATGACTTAATACAGCTTATAAATTTGCAAAATTAAATAGTAAATGCAAGATGGAATATTAGAAAAACTTTTTTCCAGTGCCCACCCAAATATTGATATGGTCATCCAAGTATCAGAAAGACAGATGTGTTGGCCACGTGTTCACTATATGAGGTTGGTCAACATTTCTCCCAAATTAAAGGCAGATAGAATAGAGAAAAGAACGATAGAAAATCTATGTTTCGGCTGGGATTCGAATCAAGAACCTTTCTGATATAAAGTCAGCTCTTTGACTACTATACAGGCTGGCCAGCTTAAAAGAATCATGTGTGACATGTGTAAAACATGTTTTTCAGTTTCCACCAAGAATCGAACTAGAGAAGCCTGTTTTGAAAGCAAGAGCCTTGATTTCTGTATCATTCCGCTGTGTGATACTAACAATTTTAATAGAATATATAAAAATAAAATTGTAAAATTGAGAGAATCCTGAAAATTGTTGTGATGCAGCTTCGCCAGGGTTCGTTTTCCGTTATTAAATTATAAAGAAGTAAATATAAAAATAACAAAATACGGTCAAAAATGATACTTCTGTTTTAGGGAGTGTGATCTGTATTCCTTGTTGCACTTACTGTTTTCATCAAAATATTGGAAGAAATAACCTCAAATTCAAAATTCTAAAACTATGTGTAAAAACTATATATAAAAACAGAAACTAAGTTTTTCAATAAAAGGAAAACTAAATGCCAGTTTAAAGCATAATTTAGGCTTTTTTAATAGTTTGTTATATTTTACGACTGGTTTTTCTTATAAAAAATTTTATAGTTAAAGAAAAAAGAAAAAGTTTCTTAATATTAATTAAGTCAGATATTTAATAGAAATAATCTCTCAAAAACTTTAAACTAAAAATTTATTAATAGTATAATCCTGCGTAGAAGATCTGCTAAAGTTTCTAAAAAATCCATACTTTTTCTTTTACTAAAAAGTTTCAATCCCTTGATCCACTATGATTGAGATGACTCGTTGAAAACAGAAAAGGATTACTTCAGATTTTACTCAATAAAATAGTTTATTGTTTAATGCACTCTAGATAAACAATATTTAAGGACAAAATTGTTTTTAAACATAAAAGTAAAAATTACATTAAATTTTTCGTTTTGTAGAAGGAACTAATTTAATATTTTCAAAATAAAGATCTTTTATTAAAATTATGAATTTTCTTTCATAAACATAGTTTATTTACCTTAAGATTATTTAATGAAACGTAAAAAAAAAATATTGTAAATAAAATTTTATAAAAAGCGTTTAATGAAACTAGCATGAAAGATAATGATGACTTTGTGAAAAATAGATAAGTAATGGATAATGCAAAGACACATTTTAAACCATACGTGGCAAAAGAATATGACTCTCTACAACAAATTTGAACCAGTTCTATAGATGAAACTATGAAAAGCTGTTTTAAGAAAATTGATTTATATATCAATGGTCGATTACGTACCGTTTTTGTTAATAGTTATATCTGATAAATTCTGGAATATCTTTCTTCCTAAAGCATCAAGAACTTCAGAGCTTCGTAAAAGAAGATTATGCTTCTGCTACTAAATATGCCACCAAAATCGTCAAGATCGCCTAATTGGGCCCTAAGCTAACAACAGTCTTACTGTCAATGAGAGAGCCTTTCCATTTTCTCTAAGTTGTTATTGAGTGCTTTTAATATGTTTTTTTTTAAAGCTTTTTCGCCTAGGAAGATAAAAAAGCATTAATTTAAATATCTTACATTTGAAGCAGAGATACAATTTTATATTGTATAAGCCATCTTGATGAAAAGAGTTATCTTCGTTTTAGAACGGACAAGTAACTAAAATATTTTTAAAATTATTAGATTTTTTTTAAAAATCACCAATTTTGTGACGTTTTCCACCTCGAAGGAAATTACTAAAATCAATGTCTTATTCCTATTTTATGCAAACTTTTATGAGCCCAGATAATGCAGCATTGAAGGGAGGGCTTGAATAGTTAAAAAGTTAGACTACAAAAGCTTTTCACTCTCTCAAAATTGCGGCCTGTCTCCATATTGACGTTTTGCGCTATTTTCATAATAAACATAAATGGAGCTGGCTAAATGTAGACTAAATTTGACCAAACAGTCATTAGTAACTGTTGTTTCTAAAATGAGATCCAGTTATGAAAATGGTATATTATTCGCAAAAAAAGCATCATTTCAGGTGACTACAGAGTCTTCAAAAATAGCCTTAAAATATGTAAAGACGCTAAGCTGAAATGTAGACGTTGGGGGAATTAGGGCGTAATAATAATAATAATAACGCAGATCCGGTATTTTTCTGTAAACATATACAGGTAATTCATATTCTTATCTAAAGGTAATTTTTCATTATTTCTAAATCGTAAAAATGAAAGAAATATCTTCAAACATTGTACTAATAAACAAATTTTTTCTTAAACAAATGTAACAATAATAAATGTATTTGAAAAAACAAATAAATTTATTTATTTGCAAAATAATATCTCTTATTTTAACAAAAAGTTTACAAAAAAACAATACAATGGATTTGATTCATTAATAGCAAGAAAATCTTATATGAATTAAACATTAAAATAACAGATACTTCATTTAGATAGCTTTTTATAAATTTATTCTTGATCAGATGATTTTTAAAATTTTATTCAAATAGAAAAACCTTAAAAATTTGAGAAAAATATAAATGTATTATATTTATTGAACCGAATTTATAAAGCAAATGAAAAGAAATAGTGAATCATAATGAAAAGAAGTGTGAATCAAATATTTATAGACAAAATAAAATAAAATTAATATTTATCTTAATTTATCTTTCTATTCTAAGACTGTATTTTGTAAGACAATGAAATACTTGCTTATTCTTTAATGAAATATCATTTAGAAGTGATTATGTTAAAAAAAAGAACATATTAGCAAAGGTTTGAAAGGTGAAAGGTATATTCAATCGAGTAACTTGTTTGGAAAGAAGAACAAAACACTGATGCAAAAAAGAATTAAGAACAGATTTGCTTAAAACGTCTTTAACTGTTCTAATTTGCTTTTTATTTTCAGGAAAAAAAATCAAATGCAAGGTATTAGTAAAATTTTATATTGTAGTTTTAGAGGTTGATTATGAAGCTTATGTGCATTAAAAAATAACGTTAACTGGTATTAGGTTTAGAAATCATAAAACATTGACTTTTTGTAAATTTTACTTTGTATAATTTGTAATATTTTTTATAAATTTTTGTTTACTTAAAATTTTTTAATGGTTTTATAGTCGGAACTCAAACTATTTTTTTAAAAGAATGGATAAATATAATAAGCTTTTAAAATTGAATATCTTTCTCCTCCGAAATGATTATAAATAGTTAATTTCGAAACTGTTGTACATTATTATTAATGAACTTAGTAATGTACTGTTACCTCTGAAATCTAGGTTTTACGCTATTCAGTGATCCATATATTAACTTTGGTAACAGAGTTACCCAGTTTAAAAAAAAATCAACGAAGGAATTACTTAAAACGTTTAACATTTACAACCAATTTCATTAAAACTAAAATTTTTCAAGCAAACTCAAATCATTTTCAAATGCTAAACGTATTCCTGTACAAATTGTTATTTCAGGTTCAACATTTAAAACTACGAAATTATACTCTTAATAAAAATTAATTAAAAATATAAGGCTCAATATTCAGCAAAACCCGTAAAACCTATTAAAAGTAAAATGAACACCTATCTTAAAATTTACTAAAAGCAATGAAGAATAAAGACACGCCATTCTCCAAATTCCAGTAAAAACTATTAAAAATCAAAAGCACATTTATCTTAAAACTTGCTAATTATAAGAAATAAAAGTAAATTATTCGTCTAAAACCATTCTAAAATTAACCTTAAAGTTTCTAAAATCAAAGTTAATTACCTGACAAACCTCCTTGGACTCCCATCGGTGCTGCAGCCAAACTCGTGGAGCAAGACAATAATCCAATTTTGGACAGAACGCACTCTAACCCTCCTTGCAGGTTTCCTTCTCGTAAGGCAGTTTGCCTCCGATATTCCACTTATCGGTTCCGGCCTCAGTTCAGTCTCCTTGCGGCTCCGATCTCGGTTCAGCCACCAGCGGCTCTGGCCTAGTACATCATCCAGTGACTTTGGGCTAGTTCCTCATCCAGCGGCTTTGAGCTAGTTCATCATCCAGCGGCTCTGGGCTAGTTCCTCTTCCATCGGCTTTGGGTTAGTTCATCACCCAGCGGCTCTGAGCCAGTTCATCATCCAGTGGCTCTGGCCTAGTTTAATATCCAGTGGCTTTGGCACCACATTTTATCCTCGTGTCAGCAATGCGAATGAACCTAAACCGACCTTTTTTCTCCAACGAGCAGCAGCGCAACACCAGTAAACGTCACAACAAAAAAAGTTCCATGATAAAAACAGTCACAAATTAAAAAATACTTTATAAAAGGGATAAAACAATACTAGTTAAATATAAATAAACTTAAATATACATAATTCAACCCAAAAATCTCAGTTTAAAAAGATCTATTTAAAATTGGGAATTAGTTTAAAACTTATAATAGTGGTGCCACCTTTAGGCAAGCCATGTTTTACACCATCAAAACTTAAAAAGAATTCGCTAATAAGCAGAGCTAACCAGTGCAGCCATCTATTGAAGAAATAAGCAAACTATTTCTAATGAAAAAGTAAACCCATCTTTAAAAGCATTTATAAAAAACAAAATACAATAAATTTTTATTTATTACATTAATCATAAACACAATTTTTCCGCCTATTTATAATTTTAAACGAAATCTCTCGAACATTTGAAATGTTTTTTTGTGTCCAGACAAGCAAATTTTATGGGAAAAAATACTCGAATAAAACAAATGCGTAATTTTATTTAATGACATGTGATATGTATGATAATAATATAATATATATTTTAAAAGAATTCACATTATAAAGTAAATCAATATATAAATTAATACTGTATTGCCATATTTTTTTAAAAAAAAGTGCTAAAGTGTTTAAATAGAAAATGTTTAAAAATTTTTTATATAACTTTGGAATACAAATTTTTGCACGTTCTTTTAAATAGGGAAAAGAGAACATTTTTCTGTTACAAAAACACAAAACAATTTTATAAAATTTAACTTGATAAAGAGGTTTTTATTTAATATGAATTTTCATCTTATGTTTATATGTAGGAGTGCGAAAAATGAGCTTCCTAATTTTAATATTTAGTTTCATGCATAAATGCTGGAAAAATAATTTTTAGTATTAATTCTACGCTTACTAGATACATAATATGCTTGGTTTTATAAAAAATATTAAAAATGCAATTAATAAACTTACTATTTTTTTTAATTGCCCATAGTTAAAATTTAACTTGCACAGCATTTGTTTTTATATAAATTCAAATTTTAAATGTTTTGGTCATAACTAAAATCTTGAACGATTATTACGTGAAATTATTTTGAAGGTTTTAGCTTTAAATGAATTTTTTATATAAACAAGAGTAAATTATTGTACTTTTCCTTAATAAAATTTTATTTTTCCTACATTTATTAACACATAATTCTCGCAACATTTTTTCTAAGCAAATAAATTTTTACAACAAATGGGAATTTTGAATATCAAAAGGATCTTAGAGAAGTTCGTAATTAGTATAATTAAAGATGCATTTCAATCAATAAATCCTTTGTTTTTTCAATTATTTAAAACTTGGTTCTTTAACTATGCATCACTGATGCATAAAACTCTACATTTATGTATATATATATATAATCATCAGCCGAGAGATTTTAACAGGCTTTATTTACTGGAGTATGGTGTAAACAGAAGTCTCACACACTCTCCCTGCTGGAGGGGGGTGGACCAATATCAAGACAGTAGCGGCGAAGGTTAGATTGGCAACATCATACAGCAAAAGACACGCAAAAACAATTGCTCCCGCATTAAATACTAACACAAAGATAGGTGAAAAGGCTCAGTCTTTGCACATTTTGTATCCTTACGCATTAAGGAAAATCATTTAATACTTCCTAATATGGAAGTGACAGAGGGACAAGATTCTAAAAATATTTCCTCCTTTGAAATATAAATCTAATTATAATTCAATGGTATGTTTTCAGACTTGAAGTCCCAAAATAGAAGTTCTGTACCTATTCTTTACCAAAAACATTTTATGAAAACGAAAGAGTTCTAATTCTTTCATTAATACAAAAGTATTTATAATTTTTGTATTACATATACATATATATAACTGAAATAATGCTTATATTCTTTATTTGCATATACTTACTATACTCTAAGAACACAAAAAGTAATTTACTATAACTTATCTTCTAACTAAAACTATGATTAAATATAGCGGAAAAGAAAATTATCCTAAATAATTATTTTCCCTTAAACTCGGAAAATAATGCAAATATATTGTATGGTGCTTTTACATTTGCGTCATTTGACTCCTAAATATTTAATATGATTAGTCTTTTATTTAAATGTTTGAAAGTTATAAGTTCTTTCCGCTTAATCAAGATTTTTATACCTAAAGTGGGTGTATAAGAAGCTTGCTTTCAACCACTTTCATAGTGTGAGAATTAAAGCATGATAAGTTATTACCACAAATTGATTTTTAGTATCTCTATATTTAATAATATTTTTGTATTCTCTCCGAATTTATATAATTCTTTTCATAGTGTTGCTTTTGATTTTAAAGTTACCTTGAAACAGAGTAGAATTTAAATATTATAAATGCAACTAGCCAAAAATGCAACTAGCCAAGCAACTAGCCCAATCTGCTTTTCAAAATTTAATTTTTGAAAAGCAGATTTGTTCTACATGATTCGTTCTATATGAAAAAAGTGGCATTCTTATACTGTTAGAATTTTCATTCTATATTTATGGTAAAATTACAGACAGCAGTCTATCCATCTTGTAAGCCGCAAATTTAATGGTAAAGGATATTTTTTTTTGCCTTTACGGTTTTGAAACCTCTTACAACTAGTATGGTTAAAAGACCACGAATATAAAACTATACGGCTTTTTACCATCTACAGCTAGCATGGTTTCGAAAAGTAAAAAAGAAATTTCGCTGGTCATTGGAGATACTTTAAGTAGCTTTATGGAGCTGTCATCTATGCGTGAATACAAGTATCGTATTCTAATAGTCACTAATTGTGAAGTGCAGGACACTGGAAACTCTTAACGTGTTGAAGAGAATGGCCGAAATATTGTGGGTGACATCGCAGGCACTCGAACCCCCGTTCTGTTGGTCATGATATTGACAGATTAGCTATCTCAGCTACAATTTGTACCTATATGCAAGGAACAAAGTGGATTCATTATGTGATCCTAGACAGTGCGGTAAAATTCTGATTGTTCATCCTTATTAGATGAAAGCAGTTAAATTTTATCAGCTGTAACGAATAAGATGATGGGTAGTGAAAAAAATGCTAAAATATTTATTTTAGTCATACTTCTTAGTATTTTTATTAATTTTGAAGATTTCTTACATAATATTATAAACTGAACAAATTTTGAAATTTAAAGAAAAAATATTAAATAATATAATAAGGAAATATAATAAGGAATATTAAATATAATAAGGAAATAAAACCTTAAAAATAATAATTTTTTCTTAAATTATATTATACGCGTAATACAGTATTGTTCATTCAAAAATTATAAACATTCATTACATCATTTGTGTCATTTTTAATAATACAAACATGATCTATTTCTTAATGTCAAGGCCTTTAGATCATCGAATTTATCAGAGTTTGTCGATATATACGATTGACAAGATGTGATCGAACAAAATATTAAGTATTTCCCTGACGTATTTGGTATACTCAAAGCTTAAACTGTCACTATGTTAGTTAAAACACAAAATTATCAAATTTTTATTTCAACTTGAGATACCATAGATAAATTGCATTGAACTTTCCTTGTAGATAAGGCAATAATAAATATGATTAAAAAACTTGGTTACGAAAGATCTTTACAATTTTTTTACAATATTAAAATGAAACAAATTGTACCATGGCATAGTTATAAAATGCATTTTAAAGTGTCTTTACTACTTGACAAGCTATTATATCGTAAAATTTAATGTATGCTTAAGTTCGTAAAAATATTTAATATGTGACTTTTAATTGCAATTTTATAAATTTTAAAACCACTGGGTAATTAAATTCTTGATATTTCAGTAAATAATTTTATTTAACTTTAATTATTTTGGTTTAAGTACGAAAACGTTCATGATGGCGAATGTATTTTTTTTAAAAAAAATATCTCTTTTGCCACTTATTTTGAAGTTTTAAACTATCTTAACATTTTACATAGTTGCAACGTAAAAGATTTAAATTGCTGTCCAAAGTTGTGAGAATATGTAATACTCTCTCATTTATCAAAGAATGAGACGCTTTAAATTCTCTGTCACAGTCTTTAATCCTAGATCTCTTTAACTTTCCGAAAAGTATCTAATCTACAGTTTTAACACTAACTTAAAAGACAAAATATATTGCTAAATTAAAGCAGTATTTATTTTAAAATTGAAAAAAAGATCAAACTAGGCAAAAAAATTATAAAAAACAAAAGTGTTTTATTTCTTAAATATGAATTTAATTAATTATTTTTCAAAACCTGGGAAAAGAGTAGTGTGAGAAAAGATTCACCCCCCCCCCCTATTCTAAGTTTATGCTGAAACTCCTGTGCATATCTTCCTGTTTTTTTCCAAAAACATATTTCAAAACCTATTAAAGTTCGTTGATTTAAGTTAAGAATATATATATATATATCTTTGGTTATTTTTTATAAATTTGCTCACAAGTAATTGATGAAACTTTTTTTTAAAATTTATTTAATATTTTTATACAAAAGGTAATACATGATATTTAAGTTAAAAATTTTTTTTCAAACTTTTTTAAACATTTTTTATAAGAAAAACTAAAAAAAACTAAAAATTTTTATTCTACATAAACTTAATTTTCATATTGCATCATGCTATTTCCAGTTAAACAAAAGTAAGAAATATCAATTTTTAATATTTTCTAAGTTTTTAATTTCTTGAAAAAGTTTCAAATAATATTAAGTAGCATTTTTTGTGCATATTTCATGTGGTTAAGCTGTTATAAAATTCTAAAATAACGTTGGATCTTCCAATGGTACAGAGTTTCCGTTGAGTAAGCGAGTAACCAGTTTTTTTTAAACTATCTTTAAAGCATTATTCAAGACAATATCTTTTCATACGGAGGAAGTATATTATAAAAAATTGTTTTGAAATTTTTCTGAAATAAATGCTACAACATACGAGAAAAAATCTCGGACTAAGTTATTGCATCTAGGAATAGAGGTTAACTAATTTGACTTTAATTTGTGTGTTAATTTTTTTTTTGCTTGCTGCCACTTTAATTATAAAATATTTTGTAATACATCTCTTAGTTAAGCATTTTTTTAACAATGTCAAGTAAAGATTCACTGTTTTAGAGTTGTTTAAGCAAGGAAAACAACAGTTTGAATCGTTAGTTCTGTACGCAATCGTCGTACACAAATGTTTGAACTCACTAATACGGTCGCTTCGGAGGGAATGGGATATATTAAATGTATTATATAGACTTGTAGTTTATTGCTGAAATTTTTAATAACCTTTGGCGCCTCTGCATCTCTGTTAAAGACAGCCACTTTGAAAACAATAAAATTTATTTATTAATAGAAGTCTACCCTTATCAAAATTTGTTATATTTTGTCAATTTATTTATCTTTAATAAAGTTATAGTAAAAATTTTTCAACTGAGGTTTTTGCCACATCCTGTATTTCTATTAACTATTTTTTTTTAAAAAAACATATAACTTATTTTTTAAAAAAAATTGGGTTTAAATGTTTTGGAGATTTAATATCATTTAATTTTCAGAAACAAATAATCCTTTCAAAAAATGTTCAAATTAAAATATTTTATTCATATTTTATTTTCTAATAAATTAACATTCTTAAGATATAGAATCAATATTTATTAATTTAATAATTTAGAATTTATTAGCAACCATTTATTAATACGATGTATATTTGTTGTAATTCTCGGTTAGCCAGGTGCAAGAGAAAAGCCAATAAATGTACATTTTCACCAACTATTTTTTAGATTTATTTTTTTACTTTGTTTAGTTTTTAAACACATGAAAATTTAATAAAAAATATAAATAAAATATAAATAAAGTAAAAAGTAAGGAAAAAAAGCCCCCGTTAACCGAAGAGTACCTTTTTGTTTTATTAGTCCACTTTAAGACAAAAAGCATTGTCGCATTATCTTTTCACTGTTTTTCCATTATATAAGTTAGAAATTGACGTTAAAGAAGAATGAGGCGAACTATCATGATGTCGGAGACTTTAGGAACAGAAATAAAAATAACTAGAACAGAATCCAATCGACTTATCACAAGTAGTGTTTAAGCAGTTCATGATTCGGTTGTGGGAATAGAGAATAATTTGGCGCAAACTTTTTCGTATTGTTCAACGAAATTCACGTAATTGAACCTTTATCTCAATATCAATCAGGAATCAAAATAGAATCATTTCCCTTTCTTCAAAACCGAATTTTCTCCAAATTCTCGTTGACTATTTCGTTTAATTCTTGTTTATTCTATTCTTGTCTATTTCGTTTCCAGCTAGAGTGAATAAAGTAGTTTAGAAAACGGAATAATGCTGTATGTGTTATATTTAAAGTATTTAAAATCCAATTAAAAATATCATATATTCACGTTTATATCATATATTAAGTCAAGTTATATATATACTACAGATTTCAATGAAAATTAAGGTTTAAAAATTAGTTTTGGAATATATTTTGCATTGTATTAAAAATTATTTAAAGTTTGTAATTACACATTATTTATCATGGTGACTCTTTAATTTAGTTCTAGAACAAGTTATAAGAGTTTCTAGTATCGATATAAGAGAGGTACTATATTTTAATACATATTTCAGCATATCGTAATGCTGTTGACTGATCTAAATATAATATATAAGGTAAAATAACAATGAAATAAATTGTTATTTAACCATTTTTTCCCAAGAAACTCCTAACAGTGTATTGGTAAAACTGTATTTAATATAGTAAATAAGATTAAGAACTAGGAATAAATTTAGATAATGCATGCTGATTTAAAAAATGAACACATTAAATATATTATGCTAGTTTACATCAAATAATGTCAATTTTCGAATCAATATTGATAAGATATTCAAAATAAATACGTTTGTTTTTATAATTTGAAGGGAGAACTGGATGGCACTTTTATTGCTCTAAATTTTACTCTTAATGATATTTTTCAAAATATAATAGAAAAATACTAGAGATAACATTTGTATTTATTTAAATTAACTTAAAACAATAATTACTTCTACAAATATATTTAAAGCATTTAAGTTCTTTAGTATGTTTTTTGAGTAATTTAAGGGCTTTAATAGTCTTTCTTGATTGTAAATAATGTGTAGATACTTTTTGGAATTTTTTTTTTATTTAAAAATATTTTATAAATCATGCATTACTTCTATGAATGTCACATTTAATAAAATAACAATGTAAACAAAATATTGAAAAAAGGAAATTAACTGAAATGCACTTGAATTTGAATGTATTTACGAAGATTTAGTCAATCTAATAATGATTCGTCAATTTTTCTTTGTAAAGAATTTCAACCAATGCGTTACATTGGATTTCAGAATACTGGAAGTGAAGTCTCTTACATATACAAAACTATACAAACTAAAAAAACTATACAAACAAGATGTTTGTGTTAACAGTTTTTTTTTACAGACAAACAATGTATGAATAAAAGTGAAGAATCGCATGAATAAATAAATATTCGAAAGTTTTAAAACAAAATGTAACTTATTTTATTGGGCAAAAAATTAATTCAAATACACTTAATTTTGCATACATTCACTTAGGACATTTAGAGAAGCAATAAATATTTACAAAACATTTATTCTTAAATGTTGCACTATATATAAATGAAAACATAATGATGCATTTTTACTTACTTATTACACATATGACTACAAAATATACAAAATATTCACAAACAAGTGACTGAAAAATTTTGTTTCTCTGCTAAATTTAGCAACAAAAAAAATTGGTACATTCCTACATATTACATTTGACCGAAAACTTATCGTTAAAAGAAATTATGTGCATGTGGTTACGTTAAAAATAAGAAAAAACATGATTTCTATAAAAATATGAATAAAAATGCATTGTAATATTAATCATCGATGTGAAAATGCCTGTCGGAAAAATATTATCTATGAAGTACAAAACAATGTTTTGAGGATTTAATGTATTGAGATTGACACTTAACAAAATATATTGAATAAAACATGAAACAATGCATAATATTTTTTAGACTGTCAATCATTTGTGGTCATCTTGTACACCGCTTGGGGCAAGTTAATTTTTTAAAAAAAATTATCGCCAGGGAAGAAAGGTTGTTTAGATACTTGTTTATTTATCACGAAATTTTTAGAAATTTGATAATAAGAAATGTTCTATAACGACTGCCCTGATAGTATATATCATTTCCTTTTAAAAAATAAAATTGGAAAGGTATACACATTGAAGATCGCAAATTAATATACAAGCCAGGAAAAAGTAAACATCATCAAAATCTGATGAATCACTATTGGTAAAGATGAGGCGAAAAACACCGAAAGTTATTTTAGTACCGTGAAGAAAAAATCGTGACGATGAACTCCTCACATATAAGAGGCATAAGATCAGGCGCGTGACATCACAAAAGAAACGGAAGCCTGATTTTTTCAATCCGATATTTTTATCCTGCTTTCAGGCAAGTATAGTCAGTCGAAGACAACAAGTCAGACCGAGATTCAGGTGCGTAATGATTGACTTCTATTATTGGTTTCAAATAATAATGTTTCCTATCCTTGCAATATGTAATTTTTCATTTCAGAAATAGTGTGAATTCAATAACTCTTTTCTTCAGGCTTGGGACATCAGAGAACTGCTTTCAGTCGTCGAGTAAATGGTGTGTACGAGGAGGAGCCTCTGAACTGTTAGCGTTTAAATGTCTAGATTTCTATCATCAGTGAGGAAATATCCAATGCAAGGAAAGATGGTCACCCGGTTCTATTATATAACATGCTCTGCTTTGTACTTGTTTGAGAAAAGGGTAAATGGTGTGTACGAGGAGGAGCCTCTGAACTGTTAGCGTTTAAATGTCTAGATTTCTATCATCAGTGAGGAAATATCCAATGCAAGGAAAGATGATCACCCGGTTCTATTATATAACATGCTCTGCTTTGTACTTGTTTGAGAAAAGGAAAACCTCTTCGCCCGCTTCAGAACAAGTGTTTGTTTATATTCAGAGCAAAAAAGAGGACTTTAGGAGACCGTTTACCCCTTTGGCTTCATGACCGGTTAACAGTTAATTTAGGGACGTCATAAAATTAAAAATTGACTAATTACCTATTGCCCTTTAACTCATGTCTGTTTCTTCAGTACATCAAACAGGTTTTGAGAAGTCTTAACTTCGCTTTGTTTGGCTGTGATTCTTCAGGACTTAAGAGTTTTTTTTATGATTTAAATATTATTTTGTGATTTCGAATATGTATTTTTTAACTTAGTTTTTGATAGGAATTCTTAAATCAGGGTGTTGGTATTTTGTGCCGTAAAATAAATTTTCACCGTAAACATCTGCAGAAAAATTATGATATATTGTTATTTTTACATTATATAAATCACTGTAATTAAATAAAAGTTACAGTAAAAATTGCGGTATAACATTTTACGTTAAAAAATATATAAAAATTATGCAAATAGTTATTGTCGTACACTTTGTGTACGACAATAACTATTAGCATATTCCCTAATAATTCTGTTATTTTCATGTTGAATTTAATAATTGATTTGTTTGTTGATATGTTACGTTAAGCTTAATGTTTCGTAAAAATTTGTATCCTTAAATAATTAACTTTCGGAAAAAAATAAAAAATTTCAAAATTTTATAAAATGTTATCTTGAAATATTTACCAGAAAACAGTTTCGTCAAAAACAAAGACAATTTCATGGACTTGGACAGTTAATTCCTTTTTATGTTAATGTAGATGATATTTAGGAAAGAGAAAAAATAAGAGGAAAGAAGTTATATCTTTATATGTAAAATAAAAAAACAAATCCACGAAAAATAAAATTCAGTTTTAAATTTTTTTAAATCTCATTTACCTATTTATCGTGTCGAAAGCAATTATACCAAAATGAGTTGAAACTATATAATTAGAGGATCTAATTCTAGGAATCAGAATAGGAAAGAAATGTTTTCCAATTCAAATAAGTTTTAATCAATGACTGACAAATATAAAAGGAAACTCACAAAGAAAAGCTAAGAAATGTTTTTATTACTCAGAAGGATTTTAAAATATCTGAAACTTGTTTCAACCGTAATGTATATGCATAGTTTTTGCTTGTATGTATGCATAGAAACATGTAAGATTATTTAGTAAGTGGATGTTTTTAGATACTTTTTTTATAGAAATAAAACCTCTAGATTTCTTATGATAAATTAGCTAAATAATATTCGTCAAATGGAAAAAAATTATCGGAATTATTTAGAGAAAAAACGTACGTAAGAAAAGCTTAGCAAAAATTGTGGTGCATACATTATTAGGTGCAAATGTGCATGATTTAGCTTTTTGTTTATTTATTTACTTTTTTTTTGAAAGAAAGAAGAGAAATTGAAAATTTAGGGCACTGTTTGGCAATAACTGAAAAATAAGAAACTACATCTAAATGTGTTGTTGGGAAAGTTATGAATATTTTGTAACCAAAAAGCTGTGATACATCTAGCAAATATACAGTGATAGTTTCGAAGAAATAGATAAGATTTAAAAAACCTTGTTTTCATTGACTAACAGGCTGACAGTTATTAAGAATTAAATAACACTTCAACTTAAAATATTAATTAACATATTTTGCAATATTTACAGTTTTTTACACCTGTTTCTTTAAAAATTACATATACTTTAAAATATTTATATAAAATAACCACTTATTTTATATGTATACATTTGAGTATATGAAATATACACAAAAATAACTAAAATTTAAATAGCTCGATGGTTTGATATCATTTACTTATTCAGCATTAACAGTGGACATCATAATACTTTTTAATATAATAGTATGTCTTTTTAAATAATAATTATTTTTATTGATGCCTTTTCTGAATATTTTTTATCAATAATAACAATTACGAAAGCTAAATATATAAGAACTATTTCAACAACCATATTTATCAAAAATTACATTGACTTAATTTCAATTAAAATATCAATTTGATTTATATAATATGCATATCTTTTAAAATTTAGGTCACATAAAGCTCATTGTATTGCTCTGTTTTGCAATAAGTAATATTTTCTTTAATATGACGAAATTGTATGATACTTTTGTAAAATTTAAACATGATTTCCAAACATGTTGAAGGTGAACTAGCAGTTCATTCAAACAGTTGTAAAGCAATAATATAATTTGCGAAATATTATTACTTTTATTTATCACATTTTTTGCTTCATGAGTCATATTTACAAGTTATTATTTTTTTCTGGTCACCTGACTACAGATTTATATATATTCTTTTGGTTTGCATGGTTTGAAACACTGAAATATTTCCAAGAAAAATTTTATTCTTCTGAAAAATTTACACATTTTGATTAATATCTATTACTTATGGATGCGTTAGTACATCTAAATTCTCGAATGTATACATGATAAACATTAGAGATGAACTCGAGCTCACTCTTAGAAGTCCGAACCCACTCGATTCCGAACACTTCTAATCCGTCCCCAGAATTAAATATTTTTCAAGACCTGTCTGAAATTTAGTATGCTTGGTAAAGGCAAAATTCGAAGGAAAAAGTTATAAGCCCGGAATAGATGATTTATTAGAACTTACTCGATTTCGGATTATAATATTTATGTTTCTAAATGGTTTATGCTAAATAGTTTTTTAGCTTAATGACAGAACGAAATTTATATATTTTTTAGTTTAAAATCATGCAGAAAGTATTTGAATTCCTTTTATCATGAGCCAGGCCCTGAAAGTAGACTTCAGTACATTGTAATAAATTCCAGATCAAATTATAGTAAAAAGTACTGACTACCTGATTGCAGCATCCATGAAATCCATTTCACCACGAAATCCAGTTTTACCGTAAAATTTTATGTCGTAATTTTTGCAGCAGTATTAATTTCATTATAATGATTCAGTGATTTCACAGTACATATTACAGTAAAAATTACGGCGCAGCAAATGCTTAGTTCCATAAAATTTTACGGAAAGGAACTCTGGTATACCCTGAGTACCAGTACTTTTCACCAGAACTTTATACAGTGTAGTCTTGTATATATTATACTCGAACATACTTTATGGATTGATTATATTTAATGAATAATCTAGTATAAATTAGATAATGCATAACAGCATACCATAAAATTTATCTAGATATGGAAATATAAAGTAAGTCCGTCTTTCTTTTGTTAACGTAGAGATTTGATTGGCTATTTAGGAAATATAATAAACGTAGCTTTTTAAATCAATATTTACAGAATACTATTTACACTATACATGCATACAAAGCAACATCCTGTTTGTTTAACTTTAAACAATTGTTTTGTTGTTTATTTGTTAACAATTGTTGCAAATCAATCTATCGTTGAATTGTTTTACTCAGAATTTCATATAAACAATCAACATTGACTTGGAAACTATAAAATTCAATTGAGAACAATATGTATTATCACATCAAAAAATATTTTTTTAAAATAAGGAACAAAGAAATTTTTGTTTCTCACTTGATTGAAACAATTACTTCTTAAAATTAATCTTTAGTAATATAAAATGGAAGCTGACATCATAACTATTCAAGTCCAACTCACCACATAAACTCATATATCTCTATAGAGTGTTCTCTAAAAACCACTTCGGCCGTGTCGTTTTAGTTTCCTTGTCAAAATTTTACAGCTACCGTCATTATTAACATATAAAATTTAGGTGAAATTAAAACAAATCCATAAGCTGGTGAAGCACATTAAAACTGTCATTAGAATTTCAAACTAATTAGCCACAAGTCCAAGCTTATAGATTTTATTAATACATAGATTTTATTTATTAATAAAATCTTAAGCACAAGCTTAAAGATTTTAATAAAAATTTTGGATGTGAAGATTTAAACTCAGTATAAACATTAGCTGACCTGGACAGCGATATGTGAAATCTCATAACTTTTTTTCCCTTTTTTTTTCTTTCTCTCTCTTTATTTGTTTACGAGACTTTACGTACAGATTCAACTGACTATATTTTTGACAAAAATTCTAAAGTATAAATCGGAAGTGAGGATTAGTTAACACCCTGTGTATTTTAGTTTCTGAACAATCCATTTGTTTGATCAAAACTATATATAAATAAAATCAATGGAAGAATTACAATGGTTGAAAAATCAACTTATTTACAACATGTCATCTTGCACTGCCAAATGATTGGCTGAATTGCTTCTTTTAGGAAGATTAACAACTGACGTAGTAGTGGTGAAGCTCGTGCAGCTATCTCTGGGGCCTTTATGGTTGTAGAGGGCCACACTTTCACTATGTCTCGGCGATAAATGACCAACCGAATGTCTCGGGTTTTTGCCCACGGTCTTTTGAGTCCTCCATCTCTCAAAGTGGTGCTTCAATGAATTCTGAACCTGTATAAAATATAGGAATATACTTAGGGTGCTCCGTAATGACCACTCTTAATGTATATTTTCTGAATCTTCAACTTAGATGAAGGCAAAAAAGTACACATATGGGAGGGAGTAAATAATATTGAAACAGGAAGAGAGGAAGAATCAAACTCTGACGAATTACTGTTGAGAAGGACAAGGAATAAATATTTTTTTTTAATTGTTGATGGCAACTAACAGTAATTGAAAGATTATTCCTGAAAACCCTTTTCAGCTTAAAATGAAAATTAATCAGGATTTAGTTTAAAGGTAAATTGAATTCCTATATATTAGAATTTGATGGAGGATTTGTTTGTGCATTGATTAAATATTAATTTCCGTCATCTCTATGTGTATACTGTTTGGCCTTAATTTTAAACATTGATTCTAAAAACGTATATTAAGAGCGATTATAATGAAACACTCTAGAGATTTTATGAAAAAATAAATAATTTAGAACTATCTAGATTCTGTGGCTTTTATTTATTAAAGGTGAAGGTTCAGGTTCACAATTCCACAATTTACTATAACAGAAAAACTATATTAGAAAATAAACTTTTAAAAATTATAAAATTTATTTTATTAGCATTATTTTTTTCTCTAATTAGTGGGAAAAAATTATCACGAAAAGATATCATGTTCGCTTTTAAACCAGGTCTCCGGGATTTAATACCTATAACTAACGAAGTACCAATTCACTCCGGATTCTTTAATGATATGTTGTATTCAAATTCTCAATAAAATTTATATTTTCCATTAAGCTTGTTATTTTTGACGGAAGTTTTATTAGTGATTTATCAGAAAAAGAGTTTTATTTGTGTTTTCCTAATTTTTTTTTTTTATATGTTTAAGTTTAATTTAAAGAAAACATGGAGAATTTTTTTTTGTAAAATTACAGTAGTTTAAGATAATGATATTTCTGAAAAAAAAAAACACAATTCTGGATAGCAAAACTAAAATATACGGTACTGAATTCAGTCATTTAGAAATGTTTCCCTTAAGATGGTACGGGTCTACTAAGAATAGTGGTTTTAAAAATTATAATTCATTTTATCACACATTTTGTAATAAAATACAAAAACGAAAAGTAAATTTAGCCAAATAAATGGTTTTTATGCCATTCTTTACGTTAACATAATAAAAGTACCAAATTTGTAAATTTTACTAAAATCGTTACAAAATTGCTTCAGAAAAATCTACCGAGATTTTGATATTCTATAGAGTCAAATACACGGTAAGTTTTACTACGTTCTGTTAGTTTTGACCAGTTAGTTGAACCTTGTTAGTTGAACCAGTTAGTTGAACCTGAAGGTTGTTAGTTTGAACCTTTTTTCTCAGTGAAAAGACAAGTTTTAAACGCATTTAGATTTTATGTACTTTTATAAAACTTAAAACAACATTTGTATGAATTAAACGTGCTTCTTATTTCTTATTCTGGTCTTCTAGAATCTTATTTCTGGTCATTATTCTGTTCTCCGTATATAGCGTAAAAAGTTTTCTACGTAATAAATGCAAAAATTAGCTTACCTCACCATTCAAGAAACAATATAAGACAGCAACTACAAATCCCTAAAAAAGAGCAAAATAATAGCATTAGAAAAGTCTGTGAATTATGTACAATTTTTATGTACAATTTAACCTTTTGACACAAACTTTTTATTACACATATTTTTCATACTTTTTCATTAATTTTGTATTAATTTAAGTTAAAACAAGTTTAGCATTTTAATAGTTTGTGGTTTTGATATACCGCATGAAACACCAGTGCCTGCTTCTGCGTTAAAGCTAAAATCTTCCAAACATCACTTCTTCTGTAATTTTTCAAATTTTTACTTATTTTCAGTAATTTAGATCCAAGAGAAACAGTCATTCCTCACTGAAAATTTCTTAATTTTTGAAACCAATTATTGATAAATGCTTGAATATGAAATAAAACAAAATCGAATTACTTTTTTTTTGGGGGGGGGGGTTATATTTTAGTACAAATATAATTCCGATACTCTAGCAGATTTCTTTCGTAACCCAAAGTATATAGTTATAATAATACCAAAGTTTCGTTATAATAATACCAAAGTATATTTTTGTTTGTAATTAGAGCATCAGATATATGTAAAAGGGACACCGTTGTTCCATCTGCTTCAGAGAGTAAAAAAATTTATTTAAACCGAAAGACATATCAATGCCAGTTACATATAATTGGTGAAGACTTTGATTGTTTCAAACAAGAAAAAAAATAAGTATTTCCGGAAATACGTTTTCTATTTTAACATTCATAAAAATCTGCCTTCAAAGCAGTAAAAGAAATAGGAGTTAATTATCATTTCAAGCAATTAAAATATTTTGAGGTTTGAAAAAAAAAATCTCTACTAAAAACCTTTAGTTCAATATCATATTAAGATAATTTTCTGTGAGACAACCCTTAACAATGGATAAGGTTTTTCCACACGGTTACTTAAGAAATAATTTATTTATATCATTTCAAATCCATTTTTAAGCAAACAAATCTAAAAGAAAACGGGAAATATAACTTAAAATCAAAAATAATTTGTTATCTATTGTAGTTACTAACGATATATTAAAGTTAATCCACTTAGCAAAATTTCACCACAGTTATATTTATTATAATTATACCTTTTTCAAGAAGTTTGTAAATGCTTGAATTTTTACAGACATTTAAGCAATTTCCTTGAAGAAGGCAACGATTAGTGTTTTTCGTAGGAACAAACAAACACACTTTGTGTTTGCATAATTAAGGATGATTTGAAAGAAATATACCTGAATAGACAAAAGCGTTGCTTGAATATAGATGAAGACTACTTCCGCCAGTGGCTCAGTGGGTGTGGCTATCACTATAATGTAGGTTACACCCAACAGAGGTATCAGTACCAGAAGAGCTTTTGCAGCTTTCCTGCGCAATTACAGAAATGCTGAGTAACTTAGAACATTAAGAGTAGTTACATCTATTTATTGATCAATGACATAATTACAAATTAATATGTATATTTGTTGGCATAATGTAATTTTTTTAAAAATGAAAATTAACACTCTTTAAACAAATCTGAAAATTTTTGCACATAATTAGGAAATTTGTTTATCAATTCAATAATTCAATCAAGAATTACAACATAATTCAATCTAGAAAATAATATTTAATAGTTATTTATAACTTTTTATTAATTAATTTACTAACAGTCGAATCCATTGTGAAGTTTACAAATTTTTGTATTATTTAAAATATGAAACTTTAAATGTCAAAATACAAAATTTTAACAAATTCAGTTATCAAATTTTAAGCGGTGATTTGATTTAGATATTTTGATTTTCCATTGTGGACTATAAAATAAAGAGTTTTACTGCTATTTGATTTGTGTGTTATTTTCCTCGCGTTATTCCTTTAATGTGTTTTTGATAAAATATCTAATTTTAAAATAAAAATAAAAATTGCAAAAACTTGACAATCACTTTGAATTCATGAAAGCTAAACTCTGTCATAACTTACTTGGTTCATATCTTTATGAAAGAGCTAATGAAAACCTTTTTTCTTAAACTAATATATTTAATATTTTTAAATATTAAGGAGCTAAAACGGATAGAAATTGTTAACGTTGCAATAAACGGACAATTTAATAAAGGCTATGATAATGGCGTGGGATATAGAAATAAATCAACTTTAATTTTCAATAAACTATAAAGAATTCCGGATCAAATTATGATAAAAAGAAGTACCATCAGTCGGTGTGCCAACTTTTTACCGTAAAATTCACTTTTACTTTGAGATTTTGTGAAACGAAAAAATCTAATACGTGGTACTTCTTACAGTAATATTGACTGTGAAATCACTGTAATTAAATAAATATTTCTTTAAAAATTCTGCTACATCATTTTATGGTAAAAACAGATTTTACAATAATAAGGATTTTACGTTAAAAATGATTTTAGGGAGGGCAGGACTTTTGTAATTTGATCCAGAATCTTTTTACATATTTTATATTATCTTTTCTTTTACATATCTTATTTAATCTAAGTATAAAAATTGTTCCGCGAAATTTTTTTAAATATATATATATTTGGAACCTTTGACAAAAATAAAGTAAATTAGTAAAGTAAATCAATACTTAAGCGAATACCCTATCACGAATTACTAAGGAGTGCTGTTCGGAAAACAACAGAAATAGTTTGATGGCCAGTGTTAACTTGGAATCATCTCTATTAAACGTCTTTCAACTCACACTCTGTGTTTTCCAGAAAATAAGCAGCCACTGGATTTCCAACGTTTAAATAGAATTTCATTTTTATTGAGCGTAGTTTTCATTTGATTGGTTAATCATTTTGTAACATCCCTTGCTGTAACATTTTCCTCTATTCGCACACTCTCAGAACTAAAACGCTCCATTTTGACGATTCAGCGATTATTGAGCTGAATTTTGTTATTTTTGAGTATGATTTCGTCATGAAATCAAGTGATTTTTGCATAAACACGAATTTTCAAATAAATGACGAAAATATTTCCTCAACTCGAAACATCATCGTAGTTTCATCGGGGGAGATTGTTAACTAGAATGACGATACTAGGATGAAGATTATAGGCGATAACGAACTGACGGAATAAGCTGACCGGTAGTCAAGGTGTTGGCCTCATACCAGGAAGATCTCGGTTCGGGCATGGTTTAACTTATTTATCTGTTCGATCTGTCCTTCTTGCGTTAGGGGGACATTGATCTATCTGTGAGATGCCTCATATGTCCACTATATTGATGTATCTGTATGATGCCCACTATGCCCACTATACTGATCTATCTGTATGATGCCCACTATGCCCACTACACTGATCTATGTGCATGATGCCCACTATGCTCACTACACTGATCTATCTGCATGATGCCCATTATGCTGATCTATCTGTATGATGCCCACTAAGACCACTATACTGATCTATCTGTATGATGCCCACGCTTCAAGTTTGTTTTTTATTTATTTGTTTTCTTTTGGAAAATAAAAGAATGACGCAATATTTTATTAATTTTCACGAAATTCGTTTCTTCGAAGAAATGGCAACAGTCATCTCGTATCTTTGACGAAATTTTGCTCGGGGTATATACCAAGAAAAGGTACTTAGTATATGCCCCTAGCAAATTTTGGTACATCAAAAACGAAGAAAGTTTTGTAATGCTTGAGTATTCGTTTTTTTTTTTAAATTCGGCCACACCAAAACAGAATGTATATTAAGCCATAAATCATACTTTTAATAAATTTAAATTTTAGGTTTCAAAAATAATAAAATATATTCAAATAAAGCTGTTATAAACAATAAATATTCAAATGTTTAATCAGCAAGTCTCAAATTCAATATTTGTCAGTACAAAATGCAGGTTTCGATAAACAGTCAGAGCATCAGTTTGATAAATTTAATTGATAAGATAATTAATAAGATTATTTTATAAAATTGACTTTGTGAGAGATTGCTAAAAACACACTTTTATTTTATTTAGTACGATTTATATCTTTTTTTAAGAAAAAAAAAAACATTTTATCTTACATCCTCATCTTTCATCGCCTTTTCGGTAAAATTAATCTGATTTCAGTTAAAGTTATTTAAAATATTGCAATTTAAAAAAGAATAAAAAAGTACTAGCAAAAGAATGTTCAGAAGGTGTTAAGTTGAGTAATTAATGGGTTGGAAATTTTTACATTTTATGTTTCTTCACTAAAAAAATTAAACAAAAAAAAAAACTATTTTAAGTAATTAAAATTCTCCATAGGATCGAAAAACTAACAACAGAGAATATTCTTTAACGAACGTAATTTAAAAAAAAAATCCCTAAAATACCGAATTCTAATTAACTACTAAGCCTAATTCTTATCATTTGTCAGTACTCGCAGTTAAATAAGTTTTATTTCCCACGAAAGCCATAAAAAAGAAATATTAAGGAAAATGTTTCTGATATTTTTATAAAAATGAGGTTTCTTTATCGCTATAAAAATTCTTAATCATAATAAATCTAGTAAGGAATGTACGCAAGCAATTTTTTAAATCTCTCGATTGTAATTTTTCAACATTTGTCTTGAAATATATAACCCAAAACGATAATAAAACTTATTATTTTAATGGCTTAACTTTCAGTCTTATTTTCATTTAAGAAATACTTTTAATGCCTTTTTTCTCAGATTCACGTTTATACAGATACCGTAATTGAGGCTTTACCAAATTTTTAATGCTCAACATAAGTGTTTTATTTTTTTTTTTGAAACTTTAAACTGCAAAAATTCATTGCTTACAACAACAACAAAAAAAGATTTTTGTGAAACAGAAAAAAATTCATTTAATTGAACATAACAGCTTTTTATTTCTGCAAGTGTTGGTCGTCTTTTCTTCAGTCAAAAGTCCAACACTTCACCGTTTTACATATACCTCCTCCTTCACAAACTCACAGTTTCGCGACTCCGCATTGACCCTTTTTGTCATTGGCATCACTGTTCTGTGTTTATTGCATTTTGTAATATTTTAAATAAATATTTTAAGGAATGAAAATCGTTAACGAACTTTCCACTTTGAGTTATACAGTCATTATAAGCGGATTGAAAAGAAATGGCGTTGCATATTTTGAATATAGAACAAACTTTTTTTTCATATTGTGAAACTTAAGATTAAAATGCTTGTGTCAAGCGTTTTACGAGATTCTGTAACTAAATTTTGTTGAAATATGTAAATTTCTGTTATACGCACCTGTTTTGGTTATGCGATACGCACCTGTACTGCTTAGATTCCACTGTGTTAGAAGCTCTCAGTTTTGTGATAAGCACCCACATAATTTTGGCAAGGAAGAAAATATTGATCTGAAAATTAATGCAATAATAAATTAGAAAGTTTAAAATACAATATTATATAAAAATTTTAACTATTAATCACAGTGAAGTGATAAGAAAATGAATTACTATGAAAACTAATACATTTTAATCTATTTTTAAACAGCATTCCAAAACAAAAACTGTTGTTTTTTAAAAATGGTGTTAACACATTTAAAAATCAATGATGAATTAAAGAAGTAGCCTGCAAAACTATCAAGTAGTGTATCAAACATAGAATAGGAGATTTACGAAACAATTAAGGAAGAATAAAATCGTAAAAACATGACTTTTTATTCAGTTTCAGGTTCTGAATTCAGGTACGTATTTAGCGTTCATCAGATAACCGAAACAAAATTCAACCGAAACATGTCAATACTGAATTATATTGGTTTAGACGTAAAAGAGGATATCGTGGTTCAAAAAAGAGAAGGGGTGCCTTAGAATTTTTAGTTCTTAGGTTAAAACCAAACCAACTTACGGTAGACTAAATATTTTTGAAGTATTGTTGCCACCATTTTTGGTGCTGAGGCAAAAAAATTTTTTTAAGGTAACAAACTTTTTATTTTTATTTTTCTCTGTTATAATTTTATTTATGAATTTATTTTGTGTTTGCTTGTTTACCTATAACACATATTTTAATGTGCATTAGATTTAATTTAATCGCTTCACTGCAAAACCATTTCGTTAAAAAAAGCAAGCAAATTTTTAATATCATAATCGCCCTAGTTCTGTCAAACAATTGCTATTTTATCAATTTTATATCATTGTTTGCAGGTATAAATAAATTTCTGTAGATAATACTTATTTAGTTTACCTCAAACCCAAACAATGGTGGAAAATATACAGATTTTTTTTTACTGTTTAACAATTATTCATTAATCTTTTGCCTAATTTTTATTTACTATTGTCGAATAGAAGCCAAAAGTAATGTGAAAATGAGGTGATTAATTAACGGCAGAATTTGCCTGATTTTTCTAACTTTTACTGTAGCTCTTATGCTACTGACGTACATTGTATAAATGTCATTTTTGTAGAAAGCAACAACACTCAGAGGGTCAGTATTTCTTACCATGAAATCCATTTTTACTGAAATATAATACAAAACAACGAAAAATCTGATTTACAGTCATTTTTACTGAATAATTACCGTAAAATCACTAAATCACTCTAAGTAAATATAACCTTAAAAACTACAGTAAATTTGCTTTACGGTAAAAATGAATTTGACGGTAAAAAGGGGTTTTAAAGCTTATACACTAAAGTGCCAAAACTTCATGCTGTAATTTGATACAGAATTTTTTACAGTGTGGGGACGTTCTATGGTCTTAGGTGAAACTTTTATCAAACAATTCACTGTTCAGGGTATATTTTCTCATGCAATTTGCTTTTCAAAGAATTTTCTTATCTTCTAATCATTATAACCTTTTTTTTTGGAAAAGTACATGAGGTGAATAATCGATAGTTATATCGATGACTACGAGTTAATAAACTTGTCAAATGATTAATTTCCCTATACACCGTGGGGCTTCTTGATAGTTTTATAAATATTTCAGCAAAATAGAACCATTAGAGGGTTGTCATCATCATTAAGACTATCGAACTTAAGAAATCGTCAGCAACATTTTATCGCAAAATTTCGTACTCAGAAGATTTACTTTGGTGATCATAGGCGAAATTTCAAAATATAATATTCGGGATGTACCTCACATTCACCACAGCACACAATAATCTAAATCGAAAAAAAAAAAAAAAAAAACTTTGATTAACCGTATTTTGATTAACCGGCAAAAATATTGATTAACCGTATTTTATGTAATTTAAAGGGTTTTGGAGGGTGATAATTTATGAATATGAAATCAGATTTGCAAAACTCAATATGGCGTAAAATGAATTAAAATTTGAAATCGGAATAATTTATGTGTGCAAAAAGCAAACAAAAATCTGATAAAATGACCGTACTTTATGGTAATGGCATTTCTGGTAAAGTGAGAAAAAAACGCATAATTCTGGCTAATAACCAAAATATACCATATTTAAATCGTTCATTTGGCCATTTTTTCGTTCATATAGTAACGGCTTACCGGAAACTTTGGTTTTCGAAATTATAGTTTTATTACTTCACATTTTGTAAAACAAACAAATTCGATATGTATAAATTTAATCGAATAAATAGTTGTAATACCACGCTCTAAGGTATTACGATAAAAATACTAAATTTTAACAAATTTACCAAATTTTAACATAGATTATAAAATAATATGCTATTATTAATTTTTTTAAAAATCATAACCAAAGCTTGTCGTTAAAAATTACGGAGCTTTTTGTTGTGCACGTAGAGCAAAAAATACTGTAAATTTTACCATATTCTGGTAGTTTTAACCAAACTTTTTTTCTCTCATTGCGGTCTATTTATAAAAATTAAATGAAGATATAAGAGTTATTATTTTTATTAAAATGAATTCTTAATGAAATAAATTTAAAATTTTAGAAACAAATTTTATCTGTGGGATTGGAAATCAAATAATACTTTATAGAAAATTGATAAAATATTGTACATGTTTCGAAATTACGCGAATGAAACAAAAAAATTACTTATCTTGCATATTATTTGCTGAGCAATCAAGCAAGGTTACTTAAGTAGTTACTGAAGCAATGTTTTTTTTTAAAAATTATTTTCCTTTTTCTTATCTTTTTTTCTTAGACAGCATAGAAAAGAGTGAATATGTTTAATGAAAAAATGTCATTTAAACCACTCAAAAATTGTATGAAAAATATATGAAATCACTTAAAAAATATATTAAATTACTTAAAATGTTTCTGAAACTAATTTTTATCATGATAAGAATTTCGCTATATACTGTTGAATGAGAATCAAAGTTTAATATTTAGATTGGATTAAGTATAATTATTCTGAATGGGGATATTTACAAACTTTAGAAATTTTTATTTGAAATTAGTCTGTCATAGAAGTTATGAATCGAATCATACGATTAAAACTAGATGTACACTGAAAACTTTCAACAAGCTTTCTTCCTGTTTTGAAAGGAAAGGTTACACTCTTGCAGTACACAAAAAAATGTATTTTTTCAAATCACATCGCAAACTATTGCCTTCCGTTAACTTCAAGAATAAATAATCTAGCCACGTATCTCTCTGTTTTTAAATATATATCTATGTACAAGATTTACTGGCACGAATAAATTTCGATCAAAGATTGTATTTTAATTTTAATATTTCTTGGCACAGATATGCGCAGCATTTGTTTTACATTGTATTTAACTCCCTTTACAAGAACAATGCAATCTTTTTCTTTCAAAGATGAAAAACACATAAATTTTGTATTTAACAAAATTTCTACAAAATTTTGAATTTAAATAATGTTTTTAAAACTTATACCAGCGCAATTAAAATGCGAATTTCTATTCTACTCACATATTTGCTTTCTTAAAACACAATGTTTAAACAAAAAATTAATAATAATGTTATCAGAAATGAATTATACAGTTAAAATTTCCAAAAAAAAAAAAAAAAAAAACAGCCTGTTTTTAAAATGGAAAAAAAACAAGATAAATTCTTTCTTTGTTATTATATCACATGGCCATTTTTAATATTTTTTTCTACATTAAGTCACCTGGTTTTCGATTCAGACCATTGTGCTCCCATTGAAGAGTAATTTTAGCAAAATTTATCAACACAAATAAAATTTTCGAATCAAGCGCAATCAGAAAATTTTTACATCTTGTCTTTTAACATTCTTTGGTGCAAATATGTGCAGCTAATGGTTTTACATCCTATAAAAGCTTCTTTGTGGGATCTACACAATTTTAAAACTGACATTAGCATTAAACATTTTGGAATTTCAAAATGTTTCCAAAAAACAGAATTTGTAATACATGTATTAAAAAAGTCTGTGAAGTGCAAGTAAACTGCTATTTTTATCTATGCTGTTTACTCATTGGATTTGTTAAACACCATATTTTAATAAGGTAAAAAAAAATTATGTCAAAAATTTTTTTGTTGACGGAATTTTCAAAAACGTACTCTTTTGTTTGTAAAGAAAAAGAAAAGTTTATCAAGTCATTTAAGTCGAAAGAAGCAAATAAACTTTTTTATTGTTCTATAAGATTAAGAAGCAAAAAAAAATTTTATTGAAATTTTTGTGACTCAGACAACTGTGTAGTGCATCTTATAAAATTCTTATAACATTAAGTTTCAAAATTTCACATTCTAATGCTTAGTAATTAATCCATTTAGTGACCTCCAAGTGTAAATACTGAGTCATTTCTGATGAACTTTTAATGTCTAATGAATTCTTGAAAGTATTTTATGTCTAATGAATACTTTTTTTCAACCGTTGAAAGAACATCTAGTTCGAAGAGATAGTAATTAATATTTCTTAAAAATATCATAATTTTTCCGAACATGGGTTTCGAAATGACATGGAGTATTAATCACGTTTCTGTAACAACAAAAAAAATATTCATATTTACCAAGAGCACCAACATAACAGGACAGCTGAACACGTAATCATAGTTATCTTTGTTTTGCCATGGGCATCTAAAATAAAAATATCACGCTTGTTAAGCTGTTATTTTATGGAGGCCACTCACTGGACGACACCCTTATACATAAAATATAGAAATTTTTATAGTTTTAAGTCATAGGCTGGAATCGCAACCTGAAGCTATCTTTCCATACGAAACAGATGGTTTTAAAATTAAATAAAAGATGTTCGATAGTTCCTGGCGAGCATTTAGATGACGCCGATGCAACTTCGTCAAATATTTGCGAGCTAATGATTCGTAACAAAAAAAGATTAATTTTGTTACGAAATAACTCTCATAATAAATAATTTAATTTGGTTACGAAATTGCTGAGTTAATTCTCGCAAAGTTGGAGAGAAGATAGAAGGAACAGTGACCACTGAAGACCTTCAAAGTGCTGAACTATGCTTAATAAAGATTATTCAACACGAGTGATCGGAGATCATGGAGAAGTATCAAACTTCAATGAAATTTTAACAAGACGAATGTGTACTGAGAGTCTAAACTCGCTTAGTTCTTGATGAAAATACTGACGACTTTCAATGCCCTTCTACCTGATTATTCAATAACTCAGCGTTTAAATGAGAATGCGCATAGGACACTAAACCATGCTGGTGTATTGACCATTCTAGGACATTTAAAAGAAAAATTTTTGGTTCCTAGAGGAAGTGGCTGCCTTTCAAGCCAGGGAAGGGAGATCTAAGTGTATTCCCTGTAAGAGATACTCTGTGAAACATGCGACTACAGAGCGTGCCCAATTACCAGCATATCGTGTTCGGGCAGTGGCTGCCTTTCAAGTCACCGGTGCAGATTTCACTGACCCAGTCTTTCCATGAGGAGGTACAGAGGCTTAGATCATATTGTTTAGCTATACTATGCATCGTGCTGTGAACCTTGAGTTTGCCATGTCTTTGTCAACTGATGCCTGTATTCAAGCATTGCGAAGATTCAGCGCTCGTAGAGGGAGATGCAATGTCATTTATACAGACCGAGGAACAAATTTTCTAGGTACCTCAAGAGCACTGCAAAATTTTTACTGGGAAGCTTTTTAAGCTGATTGTTTAGTACAACAAATTAAGTGGAATTTCAACCTTCCAAGTTGACCTTGACACGGTGGATAGTGGAAGTGTCCCATTAGAGTGCTAAAATATCTTTTAAAAAAGAATATCTGCAAAGTTAGCCTCAATTACGAAGAGATGCTTACAGTGTTGGTCGACTGCGAAAGTACCATAGATCAAAGACTTCTAACTTACACATCTGAGGATCCTGAAGAACCAAAACCTTTGACCCTTGCCCATTTTATGCGAGAAGTTGCTCCAACATTACATTGTGACACAGTTGATCTAGATCTAATTGACAGCAACCACTTACGAAATAGGTTATGGTACCTTCAAAAGGTTCGCGAGAGCTTTCGTAAGACGTTCCAGAGAAAATATCTATCTGCGTTGTTGAAAAGTACTGAAGATAAATAACATTCCAAATTGAAGGTAGGTGTTATACTTCTTGTGGAATCTGATAATTCTAAAAAAAAATCGAGTGGCCCTTAGCTCGGGTGGGATCTCGGGGAAAGACGGAAGACGAAGAGTCGCTCGATTGAAGCTGGCAGGTACTACCTTTATTCTGCCTATTCAATGGTTGTATCCTTTAGGAATACAGTTTGAAGATTTAACACTCATCACCCATCTTGTCTAGGCCCTTATTTCTGAAGTTTCTCGAAACTATACCCTAAAGATTTTTGATTTGAGGTACACCCGAAGTCGTCTCCAAGTGAAGATTCCACAAAGACTAGACATTTGATTACTACGAAATATAATCGACTTTACTTTAGAGCTTTTAAATTTAAGTTTTACTCTCCAATACTCTGTAAAGGCTACATTCTAATACCAACTGTAGTAATATCACTTATACAAAAGGTGGGAGTGTTGAGAATCTATATGATATATTTTAATCGTACTCGTTATGATTATCTGCTCATTAAATAACTCAATAAAAACCTGTTATTGTCTGTTGATGATTAAGATTTGAATATTAATTTGCATTGTATTTAACTATTGAGTTTCGCTTCTTATGTTATAAAGTTCTTATGTTCTCTGTTCTTCTTATGTTCGCTTCGTAAAATGTAACTATATATCGCAATGTACGGTAATATATTGCTTAAAGTTCAGACGGTTTATTTACATTTATAATAAGAAATGTAATTAGTATTCGATCTTTCATGTTTTTTTTCTGGGTCTATTAATGTTATTTTATTTCTTTAAAATACTTGTGTTAAATTATGTATATTAAATTGGTGAAATTAATTGTGTAAACAGGGGCTCTACTCAAGATTTCTGGTAGGGCTTGTTTGTTTTTTCAGAATAGATGGTAAATTTGTTAAATGAAACTTATTTGCTTTAAGAGATTATGCAAGCCAATGAATTTCATTTGTAATAGTTTTTTTTTCACTGAAAAAAAATGAACTTTAACTGTTTTAAACTTTTTTAAATTACAAGAATACACAGATCTAAAACAGTAAACAATACATTTTGAAGCAAAAATTAAATTTTAGAAAATAATTTCAAGGATTATATATATATATATATATATATATATATATATATATATATATATATATATATATATATATATATATATATATATAATATATATATATAAATATATATATTCAAAAGAATATATATATATATATATTCCTTTGAGTTCTTAGGTTCTTAGAATACTTTGAATTCATTAATTCGTATGACTTTTAATTTTCTTTCCATCTTTTCATTTTTAAAATTAGTGAATGTTATTTAATGCTATTTACAAACGCAATAAACATTAGCCATTTTGAATACATTTTTCAATTCAAAACCGTTTTAAATACATTTTTCATAAAATTGCTATTGAAATCTGAAAAGCAAATAAAACTGTTATAAACTATTTATTCAGATTTAAACAGGACACATCAAAAAAGATGAATGCGTTTGTGTGAAAAATTCCAACTATGTGTACAAAGGTTTGAAAGATTAAAGAAGTATTTTAAAAAAAACACGTTTTTACGTAAAATGCTCTTACAGATTTAATTATTGAAAGGAAGGCTGCTGTATTCAATCATGTAATTTGACAAGCTAATTAAAGGCAGGAAGGAAGGGTGCTTAATAAATTAAAGACTTAACATGAATAAATTTAACAAGATGCTTAGGCAAATTGCCTGCCGAGACTGAATTAAAATTTTGATAGCTTTCAATTATTTGCTTTTAAAGAATGGTTCATTAATCTTGCAGCAATGTAAGAATGGCTACAGAATACATTTACAAAACCATTAATCTGTTACATTTCTTAATGTATCAAAAATTATTCAATATTTTCTCGTTCAATTTTTAAATAAGAAAATAATAAAATTCTTGTTAAAGACTTAGGAAAACAAGTTCGTTTTATATATAATTATAATTATTGTAGTCATTATTTACATTTAAGAAAGCATAAATCAGACGGGATAGCCAGGTAGGCAGGGTGCTGGACTCATGTTTGTGAGAACGAGAGTTCGAATACAACTGACCGGAGACTGGTGCACGTTAAATCCTGCAGGGTCATGAAGTCCTTCATGGTTCTATAAAAAATCAATATTTCTGGGTATACTGAATTGGAGATTGATCATTCTCTTGTTCAGGTCAAAATTGCGATCCTTGGATGAATGAATGGATGTATAAATGTGTCCACCCTATACACGGATGTGACGCATGGGTGTGGCAGAAGTCGAATTCTTGGCCATAGATGGCGCCGTTGAAAAACAAGAACAATCGCACACGCTCTGCCTTAATGGCCGACGGCAAGAACAAAACCAACAAAACACTAATCATATTTTAATTAATGAATATTTCTAAGCTTTATCTGAGAAACATTATTCGTTAATAAACTACTACTACCAAATAATAATTCATGGTCCGAAAGAATGACTCTTTATTGTTTATAGTTTCAACAGCAAACGTCTAAAATAAACAATGAGCTAAAGTTTTTTTTTTTTTTTTTTTTTTTTTTTTTTTTGAAAGTTGATTGTTTAGCGACACAACGCATTTCAAGGAAATTTTTTAATACAAATAATTTAAAAATTTCTCATGATTGATATGCTGTGCAATACAAGATGCAGTATTCATAGCTGGTGAGGCATTTTGAGGTCATTTATATCAAAGATGATTAAGTATCATTTATATTCTTTCCTTTTTAAAAGTATTTTAGTAATGAAGTTTATTTTAACAGAATTGACTATCTTATTTTTGACAACAAATAAAAGCTTTTTCTAAAACAAAGGCTCTTTTATCTGATTTATAGGCTATTATGCACGTAATTTATTTTTCTTAATCTTAAAAAAACAAACATATATGGTTTACTGTAACTAAATTTAACGAATTTATTTTTAAGATAAACTAAAGTATATTGTATTATAGACTCAGAAGTTTAGAGCTAAGCTTTTTTTCGTAGCGTATAATTACTTTACTAGTTAAGTTTGACACACCATAAAAAGCAAAAAAACCTGCATTTTAAAATATTGCAACAACACTACCTGAAAATCTCTCTCACTATGTTTTTTAATCTTACATAGCGAAAAAAAATTCTTTTTTGCGTTGAGTACAAAGAATTGAAATATCAAGTGAGTGAGCTGTCTTAAGCATAAAAGTATATGCCTAAAAATTTCTGATTCAAAATTCTTTTCTTGCGTGAACAACGAAGAGCTGAGAAGAACTGAGCTATAAGTTGAGATGAATTGAAAGGTGTAGCAATGTTTCATTCAATGAAAGATGTAGCATTGAAGGAATGCGTAAGATATATACCGGTGTCATGCATGTTTATTTTTTAAGCATAGTTATTGTCTTGCTGTTTAAAGTTTTTCTATTGCATGGCATTGTCACATATATAAATTTAATTTCTTTCTGTAGCCTATTAATTAAAATTTAATTTTAACTTTATTAAGTTAGGTGAGTTTTATAGGTTTTAAGAATTGATTAAACTTTTCACGATTTTGCGGCTAGAACGTGTTTTAAATGAATTTAATTTAGTTGTCAAGAAGGGAGTATAGTTTGCGTAGCAATCTTTGAGGAAATCGATTGAGCCCATTGTTTTTGCATAATGGATTTGAAATAAACATTGATATAATTTTATTAGCTTTATTTAAATTTTTATGAGAGTTGGTGACAAAAAGATAACGATAATAAAATACAGTTATTTATTTCATTTTTAACGTTAATTAAAAAATAATTTCAACAAAAAGAATGTTTACCCTTTTTGTGTGAAAGGTTCATCAGCAGCAGCTCCTCCAGCAATTCCTTTCACTATGGCCCACGCGGCAGCAACAACTGCTGGGATTCCTGAAATAGGTTGTACTTTTAAAATTTTAATTTTAAAACATGTTAATTTTTTTTTTTTTTTTGTAGTTAGTTGTTATAAATTATTATACAAGGTTTCATCATGTTTAGTAATTCGCTACGCTAATTAGAGGGAATGTCTTTATCTATAATATCGAGGCTCATATGCCATTTCAATTAAATCTTCCTTTTACGCAGTTTATTTAAGGGAATATCACATGTAGAAAACCATCGGGAACGAAACCGGCAAGTCAACCGTAAAGTCAATCGTAACCTCCACTCTCCCAAAAATTGCTCAAAAATCCTCGTGTGATATAGAAATCCCGGTTGCCCGAAATATCAGCAACTGTTTCTCTCCGCTGAAAGAAAAATTGTCTATAAATAAGAGCAACTCACACTTGGACCTACTTGAACTTGGATATGAATTTGGCCGAAGTACCTGCCCGCGAATGCGGGCACTTCACTTCTTCTTCTGATTTCTGGCCCTAGGGCAACTGAGACTAGTGGCTTTAAGGTTCAGGAGGGGGGGGGAGGAAGTATTAGCAGTTTACTAACATAGGTTAGCTATCTATAGTACACTTGGACCACTCAGATCGTTTGCTTATTATGACGTTTCAATTCTATGTGATGACGTTTACAAAT
This sequence comes from Parasteatoda lunata, assembly GCA_949128135.1. Taxonomy (NCBI): domain Eukaryota; kingdom Metazoa; phylum Arthropoda; class Arachnida; order Araneae; family Theridiidae; genus Parasteatoda; species Parasteatoda lunata. The sequence continues at coordinate 35,585,090 of OX421972.1, read as the reverse complement.
GTAAATAAAATGGCGGTGACGTTGATGAAGAGGGTGATCGAATGAAATGTTGAGTTAATGCATTAAATTAATCAAGTTAATACATTAAATTAATTAAGTTAATGCATTAAATTAATTAAATTAATACATTAAATTAGTTAAGTTAATACATTAAATTAATTAAGTTAATACATAAAATTAAACTGATATCAATTCTACAGCGCCTGTGTTCATTTTCCTCCCTTTACAAACATCGTTGGGAAATTATGAGATAATAACATAAAAAGCATATAAAGTTAATAGCGTAAAAAAGTATATAAAGATAATAGCATATAAAGATAGTAGCATATAAAGTTAAGATAGATAGCAAAATGGTAACCCTGTTAGGAGCAACCTTTGGGGCAAATAAGCAAACCTATCAGCAATTACGTGCGAAATTGAGTTTAGAGTTGCGGGTAGAGTGGAGTGGAGTGTATTATTACGACACTGTTAAAATTTATTATTCTAAAAATAAATGTAATATAACCAGAAGCAGTTTGTCCATCAAATTAACAGTATAGTTTACGGTCATTTTTTTTACAAGATTGAAACGTTGTACATACAAAACTGTACCGATTAGTAACCACTTACAACTATCATGGTTACAAAATGGTAAACTGGAGTTTAATCAGACTTTCAGCTAGTTTTTTTAGGCACAATAGAGTAAGATTGTGGTTGTGTTTTGTCAAGTGAATCATGGAATTTGACTTGATTTGTTTATTTATCTAGTTGTGAAATCTATCAAGAGGGATTGGAACTGCTAAACTCAAGTACCGGCACTTAGATTGTCGATAATTTTTACCATAAAATCCATTTTTATTACAACATGTTACGGAATGAAAAATCTAATATTCCGGATTTTTTCCAGTAATAATAACTGTAAATAAACTGAAGCACTCTAACTAAATAAATATTAATCTTAATTTTATGGTAATATATTTTACGGAAAAATAGATTTTACTGTAAAAATAGATTTTACGGATGATGCAATTAAAGTGCCGGTACTTGGTACAGTATTTGATCGAGAATTTTACACTATGAAGGAGGATTGAAATTATCGAAATTAGTTTAAATCAGGTGTACATAATCATGCTTTAGAAGAATTCTGAAAACAATTACCGATTTTCGATTCGACAGTGGTAAGTAACATAAATATTGAATTTTTGGGCAGTCAAAAGAAGAATTCTTGTTAAAAATACGTAATAGATATTACAGAGGGTAGATATTACAGATATTACAGAGGGTAGAAATCAAAAGATCTTTCCTCTTTGTCCTAAATGCCAACAAAACCAGGCACCACCTGAGCATATCTTGAACTGTTTAGGGCTGGACTGGAACGATATTCATTCCTCTCCCATTTTAGTTTCGGACTTTCTAAATGTCAACGGAGTCAGACCAGATGGGAATTAGCAACAACAACAACAAAGGGTAGAAATCAACTTTTAGCATGTATTACAACAATAGCGTATTTTGTTTTCATTTTATGGTTTTTGAAAATGTCTAAAAAGTATTGACTTAAAAAGAGAAATAATTTTGTATCGGTACCAAAATTTCAATATTACATAGAGTAGCAATATACTCCTAATTTTATTTTAGAAATGAATGATCATAGGTCCTTATGGAGCAGTTATAAAAAAATATATGATTAACTTATAAGTTATATAGTTTAACTTATATAGTTTAAAAAATGTCCCAAATTAAAAAGAAGCAAAAATAAGATATTAAGAGTAATTCAATTTTTAGATACACTTACCCCACCCTATTATAACGTATGTTTTGAATTGGATCTTATCAATGGAAAAAGTCTTTACCACCAACATGTAGAGATAGAGACCTTCCACGAACATCCAGAAGAAGTTTGTAGCCATCAGGTAAGTTAGAGGTATAACAAGAAAACAGGCAATCTGAAATTAATTCAAATTTCATAAAAGTAAATTTAAGTATGAAAAAAGTTATTAATTTATATACGAAAATGTGTCATTACTTCATGTATGGAAAAATTAACTGCTTTAGATATAAAAAAATGTGTTGCTGATTTGTACATAAAAAAAAATTGATTTATGTACACTGTTAGAACTTCAATTCTAAAATTATGGTAAAATAACCGGCTGCAGTGTCCTTCAAATTAATCGTAACGTTTACGGTGGAGAACGTTTTTAGTCTTTATGGTTTTGAAATTGTTTAAAACTAATATGGTTAAAAAAACAGTAAATATAAAACTACATGTTTTTTAACCGTTTACATTTAGCATGGTTTGAAAACTGCAAAAAGGAAATTTAACTGATTATTGGAGAATAAGGTTGTGATTAAGTTGTATTTTATCAAATGAACCGTGGAATGTGTTTTAATTAATTTGTGTAGTTTTTCATCTATCGTAAGACTAGAGAAATACTAGTCTTTTTGTGTTAGGCAGCTTTATTGTACTGCCATTTATGCGTGAATGAAAGTATTGTATTCTAATAGTTCAGGGTCACAAATTAGGGAGTGCAGGATCTTGAAAATCTTCATGTGTTGAAGTGAATCGCGGAAATATTGTGGTAGTAACACTGGGACTAAAACAATCGTTTCATCGGTCTTGAGATTGTCACATTAGCCCTCTCGGCTATAATATATATCCATTTGCGAGGAACTAAGTGGCATCATTAGGTGGGCCAAGTTGGTATGATAAACTTCTGATTATTTATCCGTATTGGGTGAAAGCAATTAATAAACGGTTTTTTTCACAGTTAAGATTTGAATGCCTTCTTATTTACGGTTATTAAACTGTTTTATTTAAATATGATAGCTAACCAATTGATTAAATTGTTGTTTAACCATTTTTCCTGATAAATGTCTAACTGTATGAAAAGTGATATAAATTTTTATTTCAAAAAAGTTCTTCATTTTCATGTGAAAAGGATTATTGATTTATGTATGAATTTTTTTTTCTTGAATTAAGCATAAAAATGGTGCTCTATTTTTTAATAAATCATATGCTAAGAAAAACATGGATTTATATTTTACAGATGTGTAGCTTATCTTACCCTTGCAGCCGTTGGATTTTGATGTGATTGAAGCGTTGCTGTTAGAATTCATTTTAGAATAGCATTTGAATGCCTTCTTATTTATGGTTATTAAACTGTTTTATTTAAATATGATAGCTAACCAATTGAATAAATTGTTGTTTAACCATTTTTCCTGATAAATGTCTAACAGTATGAAAAGTGATATAAATTTTTATTTCAAAAAAGTTCTTCATTTTCATGTGAAAAGGATTATTGATTTATGTATGAATTTTTTTTTCTTGAATTAAGCATAGAAATGGTGCTCTATTTTTTAATAAATCATATGCTAAGAAAAACATGGATTTATATTTTACAGATGTGTAGCTTATCTTACCCTTGCAGCCGTTGGATTTTGATGTGATTGAAGCGTTGCTGTTAGAATTCATTTTAGAATAGCATTTGAATGCCTTCTTATTTATGGTTATTAAACTGTTTTATTTAAATATGATAGCTAACCAATTGAATAAATTGTTGTTTAACGATTTTTCCTGATAAATGTCTAACAGTATGAAAAGTGATATAAATTTTTATTTCAAAAAAGTTCTTCATTTTCATGTGAAAAGGATTATTGATTTATGTATGAATTTTTTTTTCTTGAATTAAGCATAGAAATGGTGCTCTATTTTTTAATAAATCATATGCTAAGAAAAACATGGATTTATATTTTACAGATGTGTAGCTTATCTTACCCTTGCAGCCGTTGGATTTTGATGTGATTGAAGCGTTGCTGTTGGAATTCATTTTAGAATAGCATTTGAATGCCTTCTTATTTATGGTTATTAAACTGTTTTATTTAAATATGATAGCTAACCAATTGAATAAATTGTTGTTTAACCATTTTTCCTGATAAATGTCTAACAGTATGAAAAGTGATATAAATTTTTATTTCAAAAAAGTTCTTCATTTTCATGTGAAAAGGATTATTGATTTATGTATGAAATTTTTTGTCTTGAACTAAGCATAGAAATGGTGCTGTATTTTTTAATAAATCATATGCTAAGAAAAACGTGGATTTATATTTTACAGATGTGTAGCTTATCTTACCCTTGCAGCCGTTGGATTTTGATGTGATTGAAGCGTTGCTGTTAGAATCCATTTTAGAATAGCATTTGAATGCCTTCTTATTTATGGTTATTAAACTGTTTTATTTAAATATGATAGCTAACCAATTGAATAAATTGTTGTTTAACCATTTTTTCTGATAAATGTCTAACAGTATGAAAAGTGATATAAATTTTTATTTCAAAAAAGTTCTTCATTTTCATGTGAAAAGGATTATTGATTTATGTATGAATTTTTTTTATTGAATTAAGCATAGAAATGGTGCTCTATTTTTTAATAAATCATATGCTAAGAAAAACGTGGATTTATATTTTACAGATGTGTAGCTTATCTTACCCTTGCAGCCGTTGGATTTTGATGTGATTGAAGCGTTGCTGTTAGAATCCATTTTAGAATAGCATTTGAATGCCTTCTTATTTATGGTTATTAAACTGTTTTATTTAAATATGATAGCTAACCAATTGAATAAATTGTTGTTTAACCATTTTTTCTGAGAAATGTCTAACAGTATGAAAAGTGATATAAATTTTTATTTCAAAAAAGTTCTTCATTTTCATGTGAAAAGGATTATTGATTTATGTATGAATTTTTTTTATTGAATTAAGCATAGAAATGGTGCTCTATTTTTTAATAAATCATATGCTAAGAAAAACGTGGATTTATATTTTACAGATGTGTAGCTTATCTTACCCTTGCAGCCGTTGGATTTTGATGTGATTGAAGCGTTGCTGTTAGAATCCATTTTAGAATAGCATTTGAATGCCTTCTTATTTATGGTTATTAAACTGTTTTATTTAAATATGATAGCTAACCAATTGAATAAATTGTTGTTTAACCATTTTTTCTGAGAAATGTCTAACAGTATGAAAAGTGATATAAATTTTTATTTCAAAAAAGTTCTTCATTTTCATGTGAAAAGGATTATTGATTTATGTATGAATTTTTTTTATTGAATTAAGCATAGAAATGGTGCTCTATTTTTTAATAAATCATATGCTAAGAAAAACGTGGATTTATATTTTACAGATGTGTAGCTTATCTTACCCTTGCAGCCGTTGGATTTTGATGTGATTGAAGCGTTGCTGTTAGAATCCATGTGACATCAATCAGTAAGTAAGTAGTCATCAAGTTAGTGTGAATTGTATTTCTTAAGCACCTGAGGTCTCTAAAAAGTTTAAATTGTTTTAGGAAAATTAAACATAAACTTATTTTACATAATCAGTCTAAATAAATTAAAAATTAATAGTAATATGTAATAATTAATGTTAAGATAATAATTAATGTTAAGATAATAATAATTAATATTAATTAAGATCGTAAAAAGTATTTATTCAACGTGTGAATATAATAATGTTTATAAATGAATAAAATTCCATTAATAAAGAAGATCGCTGTTATTGTCACGCTCTTTAATTGTATATATTTGTATATCACTGACTAAACTTATTACTGGTTTAGTTAGTTTGAAATTTACATGAATTTTCCGTGAACAATTGGATTAAATAAAATGATTTGTACACCTAAAAATATGTTTCAGTTAGGAAAATTACAAATCAAATGAAACGCTTCATTAATACAACAATATCAGCGCCAAGTAACATTTTTTATTCGTTATTTTATTTTATTCAAAATACTTATTGCACTACGTTTTGCTTACTTATTTAAAATTTTACGACAATAAACATGTTGCCACACACTTTACGTTTGGCGATCGTCCTTAGAAACAATTTTTTAATTATATACGACTGCCATAAGTGACCATCAGTCATATGTTTTAAAGTTAAAACTATGACATTTTGTTACATTTTTTCCATAAAAACATCAGACAGTTGTAACCGTCATTTTCTCATTATGACATTTTTCACTGCCTTGAGTAAGAAAATTCTGATTTTTCCAAGAGTTAATGACACAATTTGTTTTCGATGTATTTTATTTTATTTTATAACCGTCGTTGAACAGCCGACCCAATTTCATGGGTTTACGACTACTAATGTTCAACTCCGTAGCCTTGTAATTTTGAACCAATCCAGAAGACAAGGAAACTCCTGCATCAGTACCCCCAGAGGTATTGTTTTGTTATGGGAACATGGAGGACTTTGAGACTCGACAGATTTAACGTGCATCAGTCACCGTTTACTACACGGGGAGTCTCCGGCCGGCGAGGATCGAACCCACGACCTCTCGGCCATGGGCCCAGCGCCCTACCGACCAGGCTATCCCGGCCTTTTTCGATGTATTACTGAATAATTAACAAATAAATGCATTAATACATTTCGTACTAGTAGTGTTCTTTTGAAAAAAGTTTCTTCTTTTTGTACAGTGCGCCAAAAGGAAAAAAAAGGAGAACCCTGAATAACTTTCGATCTAATCATTTCGATCTAATCTTGACGATCGTTGACTCTGACTTACGATTTTTGACGATATTTGAATTAATAAGTGCAGACGATATTTTAAGTTACGAAATCAGACACAAAAATGTATTTTGTCTGAATGAACATACATGTTTTTCAACGGATATGGTTTTTTGATCCCCAATATTAAGGGGTAGCCTCAATCTGCAATGGAAATTATGGTCTCCATTGTTTGGCCACGACAGCGATTCAAAGTTTGAAGCCCTGAATGTTATTTTGACTTTTTGCGTATTTCGCTATATCTGGAAAACTGTTTAAGTGACTTGAAAGATATTTGCCCAAAGTTATAAAATCCGTTTAACCAAAGATAATTTCACGCAAAAAAATAAATTTTAGTAAATATTTATCATTTTTTATTATTTTATTATTTTTATTATTATTTTAATATTTTTTATATTTTTTATTACATTTAAAAAATTTTGAATTGTAAGGTATACAATTTTTACATTATTTTAAAGTATGCAATTTTGCATGGCAAAATACAAAATTTGAGCAAATTCTGATGATTATTTCTTGAGAAATTGAATATCAAATATCTGTCTTATCTGAAGTTCAATTTCACAGGAACTATTCAACCGTTTTTGCTCAAACTTATATATTTTAATATTTTTCAATATTTTAATATTTCAATATTTAATATTTCAATATTTTTTAAAAACATGCAAAAAATTGTATTTATTACAATTCAAAATATTTTCGATCATTCTTAAATAAAAAAATAAAAAATAATAAATACTTACTAAAAGTTACTTATTACATGGAACTATCTTTAAAACGAGTTTCATAATTGTGTGTAGAAATTTTCTTATTCACTTATATTTTCGCTAGATATCGCAAAATAAGCAAAAAAATAATAGTATTAACATTAAAGCGTTCAAACTTTGGAGTGCTCTCTTGACCATACTATTGGGACCATATTTCCCAGATTGCCGCTACCCCCTATATTTTCGAGATCAGAAATCCAAATCTGTTGCAAAAAAGGCATGTTTTTCAGAAAAAGTACGTGTCAGATTTCGTGATTTAAAATATCGCCTTCCCTTATTAAATGCCATATTTAAGGTCACCCCATTGAGTCCTTAAGATTGCGTGAAGATCTAATGATTAGATCAAAAGTTATCAGATTGGTCCCTTTTTTGCGCACTGTACATGACATTTGCCTAAATATTGCCAAAAATTTGACGGTAATAGCCCTCATTCAAAGCAATCTGTTAAGTACAAAAAATATATATAAATAAAACATACTTGAAATGGAAGAACACAAAAAGGGCAAGACTCAATGCAACTAAGGATATCCCATATCCAACATAGTAAATGGTAGCCGCTTCTTTCATGTCCCACAGAACCTATTTAATAATGTTATGATTATAATTAAAATGATATGAAAAATTAAATATACAGACATTTAAGAAGAATATTAATGTTAAATGGTTAAAGCAACGTAAAAATACTTTGAGTGTATTTTTGTTATCTATGGATCAACGATCGCGCTTGTGTGAAAAATGTACCGAAACAATTTTATATTAGATTTGTACGATTTTTTTTTAAAAATTTGCTTCTCAGCATATAATCTTAAAAAAAAAATGATATTATAATTTATACATTATAAAAGTACACGTTAAAGTGATTACAACGTTTTAAATTCAATGTTTAGAAAGAGTAATATATATTTACATTATCTACTTATACAAAATTATCCGCTATGCTTATTGTCAAAGGGAAGTAAAGCCTAGACTATAACAATGCAGTATTGAGTCTCAAAATGCAATGGAAGTGCTGTCGTTAAATTATTTTGTTTCTGTTTCAAACATTTTCATACACGTCTTAAATGTGACACAAAATCGTAAAAAATCCACGAAATAATTAGTGGCATGTTTATAGCTGCCTTAAATGCATTGCGCTGACATCTTACGTGTTTTTAGATCTTTCATAATTTACTGCAGTCCAAGTTTACAGTTCAGCAGTTCAAACTCCATTGGTCAGTTACATCACAATATCCTATACTTATTCGCAGTTAGAGTGTGAGGAAGCAATGCTCATCTTTTATAGAGGAGCAAAGGTTTTTTGGAAAATCAGTATCGTGGTTTATAGTAACTCAACGTGTCAACTACCAACTTGTTTTTAGATACAATACGACGTCATGGCTGAAAGCCCTTATATAGCAAGAGGCGGGAAAGAGCAAAAACTGGTACGAAAGACATTTTATTTGAGCATTTTTTTCGAGAAAAAAAAATAACTACACTGTTAAAATTTTCCCTCCAAAATTACAGTAATATAACTGGCAGGTGTCTGTCCATCCGATTAACTGTAAAGTTTACGGAAAAGAAAAATTTTTTCCTTCATGGTATTATAACCATTTACAAAAATATCGTTATAAAACCATGAATACAAAACTATACGGTTTCTGAACCATTTACAACTAGTATTTTTTGAAAACGTAATAAATTTTTAACTAGGTATAGAAGCTCGGCTTTTCGTAAGTTAATGGTCATTGGAGAGTGCCGGACACTGAGAATTCTTCACGTGTTGATCGGAATAGAGAAAATATTGTAGTGTCAACACTAGGACTCGAACTCCAGTTCTGAAGGTCATGAGATTGACAGATAATCCCGCTCGGCTATGATATGTACGCAGTGGCGAAGATCTAAGTAGCTTCATTAGGTGGTTCTAGTTGGTGCGATAAAATTCTGGCTTTTTAACCGTATTAGGTGAAAGCAGTTAATAAACAGTTTTTCTTAAACTTAACAGTTTGATTACCATTTTATTTATGGATATTTGACTGTGTTGATTAAATATGGTAAAATAGCCACGCAATCAATTGTTATTTAACCATTTTTTCCGAGAAATTTCTAACAGTGTATCACTATCAAGATTTCTTTTATAGTTTTAGCATAAATATAAAACTGTTTCTTTTCCAAGATAAAATAGATATTGTTGAATAGTTTAAAAAGAAAAAAAGAAGAAGTAAACTCCCTTCGAAAACTAGCAATAACTGAAATGATTTTACTGCCAGCTTTTTCTCTTTTCCGTCTCGCTTTCAGACCTGTACTACCTGGATCACATGAATTTAAGAGACTAAATAATAGTTTCAAATGTTTTGAGGGTTCAATAGTTTATTTTTTTTACGAACAGTATTTTTTTAGTTTTCGTTTCATTCGGGAAATTCTCCCTTGGTGCATATGCACATGAATGTTAATTGAATTTTTAAGTACGCTTTATATTAGAATTTATAAATATACGCTACTTGGAAGAAACATTGATTCCGTGCGTGAAATAGCGTGTAGAAAATGCTGTAAGTTAAGGAATTGAGTTAGGAAAATGCGTCAAAAAACAAGTAAAGAGAAAATGAAAATCAAATTTCATTCAAAAAATATCGATTTAAAATCACAAATAACGAAAACTGATTAAAAGCCTGGACCAGTTTTGACGTCACAAGGATGCATCTACATCGAAACCCTTATTGGTTTTCTTTATAAATTTTTACTATTTGTGTTTTAAAACTTTGTGTTTTAAAACTTTGTAATTCATCACAAAGAATTACTTTTGTATTTTGTAAAGAGAAAATTGGCTATATATTTTATACAATGTTGGAAATTTTGGACTGGTTTGTACTTTAATATTATACATTTCAGCTCAAAACTTTTTATGGTTCTAAGTTAAAACATATTATCATGAAAATAATTCACTTGAAAAATGTTTTTAAAATACAGATTACACATTATTATTCTTAATTTGATTACAGATTATTATTCTTAAAGTTGAAAAAGGAGCAAGGTTTCATTGGATATCATATTAAGAGATATCGAATTTCTACTAAATTATGGTTCAAGGATGAGATAATGAGGTAAATGAGATAATCCTTCTTAATTTGATGATGATATATTTAAGCATGGCAAAAAGAATATTCGGTATTCGGTCAAATTAACTCTTCAGTTTTGTATTTTCTGGTTTCAAGAAATCTAATTATGAATATTTTTTTCTGGTAAACCGGTGCCCTTTAATAAATGAATTATTTAAATACCGTATATTTTTTTAAATTATTATTTTTTTTTTGTTGTTGCTAGAAATGCCATTACAGTACGGTAAGATTACCATAATTTTTCTTCCATGTATCGTCAAATTATGGGTTAACAAAAGATAATAGCTCTTATTTTCGTTAAAGGTTTATATAATTATTTAAAATAAACAGTAAGAATGCATAGAAATGGAAATAGTTATTATGAGAAATATAAAATGCAATACTTGAAAAAACTCTTCTTCGTGAAGATTAACTGGTTTACACAATCTGTAATTTGACCAATCAGACCAAGTTCCATTACCGAGACATTGGCGGCTTGCATTAGCTGAAAAAAGTCATTTTATAATTTAAATTTATACATTTTTCAGAGATACGTATTACTAAAAGCTATTTCAGACCTAAAAAAGACATCACTTTAAGAGCTGTTTTACACTCACATATAAAAGATTTATGTAACTATCACGTTCACATGTTTAAATTATTAATTTAGAGTAATAATATGTTATTTTAATCGAAACAACTTATCATGCACAACTTATTAAACAAACTTTTATTCATTTTAACTTTAAAAATTTACGAATTCCGTACCCTGTTAAAAACAGTTAATACTTAAAAAACACGAGAAAAGCCACTTGCAAATCAAGTAGAACATTTATAGATATATATTCCCTTCCATAGAAATATCAAATGTGATTTTTTCCGCTTATTTATCTGACAAGAATTTGTAATCAGGATTAGATTTTATTCGCTCATTTGACCGGAAAATCTTTACAAAAATGTGTTTTCAATTAAATATATCTTAGCATCAAAGCAGGTGATAAATTAATTTTTGAAAAATTATACTGCTTGAAGAAAACTTTGAATTGAAAATCAAAATACATCTAAAGATGCAATTAAAAAATTCGAATTAAACAGAATTTTTTAAAACACCATTCTCTAATACATAATTTTTCTGTAGTAAATATTATAATAAATTATGAATTTTTCTAATACGTCATTTATTATAATATTTACTATTGTAATATTACAATACATGACAGTTTTAATATTTCCCTCAATCATATTGATTCTTGATGAATTACCTTTCGCATTTTTTAAAACAAAACATATTCTGTTCAGGATTTTAAGGCTTTGATCCAACTTTTTTCTCTGAAATCGATGCAATTCGAGGGTTAATTTGTTGGTCGCAAATTATTAAAAATAAGTTTATAAATGTATCAGATAAATAATAAAACGTAAAAACTTAAGTGAGAAAAAAATGAAATCACCAATACCAAGTCACTATCACTCGCAATCACGTTATCAAGAATCACTATAGCATATTGTTTTATAACCATCGTTGAGCAACCAATAAAATTTAGGGTATACGACTACAATGTGCAACTCCGTATCCCTGTAATATTGAACCCGATCCAGAAGACAAGGGAACTTCTGGATCAAGCATTGGGAAAAATTTGCCATTGTGGAGGACTTTTTGAACTAACTCGCATTTGCCTTACATAGAGAGGAAAACCTCCCACGGTTAGCCTACTGCAAGGGGACTCTAATCTATGATCCGTTTACCACTAAGGATATTTACGTCAGTACTGTGGTTAGTGCGAGTCGGGTGCAGAATTCGAATCAACCAGCTGTCGCTAGGATCGAATCCGGGCCACCTCATTGGGAGGCAAGCGCTCTATTCCCTTAGACACCACGGCAAGAATCAGGGATTCTAAAAATAAACACAGAAAGCAGTTGTTTCTTAATGCTTGAATACTCCGTATAACGCATGCGAAGTACTGCAAAAAAATTATTATGATGTATTTTTATTTTTATTTTTCAAATATTTTATTTTTTTGCCTTTCATAGAAGCTTGGGTACACTGCAATTGTTTGTAAGCAATACTCTAGGATATTTTTTTTAGTGAAACCAGCACAGCGTTACACCAGCTCCCGGCTCACACCAACCACAATGCTGATGTAAAATATCCTCAGTGTTAGATGGATCATGGGTTAGAATCACCTTTTGTATCAATGCTTGATCCAGGATTTCTCTTGTCTTCTGGGTTGGGATAAAAATTACAATGAGTGAAATATTTGTAATCGTAAAATCGCAGTAGGGTTTGCTGTTCCATGTTGGTAATAAAATAAAACACAGTGGAACCCTGATTTAACATAGTCCATTTCGTAATAAATGTGCTTTATTTCTTTCACCTTGATATTATTTTCCACGAACATTATATTTAACGTTGGCCCAATAGAAAACGTTAAATCGAGGTTCCCCTATATAAAATCACATTGAGTCGAACGAATTACAAAATAGGCATTAAGATTTCAGCATATCTAGTACCAATTCTTATAACTACTGCTTCAGTTATTTTTAAATTGCTCATATATAGCTTATTATTAATAATAAATGCAATTTTAATGCAATCCCAATGCAATTTTAATGATTTTTTTACCACTTTCTTACATACGTTTTCTTTAATCTTAATTTATTCAAACATAAGCGTTAACTGTTCGTTATTTTAATTGAGTTTAATGAGAATATTTTTTTCATGTTCAATTATACAGCTAAGGGACCTTAATTGACTGTAAGGAAAAGCTTTGATTTCCATAGATTATTTTCTCTTGAGAAATTAAATATCAAATTTATCAGACGTAATAAAAAATTTTGCTTCGAAGACTATTTACGATAACAATTTTTTTTTTTTTTAAATTCGTGTACACAAATGAAACCTGTGATAAACACAGGGGATAAAATAAATATTTTTATCAAATCTATTCAAATTATCAACATCCAATATTTATCATCCTAATTTATTATGATTATAGCAAAGAATAAAATGTATTTTAAGTTTAATGTTACTTACGTTAATGTCAATTTATACTTTAAATAGTGTTAAAAATTACCATACTTTTCACAAAACACAGTTCGAATTGAAGCATATATTAATGTATTATTTTAAAAACATCGGTTTAATTGAAAGTTAACAAAACAGTTTCGAACTGAAAAAAGTATTAATATTTATTAAATACCAAAAATAAGTTTAATATCAATTAAATAATTAAAACAACTTGACATATTTATTTAAAATTAAATTTATTTGTAGAATTTAACAAATAATTGAACTTATGTGTAACTGTTTTTAACATATGTACAGTAAAATATTTAAATTATAACATAGTATTTGTAAAAACATTCGTAAATATTGCTTATTTATTAACTAAGTTTTTTAGTGTTATATTCTTTGACGAAGCCTTAAAAAACAAAATCATTCTCTGAAAATAGCCTCTCGAGAACAAAACATCACTTAGACATTATCTGGTCGATATTTTGACCTCTTTCAGACACTTACAAGACTATTTTCATGTCAGGTGATAAAAAGTTTCATTTATAAATTTAGTTAAGATAACATTCGAAACAAAATTTCTGTTAAAAATTGTTCGTGTAGCTTTTTGTTCCGGTGATAAGACTAATAACGTCACTCACCTAATTTCTTATAGTTCATATTAGTATTTATTGTTTCATCAGAAATTACTTATTTATCTCCCATTTTTTAAAAATTCATAATGACTTAGTAAATTTTATCATAAAAGAACTTACTGTTGGTATCATAGCGCACACCGTTGAATTCTTCAAAACATGGAACCCGGGCGGTGGTGCCAGCAGCAGTTGTTGGCCAACAAGAAATGCCATCCCATGTAGAATTGCAATAAACATCTGGAAAAAATTAATTTTCAAGATAAAATTTCTGATCTCAACATATAACTACTGAAAACTGAAAATACATATATTGTAAAGTTGTGGAACCATTAAAGAAATTGTATATATATATATATATATATATATATATATATATATATATATATATATATATATATATATATATATATATATGATATATATGTATATGTATATTAGTGTGTGTTTGTGTGTGTTGGAATATTGGCGATTAAATTGAAATAATTTTCTTGCATAGTTTCCTGATTGCTGATTGATGATGCGGACTTAATGTTTCGAACAGTAAAATGTCTAACAAAAAAAGGAGGCAAAGCCTGTGGGACTTTTGGGTAACAGGTAAAAAAACTAAATGCATTGTTATGAACAGAGAAAATGGACCAACCAAGAGTGGATTAAACACGGAACTTGGTTTGACACTGTGGCATACTTCATATATCTTGGCACATTTAACACTGAAATAAATGAACTAAACCCAGCCATAAAAGCTAGATCTCATCTAAAAACAGATGTTACTTTTCAATGCTTAAACTGTTTAAATCTCCCCTGCTTTCAAGAAAATTTATACAATTATAGAAAACAATAATTAGACCCATTGTTACATATGGAGCAGAAACTTCAACTACCACTCTGAATGACGAAAAAATGCTTATAGTAAATTTGAGAGAAAGATTCTCAGGAAAATATATGAACCAATCAATGATGAAAATTTTTGGAGAAATAGGTGAGACTTAGAGTTAAATAAACTATCTAAAGAAAAAAATATATAGTAAATTTAATAAGCACAGAAATAATACAATGAATCGAACATCAGGATCGATTGAGTGAGGGAAGAGCAACAAAGAAAATTTATAAAAGAAAACTGGAAGGAAAGAAAAAGGTCGGACGCCATAGCTAAAGATGGCTTGATGAGGTAGAAAGAGATCTAAAAAAAGAGAAAGATAGGTCAAAGACCAGAAAAAGTGTGGAGAAGGAGGCCAAGGGCCTTCATGGACTGTAGAGCCAAGAAGGAGATGAGTTTCTTGATTATTCTCACATGTGGCAACCGGAAACACATGAGCATACTGATATTTAAAATGATTATATTTATTTATTGCATTGTTCATTGATATTGATACTAGTATTATTTAATTCAATATATTATAAACTAGGAACATGAGAAATGATATAATACTTGACAAACTTAAAAATGTTTTTTTCGCTTACTTTTCTGGATTTAGGAAAAATTTTGGTATCTGTTTTCAATGCTGACAAATCATTATTAATTTTTGTAATTTTAAATTTTTTTTGATGGTGAAGGTGTCTTCCTGCAGATTTTTGGCGTACCATAAGGTACTAATTTTTGAAATACCTTAGCTGACCTTTCCCCCCCCCACTACTTTGAAAAGAATGTTGTGATGTTTATTAGGAATGGCTCTTGGTTTATTAATGATTTTACTTTATTCAGTTGTATTTATTTAGTTGATACAGCAATCGCACTATGTCAAAGGAACTAAACACTAATCAGTGTGTGAGTGTATCTTCGGACTTCCTTGATTGACTCGCTTTCTTGAACTCGTCTAATACTCAAATTTAATATTTTGATAAAATAAATTACTCTAGATTCCCTGTCAGCAAATAAATTTACTGGAATTTCGATATTTTTATATGTATTTACAGAAACGTAATTTTATCTCAAATTAATCGTATTAAGTATTTTTGTAATAATTAGGTGCTTATGTTAAATAATCCTAACTCTTTGCGTAAACTTTTCTTGAAAAATGGTATAGCGATTAGATTAGAAGACAGATATTTCATTCTGTGGAAAATTGGTTGGGCGTCAGTCTATTTGGGTGGACGCACTGACCTGCATTTCTTTCCATTTTGAACCATGATCGCTCACGCGTATAGAAATGCCATCCTTTCTGTGTTTTTATGCTGACGCCCTTACGGCGGTGCAATAGGTAATGATTTCATACTACAGGACGATAACGAATCAGCGCACAAGGTTCGGATCGTGGATGATTATGTTCATCAGCAAACAATTCAGCGCGTGAAGTGGCCAGCTCGTTTACCGGACTTGAATCCTACCGAGCATGTGTGGGATGCTTTAGAAAACATGTAGCTGTTCTCAACCCTTCTCTTCAGAGCATTGTCACGCTTACAACTGCTTTGCAAGAACAATGACTTGCACTTCCAACGGAACTTACAGACCAAATAATTGAAAGTATCACTCATAGATGTTTGTATGATCATTTTCCATACTGAAGGTACTTTTTCTCTTACAAACTGACACATCTGATTTATTTCTTTCTAATATATGATAATTTCTGTGACAGCATAATTGTCTGGTTAATGCTATTTAATGTTATTTTATACATTATTATGAGCACTATAATGCGTGCCAGATAAAATGTATAAGTTGCTTTTTGAGTAATGTTCATTTTTGTGATTTTCCTTAAATTTATGATGAACAGTCAAAATGCATGAAAAAACAAAATGATTCAAAAGAAAATCTTTTAAAAGTAATTTATTAACTAAAGATTTACTAATCATTGGGATAATTAATTTATGAATGGCTTATCTAAATCGAGATTGGCCAAATTCAGTTCCAATTTATAAGTATTTTTACGGTAAAAGAAATACCTGAAAAGTAACTCGAGATTTGTTGCAAGAATTTATAGAATCTATGTAAGTCAAAAATGTTTTAACACTTTAAAAGCACCTTAGTAATTACTTTTACAACTTTTTGATAAAACTTTTGACTGTTGAAAACTCGGAAAATTCTATAAAGTAGGCTCGTTAAAATGTTTCAGTCTTAGAAGACTCACATAAAAATGGGAATACAATATCAACTTATAAAATCTTAAACTTTGCTATAACAGATGTTAAACAACTCTTAAACACGAAAGCTCTAACTTGAAACTTAACGCTATTTATTTACAAGAGGAAACTCAATATTTTATGACTTATAATCTTTTAAACTTCTGTTATAGAGGCAAACATTTTAAGACCATTTTTTCCTTATAATTAAAAGCCTTTACTCATAATATTTGTATTGTGGGATGCAAATACTTGATTATCGTCATCATTGTTGTTGTGATATTTAATTTAGAATGAAAAGCTTTAACTCATGGATAACAATTTAATTGCGAGTTGAAAACGGGCATATTTGCTGTTGTGATATTTAATTTAGAATGTAAATATGTGTATTGTAATAAAGTTAACTCAATCTTTTAAGATTCCAGCTTTGAATAATGGCAGTAAAGGTGATTTTTACTTTGAAATATAACTTAAAAGAAAGCTATTTAATAAATGTGATGAAAAAATTCAATAATTTAAATGTAATTAATATTTTTTATTATTATGTTAAAATTGATAAATTTTGACTTTTAGTGCATTTTTAATATAAAACGACGGATTTTTTACGCGTATTTCTTCAAATTTTGATCATGAAATGAAATCCACTAAACTAAAATAAAAATATTTTTTTGTGACATAAAATTGTCCAAAAGGTTTTTTGAAGCAAATTCCCCACCTTTCTTAAAACATTTTCAAGGCATTTTAAAATTACTATAAACAAGATGAAACCAAATATAATCCAATCATTTTGTTAAAGCATATAAACAGCATATCTTAAAATATTTTTAAGTGAAAAAATAATATTCAAACGTTGTCCAATATATTAGACGCTGGGCTTCATACCGAGAAAAAGTCTCTGGTACGCGTACCAGGTAATGCATTGCATTTTAAAATTCTTATGAAGGAAAAAAAAATTATTATAGTCTCACAAAGACAACTGATTTGTGTAGGTACTTATCCAGAAAATTAAATTTAAAAATAAGATTTCCAAGTGAAAAAATCTTATCAAATGTTGTCCAATATATACTGTTGAAAACAATTAGAAAAAAAACGCATTTTTTTATTAAAAAAAAACAGAATAGGAAACACCTATATTATATTATATTATATTATATTATATTATATTATATTATATTATATTATATTATATTATATTATATTATATTATATTATATTATATTATATTATATTATATTATATTATATTATATTATATTATATTATATTATATTATATTATATTATATTATATTATATTATATTATATTATATTATATTATATTTTATAACCGTCGTTGAGCAGCCGACCCAATTTCATGGGTTTACGATTACTAATGTTCAACTCCGTAGCCTTGTAATTTTGATCCAATCCAGAGGACAAGGAAACTCCTGGATCAGTACCCCCAGAGATATTGATTTGTTATGAAACACCTATAGACGCAACACCTATAGACGCACCTATGATGAAACACCTATAGACGCAAACAAGGTATCAGATGATATTTACGCTCTTCACATGCACCTATACCATGCAGTGGTCTGCGACGTCGTAACGCAGCTCCGCTGTATTCGCGTTTGTGTAGAAGTATTTCAATTGCTCAGGGAAGCGTACAACGTAAGGACGTTCTGAAACATATTAGTTTAGCCCACTCCTTGTTTTATGAATTTCTTTGATTGTCCATTGTAATTATTGTCAGTCGTTATCGTCTAATCTAGGCCACAAGATGGTTGACAATTGTCCAACATCTTCACGTTTTCCACTGGGCCAGTTGTATTTCAGATATCCGCAAGACCTCAAGATCGTTATTTGACACTTCTAGCCAAGAAGGATAGCCACTATGGTTGAAGTGGTCATATAGTCTGATCAGGCATCATAGCAGGTGGACATACCAACCTTCATATGTTTGATAGAGGTGCTTTGACAGGTCAGCGGTACATGGACTAGATTCTTGCACCCTGTATGAGACTTTTCTACTGAGGATTCGGGTTAAGGTTAATGACGATAACGCCCGTGTAAACAGGGATCAGTTGGTAGACGAACACTTGCAATTGGAGCATAACCAAATATTGGAGTGGCCTGTGATGTCCCCTGACCTTAAACCCATGGAACACTTATGTGACGCCCTTAGAAGCTTAATAGCAGCTCAAAAACCAGCTGCTGCGACCATCGATGAGTTCACGGGTACATCAGTGAAAGAATGGGCGTGGTTGTCACAGGGATAAGGATCCTGGAAAGCAGTATGAAACGCCGATGCAATAGTTTTGTAGCTATTAGAGGCGATCTTACACTATATTAGACATGTCTTTTCTCTGAGTGATAGAGTGTCGGTCAGCTGCTGTGCTAGACAAGTGACCAATTTCCTTATTCAGAGTACAGGTCATGCGTATTTTTTTTTTCAATAAATTGGTCTTATATCGGATATTTTCACAAGGTTTGGTTTTTATGCTTTCCTTGTTTTTTATTGCAAAAAAAGCATTTGTCTCTAATATTGTTTTCATCAGTATATTAAGCGGGTGTTTCACACGGAGAAAATTATTCTGGTACAATTACCGCTTACCACGGCAATGGCATTTAATAAAACCAAAATATATATGGTGCTTTAAAAATTCAAGGGGATTTTTCTGTTCATATGATATTGTCTTATAGGACATTCTGGTTTCCAAAATTATTATTCTTATTACCACACATTTAGTGAAAAATACAAAAATTGAAAGAAAATTTCACCGAACAGATGGTTTTCGCGTCACCTTCTTAGACATCCTGGTAAATTGCTAAATTTTATCACGTATTATGAAACCATATCTTATTGTTAATTTAAAAAAAATCATTACCAAAGGATTTTAGTAAAATTTACCAATTTATTAGCGTCCCCATAGGGCTAGAAACGTGATAGTTTTTACCATATTTTGGCAATTTTGAGCGTACTTCTTTTTTCTCAGTGTAGGAGGTTAAGAAACAATTTTTTCCAATTTATTATTATTTTTTTTAATTTAAGAAAAATATTTGCAAATTACGTCTCAAAGTCAGCTTGGTTAGTTTCACATAATTGTGGTTAGAGTTAACATCAATATCAGAAATTGATTTGATTAAAATATTTAAACATGATAATCTCGAGAGAAAAGTTAAAAAATAACATGCAAATGACTCAAATGTACAAAAGGTTCAAAATTCAATTCTTTTAAAAATAATAAAAGCACTACAAAAATACTTAAAGTAATTAAAAATTTTTTATCTTAATTACTACTATAGGATATTAATGTGAAAATGCATCCACTTGTTGATAAGATAGACTTGTTTGAGACAGTTATTAACGTCTTACAGAACAACTCCTTCGGAAAATCTGTTTATGTATTTATACTTTAATAAATACACTGTATTTTTAAACTCTGTTTCGGTACTACTTAAGACATAAATTCACATGTTATTAAATTTTCAAGTTGTTTGTTTATGCTATTAAATGTTCAAGTAAATCTGGAGAAAAACAAATGTAATTATTTTTTTTTCAAGGAGGAGTATTTTTAATAGATTATAGCCTTCCTTTTTACAGAACTTTTTTCATTAGCTTTCTTAAGTATAGTTAAAATGTCTTTAAAAAATAAATAACTATGTTTTAAGATTATATATTTATGTTAAAAAAGTTTCTAGTCTATTCCCGCGATATTTCTCTTCCTATGTAAACATTATTTAAATGCGTTAAACAAAGGAGGTAAATTGGAACTATTGTATAAATTCTTAATATAAATAAAAAATCAATTATCTTTTTCAAAAAAGCTTTTGAACAATAATAAATTATTCGATTAATTCAGTGAAAGTTTTGTTTAAAATACTCTGAAGCACGATATAAAAAATTTATCAAACAGAATTGTAATTTATATCTATATTTTTGTCAAATCTAAAATAAATGTTTCTAGAAAAGAGAAAAAATAATTGAACCAAAAATTATTTGAACGAAAAAGGCCTGAATAGAATTTGGTAAAATTAGATTTTAAATTGTTATTTCTCTAGGCTTAATAGAGTTTTCACGTAACATGTTGAAACTAATTTTGTTTTTAAATATTTTCAACCTCTCTCCTGTTTAAACTCTTGAGACTGTATTTTCCAATATATTTAGGACTAAAAATTTTAGAATCCGACTAAAGTTAATGTGTCTCTGTTAGATTTCGTACAAAAATTATAGCATGCACTAATATTAAATATCGCAATAATAGTACATATATTCGATTTACCCACTAAACCATTAAAATTGCACATGAATTTGTGGGGCGAGATGTTATCAACAATGTCAACCGTCATCTATGAAAAGGTACCCCTTCATAGAATCGAGTTAACATGTCTTATATACTAGTGAATTGTAATTCTAATTTTGCAGTAGTAGATACGCTACAGTACTCCCCCACCAGAATTTTATCCGTGATAGAATTCGATGAATGGATGCCATTAGTTGATTCATTGCTGTTTTGTGAGAAGCCGGGAGAGCTGTATTAAGATCACCGTACATTTTGCGTGCTGATCATGAGGGCTGTATTAAGTTCACGTCGTTGTCGCTCCTGTGTTTGCCTTTAGCAGTCGAGTGTGTGCAGGCCGACGTTGTGGTTATTCGAGACTGATTAGCAACAGCGTGAGGAGGTGGATAATGTCACAGTCACACCTTCCATCGAAGTATGCTTGTTCAGACAACACCTCCTAGAAGAAGGAAGGCCTCAGCATGGATTGTTTTAGTAGTCCGATATGACGAAGAAAACTGCGCAGTTGATGAAAAATAAGAAAGATGTTATTACGTTCAGGGTACTAAACTGCGCAGTGGTTGAAAATACGAAATATGCTATTACGTTTGGACTACTAAAGGATATTTATGGTAACCCGTGCTGTGGCCTACTCTTTTCTAGGAGGTGTTGGTTCAGATCGAAGTGGGTGTTACTGCCAAGGTAGGCGTGTTCAAATCACGCCCGAAGGTCACCATTGTGGGGCGAGATGTTTTCAACAATGTCAATAGCCATCTATGAAAAGGTACCCCTTCATAGAATCGAGCTAACATGTCTTATATACTAGTGAATTGTAATTGTACTTTTGTAGTGGTAGATACGCTACAAGTTGAAATCAGATAGTTTGATTGAGCGTTATGTATAATTTTTCTGTGCACTATACAGTTTAATTAAATGGTAAAATGAATTATATTCAATGTAGATTTAGATTTTTCTATTACTTTATTTTCACACCAGTAAAGAAGTGCAATTCTTACTGTTCCTCAGAATTTTTTTCTTCACATTTCTATGAAATTTTGTGAACAAGAACTAAAATAACCCACTGACTTTTGCTAAAACGTCAGTGGGTTAAAGAGGCCTATTCTCTGAGTGATAGCACTCTTCGCTCCCATTCTTTAGGTCTGGGGTTCTATCCATGGAATGGGACAAGATTAACTCAATCTTTCATCATTTCCCTCGATCGATAATTTAATACCAAGCATGGCAACCAAGCACGCACGGAAATGAACCCTGAAGATTCCGCGCTCGACTGGCATTCTATTTTTTTAAAATCATTTTTATGTCATATTCGTTGTTTAATAGCTGACTCAATTTTGAGTTTATGACTACCAAAGTTCAATTCCGTAGCCTTGTAATTTTGAACTCTATCCAGAAGACAAGGTCACGGAATGGATCAAGTATTGGGAGAAATGTGACTTCATGCAGGACTTTGTAATGGATCTAACCAGCATTTGTGCTACATGGTGATTAAAACAACGAAACCTCCCATGGTTAGTCTGATGGCAAGGTGACTCTAACCCATGATCCTAAGGCATGGTGGCAAGGTGACTCTAACCACTGAGGATATATTACGTCAGCATTGTGGTTGGTGTGAGCTGGGTGCGAAATTTGTATCGACCAGCCATCGCTGGGATTTCATCCCGGGTAACTTCATTCAGAGGCGAGTGCTCTATCCCCTTACCTCCTAATTGGAACATCTACTCTTGCGTCTCAGAGCCTAAAGATTGTTAAAACTACGATGGACATATAGTAACCCTTGTCCCTCCTTGGGTGTTGCTCTGAATTTTTTCTTCGAAGAGATTTTTTGATCTAATTTAAACAAAATTAATTTTTAGAACTAATTTATTTTAAAAATAGCCTGTCATGTCTCAAAATTAAAGTTTATAATATACGTCATATATGGTCGTTTATACAGTTTTTATACGCAAAAGAGCTCAAGGAGAAATGAATTTTAAGACCGCCCAACCTTGTCAGATTGTGAAACCTATTTATTGGGGAGAAAACGTAGTTATTGTACTTGAATTTTGCTTTTAAAATTCCGTTAATTTGCGTTAGTAAAATTGAGTTGCGTTTTGTATGTTATAATGTCACTCGATTTCCTAACTATTCAATTGTATTATTCTTATTTAACTAAATCCATGGCAGAACGTAATGTAGATTTCATTCATATTTTGAACTTTTTATGACTAAATTATATTTGTAATTTACAATGAAAGTTATTTTTAAAAAACAAAGTATGTTCGATGGTCCATATAGCATGTTAAATGGGACAGAGTATCTTTTGAAACTTTTGCTTCTCTCATAGAAATATATTACTCCTAAATTATAGTTTTCAGTAGTTATATTTATCAAAATATACGTAATATACAATGTGTACCATAATAGCTACACTTAATATATATTTTTTTAGAATTCCTGTGAAAAATGAATTCAGAAAATTATGCGTAGTAGTAGACTAATACCTAGGAGACGAAAGAACAAAATAAAATACAACAAAATCCATTGAACTATTAGTGAGAAAAGTGGGATGAAAAGTCATTTTAAGCAGATTGATTACTTGAAGAAATTTTAAATTGCTTTTAACCTTCTGTAAGACGCGCACTTGTTTCCGACATGGCTAGTCGCGTTGCACTGAGGTGTTTTTAATTTTTTTAAAGCCAAGTGAAATTTATTCTAGTTTAAATAGTTAATTGTTACCTATTTAATATTTTTTAGATCGATAAAGTATTAAAAAACTTATTTAATTAGTAAAATTTATTAAAAAACTGTATCACAAATAGTTGCACAACATGAAGAAAAACAAAGAAAAGTAAAATTGTTTAAAAAAAAAACATTGAGAGTCTCGTATATCGGAACAACTTATTTCAATATCACATGTTAGTATAAAAATATTATCATAGAGGCTGTCTGATGCAGAACTACCTTCATGTGAACAAGAATTTTTGCAAGAGGTCTTTACAAATTGTTGTTCCATGACTCAAACATAAGTATTTTCCGCAAGTAGCACAAGTATACTTTGTATTTTTTCATTGTTTATTTTTTTTGACAAGGCTCGCACAATTTTCTTTTCTTAGCTTGATTTTCAGACAGTGAAATTTTTGCGGCTTGAGAAGTTTGTTTCTGCCTACTAGTTTACAACAAGTTGAGAATTCGGGAACAAAAAAAAAAAAAGGTTTGCACGATGAAAATTAGAATGTAAATGAAAATGTAAATTGTCGAATGTTTTAAAGACATCTGTTTCGCAACATTTTGTCTAAACAATACAAAACGCAATAAGATGACAGTTGAAAAAAACACCACTTTCAACTTTTTTAAATTAACAAGCGTTTAAAATAACATAAATTTCAAGTAATAAAATGTGTTACCTTAAATAATGTTGCTAGCTAAACTAGCAAAAAAAAAAAAAGAATAATGTTTGAAAATTTAATATTGCAACAGTCATAATTAGAGTATAACGCTGTTAGATAATTAGTTTCTCATAAGTGTTGCTTTGAAGACAAATTTCTTAAGTAGCAAAGACATAATTATGATTTTCACTATTGCTTTACCATAAACTGAAGAAGTTTGAGGAGGAAAAAAAAAGGTTTAGAATTATGCTTAGTACACATACTAAGTAGAACGGACAGATGGAGGTTCTTTTAGATCTTGTTAAGGACTTCATTAGCGTTGGCCATTATTGTTAGAGATTGCAATTTAATGGTGCAAGCAGTGTTTCAAAAAGTCTGATAATTACTTAAGATTGGGATTGATTGGAGAAGTCTTCTGAAAGTCTTGCTTTGTTGAAGCATTTGTTTTGTTAGGGTAGTTAGTAGTATGGGTCTTGATTCACACATTTAGATCACTGGAAATTTGTTTCAGTGAAATAAAGAGGTTTAAGCGTTTTTCATTATTAAAAAAATAATTAAAGAGAGGTTTTTATAAACATTATTTTACATGCTAATTGAAAAGGGAAATATACGCACATTTTTTTTTCCCATTTTCACATCAGAATCGAAATGTAAGCCGCATCAAGTTTAAAATCGTAAAGAAGTTTTATATGGTGAGAGAAATTTATTGCTAATTATTTTTCTTTATTTAAGGTTTTTGTTTGTTAGTTTTAGTCGGTAATAGGAAGAAATTTTATTTGGTGATGAACTATATTCTGGTCAGGCAGGGAACTCTACACTGTAAAACATTCCAAATCCAATTACTATAGAAAGTACTGACATTCTTAGTGAGGCATCAGTAAAATTTATTACATCAAATTAGTTCTTTGCACCGTAAAATCGTTTACCGTAATTTTAAAATTAATATTTATTCAATTACAGTGATTTTACAGTAAATATTGCTGTAAAATTACGGTCTATCATATTTTCGTTTCGTAAAACTCTAAAGAAAAAATGGACTTTACAGTAAAAGTATTGGCACCGAGAGTGTAATTTTTTTACTATAATTTGATGCTAAATATTTCACAGCGTAAAGAAAAAAAAAGGATTATGTTAAGTTCATGCATTTATCGGATAGAATGAGGTTTCTTGTAATTGATTTCGTCAGTATTATTTGAGAATGTAGGAGATTAGAAATTATTTTCAGCGGCAGAAATGGAAGTATATTAAAGCTTTTATAGTAAATCGTCTAAAACAGCATTGGTGAACTTTAATTTGTCACTTAAATTTACAAAACATGTAAAATATTATTACATCTTTTACAGCCTATAATTGTTTATAATTATTAAAATTAGCCTATAAATGTTTATTATGAACATGGATCTTCGTTTTATTTTTTATTATTGAAGTGGGTGTATAAATTGATTTACTTAAATGTTATGAAACACATACATATTTGCGTATTTATAAACTTTAAAATAAAATCATGTCAGTCGATAAAAATTTCGTTAAAAAATATCGACTGTTATAACAAAAACAATTTTTGTAGTTAATAATACAAAACAATATTCCAAAATTTCAATTCTCTATTTTTTAAAATTTTTCAAAGGATTAAAAAATAAATTTTTTTTCAATTTTTCTCGATTATATAATTAAGAATTTTCTTTTATACGGGCAATCATTCTATCATGTATTTCAGAGTTATGCAATTTTTAATGAAATGAAAGCGACTTTTCTCAATTTTCACTATTATATTAAGAACTTTCGTTAAAAAATATCGTGTAAAAAATATATAAAACTCATGCAGTTCTCATCTGAGACATTTTTGCTTTCACAAAATTTGAGCCATTTTTAACTAATTAGTTGAGCCATTTTAACTGCATATAATTTTGATTATTCTTCCATGTCGCAGTAGATAAGTACAGAGGGTTTTGATACCGAGCTTTTCATGTTAATAATACAGTATTTATTTACTTTAGTTGGTTCACTGCGTTTTGAAATGTTTAACCGCTTTTGGCAGAAAACCTAAATGTATAAATGCTTCTGTGTTACGTACCTTGATATATAGCTGACATAATTAAATATGTTAGATTTGTTTCATTATAATTTTCCCTTCTAAATTTTCAAATATTGTGTTTATGCGGCCTTGGTCTGCTGTTTATAAGTTTAAATAATAAACATGTAATTTTTCAATATTTCGAAAATTGCATGCAATATTTAATAAAGTTTAGCATTAATTTTGAATTGGAAAATAAAATTTACATTTGAATTGCTTTTATAAGATGAGAACTGCTGTTAACTTTAAGTACTCATTTATTAAGTTCTCTAAATAGTCCCGCAAAGAAATAAAAATAGAAATGTTCAGGAAATAAATTTTTTGAAACCCTCTTATAAATCAAAATTTAGTTTTAAGTGTAAAAATTAATAAACTTTACTTTTATAAAATGCAATTTTGTAATGAGCTTTATAGATATCTTATTTTTCAAAGAAGCAAAAATACTGAAACTTTATACGTTAATCTAGTATAAATTTAAAAGATTTTAACTAAAACTAATTATTAAAATATTGAATGTAGGATATATAAATAGTATTTTAATTGATAAATAAATTTTTAAAGTAACTGCTCGTTCACAAAATCAAGTAATAAATTTTATAATAGGATTTATTTAAATGAAATCATGCTTATATTACATTCATTAATTTGAAATATTTGAATATAATATTAAATAAACTCATGATTCCCTAAGAATCTCTTGAAATTATTTCATGATTATATTTGATTTGAAGATTAAAAAGATTTTGGTATTTTAATTTTTGCATTTATACATGATGATGAAATATAAAAGTGAAAGCGTCTTATAACAGAATTTACAAACTTTAAATTTTCTACATGTTTCACAAGTTAAAAAAACTCTTTAGATATGAATGATTAGTATTGTTAGTATTGCATTAGTTAGTACTGTAATTATTAGTTTAAAACTAAGCAAATTATTAGCATTTCTCATTAGCGTTAGAATTTAACTTCTCTTAAATCATAGATCTATGATTCTTAAATTCTAACATTTTAAAATTAAATATTTTTGGGATTTTTAATTTCATGATATAAAAATGAAAGTTGTAATATTATACTCAAAGTTAAAGAAACACGATTTTTTTGTTTTTTTTTCTGAACAAATAACTGTGGGAAATAAATGTTTCGTTGCGTTTACACAAATATTAGATTTTTCCTAACTCGGGAGGTGGGATTACTAATCTGAAAATAGTTTTGATCTTAAAGCTATAGATTATTTTTAAATGACTTTTTCAGTCTATTTTTTTGTGGTCGAGATTTACCGCTTAAAAAACTCTGTTTACAACAAGGGGTCGTATAAAAGTTGCGACAAACTTCTGGGGGAGTAATCAGGTACTCACATCATTATTAATTTTGAATAAGAACCTAAGCCTACAAATATCATCGTATGTGGCTAGAGGCGCTTTCCTATTATGACTGTAGCGAAGCACACAATGAAACAGTTCATAATAGGGAAGCGCCCCCGGCGATGTGTGAAGACA
Source organism: Parasteatoda lunata (assembly GCA_949128135.1). Lineage (NCBI taxonomy): Eukaryota > Metazoa > Arthropoda > Arachnida > Araneae > Theridiidae > Parasteatoda > Parasteatoda lunata. The sequence continues at coordinate 35,556,801 of OX421972.1, read as the reverse complement.
TTTTTAGGCATGGGTTCCTATGCAATTTTAATCCTTATGATGTGTCCTAACTTCCCTAGAAGTTGGTCGCAACATTTATGAGAATCCCTGCAATATATAATGTTTATAAACTCGTACAGTTCGATAAAAAATAGACTAAAAGATGCCACTAAAAATCTATAACTAAAAGAGAGAAACCGATTGCAGAATAAAAGTCAACGATATGAAAATATATAAGATCTGTTAAAAAAATTTCATGCAACAGTTCCTCACTGTTATCTATTATGGCTATCTTTGTTATTTATTTATATTATGCGCTATTGGTAAAATATTAAAAAAACTTTAAAAATTTAAAAAAAAAAAAAAATTAGACATAGATTTTTTAGAAATTATATTCAAACGTATTTTCTTTTAGATCCTAAAATGTATTCAATAGCTTATATATATATATATTATAAATCAAACCAAACTCAGCTAAAATTTTAAATAAGCTATAAATTCTAATGATATTTTAAAATTCGTCCTTTGGATTATATAATGCCTTTAACCGATGGATGAATTACTGAGAATGCAAAATTAGCGCAAAAAATACTATATAATTTCCAAATAAAATTCTGAGAAAAAAAACATTGTCTTAATTGTAATAAAAATTATAAAACCATCTCAAGCAGATTTTACATAAATACTGTTGCTAATATATTATATATTTTTATTTTATATATATATATACTGTTACTAAATATATATTGCTATCTAAATTAAATCTACATATGCAACTTAATATATAACTAGCATAATATGCATATATATTTAACTTAATATATTGCTACTTTAAATGCCTAATCTATGTTTAAAATTTAATTTTCAGTACAAAACATGTGTGTTTAAATGAAATGCTTAAGTCCAAGTTAAGATAAAAACACAAATACTTATTATATGCAAGGAATTCTAAAACACAAATCTGTAAGGATTTTTATGCATTGAAAGAAACATTTTACATAGTATAGAAGACTCTAAAACTATGCAATTCAAATATACTTTCTTTATAGCTTTCTCTAAATATTATTCAAAAAGTATCGTTGGGTGAACAAAATTGTTTACATTGAAATGCTGACAAAGAAAAAGTTACTTTTTTTTAAAGTAACTTAAACTAACAAGTTTTAAGAAAAGCAATATTCATCCTTTCTTGATATTTATTTGTCATTCTCTCATAACTCTTTTAAGAAAAAAAATCTAAACATATTACTTTTGATTTTTATATTAATAGTTGTGACATTATAAGAAACATATATTTCTCAATATTTAAGCAACTTGATTCATTCCAAGTTATAAAAAGTGTAAGGAACCTTTTTTATTTGAATTCTTTGTTTTTATATAGTTTTAAAAATTACATCCATAGCATATTTCAAATTGATGGCATTATAAGCATATTTATAATCTATGTTATGACTAAAAGAATATAAATAATATTTTTAATCAAAATGGATAAAACTTCTTTGAAAAAATGCGCTAAGAAGCAGCAGGAATTTCAATAAAAGAGAGAATAAGAGTAGAAATAAAGGAAGCGAAGGAAATAAAATTAAAATTAAAAATATAAAATTTAAAAATATGACCACTGAAGCCGACGTCTTCGGGGGGTACCGGCCCCAGTGGCCAAAAATCAAAACCTTTTCTATTGAGAGAGATGGCAAAAGCCTAAAAAAAACTCCCTCAGTACCCCAAAGGTTTTGTATAGAAGTCCAGGGAAAAAACATGTAATGTTATGACTAGTACACTAAATTTAAAAATAAGTATTAAAAAACTTCGCAATCACGATTTTCAAATGTTGAAATTTCTAATTATATTTTTATTGAATTCTAGGTTCTGCTTACCAACCCCAGTGTTTTCTTACTCATTCATTGTTTTTTTTCCTCTCAAAAATGACATATTTAAAAAAAAAAATCATTTTGTACATAAAAAATATAAATACATTAATATTTGTTAACACATAATTTACATTTGTTAACACATTTGTTAATACCTTGTTAATACATAAGTCGTAACAAATGAATAATTAACTCGAATTTACACTTAATCAAATGTATTTGAATTTATAATTATAGAATGTGCAATACAATAAAAAACGACAAAAATACGAAGTAATTTCTATTGTTTGTGGAATGAATGTAATGTTGATAATGTCAACTTTTCTCTATGAAAAGTTACCCCGACATAGAAACGAGTCAACATGCCTTATATACTAGTGAATTAAAATTGAATAATTGCAGGGTTAGACATGCTCCCCCAACATAATTTATCTTTGATAGAATTCGATGAAAGGATGCCACTAGTTGATTCATTGTTGTTTTGTGAGAAGTCGTAAGAGCTGTATGAAGATCACCTGATCATGAGACCTGTACTAAGTTCACGGTTGTGGTCACTCCTATGCTGCCATTAGCAGTCGAGTGTATACAAGCATACGATGTGTGTGACCGAGACTGAGTAGCAACAGCACGAGAACAATGTCGCAGTTACAAATATCAAATCAACTGTTCAATGAGGACCTTCTATCGAAGTGGGAGAATTCAAATTGAAGGGAGTGTGCCTGTCGAGGTAGGCGTGTTTAGAACGCGTCGTCTACAGGTCACCAATGTGGGGTGAATGTTATCGACAATGTCAACTTTCATCTATGAAACGGTACTCCGACATAGAAATGAGTTAATATGTCTTATATACTAGTGAATTTGAGTTGTATTTTTGTAGTGGTAGATACGCTATTTGCGAGCAATAAATAACAATCAATATACATAAAATAACAAATGAATGACTTTGAGATTTTATATTTAAAAAAAATTTAAATATGAATGTTAAGAATCTGACTAGAGAATGTTAAGAATTTTTATTTATTTATTTATTTTTATAATTTATTTTTTCGTACTGTTGACATGAAGATAAGCTCGAGCTTATAAAAGGAAGAAAGATAGAAAATGTCGGTTCACAAGATAAATAATAGTTTCTAAATTAATTATCAAACAATCAATAATTTAAAGAAAAGTGAAAAGCAATGACTTTAAATTGAAAAGCTTTAAAAAATGTAAAGTTAAAAATAATAATGTATACCTTGGACATGAAAAAGATTATTTATTGGAAAATGACCTTTTTATTAAATGATAAAAGGGGCATTCAGGTCTTATTTGATTTGAATCAAATGTTTATTATATAAATTCCTAATTACTTTTTTTGAAATACCCTGTTTATTTCATTAATTAATACCACTTTTTTGTAAAATTGCTTTATAATATAAATTAAAATAAAAAAAAATATTGATATTAAAAATCACAACTATAACATCTGAACTTTTTACATTCATTTCACTGATTGAAATTTACTCATATGATTGAAATTTATTTATATGATTGGAATTTATTTACATTCAATTAATAAATTAAAAATGCATAACAGCTTTAAAATATAGACAATTAGCACGTTTTCTAGTAAAGGTTCATGCACAGCAATTTATACATCTTAATAATGTGTGCAATTTCCAATTTTGAAAATTAAAGAATTATAGAAAGTAATAGAACTCTGTAAATTCATTTTTATGATTATAGAGATCATTAAAAATATTGGCTTTCAATTCAAAAGAAACTATTCAAAAGAAACTATTTGGTTTGTTAAAAATATCGCAAAAGTTTAAAGCCAAATAAAAAAAGCAACAGTTGTTATTTGTAACTTTAGTTAACTTTGAAAACAACATTTGTTTTCAGGAAAGGTTTTATGTATACTATTTATCATTTGAACTTTTTTTGCAATTTCTTTGAGAGAAAATATAAGGTCTGACCATAATAAGGATTACATATATACAGTGTATTAGTTAGAAACTAAGACCAGTGGAATAAGTTACTTTTTATAAGTCTTTCTTTATTTTAATAAACATTATGGAAATCTGAGTTATTAGAAAAGTTTAAAATAATGCAGGTAGTACTTTCTTCCCATTGATGCTGAAAGAAAATAATCTAAATTTAATTTCCGGCTTAGTTATGGACTACTTCAATTTTAGAGCTAAAATATTGAGTAGCCAAGGATATAAGGATATATATATATATATATATATATATATATTTCCTTCAAACGAGTTACTTAGTATTACCTTAATAAAATTCTTTATTCATGATATACAGATGAAAATAAATGACGTCATTTTTCAAATGCTCAAAAACATAAAAACATGCTATTTTTCTCAAGACATAGCAGACGTGAATGAGATGAAACAGATGCGATTTGAAATATAAAACGTAAAGTTGTCAACGAAAAATTAAAAACATTGAAGAGAAACAAAACACGAAACATCGTAGTTGATAAGTGTGAAACGAAATTTAAGGTAAAAAAAAAAAAAAAACAGAAGGAGAAAAATCAGTGTGGCCGAGATGAGCAAATCAAAATAAAATGCATTTTCTACATGTTCTATGGAGAAGTAGTTAGAATTTAATATCGCTTACAAAGCAAGCAGTATTCATATGAATGAAATAAGGCTGCAAGGCATCATGATGAGCTGATGTGACTAGGGTGAAAATGATATATTACGGCAATGAAAAGAAACTAAAATGCACGATATATATTTGTTTTACAAATTATAAAATTAAAATAAGCGTTTCTAGTTCACTTGAATATTTATTTTATTTTTAGCACTCATTACTAGAGTTCAAACAGTAAAATATTTATCTTTTTAATGTAATATTTATGTTTGATATATTAAGTTTATTGCTTGCGTGCCTAAACACTTTCGATTTAGTTAAAATATTTAGGCACACGACAATCTAAATAAGAGTCATTACTAATTATTTCAAAATAACAAGTGACAAGAGTTACAAAATTACGAAAATAAACATCTTAAGTAAAAACATAATAATAATTAAATCAAATATCGTTTTGTCCAATTAATATATACATCATACGTCATTGCATATGATGCAGATAAATGTAAAAGGTAGAAAGTAATGTACTTTTATATTACTTTAAATAAAAAGCAGTATTCTTAGATTTTTTTCAGAAGAATGAAATATCGAATATTTCTTTGACAACATAACACTTTACAGTACTATTTAAGTTATTTAGAATTGATACTATCTAGAACGAAAAACTGAAACTGTAATTCTCTCCTATTCAGGTGTCAGTCTACTTTACTTAAAGATACCATCTGCTTGACGCAGGTATGATATTTAATTTCAGAAGTCATAGAAAAGATATATTTGCATTTAGCACACAGTTGAAGTATTTTTGTAAAATATATTTTTATTTAAAGAAGAAAGGAATTGTTATAAAATGAAAACAGCTGTTAGCATTTGACCTTTTCATCTCATATGGCGCATGATAAAATGTTTCCAAATGCAAATATGAGTCTTAGGGAAATATGTAACCATTTTAGAACTAGATTAAATTAGTTTTGTTTAAAATTTTAAATAGGTGCTTACCAATTGCAATTATTTATTGTATAATTCTGGGCAATAATAGGATGAAAATAAAGTCATAAAAGTATTTTAATTTTATAACAAAATATGACATATAGTTTCTTTAATTCTCAAGCGGGTGATCTAAAGTATGCATTTTTAAAAGGCAAAATACAACATTTGAGTGAAATTGGCCGAATAGTTTCTGAGAAATCAAATTTTGAAAAAGTCGTATTATTTTTCAAGATTTCTTAGAAATTATTTGGTCGATTTGATTCAAATTGTAAAACTTTCCATTTAAAATTCGATTCTTTAAAATTATGTAAAACATTTTTACCTCACAATTCAAAACTTTTCCTACTGTTATTAAATAAAATAATAAAAAAGTAACAAGTATTTACTATAATTTATATTTTGCCAGGAATTATCTTTGGATAAACGAGTTTTATAATTGTGTGAAAAAATCTTTCTATTCGCTTAAAAAGTTCTTGATTACGGTGAAATACGCAAAAAGTAAAATTAACATTAAGGGGTCCAAACTTGAAACTGCTCTCCAACCAAATTATTAACACCATATTTCTCAGATACACTCTATATGCGACTACACCCTATATATATATATATTTTTTTTTGGGGGGGGGGGCTCAAAAATCCGAATCCATTAAAAAAATTTATGTTTATTCAGAGAAAGTGCGTTTTCGTGTCTGATTTTGTAACTTAAAATAGCATCGTCTGTGCAGATTAATTTGCATATTTGAAATAATTCCATTGAACTATTTAGATTGAATTCTAAAATGCGAAGATTCCATAATGACAAAAATTATACAAGTTATACAAAAGTTATACAATGCGGCTCGTTTTTTTTATATTTTTCTCACTAAACACTACCACTATTGTAAAATTTTTGGATCTAATTATGATATAAAGTACCGACATGACCCATAAAACTCATTTTAACTAAAAATCCACTTTTGCCATAAAATATTATACTGCAATTCATTCAGTAATATATAAATTATAAATTCAGTTAGAGTCCTTTAGTGATTTTACTGTAATTATTATTGAGAAAATTATGGTATATCTGATTTTTGTTATGTAACTTTCCCCAGTAAGATGGATTTTACAGTGAAAATTGCCAGTGCTCTGAATGCTGGTACTTTTTACAGTAGTTTGATATGTAAAATTTTACAGTGTTGAGAATGGAACTCCAGAAAAGACCGTTTTTTTAATGTATTATTAAGCCTAAATCCGAGAAAATACTAATGTCTTATAAAACAACTTTAATATTTTAATATGAATATTTCTTTCTTTCAATGCAAAAATTTCTTTTTATCCAATAAAATTTAAAAATTTGAAATTTAATCGGAATGCATCGTATTAATCATCAAAAGCTTTACGAAACTAGTTCAGATTTTTTTTCTTTCTTTCTTTGAGTCTTGATTTTTTTATTACTTCGCTCTAATTTTCAAATTATTTTTTAAAGTCTATCATCATTTGGTTGGAATAAATAAATAAAAAAAATCTTAGGTAGTCTTTGCTCGATGAAATGACTTTCCATGAAACTTTTAAAGGATTCAGCGCCTCTAATGCTTTTAGATAAATGAGTTGAAGGTGAGAAAAAAAATAGTAGCAGGAAATTTTATTATATTTTCATTGCGTTCATGAGCTGGGGGACATTAAAGTAATGGTATTTTTTTAATAATAGAAAAAAAATCTATTTCTCCATCAAAACTTTCTAGTTTAAAAGGAAAAATTGCATGTTCCTTAAGAAAATTAACACGTTTATTGCTTAAAAAAGCATTTAATTTTTAAATAGTATTGATAATTTCTGGGTGTTATAAGTAAATATTTTATGAGGAGTAATAATTTGTGTTTTTGAAGTTTTCTTCGAAAAACATCGAAAAACAAACACATTTTCAGTAAACTTAGAAAGCACCAGTATTATAAAAAAAAAATCATTCTGATTAATTTATTTTTAATTACAAACTATGCATTGAATATTTGAAAATTTTAAATAATACATGCTAAAAAAGGAATAAAATTAAATGAAAAAAAGATTATTATTAAAACAAAAATACTAAAATGAAAGTTATTATTACCGTCATGTGGGGCTACTTTGTGCAAATTCGAATTTGGCACTTTTCAAGTGCTGCTATTCAGTATTATGTTTTTTTTCACGTTTAAAATGTGTGGAATTTGAAGATAGAAGTCTCCTCTATTACTACAAAAAATTTTTCGAATTTTAAAACAATCTCAGAGTGTGTTTTGTTTATCCAATGTCAACAACTTTCCGAGAACGTCGGACGTCGAAAAGTGAGCGTGGAAACTTCAGCTGTGAAATGCAAAGACGTTGATAAAACAAATTGTTGTAAGTGCAAAATTTTTTATTTATATATTAACAAACTATTATATCATGTTAGCGTTAAAAAATTTGAAAATGAATAACAAATAAACGCACTGTATAAATGCACTGTAGGGCAGTGTAAATGCAAAAATAAATGCACTGTAGGGCTACTTTGAGCAAAGTTTCATTGGTTTTTATTTTCGACAGAAAAATGGTCAGACGTTATAAAAAAGTACCTGGAACGAGAAACTACCGTGATTACACTTTAGAAAAGCTGCAACAATGTTTGAAAGCAGTTGCTGGTGGTATGTCGATTGCAGAAGCTTCTCGGAAGTACAAAATCCACAGAAATACTATCTTTAATAAAATTCACAAGAAACACGTGAAACGTCCTGGTTAACTATTATTTTTCTTGTGCAAAGATTTTTCTAATGAATTAATCAAACGTTTAACACATTAAAATATATTTTATAGGACATCAGGTGATTTTGACAGAAACTGAAGAGCAAGTTCTGTCTAAGTATTGTGCACTTTTGGCCGAATGGAGTGTACCTTTGCAACTTTTAGATTTAAGGCTCATCGCCAAACGATACCTTGACCGCTCAAACAGGAAGGTTCCCGATTTCGAGAATAAATCGAGGATTTCGAGGATTTTAAAAGTTTTGAATTAAACATTCTTTTTAAGAAAAAATTCTTTATAAAAAATGATTCTTTAACCCTGAAAATTATATTCAAACTAATATCTTTACATATCTTGATGTTTTTGTTATTAAAAATGTCAACAATTAACTTTTTCAACAATTTTATATCAATATTTTACTAAAAACATGAATATTTTACATTAAACTGAATTCCTATCGCTGCACAAAGTAGCCCCACTTGGGGGCTACTTTGTGCAAGGTATGTTTTGATTTATTATTTGTAAATATTACACACAAATAATGCCAATAATGATCAAATTCACTCGTCTGAGTCCAGTTATGAATATAATATCGATAAATTTTACTAAAGTTTGAATTAACATAGTTTCTTTACATGTCAAAGTTCAAAAACTGCGAAATCCTGCACAAAATAGCCCCACATGACGGTACTGGAAATTTTTAAATTAAAATTATTAAGGTGAAAAAAAGAATACTACATCCATATACACTGGAAAAACTGAATAAACTGCATCTTTACAAATTTGATGTTGAACAACCCCAAAAGTTGGGAGAAGATACATTTTTTTTTCGAAGTTAACACCAATTGGAGCTTTCATAAACAATTAAAATTTTGTATAAAAGACATTGAAAATGCAAAAAGTTAACATTAATATCACTCCTTTTACATTATACGTTAAATAATTTTGCTTCCGAAAACTCCAATATTTGCGCGTTTTGATTTCGTCTGTAATTGTTAACAATCAATAACGTATTGGCGAGTGTTTACGGCTGTTTTGAATGTTGCTCTTCATTTACAGAAATGAAAGTGCACCGTCAAAAATGTCGATGTAAGTTTTAATTGTTGCGAAAAACATATTTATATTTTAGTTTTTAAGTCTCTGTAAACTGTATTAAATTCTATTATTATGTATCATTTCTATCCGCTCCTAAGTCTAGTACGAAATCATTTTAATCTTCCCTCTACTACATGTCTGATTGAGTCACAAAATCATTTTATTTTAAGGACTAGTAGACGTCCTAAATTACTGATTGATCCTTGCTTTATATTGTCTCGTTAAAATAATTTTACTAGTTAATATGTGCATTATATATAATTTCAATTATTTATTTTTTGCAATTATATGTTATTGCTATTATAAATTTTAGTGTCATTGAATTTTAGTGTCGTTAGGGTTTTTGGCATCTACTTTACACAAAATAATGTAAAAGAACTTGCTAGGTGTTTCACAAAACCAGAAACTATCATTCGTTTTTGGTGTTGTGGAACACCACTTTGATGTAATGTAGTTGCAGACATTTTTGGTGTTCAGATACGCGAATATTTTTAACAGTGCGCGTTAAATTTTTCTAATAATTGTAAAAACAATCCTTTTCTATTTATCCATAGAAACTTTCTAACATATAGTGTAAAAAATAAACAGTGGGCGAAAAAAGTAACACTTTGAATAACTTTTGATCTAATAATCACGTTTAAGTTCTTCACGGTTTAGGACTCAATCTTAACCGCTTGACGATGTGACCTCAAATATGCCAAATAATAAGTGTAGACGATGTTTTGATTTACAAAATCAGACTAAAAAACGTACTTTTCTGAATAAACCTACCTCTTTTTTTCGACAGATTCCAATTTCTGGCCCATTTAAATATAGGGGGGAGGCCTAATCTGGGAAATATGGTCCAAATAGTTTGGTCAGGAGAAACCTCCATACTAAAGGAAGTAGGTATACACAAATTTGGACCTCTGAATATTAATTTTATTTTATGCATATTTCGCTATATCTCGAGAACTTTTTAAGTGAATTGAAATATTTTTACACATAATTATAAAATTCGTTTATCCAAAGATAATATCATGCAGAAAATAACTTTTAGTAAATATTTATTATTTTTTATTATTTTATTTAAGAATGTTCTAAAAAATTTTGAATTGTAAGGTATAAAATTTTTTGCATCATTTTAAATATTGTAATTTTAAAAAGCAAAATACATAATTTGAGCAAAATCGTTCAAAAAATTCCTGAGAAATCGATTTTCAAGAAAGTTAGATAAGTGTTTACTGCAAAGAAATGTATTTAAGTTTTCAATGGAAATTTTGAATGTTTTGGTCTATTTGTAAAACAAGATGGAAATCTATTTTAATTATAAATATTGTAAATAGTTTCTTATATGAGTTTGGTAGCATTCATACTAAAAGAAAATCAATTTTTTAGATTAGTTCGAAAACTGGCTGAGTGTTTTGTCTCTTGATAATTTAAGTAATAAATGATTGTGTCTTGATAATTTATTTTTATCTACGCTAAATATATGTGAGGTTGTGGAAAAGTTTTAAAGTGCTTACAAAATTAAATTGTGACGATAAACTTTTTTTAATTGTCCATAGTCTAGAAGATATCAACTTAATGACAAACATCTGTTTCAAAATATAAAACAAATATTTTTCCCAATTAAAGCTTTCTTTTATGAAATGTTAAAACTTAACTGTAGTAAAAAAAAATTGCTATCTTAACGTCAAAAACGTTGGCAATTACGCTCACCATGGTGGTGGATTTTGGTGCTACATGCCACAGGAGAAGTTCTTCTACATCATTTGTTGTAAAGTAAGTGTTACCGATTTTAGTTTTCAGTAACACAACATTTTGTAATTACAGTAAGGTGAATCATGAGAATCAGAGAATCATGAGAATATGAGAATCTGTAAAGTTAATTTTTACGACACATTATAAAATGAAATTTTTTTTAGAGAGTTAAAGACTTCAAATTATTTTTAGGACTTAAAAATATTTAATTACAGAGGTTTTTTTATTTAAAAAAGTTTAAATATGTGGGAATTTTTAAAAGTTTTTAAATTTGAAATAGCTTGCTAATTTTTACCGAAGTGCTTTGGTAATGATTTTGGCAAATTTAACATTAAAATATATTTTATAATATTCGTTAAGATTTAATAAATGTGATAAAATTAACAATAAAATATAGTTTTATAATCTGACTTAAAATTTGCATAATACGTTAAAATTGGTAATTTTATTATGATGCCTCAGAAAAGTGCATAAAAACTAGGTTAAATTTACTTTTCAGTTTTGTATTTGTTTTCACAAACATTTATAAAATGTACTTACTTTTATCATGTGGATAAGGATCGGAGAGAAAATTCAAATAGCAATCAGCTTCTTGCATTGAAATGTCTTCATAATTGTTAACAAAACTCGTTACATTTCCATCATTTTTCAAATTATCAGCTTCTTGTAACATATTGATTCTTTAATTCTTCTATAACAACACTCAAAACAATCGCAGTTAAACTCAGAAAATTGCACAAGTTTCAATTTTTATAGACTAAGTTTTAAACTTAATATAAGATTTCAGATCTTCCACCACATATTGATTTCTTTCAGGGAACACTTCTCTTTCAAACGTCTTTAAGAAACAAATAATTTCATGATTATATGCATACATATTAACATGGTTTAGTAAGCTTCAACTACACTTAACTATTTTTTAGACACAGTTCTTTGATCAGTTATTTAACTAGACATCACGTCAGAAACTGAAAATAACTGATGTGATAAATGAGTTCTTTTCAATAAAGTCACATGTCTATTTTCCTTGCATTTCGTTAATTTCCAAATAAACATTATTTTTTTAAATATTTTCAATGGGAATAGAAACGAAAATTATTTCAAATGTTTATTCCATCATCATTTATATTCAATGAAAACAATTTTCTTTTCAAAATCATATGGAAGTATGTATGAGCTGTAATATTATTCGGTTATATATACATTTATAGCATTAGTTAATGTGAAAAATTGTATCACTTTTTGTTGTAAATATAGTATTAGTGATAATTACAGGTAAAATTCTCAATTATAGTTTTTCTATGATTATGAATAATTCAGTTTACATACAAATTAAGATTTTTTTCATTTATAACTCTGAATTGAAAAGTTTTATAGACCATTAATACGTTTCCATTACAGTTTCAGGTTTTATTTTCAAACTTATTTTTTATTCATTTAAAAAATAAAAATAAAAATATATGATAGAATTCTTAAGATTTTTCTAGAATATAATATTCTTCATTCTTTTGAAATATTCTATTTTCTTTTATATTCAATGTTCGAAAAGTCTTCAACATTCAATTTGAGTGTAGTACTTGTACGTACACTTTTTCTTTACAGAAATGTCTTTAATGTTTGGATATTTCTTTAGAGATAAAGTTTGAAAAAAGCTTTTGAAACAAATGTGTCAAAAATGGAAACTTGGAGGTTCTTGAAAGAAATTCTGTTGAATAATCTGAAATAAAAAATGTCAAAAATTAAAACATATTTCAGAAAAGCTATCAAATTTATTCAAAAGAAGAAAAAAAAATTGTATATATATATGTACAAAAATGTCATTAATAAATATGTCATTAGTATGTCATTAATATCAGAATTATTTTGAAAAAGAAAATAATATTATTGTTATAGTCTTATTACCTCTATTTATTTAATAACATGTTTCTATTTTTATAATAGATATCTTTTATTATAGAAAAAATATCTAAATATGATGAAGTAGGGGGGTTTGGTGTATTGTAACTATTTCATATGTATACAACAATGCATAGTTGAAGTTTCCGAATTCTTTAGCTTTTTGCTCAAGTTTTGTATTGTTTTGCTATTTCGAGTGATATTATTGTTCTTTTTTTTTTCTACCCCGTAGTTTTATATCTGCATATAATTATGTTATACAACTCAGGTATTTCTTACTACTACATGCTCAACAATATTTTGTGTTTTTGTCGAAATTATTTACCTAAATTTACATATTTTTGAATTGCTGACTAGAAGAACAAAGAGTTTTTTTCTTTCTTTTTCAAACCATAACTAGATAAAATAAACCGTTGCAAGCTAGATTTTCCGACTTTAGTAAAGTTAATTTTTGTAAGAATTAAAGTTTCGGCCTAAAATATTTGCCAAAATGTCTTTTACTGGAAAAATTTAAATGCCTAAATAGTAAGTGAACAGTGGACCTTAAGAAATAGATTTCAATTTTGGTTTATGAAAACCTCTTATTCTCTGCTCTAGCTGTACATAGAAATGCACTAAATCTCAGTCTCATGTAAAATATTAAAAATTTATTAAGATATTAACTGAATACATTTTTTAAATTCATATAATTAAAATCACACCTTTCACTTTTCAATTTCATCAATTTAATTGTTTTTATTTCGACACAAATACAATTTAAAACACTCGTTTTTTTTGAAAAAAAAATTACATTAAATATTTTTTATAATTTTGTTTTTCAAATGCGCAATGCTGACTAACGACGCAATTTATAAGGGAAATACAACTACAGGCGTAAAAATTATTTATTTGTCTCAGTAGTGTTATTCCAGACCATCTGTGTGTTAAATTGGATGATTCTTTGCGAATTTCACTTCTTTAACTTGCAATTATAAACAGAAAACATTGTAAATACGATAGAAAACACGATATTAACAGTTTCACACTATTTTTAGAACATTTTTATGTCATTTTTTTCAGTTTTTAATAAATACTTTTTACTACATTCATCATTCCAGAAGAAATCAAAGTTTTAAACTGTCAAAAAGTTCAAAAATATTTATTTCCCCTCTTCTGTTTATAAAATATAAGTAGTTGACAAATATTATTGATTAATTACTGTGGATCATTTAATCTATATTTCGCTCTTTACTTTTTCGTAAAGTCAGTTTACCAAAGTAAAATAATCATTCTGAAACGCGTCAACAAAAAAAGAAAAACTTTTATTTTAAATACTTTTTTTTCTCGACAATTTTTAAGCAAAACTGCAAATATTGAAGAAAATAATGCTTAAATTGAATAATATAATTAAAATGTTTCCAATAACAAGCAACTAATAAAAAAAAATATTGTTTCACGAAAAATTAAATCAGCTTTAAATCGTTTAGATGTAAATTACCACTTAATCAAAACTGCATTATTAAACATCTTTTACTGGAATTGAACCAATCTAATCAATTTTAGATGCTTAAAAAATACAGGTGGGAATTCATTTTTTTCATTTAAAAGAAATCGATTTTTTTATGCTGTTCTCAAGCATACATTCAAGTGCTTTGAAATCTACATTCCTTCATTTGAGAAGGGTTGACATCTCAATACTTGTCAGGAACATATGTCTGTTCTTTTGTATTTAAGACAGAACGATAAGGAGATCCTCCCATGCCACCTTTCAAAACGTCTCGGGAAAAAAGGACACAATAAAAATATTTACTTTATAGCTCGTGTTTAACTTTTGTGAACTTTATTAAAATTGTATGTTTGTTTTCACTTACTTGCATCAATTATTTAGTGTTTTTCTTTTGAACATTTAGAAAAAAAAACGTTATTTATTCCAGTAATCAATTTTTAAACAATTCAGACATTGCTCTGTAAATTATAGTTACCTAGAATCTATCTTAACGGAGTATTATAAAGATAACTAGGAGGCTTCGCCCCCTGCTCGCTGGCGCTCGTCAACCCCCGGAACTACTTTCGCAGTTCATTTCGGATTACTTTGCAATCCAATTCTCGCTTTGCTCGCTCATTGGATACGTTCTTAACGTCTAGCCTTCGTATACTTTTTTGAATACTGAAGTTCTGAAAACTTTTCACTGTAGAAAATTCTAAACCTGTACGTTTCAATATTAATTTGAAATTGCAATTGTTAATTTGCGCATTTGGCGATACAACACTTATAGAATTGAAGGCTTTGTTACATCAAGCCCTCAGGTATAATTTTGATCTAGTTACGCTTCTATGTCATTTTGATTTATGTTGCTATAAGTTAACTTTCACAAAATTCTATGGCTGGCAACAGCATTTTTATTTTTCAAGTTGTTTATTTTTATTTCTTTTAGAATTCGTTCTTTTTTTTAGCGAAATGTTTTTTAACCTAACAGAATTCTTTGCCGACTGTTTTCTCTATAAATGAAGAAAATAAAGTAAATATTTAGGTGTTGTGAAAAGAATCTTATTTAGTTGTACAAAGTACTTCAGCCAAAATTTGGGAGCCACGTAAGAGAATATACATATTAGATCAGAAACACATCATTAAAAGGCAGAATGCTTTGGTGTTTTCAAAACGTAAACAAAACAAAGCAAACGTTGCCACCGGCGGAAAAGAAATACAGCCAAAATTTGGGAGCCACGTAAGAGAATTATATATATTAGATTTGAAAATTATTAAGTAGAAATTGTAGTAGGTGCGCAAACTCTGTATGAAGAAGTCAAAATAAGTATTACACGGTCCTTAAAACTCTTATTAATGCTTTTCAGGCATAATCAGAATAATTTGAATAATTGCAGTCTAATGTCAACAATAAAGTTGAAATAAAAATTAATAAATGAAATTATTGATTAATAAGGAAAGTATGCACTTAATATATATACAAACATATCGGCTTTGAAAACATTGCAACAGAGTACGTTGTCGATTTTTATCAAAAAAATTAAAATACTGCATATGAACCATAAACCAAATAGCTCATGTTTAGCCAACAATTTTAGCGATAAAAAAATTACAATATTTTACAAACGAAATACTGAAATTCAAAAACAGTTTGTTTTAGCAAACTTCAACTTAAAATGAAACCTGGTTTAATTAAATACCGGCTTTTAATCCAACCTCAATTCCAAAACATTTTCAGAGAAAAATGAATCTATTTAGATTTCTAGTCTGAATGCTTTCCTTTGGCTTTACATCGTCGAGAAGAGTAAATCAGTTTACTTTCGCAATTTCTCTTTCTCTTGATTGTATTTACGTCAAACCATATATTTTCTCACTTCGTCAACCTAAAACGGAAAATTAAGCTTCCCTTTTTCGGAAGGCAATTTTAAATTAGATTCCTGTTCTATTTTAACGCCATTTTGTGAGTAATTTAAGGAAGGAGTAAAAGTAAATGGTTTTTTTTTTTCATTCCTTTTATCTCCACAACAAACATCTTTTTGACGAATCAATTTTCTTTCATAGACTTCACATCAATCATTCTGAAGAAAAAAGTTATGGAATGGAAAATGGGAAGCTTTGAAAGATATCGTTTTGCATTTACTGGAAATAGAAGTGCAATTTTACAGACTTGATATTTAAAGTATAGTTTTGTAAGTATTCTTACTATACATATGTATAAAAAAGAAAAGATCTCACAAATGTTTTTTTTTATCTGTCCAAATGCAAATACTATTTCGAACTTTATTTTTTCTATTTTTTGCATTTTTTTATTCTATTTATCCAAAGAGAAAATTTTTTTATGCTTATTTAGACTTTTCATTTCGAAAGGAATTTTTTCCCACTTATTTGACTTTATCCATTTCTTTTAAATAAATAAATAAATATAATAAAGTAAAAATAAAAATAATTAGTTACTCATAAAATTTTTTTGTCTATTTAAAATGTCTAGCGGCTTAGACTTAATAATTTTTTTTTAAATAATTAAATCCATCTTTTATTCTTAGCAGATAAACTCTTTCAATCACTCTTAGTAAACAAACTCCTCAGTTAGAATGCAGAGAAAAAAGTCAGGGTAAGTAAAAAAGTTTAAATAACTAAAAGCGTCTGAATAATTTAAAAATTTGAAATAACTCTTTTCGTGAAACATTTGGTTTTCCATAAAGTTCAAAAATTTAATAAAATGCTTTGTTTAGAATAAAAAAATAGATTTGAATATATATATATATATATATATATATATATATATATATATATATATATTTGAAAAATGAGTATAAGAATTCGCATACGTTTGCAAACAAAGATTTTCAAAATATGCACCGTGGAAGTATGTATAAAGTTCCTAAAACAAACCATCATTTTTATTTTTATATTTGCTTTTATTATTCACGAAAAAAGCAGCGAAATGATCAGAAATATTTTGGTTGCATGGGATGTCGTGGCCTATAACGGTAACGGTAAACAATCTATGAAATTGAACGTACAATTAAAGTGTAGATATACATTTAAAGGTTTATAATTTAGGCCTTCTGGTGATCATTATTTGGTTATAAAGTATTGATCTCTAATTGTCAGTTTTTCTCGAGTCGATCAACATAATGACTAAATATGTTTTAACTGCTTGTAGACGATTTGAACATTTGAGAAAGAAATTATTTGCAGTTTTTATCTTTATCTAGAATTCTGACTCGCAAATCTTTTTCGTCATAGTCGTATAAAATATCTTCAAACAATAGGGCATAATTAAACCGATTGATTGACGCAGTATATTCATTTTTAGCTTTTGTGCTAATAAATTTTTACCCACCATACCAACGAGTACGTGATTACAGCTCTTTGCAGTCTGCTATGGAGCATGATCTTCTCCAACATTTACGTCATGGTTGGCAATACTAAAATCATTTACATATAAAAGTTTTAGCATGCATGTTTCCAATAAAGGTTTTTTTCCCTTTGCACTGGATGTGACATCATTTATTTCTACCACTTTTTTCTGATGCTATATGGGACTTAGGAAATACACTTTTTGAGTATTTTTATGTTTGTATTCCCGGCAAGGTATTAGTGGGATATTTGTGTTGCATAAACATAATTATATATTTTGCAGAATTAAAACTTAATTGAAATTTGTTTATAAACTTAATTGGAACGTTTAATACTATAGGGAATTATTTTTCACATTTAAATGTGCTACACATATTTTTTTTTAGTTTTAGCAATAAAAAATTGGAATAAGTTCTAATTTAATTTAATTTTTTCGAAAATAATATTTTAACTCATGCTAAAAAACAAGTATAAAATAAATCTTTTATTCATTGTACTTAATTTTAAACTTCATTTTCTTTCCTTAGCAGACTTATTTTAACCCGTTATACTAAAAGTAAAAACTTAGTTCATTCTTCAATATTGATGATAAACATGTTTTTCTTTTTGTACCATTATGTAAGTAGTAAGTGAAATTAAATGCTCAAGGTTTTAAATAACTGCAATACTTGCTGTAATCATTTTTAACTTACTTCTATAAGCAACTGTTTTGCACAAAGGATCAAAGATTACAGTAAACATTTTGATTTAGATAGATATTTTAATTTTCAATTTCTTAGTACATGATTTATTCTTTTCACTAAGTTAGAAATTCACAATTATTTTTCATCTATTACATTACATCATCGCTTCTATTGTAGAATCACATTTATTATTTTTACGCCTGAGAAAAAAGTATGGTCATAACTACCAGAATGCGGTGAAATTGACCATCTTTCTGGTTCTATGAGAACACCAAAAAGGTTGGTAATATTTTCCACATTTAGTATTGATTTTGGTAAAAATCAACAATCGAATATTTTTTTAAAATACTTGATAAATAATAGTAAATATGGCAAATTCTTATAATTTTATCAATTGTATATTAGAACATGACATAAAAACAATTTATTTTATAAAAATTACTTTCCAATTTTGCATTGTTCACTAAATGCGTGGAAAATAAGAACTATAATTTTGGAATGTTATTGAAACTAATATTAATGACATATGCTCTTTTTTCTGAGAAATATTTAAGTTATTAACCTCCAACTATGTAAATCCATTCACTTATCTATTTAATATTTGGCAAAGTAATCATATTTGTACCATAAAAATATCAGTCTGGAATCTTTCCTTATTTTTTATAAATTCTACGCTATGACATACGAAAATCATGCACAATTAAAGCAAATTTGGTAAGATCAATATTTACACAGCTGTTAAGCTTAGATTATATCACTGCATTTTTTCTTTATTCAGTAATTGGAGAGACCGTATTTTGTTAATTTATCTGTATTTAGAATTGGTAGATGAAGGAAAATGCAGCTGTGTGGTTAGCAATTATGTAATTTCTGTTTTCAAAAATTCAATGCGTTGAACTAAAATGTTTATCGAGAGAAGGAATGTTTTTGCTTCTGATTCCATATAATCTGCACAAATTATTTTACATGTTCAGTGTTAGCCTTTTGCTTCTTGGTTCTTCAGTACTAGTATGCAAAAAATACGTTCATTAGATCAAAAGTTATTAAATAACATCTCTTTGTGTGTATGCATGTATATTATGTACAATAGGTATTCTCTAAGTCAGCGGTTCCCAATTTTTTTCGGCTATGTAACCCTGTTTTGGTGAACCACCGGAATTATATATAAAAAAAAGTGAATGTTAATTTACAGCTGTTAATTTCATAAAAAAATTATTCATTATTATAAAAATATTTAAGGTGAAGATTGGAATGTTTAATAATTATAATTATAAAAATATATCGGTTCTCGGTGAACGCAAATGAGGCTAAACGTTAAGGAAGTGAACTGATTTCATTATAGTTTTCAAAAAAAAAAAAATAATAATAATTATTAACGATGATAATAGTTATCAGAGAAAATTAAATCTTTATTTTTAATTTTTGTTATTTTATTTAGAACTAAAAAGTTCGATGAGAAATAAAAACGAAAAATTTTATAAATGCATATCATTTTTCATTAATTAACATATTGTTCTGAAAACTTTTTTTTTTAAAAAAAAATGTTCATCTTTTTTTTGGGGCGTTTACGTAAATAATTTCACATAAACAGTGTAAATATTAAATAGATTATAGAAAATTAATTGAATATAAACATAATTATTGCTGGGTGAAAAAGATCAAACTCTCGGAACGCCTGTAATCCTGCCATAAATCCTAGGATTCCGCAAAACAACTTTAAAGATTGCATTGGGTAGTTATATTTTAAAAAGAAAAATTCCTTGCTCTGAAAAGGGAATATTTTACATATTTGTAGGATTCTATTAGAGTGGTTGAAAATGTAGAATGTTATTTGAACTATTTAAAGAATAAACTGTTGTAAAATGACTCACACGTAAATGTATTTAAAATATAAACTTTTATATTTTTCAGAACATAGTTAATTGTTGTTTTTGTTAGGATTAAAAACCCATCCTACAAATAATTACAGTTTTGTATAATAATAAATATCTATATTTCAGTTTATAAAGATATTAAAACGCATAGGCAAAATTGTTGTAAAAGTAAAAAGGAATACGTAGTAAAATAAAAGTAAAAGGAAGGAGTTAATCTTAATAATAATTTTTCTTACAATCTAAACCTTCTTTCTTACAGTAGCAAGATTCCTTCAAAGTAAAATGAAAATTTTTGTTTCTGACGAAAGTAGATTTTTTGTGATCCTTTTTTACTAATGGGTTTTGAAAAAGTACGATCGTTTTACTCGAAACGCCTTTTTAATTAAAATCAGACCATCCATTAAAATGATGCATCTTTTATCATATTCTTTCATCATTTTCGAATTTAATTAAAAGCACGTGCACGGAAAATGCCGTAAGATAAGCATGTGGGATGATTAAAAAGAAACCCACTCCTCTTGAAACTTTGCGTGAATATTTCGAGGATTTTTGTTTCCCAAAAAAAACCTTAACTAAGCAAAATAAATATTCATGAACTGTTCATTCAGAAAAAAAAGTCTAAAATGAACAGCGTATAATCTCTTGGGTGTTAAAAAGAGTTTTTAAAACAATGTCAAGGAACCTAATGACTGAATTTGCATAATTTTAATAAAAAATATACCAGTGCGAAAATAATGAATAAAATTCTAGCCTGATGAAATTTTAATGAACTGTAAATGAAGATAGTTGTAGCTTCAAAATCTAATTAAATTTCGAGAATAAACTAATTAAAACTAGTTAATACACATAATTATTTAAATTAAAATCGTCATTGTATTTGATCAGATTGTTCAAATTTAAAATGTTTAAATATATTAAAATATCGTCAGTAATTCAGAAAGACAGCTAATTTCAATTAACAACTGTTGTGTTAATTTTCACTAGTTTAATTATATATATATATATATATATATATATATATATATATATATATATATATATATATATATATATATATACCTAAGTCTGGTCAGAAATTAATTTTGACTGATCAGAGTTGATTGCAATTATGCCAACCGGCCTGTACTGGCCTTGCATAAAAAAGGTTTTGGGTTCAAATCTCGGGCAAGGCATGGATATTCTTTCATTCTCTGTGCTATCTGCCCTTACTGTGGGAGCAACGTTGGCCCACCTAATATGGTGCCCCTGAAAAAATGGCCAACAAATCTGCCCGTAAGGTGCTTGTATGAAGAAAGGTCATTCCCTAGGTGAGTAATGAAAAAAAAATTAGTGTAATTGAATCTTTGCAGCAAATGATGAAAACATGTGGTGAATTAGGCAGGTGGATAACTGGGGAGATCACTCGATGATCTCTCAGAATGACACATCATCAGAGCATTTATAAAATGAGGATGAAGGAAGAGATGCTACCTTTCTGTCCTTGAGTGCGTATTTATAATTTTATATGCATGGTATAGAGTAGCGTTTCCCAATTTTCTTTCGGCTGAGGAGTATTTAATATTCGACTTTCTTTCAGAAGAACCCTGAGTCTTAATTATTAAATTTCATTAGCAGTTATGAACATATTAAATAATTATTTTGAAAATCACAGGGTCACAGGTCTGGTGCGGCATCTTCGTTAGTTCATAATTTTTATTTTAGTTCATGCATAAACTGAATATGAATGAGCTGAAATAAGATTTTTGGAAAAAGATAATTGTAAAAGGAAGAAAATAAACATTGAAAAATGGTTATACGAGAAACATACTCCCGAATTGTTGAATTTGGATATTTTTATTCGATGTGAAATATTATTGGAGTGTTTTATTAAGCCATATGTCCTTTGCGTAATTCATTTGTTATATTGTTATAGGAAAAAAAAAATATTGCTTTAAAATTTAATTCCTTACAAATATTTTAGTTAAATTATTTCATAAAAGTAGCGGAAATGTTAAATGATGAATTATTAAACAGATATAAATTAAATAACATGTTTCAAAGCTCATAACTGATTAAATTATTTTACAACTCTCTGAACACCTGCACTCTCTGAACTCCAAAAAATTTCTTGGGAAAAATGGTTAAATAACAATTTATTTAATTGTTATTTTACCATATTCAAACAAAACAGACAAATAAGAAGGTGTTCAAAGTGTTAATTGTGAAAAAAAATCTGTTTATTACTGCTTTCACCTAATGCGGTTAAACAACAAGAATTTTATCTCATCAATTAGGCTCACCTAATGAAGCCATTTAGTTTCATGCAGCTGGACACATAATATAGCCGAGAGCGCTAACCTGTCAATCTCATGACGCACAGAACGGGATTCGAATCTCAACGTTGACACCAGAATATTTTCTTCATTCTTTTTAGCACATAGAGAGTTTTTAGTGTCTGGCAGTCTCCAATCTGTGACCCTGAACTATTAGAATACGATAATCTTATTTACACATAGATAGCAGCACCATAAAACTGTCAATTTCCAGTAAAATTTATTTCTTACGGTTTTAAAACCATACTAGTTGTAATCAGTTAAAATAACATAGTTTTGTATCCATGCCTTTTTCACCGTACTAATTGTAAACGATTTCAAAACAGTATAGTTAAAAAAATGTTTTTTACCGTAAGCTTAAACTTTAATTGGATAGATAGACTGTTAACGAACACTTTACCATAAGTTTAGAATGAAAAGTTTAATAGCGTATAAAAGCAAATAATTTCCCATAGTTTAATCAATCTACTTGAAAAAAATAAATTTTAAAACTAAATTTGTCAATTAAGTTTTAAAACGATGTTTATAAAGAAATCAAATTTCAGCTCAAAAAATGTTGTTTCCGAGAGACAAATAAGTAATTCAAATCTGTGTTTAATCTGAAGTTTAAAAGCCTGGAATCGAATTTGAATGGATACAACTAAAAAATAAATATGAAAATAGACTTACATTTTTCTTTGAAGTTAATCGATTCATTTTATTGATTTTAAAGAAATGAAAAATAAGGCGTCAGAAAATTTCACTTACAAACACTGTTTTCCACTCAATTTAAAGTTTTAAAATAGTTGTTTCAAACTTGCAAAGAAAA
The DNA here is from genome assembly GCA_949128135.1 of Parasteatoda lunata. Taxonomy (NCBI): domain Eukaryota; kingdom Metazoa; phylum Arthropoda; class Arachnida; order Araneae; family Theridiidae; genus Parasteatoda; species Parasteatoda lunata. The sequence continues at coordinate 35,533,413 of OX421972.1, read as the reverse complement.
AAAAACCCTTTTATTTTCTAGATGCTGGAGAGCTTTAAAGAAAGTACTAAATTACTAAATTCCTGAAAAGTACACTTAGTTTCACGGAGAGAATATTTTTTATAAGACGGTTTAGCATTTTAAATAAAGTAGAAAGTTTATAGTTAATGGTATTGATGTTAGTGAAGTATTATAGTTTTTCTTTTTTATGATACATGCTCTTTCCTCTGATTAAATACATCTCTCATTATAAAAAAAAACTAGTTTTAAATTACTGTCAAAAGTTCCAGCACTTTCTCTGTAAAATCTAAATTCTATGAAGTAGAGTATATGTTATAGCCTTATTTTTAAAACAATATGTAATGCAAAATTACTGATTAAAAAAAATATTACACTAAAAATGACGGTATTGAGTTTTAAGGTAAATATGGCATTTACGGCAAAATGTAGTTGCCCTCGGGGTGCCGGTATAGTAATTTTATCCAAATTTTTTTAAAGTACAAGGAAATACTGCATAACGATTAATTTCTTTTCGCCTTTTTAAAAAACCAGTAGAAATAGTTTCTCTATAAATCATAGATAGAATGTTTTAATTTTTATTTATTTTTTAAAGGTAAAGAATGTGTGTGGAATTATAGATACAGTTAAAAGTTGATATTGATAAACAAAACATAAATTTGAAACCAAAACTAAACAAATTGAAAGTAACGAAACAGTAACTGTGCACAACGCTAATGTTCATGAAATAAGTAATTTTTTATAAAATATATAATTTTTTAATATGCAATTTTTCATTTGGCAATATTAATAAAAATAATTCGATTGTACTATAATAATTTATATGAAAAATTTATATACTAAAAAACGTATTTTCTATAAACTTTAACATATAAAGGCTTTACATTATTTTTAAAAGACATTTCTACCAGTCTTAACCTGCATAAAATGACCTTAAATCTTTTATATTTCTACAAAAGCTTTGAGTTAGGTCACTTTTCTATATTTTTATATAATGTTTTGTTTCAATTTTCTTTACTCTATGTCTTTCTTTATTTAGTAAATTCCCTTAACTGCAGTAAAAAAAAATACAGTTTAAGACCATGGCAGCCATTCTGGTAAAAGACTGCAGTTTTTAGCATTGCTATAGAATTGGAAACTGAACCGATTCTCTAGTTAATAATTTATAAATTGTATCTGCCCATAGGATAAAAATTAATTTAGTTATTTTGATAGCTTTGCGTAGTCATTAATGCCCTTTCTATGAACCTAGATATTATCTCCTATGCATTTTCTGGTATACGTCTTTATTGGATCGTTTCTCTTTGTTTTATCAATGATTTTTTTTAATTCCATTCCCTGCTAATAAATAAATCATTATATATTTTTTAAAAAGAAATAAAAAAAGGAGCCATAGTATAAAAAGACTAATTGTTTTGTGTTTTAGATTTAAATAAAGCAGCGTACATAGTTTCTTTTCTTTTTTTGAATGTTCACCTGAAAAGAAATCGCATAAAATTTTTTTTTCTACCCTTTAAAAAACGCTAGCGCGAAAGTATTTTTTAGCCCTTAAAAAAATTCTATTATTATAGGCTTCATTTAAAATTACGTGAGTAGAAATAGCATTGTATTGATAGTTTTTAGGCATATTTATTGTAAAAAAAAATTTAACTGGAAGGAATGAATATAAAAGATTATTTTAATACATTTTAAATCTTAAAGAGAAGATAATTAAACACTGATAAAGTAAAAGACTCAATGGAATTGAGTATTTCGAAGCTGAAAAAAAGGAATAATAACATAATAGGAGGAAATAGAGCTCAGTCACAGTGTTTTTGAAAATGATACAGCTCAAAAGTAAAAAGTCATATCTTATTTTTTGTGTGTCTTTGATTTCAGGCTATATGTTTTTGTTTCATATCTTAGAATTGCGTTACTTTAAAATCTATTATAAATAAAATTGCTGTTCAATCTCTGTATATCAGAGATTAAACGGAAAGTAATTAAATTTTAGCAACAAAAAAGCTATTTTAAAATGAAAAGAATTTAGAAGTTTTGTCGAAACGAAATTTCACGTTCAGAAGATATACAAACAAAATTTTGTCTGTAAAAAGAGTACTACAATGACAGCCACATAGCAAAAAGTACTGGTACTCAAGGTGCTGATAATTTTTACCGTAAAACCCATCTTTACCAAAACTTGTTACGGAACAAAAAGTCGGATGTACCGTAATTTTTACTGCAATAATTACCGTTATTTTTACTGCAATAATTACCGTTATTTTTACTGCAATAATTACCGTAATTTAACTGAATCACTTAAATTAAATATTACTCAAAAAATCATGGTATAATATCTTACAGTAAAAGGAATTTTACGGATGGTACACCCAAAATTCCGGTACTTCAAACCATAATTTGAACCGGTAGTTCTTACAGTGCAGTTATCGGGAAGCGTGGAACCGGATATTAAGGTTCTATAAGTGAGACAAAGGCACAATGCTGATTTTGGAATCAGTATTGTGCATTTTTTGTATGTAATGTCTAGAGAAGTGCCCGCCGATGTGTTGTCACAGAGGATAAAACTCCGGTTCTTCACGAAAACATCTCCTTGCCTGTGCTATCAATACTCAGAGTTGTGTTTTTATTTTTTTTTAAAATTTTCCCGTGACTTATAGTTTAAAATAAAAAACAAATAAAATGATTTCTAATAAGGGAAAACATCACCCAATAACCATCATGCATCTAGCTTTGCTTAAACAGTTTTTTCTCATAATTTCAGCGGGGCCAATTTGCTGTACTGATAGATTTTGCTACACTCACGTAGAGACCATGGCATGGAAATGTGGTCAATATTGAGCAATGGTCATAGTTATTCTCAAGCAAACCGGTACTCATCAATTTCATATGGGTGTGATTCAATCCACCTCCCAGTCTCGAACTCTAGACCTTCGCAATGACATTTCAGAACTTGTGCGATCACAGCTCAGAATTTAGCAGGTATTTTATATTTGGAATGATTCATGAGCAATTTATTCCTAAAATTTCTACGAAAATGCAAACATACATTTTTTCTATTGAAAATACGTGACTTGTAATTTCATATCTTTAACTTAAACTAAACTTAGAAAAGGAAGTTAAAGCTATTGAAAAATACTCAAATTTTTATTATATTGATCTAACTACTATTTGAACTATACATTAAACTAAGCGTAAATAACTATGTTAAAGCTATTGTAAAATACTCAAATTTTTAATTAGTAAATAAGACAGTTTTAACTCTCCAAAATTAATGAAATTGACGTTAAAATTTTGAATGAGTAGGAAATGTATCCGAAAGAGCGATCCGGCGAGCCTATTTGAACAATTTATTTAAGATCATTTTCCATATAAGATCATTTAAAAACGTAGTAGCTGAGTTATATCGGTAGAATAAGCATAAACTGTATTTCTAATCATTTTTTTCCTTCAACAATTACAATTTATTTAAGTTAAATAAACATTCATATTAAGTAGGTAGTTTTTTAACCATCATATTAAGGTAGTATAAGTTCATGGTTTAATTTCATGGTTAGAAAAAGTTCAATAGTTTTTGATATGTTAGTAAACTTTCATTATTTCATATGTTTCATTATTTCATATATTTCAGTTTTTGATATGTTAGTAAACTTTCATTATTTCAAGATGGTAAATCCTACTTTTATACTATGATGGTTTACCATCATGAGAAGTTTGATTCTTATGAACCAACAGTCCATAGTGATCCATGATGGTCTATGACGGTTCACACGGTTCACACTATACATTTCCATGCTGTTTTAATGGAAATTCTTGTTTATTCTCAGGAATAAACCATCAAAAGATTTTATTTTATTTTATGTTGGACCATCATAAATCAGTCCGTAATTCTACATTGGGATGAAGGTTGTTTATGATAGTTCCAACATTTGATTTCTAAGATACTATGATAGAAATTCGTGATGGTCCATAACAGTACAACAACGCATTTCTATGATCGTTTAATAATAAGTGTTAGTTCAGCAGAAATATATAATAATTTTTTTTTTTATTTTTTATGTTGACTTATCATAAATTAGTCCAAATTCTTACATTGCGGTAATGGTGGTTCATGATCGTTCCAACATTTTATTTCTGAGAAACAATGCTAAAAATTTCTGTTAGTTCAACATGACCAACAAACCATCATAACAAGTTGCTATTCTTATGTTGTATTTGTATGCTATTCTTATCATAAACCAGTCCGAATATTGGGTGATGGTTACTTATGCTGGCTACCATCAAAAATATAATGGTTCATCTCGTAACTATAGTCATCGCCACTGCTCGAAATGAATGGCGAAGGGAGTTCTTTCCATAGACGGACTGTACAAGTTTCCTTCTTTCCTAAATCAATTACTCTTTTATTTCAAAACATAATCAATCAAAACCTCCAATTTCGAACTTTAAAATTAAAAAATGTTAAATGATTATTGGACTTTCAGGTGATTAGTAAATGAATAATAGAGTTATTGCATAGTCTTTAGTCTGTAGAATAGCAATATTACTACGTTCAAGTAATATTGTTCAACAGTAAGTAACAATATCATATTCAGGAGAAGTTATACTTCTATAAATTAATTTTAATAGTTCATTTAAATAATTCAGTTTAATAATTTATTATTAATATAATATATTATTTAAATTATTAAAACTTATGTATTTTAACATCTGCTTTTTATAATTCATGAGCTTTTTTGTATAAAAAAAATTATTACAGGGTTGCACTATTCAAAATAAAGTTGTTATAGATAATAATGGATAAAAAGTACTTTTTTATGACAATAGTAATAAGTATTAAATTAACAAAATTTTTTATTTTTATATAAATTCTAGGCAATAATTCCAATTTTATGTTTAACAAACTTTATTATAATTGATTAAATGATTATATAAATAAAATTCAGGAAAATTTAGCAGAGGTTTATGTTTTCCTCATTTATTTTTTAAACATACATTTTCTATGTTGGGATATAATTAAATTATACATTATCAATAATTATCTTATATACATATTTCTGACTATGTCCATAACAATGCATATTTATGATAAGTTTCCTCTAAGTTGAAAAGCAGTAATAATGCTTTAAGAATACAATCGTGTATTGTAATATATTTAATACCATGTAACCACTATTAGTCTAATCATCATTTTCCATTACGATAAAAGTTTGAAAATGGAAGGAGAATATTAGGTTTGCAAGGGACATTTTATGACCTAATTCAACCCAACTGAAACGAATCACGCATCTTATGTAAAATACGTGATTGTCCAGATTACGCATACTGAATCTTGCACAATTATTTAATTATTTCAATAGTTTGAAGCTATACAGTTCAATTATATATGTACAAAATAACTTAAATGCATTGAAATGTAGTAAATATTTAATCACAAATATAAAATAAAGTTTCGTGATGAAAAAATAAGTGGATTTGTTTGTTATTATTTGAAGTGTTTTGTATAAAATTTAATTTTTTAGTTTACAAAAAAACTGTCTTTAAAGATGTGTTTTATAATAGGCATATTTTTCAATCAGCAAATATAACTTATTTAAAGACTAATTTATATTGTAAAATTTCACAATGTAAGGACTTAAAGACTTCTATAAGATATTTATTAAACTTGAATATCAAATTTTTAATAATATGAAAACTTTTGTGAAGTTTCCCTCAAAAATTGATTTTGATGTGAAATATTTTGCTTTATATACCATATACTAAAATGACAATGAAATAATACTTGTTTTTTCGTTAATATTGAAGCATTTTGTTTAAAAGTCAAATTTTACTTTAATATCAAATATTTAATAATTATAAAACTTCTCTGATGTAATAATTTTTATGTCAAAAATTTATATTTCATACGCTAGATTTCGTTTTATATATCAGATACCTGACTTGTAGTGGAAAAGATACTTTGGTTTGCTTGATAATATTCTCAACATTTTGTTTAAAAGCTACAATTTTTATTTTACAAAAATACTGCCTGTAAACTCGTGCTTTTTTCAGCATATTTTTCATTTAGGTGGTTTGTACAGGATGATTATTAAAAATCAATATTGAATTTTTAATAATTTTAAAAAAATCCTTTTGTGAAGCAATAACTTTTACCTCAAAATTTTTTTTTTTATAAACTAGATTTCGTTTTCGAAAAAATAAAATAAAAATTTATAAATTTTATACATACATATAAAAAGCGAAAATAATTTTAATATTTTAGAGAATCTGTAGTATCTATTGTTATTTTCTTATACTTTATTATCTTTTATTTCGTCACCTCGAGTTTTTTTTTTATTATTTTAATATAAAATTTCCTGTTGCGTACCAGAAAAGATTTATGCAACTCTGGAAGATGCATCATCTCTTTATTACTCCCACATTAATCAAAGAAAGATGAAAGCGATGCCCAAAGATTTATGTAGTGATATTTCATTCGTGATCTCTTCCTTTCTCCAATGCACCACCTGAATACTAAGAATATGTAACCAAATTTTTCAATGAAATACAAATTTCTAATACCAAGAATAATTCTGACAGCATAATTTTCTGTGAAATGAAAATATTTAATGTAATACTTATATAGATAATGTTTATTAATAGAAATAAACATGATTTATTCATAACAGTAAATAGTATTTATTGCATTTATGATAAAAGAAGTTTATTCATAAATTTTAGTCACAAATGTTTATATATAAAATTAAACTTTTGGGATCGTGTCGTGATGAGCTAATGCATTCCTAATTCTCATACCCGTACCTGGTTTAAAAAGTTGAAAACGTTTAGTTTCTTTAAACGCCATAGAGTAGAAATGTACTTTTTCTCTTTTGAAGTAAATTGTGATTTATTCAGTAAAATGTAATAACCACTTTTTTAAGTAAACAATGATTTAGAGTAAAAAAATTTCTTTATTAAACTTTCTTAATGGTAACTAGTCATTGTATTGTGGAATTTCTTTTTCCCTTTTTGTTAAAACTGATACCTGGCGCAAAATGTTGGAAACATTTAATATCTTTAATCGGTTGAAAGTAGAAATATTCTTTCCTCTCACCTTTTTTAAAAAAAGTAAAAGATGATTTTGAATTATTTTTAAATAGAATTAATTTATTAATTTTATTAAGCTTTTATTTTTAAGGAAACTTGTTATTGTATTGTTCAATTTTATAGTAACTGTTTTATTTAAATAAATATTTGTATGAAATATGCATTCAGGAATCGAGGTGTAATTTACGCGGATGAATTGAACAATATGCCATTGCCCTCATTTTCAGAAAGTGGTCAGTCGAATAATAATTTATTAAATTTTAATCTTTTTTTCGTGTCGAATAGTTATAAATGTTTAAAAAAAACGATTACTTCCATATCGTTAAGTTGCGAATATTAATAATGATATCGAGTAATGAAAAAATGAACTGGATTGCTTGTAATGTAAGCTCTAGTAAAAAAATTTTAAACTTAAAAAATTAAAGTAATTTACAATGCACACAAGTTTCGATTCATTGAACAAAGCAAACAACTCTATTTATGCAAGTCAATCATGCTTATTTTTACAACCTATACTACTTTTGAACTAAGTTTTCCCCACATACTAATACTATACACATCTTAGTGCCATAAATTAAGTCTAAATAATAAACCACAAGTATTGAGCAAAGATGTAATTTATTTACAAACTAACACAAATTCTTAAATTTTAATATGTAAAGTGCAACTGCAAACTATAAAATATGGCTCACATAATGAAACAAGAAGCTCGGTTAAATAATTTGACAATTCTTTCAACGTGTGTTTTACTCTAACTCTTGTAATAAATGAACAAAATTCAACAAATACGTGTTACTATTTATATTAAATAATTTAACGAAGATAAAATTTTTTTTGCTATATATAGTTAAATAAATCGAATATTATAATGATGTTAGTCACATTTATTAAAACCCAAAGGACCGTAGTCTTGAATAATTTACTGCTGTCGTAATTTTAAGATAACTGTTTTGGTCACATTTCACATAAATAATCTAAAGTGGCATTTATTTAACGAAACTATAAAAATATTTTAAGTAAAAAATCTACATGCTTAACTAATTATTTTGGTCATTCTAATCAATTAGCATGATTAAGCGATTAAGCAAATTAATGATTACAATTAATTATGCAATTATTACGACTTACAATTTATGGAAATCCGACAGGTAGGACAAAAGTTACAAGGAAATTTTTTGGTTGGAGCTGTACGTCTTTATAATAAAATTTTAAAAATGAAAAATGATACAGTTCGAAGTTATTTAAAGAAAAATCCATATCTTAACCGTTATATTATTTAAAAAAATCTATATATTAGTTTACAGAAATATGTAAACCAAACTTTTTGGCCAAAAAGAGTGAAAGGTATTATGATTATCATATGTTCTTCAAAACTAAAGGAAGCTACGTAATGTTCAGATTTTTCCAATTTTCAATTGTAAATTAGAACCCGAAGATTTTAAGGGACAAATACTCTTGTCTTTTTTGTGATTTGTATAATTGTGAAAAACAGGGAGTTAGTATATATACCACAGCCCTCAGTCAGTGTAAAATAGATAAATATTACAATATTCAACATTTCACCATCACTATTTAACATATCGTATTTACTTCTACTTTTCACACATGAAAAATGATTTAATAATTTTCACCTTCATATCAAAGGGAAAAAATTCGTAAGTAATATTAGATAAAATAATATTTTAAATGACTAACAAACGAGTACAGAAATGCAGGTGATTATTTTAAGATTCATAAAATATGAATTTTATTTTAAAATCAAAATTGCTTTTTTTCCCATCACCTAATATGTAATTATTTTCTAAACTGCTACAGCGAAGGTGATTTAAAAATACATTGCTAAACATAACAATAAGCAGATAATTTAATACAATTCTCGCCATATTCTCTTTCTTTTCAATCTTGACAGGAAAATAATTTGAAACAAGTTAAATTACTTTTAAGAATGCCGAACAAACATTCAAAATAGCAATTACGGAAACAGAAGCTACACTTCAGGCAAATAACAGAGCATTTTAAAAAGCAAAACTATGCCTGTTATTTTAAGTGCTTGTGCCCATCTTTTCTCTTCAACAACAAAGACTTGCCTAAATAGAGACAAATGCTTTTATTTGAATAATTCTCCATTCTTCTTTCATTACTTATTCTCTAAGTGAAGCTGAAAATTAAGATTTTTCGCTTCATTTCAAAAGATCAATCCACCAGCGTTCGCGGCTATGAATACTTGAAGAATCTATTTATTGATCTTGAAAGATGAAAGATTCTTGGGTTAAGCATTACGTCATTGCATATTAAATCTCTTTTGTGTAGTGTTTTGTTTTGAGTAGAGACTCTTGAAATCCCGATCTATGTTCCGAGTTAAGCATCATTTCTCTCTTTTTAAAATGTATGAATTTAAGAAATAGACTTGTTGAAATTTTAACATTGGTTTTTATTTGTATTCCCAGCCTTACGGCGATAGTTGTATTTTCGTTTTGGCATAGAAAGATTAACAAAGTAATCATTCTTGTTTAAAAAAAGATTCAGTGGAAATATTAGTATGCGAAGCTTATTTCCTTATAGGTAAAAAAAAGGCATGAAAAAAACTTCACAAATATCTCATTTTTTAGCTTCTATTGTAAGCTTCGTTTTTGACTTTTTTCATTCTAGCTTTGTCCAGGCACTCAAATGCAACATTTTGCGTGTTGAAAACTTAATGAGCAAACTAACCTATACTTTTGAAGTGGTAAAGAAAGTATGTAAAAACCTACACAAATAAACCTTGTTTTGCTATTGGTTATAAAGTCTAAGAAAACTATTACAAATTTAATTTATTCTTGGTTTGAAAACGCTTTTAGCTCCTGATTTGAGAATGATGATTAATCTTTAAATTCAGAAGGTTCCCCTAGCCTTGCTTTGTAAAGGTAAATTGCATCTCTATATAAAAGGGTTCTCTATGTAAGCTTAATGTAAATCTCATATTGCGTAAACTTTGAATTTAATATTATTTCAAGCTCGAACGGTTTATTTGCTAATCATTTATAAACCTTGTTGGGCTCTTGTAATAAAGGTTGTTGCTCACATTAAAATCAACCATATACTATTTGGGATAAATAGCTTGAACTACTATGAAAAAAATATGGCATAAAAATTTAAATACGAGTATAACTAATTACATTGTCGTAGTTGAAAAAATAAGTACGGGATAACGACAAAAAACCATCATGTATGCTAACGAATTCTTTGATTTATTCTAAAAAAAAAAACAGTTTTTACTTCTTCTGAAAAGTTTAAAAATATTTAAAAAATCTTTTGGTATAAGATAATGAAATTTAAATTCATCCTCGCAGAGATTACAGATTTCATAAAACATTATAAATAACGATAATAAATTGTTTATGTAACAAATTATATACATCACATTATAACTAATAACTAAGAAAAAAATTGATTAACATAATAAAATATAATCAGAGATCGTAGGTTCATTTTAGGTATAAATTGAATAAAATACTACTCTGAGGTGACAAAATACATTGGGTACCCCTTATTGTGTTGGAACTACTCTGAGTCTATGAACTGCAGTAACTCGACATGGCAAGAACTCAGCAAGTAGTTAGAAATCTCTTGTAAGAGAAGGAAGGCCCTGCAACATCAATTGATATCCAGTTCATGCATACATTTTGTATGCGATACTACTGTCATTTATATATTTGCATATTGCTATCCCATAACTTTTGTTACTTCAGTTTTTGTCGGATGGGTCCACATTGATTGATTTCCGAAAAGTTCATTCTGATGTCAGGTAAGCTTTTCTTTTGGATATTTTAATATTTTAACTTATTGGATAATATCTCGATCTGATCTGAACTTTAATCATTTTTCAACTTTGTTTGCATTTATAAAAAAGGATCTCAGAATGGGAATATTGAATAACTAGGACACGAAACGGAACAAGAAATAAAAAAGAAACTATTATGCGAACTTGTAAACTAACGATCAATCGAAAAATGGTACAAAAATATCAAGGCACAAAATGAAAACAAAATTGCTTTTCTTAAAGGTCCTTCTGCTTTGACAAGAGAATATTGCTCATCTCTTACAAATATTTGTATTGCGTTTTTCACTCTTTTTTCTGTTTCATTAAATCACATTTCATTTATCTACTTTACCACTAACTAGACAGCTTCTGAAGTATATCCTCGTTTTTCATAGTTTCATCAGTCTCCCAATTTCAATGACCTTTTCTTAGATTTTTAAATATCTTTTTCGTGCATCAATTAACATTAGTGATACTAGATTTACACTCAATGATAGATGATATTCTAACCCTGGAACAAAAATAGTGCTTTAAATCTAATATCATTTAATCATTCACTGTTTCTACGGTAATAAAATCAAGGAGAATATGCTGGAAAAATAAGATGTCATTGTAGATGAGAAGGAAGCTACCATGATTATCCAATAAAGTGTGAAGTAAAGTTCAAATAATTTAGAAAAGACAGTATTTTATAGTAATATTTCCCCAAAAAATTTTATAGAATATTTTACAAGGGACGTACTCCCACAGAACACTCCCTTACTTAGCACAGGTAACCTGAAGTAGATAGCTAATAGAAAATAACTTAATCTTTATCGTGTTACTCGATAGAGATAAAATCAATCAAACCTATTTCCAATAAACCAACCGCAATCAAAGTCATGTTTATCGTTTTCCCCTGAAGATATTTTTTAATACTAGGAATATTTCAAATTTTATTTTGTATCAAATTGATTCCTTCTTCGTTTAACTATAATAATCTTTATCAATATCTATAGTTTCCCGCCAAATAAACAAATAAAAGCTGTTCCTATTGGTTGCTGTGATGTTCAAGGTTATTCATAAAGTGTTTCCACCAATTACATATCAATTTGCCACTCGATTGCTGTGCTCAACAATCATATAAATGAATTACCACGGAAACGTCATACTGAATGTATCTCGTTTCCTTCTGCAGATCTGATTTTCCACTTCGTTTAGGAGGGTGTTTATTCTCTCATTCTAACAACATCCGAAATGAAATAAGTGAAAATAGTATACGTATCTAAACAGCTAGACAGACACGATATGAAACATTCTTGATTCCGTTTCCAGGGTGATTTTCCGAGGATTAAATTGTTTCTCATGCAAAGAAGGAACACGAAAATGAGTTATTTTCCTATAAATGAACATGCAGTTACGTCATTTAGAACGGTGCAAAGAAAATTGGAATGCAGCATACAGCCTGATTGGGGATGTTTAATTCAAACATTGGGTAGTTATGAAAGTAATCTCATTTTTTTCTTAGGAGAGGACTTTATTGTATTTTTTCATAACCAACTTCACACTGAAGTTGCATAATCATTAAAAATTTTGAAAGCTGATGTAGGAAGGTTTACGTGTAGAAAAGTTCGATTGATTTGTTTCAGTAATTTTGGGATGGTGCCCTTTTAAATATAAAAAGTGAAGAGCAGCATTGTCGACATATTTTATATTTCTGCCATAGGAAAAGTTAAATTTGTTATTCCAGCAAGATAAATGATTATTGAGTACCCATGGAGAAGATGTATTAGATGTGATTATTTTAGTACGCCAGTGCTCAAACAAAACTTTCGATCCGTCCAAGTTTCGATTAAGATGCACTACGCTAGTCTAGGCAAATGAAGACACAATAAAGGTATTAATTGATGTAAATTGGCAATTAACAACTCATGAGATTGCTGAGAATTTAAATGTGTCGAATTCAACCGGTTCATGATCTTTTGAATTCCTAGGTTTATTCTGAAAGATCGACATATGGGTTGTTCGTTCGGAAAGAAATTTGTGGCGTCGCATTAGACGTCTGTGATTTGCTTCTCAGACGTTAAGAAAATTATCAAGATTTAAAGCGCGTCACCACTTGAGACGAGAAATTGTGTGTCTACAATAGGGTGTCTACATTAGGTTGTCTAAAACAATTTTAGAAGGTAATTTCTTTATTTTAAATGGGGTGGTCATAAGTCACCTGGATTGGATAATCTGCCAGTAAAGCGGAAAAACTTTATGAAATAGGAATCATGCTCTTGCCAGAAATATGTCAAAAAGTATTGGATCAGAATCCACAATATTTTTTAAATAAAATATTTATTCACTATAAGCAAAACGTCTTTCATTTTAATAACGAAAAACGAAGGAGAGAAACAAACGAACGTTAAAATTATTTTCCGAACAACTCAATAGATTGTTAGGAAAAATTAGAGAGCATTGCTTTAAACTATCGTCTCTTTATAAGATTTTTTTTAGACATTAAAGCTTGTACACATGCTTTTCAAAAAAGTTATCCTTCATTGAAATATACCCCCTGGAAGTATGAATGAAATAAAAAGTTACAGCAGATGAATTGTTTCGAACGTTCAAACACGGCGAATCTTATCAGGACAACACCATGAAAATAATAGGGAGAGAACTAGGATTGAACCAAGAAAAGGAACAGTTACCAATAGAAAATCAAAATCCTTCATTTTTTTTTCGTTGCCAACTATTTATTTTCTTGTTTTTAACATGTTCTGTTTTCCTTATTCACTTTTCTGAAACGATAAAATCAGAAACAGGCTAGAGAGGGGGAAAAATGCGCAGTTTGAAGATAAAAAATTTCAGATTAATTTTCCTTAATAATATTTAAAAAGCGAAAAAAAAGATTTCTCATCTAAATAACAAGTGAAATAGGTCTTTTGATCAAATATTCTTTAGTTTCAGATTTTTTTTTCACTGAAATTTAATTATTTTAACAATCTACAGCTGCTATTAGTTATTAGATTTACTTCAATATTTTTAATTACCTTCGCTCATATATAGTATCTAATTACTAGGCCAGATCCAAACCCTCTCTTTTCTGTTTCGTTTGCTTTCACTTTTTAATCGAAATATATATATTTCTTAGACTAATTCTAATTAAACTTTAGACAAACAAAACATGTTGTACGGAAAAAAAATTAATACTAATGCATTACAACTAAGGTGTTACATTTTGAGTGAAAAAATAAGTATTAATTATATCACATTGTAATCTTCTTTACAAAGTGTTTTGTTCTTCAAATGACACTGATTCTATGTATTTAATCTCCAGTTGTAGATGATTTATATCTGTGGCATGACAGCGATAACAGAGGCTTACACGTGTCGAACATGCCTAACTCCCAAGTCTGTAATTCCGCGTGGTTAGAGAATTACATCTATCACAGTGATATATTTTGGACAGGTAATTCTCATACCATGCGAGTCGAAGCTAGTATCAAACAAATGATTAGGTGTGCGAGAATCAGTTATCTTCAGTAATAAGTGTTCTGTTTCGCGTTGAATCTTTTAATCCTATCTAACAAATAAAAAGGCTTTTACGGTCAAATTTTGCTTATTTTTTAATAACTTTTACACAAATTATTGGTTCAATTTAGAAAGCCAGCGATTCATTTAATTAAGGAAATCAGGTTATTTAAATCAATTAATGATTAATGTTAACTCTGCTCTTTCTGCACATAATAAAGTTTATAAAGTATAAGTATTTTCCTATCAATGGACATTGAAATATGTTTAATTAAACCTAGAAGTGCATTACAAAAAAGTTACAATTATGTTTTAAGTTTAAAAAACAGTAAACAAAGAAGAATTAGTACTAAATTAAATATAACGTGTTATGCAGTATTGGTGACAAGTTATTAAAAAGGAGCTTTATAATTTCTTTCTTCCTTCTTCTGAAAGAAAAAAATCCTAATCGTTTACCAATAATGTACCTTTGGTGAATAATTAATTCATTTTTTTTAAAGCGAGATGTATTTTTTTTTCACTTGCATTTTTTTTTATCTTTAAAAATTTCTTTTTTCGCCAACTAATTAACTTCACTAAAAGTAGTAACTTATGTATTTTTGGTAAAAATTATTTTTGTTGATATTATAAAAGGTTACATAAGCATAAAAAACTAGGATTTGTTTATTTTTTCTGGAAAAGTTTTACGTGGATAAAAGATTCGAAAATGCATTTGTTTACAAATGAATATTATTCAAGATTTCAAAAATATCGCAAATAGTATTAATTTTTTTCCAATGGCAAAAAACTTGACAAATTAACAAGTTAAAAAAAAAGGACCACGGAACAATAAAAAATATAAGAAAATAATTGTCTCCTTCGGCTTTTCATCTCCCAATACCCTCTCGTCTCCAATAGGACCAAGGTAGTTCATCAGTAAAAAATACAGTGACCATGCATAATGACGTGTTTCCCGTGTGACGTGTTACCATAGTGGGGCTTGAAAGTGACCAATTTTAAAAGGATGACCAGCCAGACAATCATGTTGAGCAAAAAGTCTTTACATTGGAACTGCCTCTTGCCGGGACAGTTGATATGCAAATTTTCTCTAAGAATGATTGACTTTTTAAAGAAGTTTTAGATTCCAGTTCAATTCCAATCGAGTAGAAAAATAATTTTTGATTAGAAGTCTTATCATATTAAGTGAGATTTTATTACATATTAGTTGAAATCATCAGTATTCTTCTTCAGCAGCACCTCATCCTTCTCATTACCACATATTTCACAGTATGCCCGGATCTACTGAAGATCAATGATCATTTTTAGCAAATCTATTTTTTTATGAATAGATTACAATCTAAGATATCCCAGGTTGTTGGTTCATTCAATTACGAGGTCAGTAATATGTTCAACGTTCTTATTGCAGCACAATTGGGAGTCTAACACCAGCACCTAAAGTGAAAGTGTCCACACTTTCTATAAAAGTATTTTGGTAATATAGAGCTACATGCTTAAGATTTTGGAGCTTCAAGGCAAAGATGGGAGTTGGAGTTTAAGTTAATAATAATATTATTTCTTCCTTCATATCTCCAGCACATGAAGTGCTCTGTTTAAAGTAACTTCAATTAAAGTTTTAACGTTTCTCTTAGATGATTGTATCCACAAAACCGAGTTGTGTGCAAATAATAGATAGTTAACACATTAGACTGACTTAAATGATTTAGATAGTTTTCCTAGCAAGTCATAAAAAAGCGTAGCAGAAAACAGCTCCCTGTGGTAGATCAATTTGGAGACTATAACTTTTAAATAAACAATCATCTTATCGGATGTCACAGTTTTTTTGGTAGTGAGAAGCACGAAACCAGTAAAGCATCTTTGATCTGACCCGGATAGTGGAGAAGTTATGCAGTAGCTTTTCACTACAGATTGGGGCATACACTTACACTAACTTAAAATCAATACAAACAGTTGTGAGAACCCTTCTCTTGTAGAATGAATACTTTATTACTTGACTGAAGTGATTCACTTGGTTATTTGTCAATCAGCTTCTTCTAAAATCAGCCGGGTCACAAAATAATTTGTCAAAACTCTCAAGAAACCAGTTTAGCCTGCGTAGGTTTAGAAGGTGATTGCATCGTTACAAATTTCTTTACGAATGCTGTAATCTACTTTCGGTGACGAAAATACTATTTCTGCATCAAATTATGCATTTCTTGAGTAGCAAAAACTTACTTTTCGTCGAAACGAGCAAAAAGTATTTATTTTGTAATTCGCATCCTTTATAACAAGGAAAAGAACTAAACCTGGGCTCCATGACAACGTCAATAATGTACCAATGTACATCTTTAGCAAGGTGAGCCAATAATTTTTAGATAAGTTGACACGGATTCTAGAATTTCTACATTATTTCTGGGAACTGTATATAAATGATAGAAATTAACTTACACGGGGAATTCTTAAAATCTCATTGAGTAAGTTTAGAATGAACTTCAAATGGATAATTTTTTACATATCTTATTGACATTTAACTATATTTATACTTAAATCATTAAAATACTATAATAATCGTAAATAGTTGTCTTTCTGACAAGTAAACATATTTTCTAAGGAATTTTCAACACATTTCAATTTCAGTTTCGTTAAGAACTATCAAAATGACCAATATTATATTCGATGATGTTAAGAATTTTAATGAAGTTTTGATATTTGCGATTCCTATTTAAAAATAAAATAGGTAGATTTATCAATTTAGAACAATAGAGTGGAAAATGATAATATTTATTAACAATTGAGAACAATGCTTTGGTTGAAAACAAATTCAATATCCAGTTATGAATATCCATCTAAATTACACATAAATAGTTTCTCAAATATACAAATATCGTAAATTAAACTTCCATGTAATATTATTAACATCATTCACTAAGAACCTAATACTATTTCGCTTAAGTATCCTTTCAGAAACATTCAAATCACAGTTAGCGTGGAAATTTCTAAGAAAAGTGCCATCGGTAATTGGTACGAAGTTTGAAACTCACCATAAATTGTTAAATTTTGACATTTTCTAATCCCATTTCTGAATACAAAACATTATTTTTATACCATTAGGTTTGTCTCAAAATGCTATATGTCAAACGTGAACTATCACGAATTACAATATTTGCTACGTCTGTTTGATATAGCATTGCTAATGGGATTAACAGCACTACGTCTGGCAGGAATGAATTTGCTAAAAAGGATCTTAATTAGATTCAAAAGGAAGCCTAATATTATTGAAGAGATTGAGATAAAGCATCTGGTAACGCTATCCGTATAATTCGATAAAAGAGATTAATTATGCAATCATCCGAAAAAAGAATAATTTTCACTCTTGAAATCTCTTTGAAAACTTGTTGCCGAACTATTTCCTCGTTTTCTTAAGTGAGTTTCCATAACAATTTTTGCATTCTATTTTTTATTCAAATTAGTATTTTGTGAATGAAATTACCTATGAATTTTGTAAAAGGACTTTTGCAAGAAAGTTATATTCAAATTACATTTCAATCAGAATTGTATCTCAGTATTAAATATTTGTTGTTTTATATCTAAACTTGTTTAATATCAAAACTTTAGATATCCTAAAGCAATGCTTATTGATGTAGTAAAATAATTTTTTAGCTTACTAAATCTTTAGTTTAATGTTATGTTATTGTTTTTTTTAAAAATTAGAATGGATTTTAGCGATAATATTTATAAATCAATAAGTTTACTATAATGCTCAAAAATAAAATAATTAAGAAAATAGTTTTCTTAATGTAACACTGTGTTTTTTTATGAGTTAATAATATATAGTGCGTATACAATTTTTTGCAATTACTGTAACAGTAGAAAAATAACATTTGAAACATAATGTTTCACATGTATATATAATTCTGATTTTATTATTCATTTAGTTCCAGAAGTTAGTTGTTCATTATATCGTGTTAAAGGTGTAGTACATAAGTGAAAATTTACTTATTAGCATTTTTTTAATAATTAATAAGCAAATGTTCTTTGCACAGTTTAAAATTTTTCGGAATAAAATGGTTAAATAACAATTTATTTAATTGTTATTTTAACAATTCAAATAAAACACTAAAATGACTGTAAATAAGATGGTATTAAACTGTTACATGTGAGAAAGACCGTTCATTAACAAAATTTTTTTTGTTTAAATTTTTTTGTTTAAAATTTGACCTTGTAAAAATCACAAAATTAAACTCTCGTTCTTGGCGATTCAGAAATAATTCGCAACACTCGATACGCCATCTAGCGGGAGACTGTAAATATCGGGCATTAGTTCCCACATAACCATTGGCAATGATGGACGCCATTTTCTTAGCATCAAAAAAGAAGCAAAATTTCCCTAAAGAAAAGGTAAAACTTCTTGAAAAAACTAATCAGAACATGCCAAACATTGAAGCAGAACACGCCAAGCATTTGAAGAACAACTTCTCAATAATTTTTACCTTTCTATTACAAACAACATAACATGATTTCATGATCACTTGCTGTTACAGATGTGTGTATTGCGGTAAAATAATTTTTCTGTCTTCAACTCATTACAAGTTAAAATGAAGTCAACATTGCTTTCGTCATTCCAATGAATAAATGTGTTCCAATGAATTCCATTCAGAACTGTAATAGTTATAGAATGTTCTTCTTCTTCATAGAATAGTATATATTTCTGTATCTACATAATTCAGAAAACAACAATAAAGAATAATCGGAATTATTTGAAAAAGTATCTTTTGTGCTGATTATAAATAAATTTTTTATCGTTTTCTTGGTAAGTGTTTTTTAGTTTTGAAAGAATTTCAACTAGAATTCAGCTATTCTGTTTTTAAGCTACATATTAAAATTCATATCGAGATCTTACAATTATAAAATTTTGATGTGTGGTATGTTACCTAAAAGTAGTGAAGGGATAAACTATGTATATATTATTTGAGAATAATGTTTTCAAACAAAGAACATATCATTTTGGAATTCTCCGGACTTATAAATCAGGTAAGTGTTATAATTTTTATAATAAAAAATTTGCTTGTAAATAATTTTTTTTCTTACTTGATGATCGTTCTCTACAAAATGGTTTTTTTACGTCTGATTAAATACTATAAGAATTAAAAAAAGAAACAATACGAAAGTTTTTATTGAAAAATGAGGAAGTTTTAAAATCGTTTTTATTTTACGTTTTTTAGTTTATAATTTTTTGATAAAATTGTTGTCAAAATACTTTTTTTGAAAAATTAAATGGTATTAAATTATGTGTTTATGTATACTTCTTGCATATTCTAATATTTGAAGTAATATGATTCAGAAACATATGGAAGAAAAATTCGGTACTTACGTATTAACCACAGCTGCAGATTTGGCAGATTCTTAAGTGCCGCCAATCTACACTTAAAATTTTTGGAAAAAATCTTAAAATGAAACACTTTGTTTAAAATCAAAGTAGTCAATCGGATTTCGGTGGAAAATGGGCCGATATAGAGTTTAGCATAGATTCAAAACAAACTTTTCTCTCACCTGATTCTATAGTCATTATGAACTCTAATAAATAAGATTCAAAATGAAATAACATTTCCAAAATGGACGTTTACTAAAATAAAGTTTCATGTTATGGACATTGGTACATTTTCGTTATATTTCACTCCATAAAATATTTCGCTCCTAAAAAAATTAAATTGCATCTTGTTTTGTTTTTGGCAAGTCCCAAAGACGCATTTTCGTAACACTAAAAAATGGCGACAAAAGAAGAATGGTTCTTTTTTTTTTGTTTCGTAAGCATTCTTTATTTTACGTTAAAATTTAAATGGGCCTTTCATGTTATACCATTAAATTTAGTAAAACTATTTCTCAGGCATTAGGTTTGAACTCTTATAAGAATATACCTATTTTTTTGTCTTTATTTACAAATATTTTTCCGATGTGTTCTGGATGTTCCTTCTCTAAAAAAAAAGAGATACCATTTTGTTTTCGTTAGCATAAGAAAGAAAACATTTAGTTTTCTTTTTTAAATTTAATCAGCCACAATAAAGATGGAACGTTACAATGCTACATGCTACATTAAAGACGTCTCCAGTGTAACTGAATGACTGTTCATATGGAAATCGCAGGGATTCGGCACATACAACAACGCCCCCTATAGTTCGTTGCGATCGCGAATTGAATTATTGTATTTAATAATCATTTTTTGAGCAAAACGACACGAGTTTTTAGGAAACACGAGCTGTCTAATGTTTGAAAAAAATAGATTTCCCATGTTTGCAGCTCTCAGGTTACGATTTCGCATTAAACGAATAGATTTTAAATAGTTTTGCAAAATCACTTTTTTACACAGAACGTTATTAGAACGTTAGAAAAAAACTTCGCAGTCTTCTAACCTTGTCAGTTAAGATTAAGAGAGAGTTATTTAAATTCATCGATAATGCTTTGATGGTGAATATATATATATATATATATATATATATATATATATATATATATATATATTGTTTTAAATTGTCCTAAGATTTTCAATTTAATCCATTTAAAAACAAATGTATTTTTAATTTTTATGTTTCAAATAAAAATTAAACTAGTACATATGAGAATTTTTTATTGTTCATAAAGTTCATAACTTTCCTAGTATGCTTCACAAAAGTAATTTTGTAAAACAAGAGTTATTATTGTTTTAGTAATTTTCTTGAACTAGAGTACATAATTCATAATGCTCTCAATTGTGATGCACACTACCAAAGAAATGAATGAAATATTTCCGTAATGAGATTAGATTATCATTTCTGAGAATTCTCTAAAAAATATCTTAATTAGATTTGTATGGAAAACATACATTATTCCAGAAGATTAAAAAAAGACAAAATTTGTTGACATACGTGTAACTCAGTGAAAAGGTTGATTATTCACTAAAAATAAAACAGAGTCTTGTTTGTTATTAATTTCATTAAGATAAAAACATTTCGCATTTATTACCGGGGTCTGATTTATAAGTATTAGCATATTCATTCCTTTTGTCAATTTTGAGGATAATTAACTTAAATGAGAAATTTAATGATTCATTTTTCGAAAATGCTTTGATGAGTTAATTTTCTTTCAATTTAAAGCGTTTTATTTAATAATTTAAAAGAATTTTAATAGAAATTTTAATAAAATTAGCGTTTTAAAATGAAATGCTAATATATTTGACGAAACTTAGTAACAACAATGAAAGATAAAAAAGGAATAACAGTCTCCAAAACAATTTGTAAAAGCATGTATAGCAAGATAAAAAACAAAATTTTATAGCAAAGTTTTTAAAGAAGTAATTAGTTCGAATTAATGCAAACATTTAAAATTTAACCTCATTAAAATAACTATGAGTTTGAATTTGAAGAATAATTTTTATTTATTTAATTTTTTTCTTAGTGTCATATATTTGATTCTTTTATCTATTTATTTTATCTATTATGTCTCCATGGTCTATTGTCTGTTTTATTCTTTTGTCTTTATCTTAGATCTTCATGGCTTATTATATATTTCTATTTTTGTATTTTAGATATTACGCAAGGTTTAGAAGGCAAAATAAAATCTACCCCAGATAACAGTAAAACCAATAAATTTTTATATTTTTAAATCCTAAGTAAAAAACTGACAGAATTTGCATTAATTAATTAAAATAATATTTTTAATAAACAGTAAAAAACCCCAAAACTACGATTCCAAGATTGAAGATTTATTATAATAGATTGGAATCGAAAATCAAAAGGTAGAAAATTCTAAAAATTAATAAATATAATTAATACATTACTAGTTAACTCAAGTTACTCTGCAGAAATAAATGTAAATTCTAGAGAATAAAAAAAACATTATATTTTTCAGAAAATTACTGTTTTAAAATAAATGCAGATTTTTCTTTTGTTACTCGTTACCCGTGATTTGCAAAAAATTCCCGTTTTTTTACAGACTTTTTCCTTATATTTGACGGTTTAAAGTTATTTTTTCACAAAACAATTTTTCTCTGTTTTTCACTCTAATCATAAACGAGACAGAGCATCCACCTTCCAATGAGGTGTTTTGTAATCAAATTCCGGGGTTGACTGGCCATGCAAATTCTGTTTTCTTCTCGACCCAACCCCTCAGTACTAACACTGATATTTAACAGTTTTTTGTTGTTGTTAAAATAAGGAAGTTTTTTGCTAAAATAGCTGTTTAAAAACAAGCAACCGTTTTTAAACAACATTATTTTCTGTAAAATAAACGGTTTTATACTGGCACACCAGCATACTGTTTAATTCTGTAAATTTAACAGGTTGTTTTACAGTGCAGCAACCGTTGCTAGCTACATCTCGATAATATTACGTACTGCTCCGTTTTCAGCAAAAGAATAAAATTCAAATATAAATATTTATTTTTTAAATTTAATATAACTCTTCAATATAAAAAACATATTAAAACCATATAATATCTAAAGTTTTTCTAATTAATCAGTCAAGTAAGTAAATTAATTTTTTGAATTTTTCTAAAGATTGAATTTCCCTAATTACTTTTTAAAAAAGTACTTTAATTAATTTCTTTCTTCTTTTTTTCTTCAATTTAAAATTAATAAAACGTATGAAATAAATATTAATCATTTTTTAAAAGTAATTATTTGCATTGTAGTCACTTAGATATTTATTAGGTAGTTGTAAACCTGAACAAAATTTAAATGCCCAACTGTTATTATAGGTTTTTGTTGAAATGAATGCTCGCATACTTATGAAAACACATATTCAGAAATTATTTCTCTAACAAATTACTTCACTTTTCGTGGACTCAAGCCGTATTTATCCGCTGTTTTGGCGTGCTTCTAAAAGAAAAAATCCTAATCTTCCTCCCGATTCTCTTCAACATTATGAACAAAAAGTTTTTTCCTAAATTTTCTTTCATGCAAAAACAATAATGTTGAACAATAATATTTGTAGCTGGTAATTCATTTCAGTTTGTGATATTAATTTTTTTTAAATCATTTTAACGGTCCCAAGTATTTTTTCATTCTTTTTAGTCTTAGTTTCTTTAAAGAAATATCTCAAGTTTTCTTTAAAGAAATATCTCAACATTTATGTTTTATGTTTTTGTATGCATTTACGGCCCTCAAAATGATTTATTTAAGTATGTGAGATATTTATAAAATTACAGCAAACTTCAAAAACAATTTATATAAAATTCTTTAAAAAAATATACTCATGAATTTAAAAAATATACTCATGAATTTATTTGAAATTTTAAGAATGAAAAATTTATTGGGATAGAATCAAAATATGTATTTAAATAAAATAAATATAAAAAAAACTATTTTCAGTCATAAGAAAATGATACATACCAGAAAACAAAGTATCTTAAAAACTGAACATCAGATTCGATGACGAAAGAAGTGCGTTGATACCATCTTATTAAGTATGAAAATTGAAAAATTGCAACATAAGTGACAAATTTACAACTCCGTCGTCTGCATTCTAATTTTGCGTGTCATTCTGCGACGTATTAGCAGTAAAATCAATAACCGAATAAAATCTGACTTTGGCAAATAAATAAAAACTCAATATAAAGTTTCCATGCCAAGGTTACATCGATTACTTTTTGGCAGAAGAAATTCTTACTCAATGACAGTTAAAGTGATAATTCTTACAAATGCTTGTAATATGCTTTAGGATTATTTCTAACTAAAAAAAATATTCTAAGTAAATTATTAAATGGAACAAAAAGTTTAAGTTGAATAATTTCTTTTGTCAAAATATATGTTTCATATACCCAGCTTTTAGATGGTATTAGCATGGAATTTTGTGTGATGCATAATTAAAAGTACTACGTGGCATTAATTTTAAGTTGGAGGTGAAATGTTTAAAACTATACATGTTCTATAACATTTTAGTATTTATAGGGAGTTTCATACACTGAGAAAAAGTATAGTCAAAACTACCAGAATATGGTAAAATTTAACTTTTTTCAGAGTCTATGGGAGTACCAAAATGTTCGGTAAAAGTTAGGGTGGGTCAGGAGATAGATCGCTTGCCTTCCAATGAAGTGACTTTGAATTGATAACCAACGATGCTTGATCAATATAAATTCAACATCCGGCTCACGACGACTACAATGCTGAAGTAAAATATCCTCAGTGATAGACGGATCATGGGGTGGAGTCCCATGCCAGGCTAACCGTAGAATGTTTTCGTGGTTTTCCTCTCCATGTTAAGCAATTGCGAGTTAGTTCAATAAAAAGTTCTTCATGAAGGCGAATTTCGAAGGCGAATAGTAAAATTAACTGAAAATAAATAAACATAATTTGATAATATGGGTAAAATTTGGAAAATGTGGTA
This sequence comes from Parasteatoda lunata, assembly GCA_949128135.1. Lineage (NCBI taxonomy): Eukaryota > Metazoa > Arthropoda > Arachnida > Araneae > Theridiidae > Parasteatoda > Parasteatoda lunata. The sequence goes on along the minus strand of OX421972.1, from coordinate 35,508,705 downwards.
AAATTTTTCAATTTTATTATGATACCTTAAAGCTTCTATAAAAATCATTTATTTCGTTGAATTTACTTTTAAATTTTATATTTCTTACTAAATATGTGATAATAGGTACTATAATTTTGAAAAAGCCGACCGGCCTGTGTAGGGGGCAGGGAACTGTCCTTGCATCCGAAAGGTTCTGGGTTCGAATCCCGGGCAAGGCATGGATGTTTCTTTCTCTCTATCTGTGTTCTATGTCCTTTCTCCTTTGTGTGTGAATGTGACCCGCCCTATAAACGGATTGTGGTAGTGTGACGTGGGCGACGCTGCTCCACCGCCGTGGCTTCACCATAGGTGCCCACTGGGTAACGAAAAGTGAGTTAGCAGTTCTGACACTTTCTGTGGCCAATGGACAATAGTTCCAAGTGCCCGCCATTAAAATAATAATAATAATAATTTTGAAAACTAGAATTTCTGGAAAGCTTTACCATTTGAGTGGAAAAATAACCAAAGAAATTTTTTAAATACCGTATATTTTGGGATTTATTAACCAGAATTATGATTAATTTTTACCAGTAAAGTCCACAGTACGATCATTTTAATTAGGTAAATTAAATTTTGTTATTAATTAATTTCATTAATTAATGATAATCAAATTTCATTAATTTAATGGATTCAATTTAATTTTTTAATTAGAATTTTTTTCGTGTAATAACCCTCCAAATATATAGTTTTTGAATAATTATCAAAATTGAAGACAAAAAATAGTTCAAATTAGCATATTTGATCTCAAATTAATATATGCAAGGAAAGTATAAAGCCGTTATGAAATCACTTATGATATGAATTGCTTAGGTATTAATTGGATCATTGCGAAACGTCGCGTATAATTTAAAAGAATTAGAATATCTGCCTTCAACTATTGAAGGAATAAAAAGATATCGTCAAGATTTAACTGACAGTCAAATAGATTTTAACGTTTCGAATTACAAGAAAAAACATGGTAATTTTTTTTTTTTTTTTTTTTTTTTTTAAAGGAATGTTATAAACACCTTCAGTTTTAAGTTCCCTCTCAGGAATAAACCTCTTACGATTGTGACGATTCTGAAATCCTTGAGCAGTATTTCATTACATTTGATAAATATTTCGGCACGAAATCACGTGATTTTTGACGAAATAGGAACCCTCAAATATATGATTAAAATGTTTCCTCAACTCGAAACCTCACCGTTAAATAGAATAAAGACTATACAATCGAAAATAAAGTAACAACTTAACAACTTAAACTCATCGGCTTGATAGGTGGTCAAGGAGGTCGGGGTTCAATTGCCACTTCGAGTATGGGCGTAATTTGTCTCCATGTAATGTTGTCCCTTCTATATGGTGCCCACAATAAAGTGATTATTAAAAAAGGTGAACACATTTGGCACTACGAGTGTTCCTCCCTTTTTTTTTGGAAAAAATATGATGACAGCCTATTTCTTTTAGATGGAATTCTTCTCATCGAAGAAATGAAAATAACAATTTCGTCATTTTGACAAAATGTTCACTCGGAGCATATACCAGGAAACAGCTTCGTCAGAAACGAAGAAAGTTTCGATATATTTGAGTATCGATTTTCGACAGTGTTGCTGCTATAAAAAAATATTTTGGTGTTTTGCAGAACTGTCTTCTATAAAGAGCGAAGGCTTTTTTTTTTTCATGTCTAATTTTTAATTTTTGTCTTCTAACGAGAAAACTTCCTTATTCCTTATTAAACCTTTATATTAGCGGTGGTTATTATGGAACTCGTGAAACTTGGAGTCAATTAGGACTATTTATTTAACAATTTAAGAAAATTAGGTGAATAACATTTTGAAAAAAAAAATCCTGAATCTAACCTTTTTTCAATCATCTAAATCATGAATAAAATATTAAAAATATACTATATAGAATAACTTCAAATTATCCGAAAAAATGTTTTTATTGTACTTCAAAACCTATGTGTTGCAACATTTAGTTAATTTTTTACGGTAACGTTTTGTTCAGTTAGAGTTCTAAGGAAGAGATTAACATTTGAGTTGATTAAACATTACTTAAATTGCAGAGTCTTAGTCCTCTGACGAAACATTATAATTTTTTTTAAATTTTATGTTAGAAACATTTAACAGTTTTATCCGTTCATAGAAAAACAGAAACAAATATGTTTTAATATATATTATGTTTAACACCGGATGAAACAAAATGAAAATAAAGATGATGTTATTTTGTATTGTTTCCAAATGATCATATAAGCAAAATAGCTTCCAAGAAATAAAATTTTCGAAAGACAATATTTTTCAAGGCAATTATAAATTGCCTTAAAATGCATATCGAAGTTTTTTTGAATTAATTTCTAAAATTGAGATAAGATGAAAGGCAAAAAAAATGGCATCTCAAACGAGGTCCTCCACCGTAAAAAGACGATTCCAAGCTATGCTATGAGTTTATTATTAAAGTCTGCCCATTAAAACCTTCTCTTCTCATAAAAATCATCGCTTTTCATAAAATAGTGATTAATAAAATAATGCGTTTGTTATAGCTTTACATAATTTAATTGTTAGATTAGGTTAAAACCAAACTAATATTCCCAAATTTAAACTATGATTATTTAAAATTTCTCATAATTCAATTCGAGTTCTGCTCCTTATGATAGTACACGTTTTTAACGTATTTTAACTGCTTCAAGGAAAATTTATGGCTATTTTAATATTAATAGAAAGTCCGACCACTGTCGAAGTTAAACAAACTAAAAGGTGAAAAATGTTAACAAATAAATGTTATAAAAATTATAAACAATAATAATTTTGTTTTTAATAATAACAAATAATCATAAATAAATAAATTAAAATTTTAAAATGTTTTTCTTGTTTGGTTAAAAAGGAGAAAACAGTTTAGTTTTTGTCACACACAGAGATATTGAATAAAATATGCAGAAGGCATCACTTTCTATATAATTTATGCCACCATATAAACTCATCTACCCCCTCCACGTTTTTTGAAAAGGATGCACTAATATATTTCGCTTTTGGTAAAAAAAATATCTCTTTTTTTTAAATTAACGTTAAAAATTATTTTTAAAATGTTGTTCATTTTATTATTTTAAATGAATTCAACGCAAGTACATGCGAATGAAAAAAAAATAATGGAAACAATTCTGATTTATTTAAACAATTACTTTTCTTATCCTAATTGTAAAAAACGAAAACTTATAAATAAACAAGACATTACGAACACAATTATTTTATTCTATTTATGAATTCAAAAAACAAATGTATGCATAATGAATCCAGTCATTAAAAGAAAAGAAGTTGTATGGAACAAGGAATTCGTATCATTTGAATCACATTTCGACACGCGCTCTTTTTTTTATTACTTTTTTATTTTTTATTTTTTACAAAACTTAATTGAGAAATGAGCAACTTCCTCTTCTGATAGGTTCTTTTTTGTCGAAACTTCTTTAAGTAAATGATTTAAACCTTTTAAGTGATTATGTATATCAGTAGACACGGCAATAGCTCATAAAAAGACATTTTCATCTCGCCTATTAAATCAATCCAGAGAGAAAGATGCAATTGCTTTTATTCGAGTTTTGTTCAATAAATGAATGATTAAAAAGGTGAAAAAAATTTCTTAAGCTATTGATTATATTTTATTATTTATGAATGCTTTTGGACCACAAACTTTAATTAATTTATTATTTTAAATATTTCTCAAAAAAAATATTTTGGCAATTATTTTATGCAAATGATAATTTAATTTTATTGCACATTAAAAATGTGTTCTGTTTTGATTATAGTGTTTCATCCCAAGAAATATTTTTCAACTGCACATGAAGTTAACAAATATTTCTTTACATATTTAGAAATACTTTTGGATATAGATAAATTTTGAATTAATTAGTTCCAGCATTTTTAATAATAAAAGATAGTAAATCTTAGTTTTAGACATTTTTAAACCAAATTAAAATTTGTATTGTTATATTATACCTTGGAAAAGTGTTTTTTTTAAGGTACATTTTTTTAGATTTGTTTTTTTTATAATGTATCACTTTTACTGCATATTTACAAATACTTTTGAATAGAGATCAATATTAAATTAATTAGTTTAAATATTTTTAGAATGAAATAGCTAATTTTAATTTTAGAGATTTAAAACTAAATTAAAGTTTGTAGCTTGGAAAAGTGCTTTTTCATGATAGTTTTTTTCTTCAATTTTTTTTCACGTAACGTATCAGAAAATTTTTTTTTAACTGCATATAAAGTGAACAATTATTTTTTTAATAATTAATAATACCTTTGGGTATGAATCAATATGAAATTAATTAGTTTAAGTAATTTTAATGACTGTTATGAAAATTTAACTAAAAATAGTTAATTTTAATTTTAGAGATTTAAAGCCATAATAGTGTTATTGTGCTAAGGAAAAAGGTAATTGGTTTCATAGTAGTTATGTTTACGTCAAATTTTGAGAAAAAAATTAATCACATCTGAAGTTATGACTTTTTTTACGAATACTTTTAGCTGACAATAATTATAAAGTCAATTAATCGAAATATTTATAAAAAAGTATAAATAACTACTTTTAATTTAGATTTTATTCCAAATTAAATTTCTTTAAATTGCTTAGACCTTGGAAAAGTGTGAATTTTTGTGTCTTTCATCCGTTCGAATAATCAAAAATTATTTTTCAATTAGTACAGATGCTTCACATTTATCAATATTTTTAGATAGCAAATATTAATAAATTAATTTGATGAAGAGTTATTTTTTTATAGTATTTTAAGGTGCAATTGAAATTTTACTAACTTCATTCCGAATCAATATTTAAGTACATTATTGTGTTGTATAACATTTGCCCACTAAAGATTTAACAATATGTCAAATAACTGGCAGAGGGATGCAGAGGGATATTTACCTTCTCTACACAGAAAAAAACAATTCTGAAAAAATTACTGTACTGTATAGAAGTGACATTTCTAATGAAAAAAAAAACATAATTCTGGTTTATAAAATGAAAAGAAAAACGATATATAAAACAGTCTTTTGGGGTTGCTACATAGCGTAACGGTTTCCCGCAAATTTTGGTTTTCATTTTTTTTATCTTAATACTACACATTTAGTAAATACAGGACTAAAACTTAAATTGAAAGGAATACATGGTTTTGATTCCATGCCCTAAGGTACAATAGTCAAAGTTATACCACATTTGCTAAATTTCATCACATTGCATTGTTAATATTTTATGGTTAATTTTACCAAAATCGTTACCAAAATCATTGCGCATTAATGCATTTTTGATCTTTAAAATGGCTCTCTGACTGCCATTTTATTAGCAAATAATGCTTTTGATAATTTAAGTAATAACTGGAAATAGTTGTCACTTTTCTAATCTGCAATCTATGCTTACAACAGGACCTTAAGCATGCTTACCAAAATGCAGAAAGGATTATTTATCAATCTTTAAACGAGTATCACTAGTAAACTATCTTTAAAGGAGCAACGAAAAAACATGGAGAGAATTGTAAATTTGTTTTTGTTTTTATTTTTTAATAAAATTTCCTCGAAATCGATAGTAAATTTTTTTTTTTTGTTTTTAGAAAATTTTGTAAAGTATTTTAAAATGTTTTAAGACATTGATAGTATTCAGAATTTGAAATTATTTACAGGAAAATTTATATCTATAACCTTGTCTTCAAGTATATGTAATTGAAAGCAGTATGCAAATTTATTTATAGATGTGACTTATGTTTTTATTATGAGTTATTATTTCTGGTGAGAGCTCCTATAAAAATCAATAAAAATTTTGGGTTTTATTTGAGCATTTTAAAAAATATATCATTCTACGTTAAATCACGAAAATTAACTTTTTTTCCCCTTTATATATATATATATATATATATATATATATATATATATATATATATATATATATATAGTGTGTGTGTGTGTGCTTCGAAAGATCTCAGAAAAATATCGTAATATTAAAAATATTCACTTTTCACCATTTAGCAGTCTTTGAGCTACATACTTCGTTAATTTTAAGAATCATTTCGTCATGAAATTACGTGGTCTCTGGCGAAACGGGAACTCTCAAATATATGATGAAAATGTTTCTTCAAATCGAAACCTCATCGAAATGCATTGTGAGGAACTAGAATGACGAAACGAGGTTGAAGACTAAACGATTGAAAACAAAATGACGACTTGAGCTGATCACCCAGTATGTTGGTCAAGGAAATGGCGTCGTACCAGGAAGATTCCAGATTCGAATTCCGCTTCGGGCATGGGTGTAATTTATCTCTCTGTTCTATCTGTCTTTTTTTCTGTTATTAAGGTCACAATGACCTAGCGATATAGAGCTCACGATAAAGTGGTTGCTATAAAAGTTAGATACATTAGACACTACAGGTTTCTTTCTTTCTTTCTTTCTTTTTTTTTTTTTTTTGAAAAATAAAATATAAGAACGAAATATTTCTTTAGTTGTGACGAAATTTATTTCTCCAAAGAAGAGAAAAGAATAGGTTTTTCGTCGCTTTGACGAAATGTTCGCTTAGGCCATAGAGCAAGAGACGGTTTTGTCAAAAATGAAGAAAGTTTCGTGAAGCTGAAGTATCTAATCCTTATAGTGTATGATATAAGATTATCTTTGGAATCCAGTATGTATCAAAAAATTACGAGTATACATTACGAATATATTTTATTATTAGATATGACACAAGTTTTAATCGGGTGTTCAGAGCCTGAGATTAAGAAAGGTCTATAAATGAAATTTTACGCAAATTTGCAGTGACATCAATTAATGCAACTTTCACACCTATTTTACAAGAATAAAAATTTCCCCTTTGTCGTAAACAGTGCAACTGTATAAAAATATATTGTTTTAAAATGGCAAAATGAGTCACATTTTATACCTGTTTGAATTAATTTCCTCTGTTCCTTAACAGTGCCTTAAAAAAATTTTTTTTAATAATAAACAATACAAATTGAGTTTTTTTTTTTAAATATATCCTCTATTTAATATATTAGTTGAGTTTATGAATTACGAAAAAAAAAAATGGTTGATGAAGCCTTTTTTTAGAAAAGGTTTTGGATAAATTTATTATACAAGATTTTAAACTTCAATTAAAAGAAAAAAGTTTTTTGCTAAAATTTTGAAGGTTTCTTTGTACATTACTTAAATTTATTTTGTAAAAAATTCCTTCGATAAATTAAAAAGAAATACCAGAGGAAACAATAATGGCATTTTCCTTTGCCCAAATTAACACAATAATTTATTCCTTTATCAAATATTCGTAAAGATTGCCCTGGAGTATTTTTCAATATTCATGATTGTCAAGCGTATAAAATAAAGTTAATTTTATATGTATTACTGTTATTTAAAAAAAGTACTTTATAGATTTTTTTCACGTATTTTTAAAATCATACTTTCTAATGAGTCCCCTATTTATTAAAAAAAAACTTTTATTCTTAAGGTAAAAAATTATTTCAGAAAAAAATATTAAAAGTAACATATTCTTATTAAAAATATCGGTGACATATTTAACAAAAATTAGTGCACTGAAGTTAAAAAAAAAACAAAATATTTTATAAAAATAATTAAAAAAAGCAATCTTAAAAAATAATCAATAGAAATATATCAAGTAAAAATACCAGTATATAAATATAAATACAAAAAAACAATACAGAAAATGTTTTAAAAAAAAGTCATCTTATCCCTAAACTTGATATTCAACGACATGATAAATACGTTTTTGCACTGAAAGCTTTATAAAACTTTAATAACTACTGGCATTTATTTGATTAAATACACAATTTTTGTTTGTAAAAAAATTAATAATATTTATTTTGTTTCATAAAATTTTGAAAAAGTTTAGAAAAAGTACGCATTCAGAAAAAGCACGATTACTTACTAAAATATGGTGAAATGTACCCCATTTCTGGCTCTATGAGAACAAAAACAGCTCGGTTATTTTTATCGAAGAGCTTTGGTAATGATTTTGGTAATTATAACAATAAAATGCAGTTTCATAATATGAGATGTGCTGCGGCAAAGTTTGGTAAATTTATCATGGTAAAAAAACCTTTAATTCGGTAAAATTTATTTTTCAGTTTTGTATTTTTTATTAAGTGAGTGGTAATAATGAACTATAATTTTAAAAAGTCAGAATTTTCAGTAACCCGTTTCTATATGAGCAGAAAAATTACCTTAATGCTTTAAATACCGTATAATTGGTTTCATTAACCGGAATTATGGTTTTGTTTTACAAGAAATGCCATTAACATACACTAAAGTAAAACTTTTAGAATTTTTATTAATAGATATGATGAAAATGTTCTCACATAGAAAGTTTCTTCTAAAACCTAATCACTACTATCATTTAATAAATAAAGTTTCTTTAAGTTAAAAAGAAACAATATTAGTTTTGATTCATAAAATGTTAAAATATTTTATCTTATCTTCTTCAGAATGAACGTTATGAGATGATGTACATTTTATTATGAAAGTTTCAGGAAAATATAAGAACTGCTGCCATTTAACAAATAAAGTATAAAATTTCCATATGTTAAAAAAAAATACAATATTAAATTTGATATTAAATTTATTATATTTTATTACTCTTTATTATTATATCTAATTATATTTTAAAGAATATAAATTTTTTGAACATTTTATGAAATGTTAAATTAATTTCAACTTTTATCGAGAATAGATATTATGAATACGGTTTTATTACGAAATTCTTACGAAGCTACTAACATTGAATAAATATAGAGTAGCATTTCCGCATGAAAAAAAAAAATTCTAATATTTATTTTGATACTGAAAATGTTAAAAAAGAACACCTTATCTTAAGAGGAGATTGTCTTAGAAACGCTTTAAATACAATCTGTTTAAATAAGCAGGAACTAAGTTTAACCAGGTTGTGAGCACTGTATACATTACTTTTCAAGTGTTTTCGCACTCACAAACGTGACGTTTCGAAAAATAAAGACGTAAAATCAGTCCCAATCGTAAGAATAGTTTATGTTTATATATATTATTTATTCTAAAGAAGTGTTATTATGAAATTGCAACTAAGAAATTTTGTATTTAATTTTGGTCGTAAAATTATTTTAAAAAGGAAATTTATTTGCATATTTTTCATTCTCACTATGAAGAATTTTAATATGTTTTTTTTATTTGCTAAATAGAGTTATTGAATTAAATTTAAAAAACTTGATGAATTGATTCAAATATATACTTTTTATAAATTATCTTCATTATTCTTTTTTAAATAGTAGATTTAATTATATTTAGTCTATATTGATTTATAAAATAAGAGAATTTTTTATAAAATAAAGCCTTCAAATAGATATAAAAGTAAAAATATACTATTATTTTTGTCAGATCTAACACAAAAAGCTTAAAGTACATTACTTTCAAAAGACGTGGGTAGTTTTTGCTAGTGGTTAGAAGTTTATGTCGTAAATGATGCGCCATATTTTTTTCCCCTTTCAAATCTAAAACATTCCTGTTTTTAGTTTATTTTAAGAATGTAAACTTTAATTGTTTCTTTTTTTATTACCACTGGAACACGGACGGAATAAAAAAATTGGTAAACAGTTATTGAATCTCTATTTATTAACACCTAGCAATCATCCGCAAAGCTAATTCGTAGACAATTAAATTGATATTTGTTTTTTTAATTCTGATTTGTTACCCTTCCCAATGATTTTATGTTATTAGATTAAGTAAACACACTTTTAGAAGTTCAACTCATGAAAATAAAGAATTAATTATTCTGAATAGCTTTGCACTGGCTGATCAAGTTTTAGAATCTACAGATGATTCTGCATGGAGATACAAATTCTGGTAAAACTACCGCATTGTTAATATTTCTGGTAAAAATAAATAAATAAATAAAAGCATAATTCTGGTAAATAAAACTAAAATATATACGCTATTAAAACCATTCATCTGGTGATTTCTCATTTGATATCGAAACAGTTTACTAGAAATTACGGTTTACAAAGTTTTAGTTCTTATTACCATACATTTAGTAAAAAATACACATTTAAAAAGCAAATATAACTTAATAAATGGTTTATATGCCTTACTCTAAGGTTCGTGATAAAAATACCAAATTGGTTATATTTTACGAATTTTATCTCACAACATTAAACTTCATTTTACTCTCAATTTTACTCTTAACCTAAGAGTTTTGATAAAAATTACCGAACTTCTTAGTGTTTCCAAAGAGAATTCACCATTATCTGGTAGTATTGCCATACTCTTTTGTAAGAGTAAGTGATATTATTTTAAACAAATTCATTTGTTTTAAAAATGATGTTATTTAATTAATTTGAAAACAAACATACTATTTCTATAATAATACTAATAAAAGTATTACGTCTAACTTAATCTAGTTTATATCTCCTCCAATTTTAAAGAAATTATATTCATTTTTCAAATTCATTTTTTATATTGGTCTTAAAATGTGATGCAAGAATTCCTATAATAAATAATTTTTGTATAACCATAATAAATTTATAGTTATTAATTTGCAGGTTAAACTATAATGAATTATATTATAAAACGGCTATCTTTAAAAATGTTATAAGAAGTTCTTGTAACACATTTTAAGATAAACTTCACAAAAAATTATCAGTATGTCCAGAAAAATGGCAGAGACTACATAAACTCGATTTCTATAAGTTACACTCAAAATTATATTTATTACTTCTTCACACATCACCCATAGAAAATTTGGTGTCTTTTAAATTTTTTTTTAAAATTATTTTATTTTATAAGTTTTCGTATTAGGATTCTTAATTTTTTGACAAAAAAATGCATCTCATTTTTTCCCAAGCAATACCTTTTAAATTCTCAACTATAAGCAAACTAAATATGTAGTATCAGATAACTTAAGAAATAATGATTCGGTGACGTAACACTGATCAACGTGTCATTCACGTTGATAATTGAACATGTAAAAATAAATTAAACATTAAAAAAAGTGCGATAAAATATTTAGCTGAATCGTTAGCTGTTTTATTCATAACAATGGCTAATGCGAAAATCATTTTTTTCAATATATCACCAAAATGCTATAATTAAAATATTTTAACGAGTTTTGAATCCGAGGCAAAATGTTTTCCTTGTAGTGTGTGAATTTTTGTACCCCAGTGTTAATGGTTTTGGGGTTATAAGAGATTCAAAATAAAAGGAAAAGTTGAAAAAAGAAAACGCACGAAAATTGGTATTAAACACAAAGCTCAATCTGTATGCGAGTGCCCGAATGAAATTAAAGACTGATTTGAGGCGTCTTTCTATTTGTTGGCCTCCTGTCTTATCAGAACTGGTCAAAAGTATTGAAAGTCTTGCTGCCTTGCGGAATCTTGTTTTTAATTTAAATTTGTAAATTTTTCTTCTTTTGTTTTCTACTTACAACTGTAAGCCTCATGTTATACTTTGTGGTGCATGAGGAGTTTTAAGTCGTTTAATAAAAAATAAAAAATAAAAAAAAAATAAAAAAAAAAAAAACACAAAGCTCTTGTTGAATTTTATCAAGGATTGTTAAAAAAATTTCTTAATTTTGATTTACCATTAATTATATTTAGTTTAAAAATAGCTATATAAACTATTCTTGTATCGACGAAAAATCGATTAAGCAAGTCTGTCAATTTCTGATCAATTTCTGATTTGACAATTTTAATTGGTCAAAAAAATTTGAATTGACGGAGGAAATGGTTGAAATTCTTATATGACCATAGCACATGAGGATCAGGTACTCTAGTTAGTTGGAAATCGGTATAAAATTTTTATTGATTATGAATTCTCTATGGCGGTAAAATGATGATAAATTATTTTTGTGGTAATAGTAATCAGAAAATGATTGAAAGTTACATTCTCTTCAATTTTAGAGTGTAATTGCTCCTGTAAATAAGACCATAAGGTATTTTAGTCAGTAGTGAACGACAGTTTAGAAAAATATTACACGAGTTTGTAGTATATTTAATTATTCTAGTCAAACCATAATTATACATAAAATACATATTTGTATCTTCACAATCTGAATGACAATTCTTATCTCTTGCAAGGGAAAACGATTCCAATTAACTTAAATTAGTTAGGTGATGCCTAAAACTAATAATGAGCTAATAAAGCTAATAATAAGTTTAAAGCTAATAATGGACGTTTTTCAAATTTTCATACAGGCATTTGAGCAAAAGTAAAAAACAAAGGAACAGTCACATCTTGCCTCATTTATCTAAGAGTTTTGAAACAAAATTTTAAGTAAAAAACAAATTTCTAATAAATTGAGATACCTAGTGTAGCCTTATCATATTTCCTCGATTTTCTTTTAATTTCGAGAAATCGGTTTTGCAAAATAGATTTCTTTCCATCTTAAGCTTGTAAAAGCTTCTAAAGTAAAAATATTATAGTATTTTTTTGCATTTTGTAGTTTGTACGAGACAACTAAAGTTCGAATAATAGTGGGTTTCTATTAGTTGCAATATGGATCACGTACAACCGAGTTTATAGTTTCTTACACCCTCGAGAAAAGAAAATAATATTTTCTTGTGGTAGATTTGTTGTAAAAAATGGATTATTTCTAATTTTTAAAAAATAAAAATTATATAGGTTGGTTTCCGACATTTAAAATTAATAAAATTGTGAAAAAATGGTTTCTTGGTGCAAAAAGAACGAAGAACGCATCGCCCCTGACTTCACTTCACTATTAACGCCAAAACCTCAAATCTGGGATACTATTCTAGACACAGAACAGCCTTAAGTCCTCGGGTTGAGGATACAGTTGTGAAAAAAGAATCTTAGTTACAAAGTAGGAGAAATTTAAGGCAGTAAAGTGACGTATAATTCTTGCTTAAATATACTCGATGGAAAGAATTCATATTACATCCGCATACATGCATGTGAAAGAATTGCTCTATCGCTCAATCAACAGCTTTTCGTTTCTACTGATGCATCTAAAAATTGAAAAAAATCAGATTCGAAGACAGACTTCGTTTCTGCTTTGCTTTATGAATATACCAATGTCTGAAAGGAAATTTATCGATTTTATTTGCTTTATGTTCTGTTTTATAACCACGTACATACAAGCCTTTTATATCATAAAGATAATTATTTTTTTAAGAATATTTTGATGTAATATTTTACTTAAGATTTGAAATAAAACTTCTTCTTCAAGTACGAATTATATTTAAATAAACATTTTTTACAAAAAAAAAATTCTATGACTTAGACAATTGAATAGAGGTTGTTATTTTTGAATATTTTTCTCATCAAATTGCTATCTATGAATTAATTTAGATGAGTCACTTGGTATTTAAAAATTAAATTATTTTTCGCAATTATAGCTGCATCATCATATTTAATAAGGGATACTCATGCTAACAGTTCTTGTAAATAGATTACCAATTTATGTTAGAATTTTGTTCCCTTACATATTTCTTATTCATACAGTTGATCATAATTTTTGCGACAGTTTTAAATATTACTTGTCATATGTTTCTCAAAATCATTATAAAAGTCATACCTAAGACTCAAAAATTAAAATTGATTTCTTTATTTCTTGAATTTTAATTTCTCATACTTCATAAAATATATAATATAAAACACTTCAAAAAAGACAGTCGTAAATATGTATGTTTCGGTACAAGGAGCTAGAATAAGTGTTATTATTTTTTACCCATTTAAAAATTGTGTGTGTTCTATTTTTCTCATGACCACGCACTTTTTGACTAGATGAACTTCAACATAGTAATCACAAATAAAGAGTTTTGAGCTTCATAACAACAAACAGAAACATATATATATATATATATATATATATATATATATATATATATATAATATCACTTCATCCCTTCAGTGGGTCGATAAATGAGTACCAAGCATACTTGGGAGCTAAACACTGGGGATTTCGCGTTCGGCTGACCACCTCGCCGGAACATCTGCTTCTGCACAAGAGCTCAAGGTCAAGAGAACTGAGATGATCACAGCAGGCCTTGGCCATCTAAGGGCTGTCGCGTCACTGAGTTTTAGTTTGTATAATATTATAAAAACTATTGAAACTATAAAAACTATTTTGCTTTTTAACATGTCAGTTCACCTCTGCCATTTGAAATAAATAAATAAATATTATGAAAAAAGCAGGTGATAACTTTGGATCTTTTGGGAGATTGCTGTTTTCCGAAATTGAGTTTTCTCCTTTTAATTTCACCATCGTTCATTTTTACTGTTTTTACGTAATATTAATTTAAAGTATCTTTATGTTTTTTTTTATAATTAACTTACTCATAATTAGTGTCTCGGCAGTGATTTTATCTAAGCATAGGAATACTTGAAGAAGAAAAAGTGAATTACAAGAAGCGTATACTGGCCTAGATTGAAAACCAGTCCAACCCATCGGAAGATAAGAGAACAAATATGAATTTATGCAGTTTTTGAAACTCATGAAAAGTGGCGTTTAAAAAAAAAATTTTTTTACCAATGGGTAACCAGTAATCTGAAAAATGCGATAATATTTCTCTCTCTTTTTCTAGATTTCATGATACTATTTTTCATTAATTTCCCTAATAACTTTGAAACTTTTTGAGAAATCAAATTCACATTGGGAAATTTTTATATCCTGATATTAAAAAGTTTTCTTCAGCAAATCGTTATTTAAAACAAATTAATTTAGGCTCTTCCATCATACGAAATTACACATTTGAGTAAACAATATGCTTTTCTTATAATTGTTGTGAACTCTTATAAATATGCAAATATTGGGAGTTATTGATTCAAATTTTAGAATTTCATCAACATGGAAATATATATCGTAATAACTGATTTTTTTAAAATAATAATAATGTTTTTTTAACATTCTTATGTAAGGTCATAACGGAAAAATAGGAGGTTCGACCAATCTTATTTCTTTTCGGTTTAATTTTGTTTATCTGTACAGTACATATAAAAAAATATTCTGTTATTTATTTAGATAAAGAAACCAGAATATTATAAACCTGTTTTTTTTTTTGCTTTATTTTTAGTGGGATACTTTTGATTTAAGGAAAATTTATGTAGGGTTGCCTGTTATGGTTTTTGTTTGCGAATTCTGTCAAAGAGAAAATTAAAAGGATGAAAAAAATGAAAAAAACGAAAGACAAGTAACATTAAGAAGACCAATAAATGAACTCAAAAGCAAATTATAGAGAAAACTCAAATAATTTAGTATGCTATTAGTATTCTGAGTTGATTAAACAATTTTTTAACAATTTGTTATTTATCAGTTGTAAGTAAATATTTGATATTTTTTCCACCTAACTATTGCTTAAAATATTTCCATATCTGATTATTGTTGCGTAATTTTTAACAACTCCAGTTTGTTAAATTTTTCTTATTTTAGTCAAATTACTCTCAAGTATCTTGATTTTACACTCTTGGAAAACAATTTATAAAAGGCTGGGTTGTAGTTAAAGTATAATAACATTAAATTTGTAAATTAAGTAAAGACTAATGATATAAACACTTCAGAAAAATATTTTGAGTCAAATCTCTCATAATTTCCCTGCATATTTAATATATATAAGCTAAAAATGTAGAGAAAAAATGGAAAATAATAAAGTTTAATGAAATGAGAAGAAGAAAAATTATTAACATACAATAGTTTTAAAAAATATTAATAAAAATAAAACGAATATACATTAAAAAGACGGAAAACAAAAAATGAAAATATATAATCTCTACATCAACTCACACGATTATATCTTCAAAAAGGAGTGCTTTCTAATATTGTATGAATACAGCCAAAGCAAAATATATCAATACAATAGAGTGAGGAGCATTCTAAAAATTGATACAAAATGTAACACATTAAGTAAAAAATATACACGCAAAAATCAGAAAATAAAATTTGCAGAAAAAAATAGTGCAAAACACAAAACGAAATCTATAAAGCGAGTAACGAACTCAAATGAACTTCCTTATATCGGAATTTTATCTCGGAATCTTCCTTATATCGGAATATCGGAATCTTTCAAGAATGATTCTTGCGGCAGTACTGAAGCGTGTTTGATTTTATTAATCAAGGACTGGCCCGAAAATGAATGTAGAGAAGGTAATAATTCTATACTGGATAATTTAAAAAAAAAGTTTATAATTTATAAGGTTGATATTTAACTATGCGATTTTCATGATTTAAGAAAATCAACATTCATTTTTTAAAGAGAGAGAGAGAGAAACATGCTTTGCCAGTTTGATCAAATTGGATTCGCACATGGTAAAAATATAAATTAACAAAGAAGTTTTTTAGTAAATTTATTAATATTAACATACAATTAACTCATGT
The DNA here is from genome assembly GCA_949128135.1 of Parasteatoda lunata. Taxonomy (NCBI): domain Eukaryota; kingdom Metazoa; phylum Arthropoda; class Arachnida; order Araneae; family Theridiidae; genus Parasteatoda; species Parasteatoda lunata. The sequence continues at coordinate 35,492,375 of OX421972.1, read as the reverse complement.
AGAATTTAATTGCTATAGTTTATTATAGTTATCTATTGTTTATAATTGAATTGGATATAATCATGTGAGCTGATGAAGAGATGATATTAGAAATCTCCTAATTTAATATGTATTTTTAAAATTTTCTGAAAATGTTTTATGTTAATAATTTTTTCTCTTCTCGTATCATTAATCTTTATTATTTCCAGTGTTTTCTTTATATATATATATATATATATATATATATATATATATATATATATATATATATATATATATATATATATATATATATATATATATATATATATATATATATATATATATATATATATATATATATATATATATATATATATATATATATATATATATATGTACGTTTGTGTGAAGTACATACAAACAACTGCTTTTTTTCTAAAAAGAGCTTTGAAAATGAATTTAATAGATTTTATAGATCCTAAAAAATTTAAAAATTTTAACAAATATTTTTACAAAAAAAATAAATATTAATTTGATAATATCAATCCAGAGTCTAATAAAACAAATCAATGAAAAGCTGACATGTAAAAAAAATAATACCACACCAAATAAACAAACAAATTCTTATCTTGAAGTTTTTTAACTCAATAAGCAGTTATATTATGAAAACTGAACCTTGGAAATAAAATTCAGCTCTTCTTTTTTTAAACAAAATGCAAATACTACGCCTACATAATTTGTCTAATGAAATGACAAATATATGAAAAAATAAAAGTTCGTGATCAATCTTTGCTCTCGACAAAATAATGATGACACATGGAAATTTTCAAAAAAAGTAATGAATCATTCTTCAACACCTGTGAATTTTGATTTCAAAACTAGTTTCTGAGATAATTTTAAAAAGGTCAAAATAGAATAAGCAAAGATATAAACACATTTCAAACAGAAATAGTTCTCACTATTTTTAATAAATTAAATAAATTAAAATTCTGTTGGATAGCAAAGCAGATGTTAGCGTAATGTTTACTCTTGTTTTTTTTCCATAAGTATTTTAAATGCTATTTGAGTCAAGGATGATCGTGATTGCAAACTGGTAAACAAAGGATCGATTCAAAGGTCATCGTAATAGAAAAACAAAAGTAAATCATTGCTTTACCTTAAGTAAAGTAAATTCTCTGAGGTGGAAAAAATATTTGCCATCGTACTGAAATGCTCATTATTATTACATAAAAAATAAAGATTTAATGTAATTAAAATAACCAAATGATTTTAATTATATAGGGGGTAAATATAGGAAAGACTCTAAATAGGAAAAAGAGTATTTTGTTTATTTGATAAATAATTGCCTAATATATATATATATATATATATATATATATATATACACTGAGTGGCCAAATTATTATGACCACCCCTTAAGTACGCTGTTGGCCTATACCCTATACGGCAAAATGATGTGCGTCGAACAGTCCGTTCAGAGACGTTCACAGTTGCTCCTTGATTAAGATCACTTGGAGTTTGTCGCACTGTTGCTCTCCTGTTGCGCTGCACAACCCTGGCCAGCCTTCTCTCTGATAGAGCATTCAGTACCCTGTGACGATGAGATGGTCTGACGTTGAGACCCGGTTTTTTGCTTGATTGTCCATTCTTTGTACACATTAACAACTGCTGCTCTAGAATACTTCCCAAGTGTAGCCGTTTTGCTGATACTCGTTCCGACACATCTCGCACCCACAATCATTCCACGATGAAATTCAGTTAAATCACTTTTCTTTCCCATATCTGAGCAAGCAACACAGTATAACTGATGATGACTGACTTGTACAGCATTCCCGTGTTATAGTTATCTTGCCCTCTAGCGGCAGCGCTGTGACGCAATAACTCATTTGCATAAAACTCTGAGGTGGTCATAACTAAGATAATGATGGAAATTTATTGCTAAATGAATTTCACAACAACAAAACATAAAATAACTTTAAGTATAGAGTGTATTTATAAAGAATAAATTTATAAAGAGTATATTTATAAAGAATATATTTAAAAGGTCCAGACCTTTGATGTGATCTTAAGATCCATGGACACGAAAACAACAACATAAGGAGTATATTTATAAAGAGTATATATCTAACGAGAATATTTATAAAGAGTATATAGAATTTCATAAAACTTAGTAAGGAGAACATAAAACTTTAAGTAAGGAGTCTATTTAAAATATATTAGAATTATGTATCTGTATTCTAAAATTGTAATTGATTTTAAATCAAGACCGTTTAAGTTCGAATAATATCTGCTGTAGCTCATGTATGGTGGTTAAGCAACAACACTAAAATTTTTATCAAGTTACACTAACTGTAACGATGATTTAACTTTTTTTCCCTTTACATTTATTTCAAAAATTCTTAACAAATTTAAAAATCTTTGGAAAGAGCTTTACTCAGTGCAATTGACTCTACGTAAAAAATATTCCAGATTTTTTCTTAAAAATTGTTTTAAATGCCATAAAGTTATTGAAAATTTGCTTGAAGAAATCCTACCTAAAGGCATTTTAGAATCACTTAAAAAGAATTATAAAGAGAAGGAAAATCTTACCCGCAAAATGTTTAAAAATATCTGGAATTGAATGAGGTTTTAAAAAATGTATTCTTCCACTTGTACTTGTGTGTTATTTTAAATTTACATGATAACCATTTTATACAACAGTTTGATCAACAGTTTGATCCAAAACCGAACAATGTTAACATGCAATGCAAAATGATGACAAAAAAAAATGAATCGTGAAATTAGATATCAAATGCTGGTCATCAGTGTCAAAATTTTTAACATCAATATATTGACTGACAGTCATAAAGACATTTGATTTATTCACTTTATTTGATTCACTAAACTTGATTTCTAATAACTTCCATGTACCAGTGTACGTGGTAAATATAAGCATTATATTATATTTAAATTTAGTTGATGTGCATTTATATTGGACAACTAATTAGTTTCCTTTTAAAATAAAATGAAATAAAATAAAATAAAATAAATGATTTTAAGTCATTTGATTACTTTTAAAGCGTCTTGGTCACATTTCATTACGCTTTTCTCATCATTTTCTTTCAAGTTTAAAATGTCATTGCAACCCCCCCCCCTGTAATGGACAAAGTTAACTCTATATTTTTTAATTAAATGGTTATAAAAATATAGTACATACCCCTAAGTTAATTATTCTTGCTTTATATCGTATCGTTAATTCTTATGTGTGTCATATCTTAGTCTAATTATGAATTTTAGTACTACTGAATGGCGGTGGGAACTTCAGTGTAAAAGAATATTCTATGTGTTTTTTCTACACCAAGAACTGTACTTGGTTTTTGTATAGTAAAACAACACTTTGTAAAAGAGTTGCTGCTATTTTTGATGTTCAGATACACGAACAGTTTTTACAACGTTGTCCAAACTTATATATTTTTTAAATTTAAGAAAATTAAATTTAAGAACAATTTGTTAGAAATATTGAAATTTTGCAAACACAAATAATAATTTATAAAATTCATCATTACGGTTTTAAAATATAGATAGATATAACTGTAGTTTTTGCTTACATTTTTAAAAATAATTCTTTCTCAGGGCATTATATTTTGCATTTCTTTTTTCAGAGGTATTCAATTCCACGGACATCCTCACAACCCATCTTTACAGCTATCTTTCATCTTCTCAACATATCTTTATACCAAATCTAAATCTAAACAGTAGAAATGTTATTTTTCACACATATTATTCAGTGTATTGGTTGTTTCTCCAATAATTATTTCAATTGACAAGATATTAATATACTGATCATTCCTTTTTAGGCACGTTATTCTACTGCATTCATTGCATGCATTTAAAAATCTTAATCACAATTCCGAATGAATTTCCATAAGCCATCATTCGGAAACTTAATCGGAGTCCTTTTAATTTTTTTTTATTTATTTAAAACCAGCATTTTTAAAAATTTATACTTAATTGTTCAACTAATAAAATATGGACACAAATTACCTTACACTTGCATTTCTAGTTCCAAAAATAATTAGCAATAGCGTTCATATTTTGGATACTCTCTTATAAATTAGCATTATTAAAATGATTTAAAAATGTGCATACCACAATAAGATCTGCAACTTGCTTTTTTTTCAAATTAATTATTTTTAATTTTGAAACTAGACACAAACATTATTTCTATTAAAATTATTAAACTATCTCCATGTGAGATACTTATGTTATATTTAAATAACATCTTAATTACTACATTCTGATTGCATTTAAGCTATTATAAACAAAGATGTTTAATGAATATTTCGCTTTAAGTAGCAGTTAAATTGACTCAATAATGCCGATATTAATATAACCGAAACATTCTTATAAATCATTCACTTATGTCTGAAATTGAGTGATATATTTTACCATTGTCTGGTGACTGTTTAAACAGAATGGAAGTGTGAACCGGACAGCATAAATCACTATTTAGCCGATGGGATACTAAATCAATACTGGTGTGAATTCAATGTCACGGTTTAAGTTCACGAGCACTTTATTTGTAATTTATCGAGCATGTATTGTTATTGTAAATCAAAAAAAGAAGACCTTAGAGTTATACTTTTTTTCATCTTTTTTATGGTGATAAGTTTTATTTTCTAAACAAATTTGTAAAAAATCGCATAAAGCATTTTGTCAACAAGATATACCGTTTGAATTAGTTTCAGTTATATTATGAATCAAATATATTTGCGTATTCGACACAGTTCATGTATATATTGGATGTTGATAAATATATATCAAACTATTCATTTATAATAGCTCATGTTCAGTATGTTTTAGCTTTAATTCTGAAACATAATATATTAGTATTTATTTACAAGTATAGTAAACTAATTCCACAGATACTCTTCATGGTTATTTCTGAACTTATTTGTATCTTAATTTCTAAGCATAACTTTTTAATATCCTATTAACTATTGGTTTCAGCATTTCTTAAAATTTCTTCACTTACATAAATATATACTTAGAATACAAATATTTCTGCCCATGTTAAAAGATCGTATGGTCTACCAACGCCACGAAAACAAAACGTAATTTTCAAAACAAAATGATTAATTTTTAAGAAGTTATTTTCCTTCATAGTTGCCACTATCGTTCAGACAGTTGTCATAGCAAAAATACAACTTTCTTATATCCTCGACAAAGAAAGATGCCGCATTAGAAGAAGCTATAATTTAAGCAATTTGTAAAATTTTCTTGCAAAATAGTTTTTAGGATTTATAGAAAATAATCTCAAATCATTCTCATTGAGAAGCGTTTTTTTTTCACGAATATGCTCGTTCATTTTTGCTACCAAATCAACGTTAATAACAGAAGACTGATCGTGCTTTTTCATGAGCATTTGTGAGTCCATCATTGTGAGTCCATCATCTATTTGCCATATATCTCAAAAGGTTGATAATGATTTTCAACTGACTTAACATTATTTGCTTTACAGAACACATTTCACAGCCAGCAGTATCGGCAATCATCTTAAATATTTTGAAATCTAACTAACATATGTAAGCATATCAAAAAACATCTTTAGTGGACAAAAAACCAGGAACATGCGCATGTAAAGAACTGCAACTTTACCGCTGGAAAAATATCTAACATCATCATTTACCATATAGCCTTATAAAGGAAAGTAGGAAAAGCGCACAGAAAATTGCATATTAATACCTAATCAGTACGCATAAGAGTATTTAAACTATATGAAAAGTCAACATATGGATGTGCCTAGAACAAAACAATGCAATTATATAACGTTTTCTTCGAAAAAGTAAGTGTAATGTGAACATTTATCGTCAATTCTGCAGAAATTTATAGAGAACACTGTATTTAGCACAGATGTGAGTGGACTTCAATTTCAGACCTTTTAATACGAAAAAAAACATGTTTTTTAATGAATTCAATATTTAGCAATGGGTAACACCTTGCCCGATAATAACCTTTTCTCGCTAAAATCTTACTACAGTAAAACCTCTTTTTGTGCGGTGGATAGGGACCGCATAAAAGAAATCGCACAAAAAAAATTTCTAAAATTTTATAAATTCTTACTTGAAATAAACAAGTTTGTACGATTTACTACCGAAAACTTTTTTTATACGGTTGATAGGGACCACATAAGAAAAGTCGGACTTATAAAATACATTATTGATTTATGAAATAGATGAGAGAATGCTTTCAACTGAATGAAATAATTAAATTAGACCTAAAGAAATTGTAAAAATATTTAATTCTTCATTGTACATATACCTGGGGAAGTTTTCGAATTATACATTAAATAGTGGAATTGTCTGCCTTTTTACTTTCTTTTGGCTATAATTATTCATTTTAAGGGAGTACTTACGTCTAAAAATAAAATTAAAATCATGAAAACTACATATAAATAGAAACAAAAGTAACTAATTTATTTATCTTTAATCTCACTATAAAATGAATCCTTAATCACGTGAATCGTGTATAAAACTCTGAATACGAAGCGTATACTGTTCTCGCGTCGAGCGACAATATGTACGTAACTGACTCTGCCTTGTCTCTGCCATTTATTTTAAACAATCTCCTGATTGTTTAAAATAAATGAACAGAGCATCGCGAAGTCCAGATACATCGTTGTCAAGGAGTCCACGTAATCAGAGTTCGTCCACAACATGTATATGTACATTGATAGTAAACATAAACTGGTGCTAACGCCACTAAGATTCATTTACCGCATAAAAAAATCGCACAAAAAAATCGCACAAAAATAAAATCGCTCAAAACCAACCGCACAAAAACAAAATCGCATAAAAAAGGACCGCACAAAAAGAGGTTTTACTGTACTGTGCACTATGTCTGTTCTAGGCGCATCTGCCATTTTCAAGATTTATTTTCAATTTGTATGTTGTCATGTTTGCTTGCCTAATAAGAAATATGCAATATGAACGCACTCTTCGAAACTTCTTTATTACTTTCAAAGATAATGCTGATTTCATCATTGTATTTCTGCTTCCTATCAAACGGGGTTCGTTTTTATTTTTAAAAAACCCTTATTCTAACAGCAAATTGCCTTCACATTGTAGGAAAAAGATTAAATGACTTATTTTACTGTGATTCAAATAGAAAAAAAGATATCATTTTGTGCTAGGGCTAAGAATCTAACTTTATACAATTAAAAACGCAGGCATTAAAATGGGACACAACTAGTTATGAAGCAGACATATTGCATACTAGTTTTTCAACCTCAAGCCGATTAAATGTACTTGATCGATATACGAAATTCAACAACTCTAAAGTTATTGAAGAAAAAAAACCTTTACGCACTATTAAAGAAATAGAAAACAATTTTTACCGATTTGAAAATTTATCTTGTTTAATCCAATTACAAATTCGTCCTAGAAAATTTCATCTGAATTTTCAAATTATGTCTTTCTAATCGCAACACTTTTTATAGACTTGTAAAGTAATTCTTAAATAAATAGAGATAATATCTAGATATTCTTTTTGTGTTTAAAAATTATTTCAATATTTTTTCCAAAAATATTACACTAATCTTCTTATCTCAATTTTTATTTCATAAAGCTAACATAGAGGTTATTATTGTAGTTTCCTCAGGAGGAATTTTTGAATTGTTTAAATGTCGTGGTATTGCTCATGTGGTTAATGCTCACGTGGAAGTTCTGGTTTTGCGTAGATTTTTATATTAAATTTTAGCTGCAATCAACCCGTTAAGTCTTTTGGCCATGTGGAATCCGTTGAATTTATAGACTTAGGCTTAATTATAAAAAATTAAGTGTTTTCTATGTAAGAATCAAGTTTGAAAATTTAAATGCGACTATTCTTATTTGAATTTGTAATCTGTTTTAAATTAATGTAAGGGCATTAACTTTTTTTTATCAAAGCAGTTTTTGCCAAATATTGCTTTTGGGGGCGGGATAGCATGGTTGGTAAGACACTGGGCCCATGTCCAAAAGATCGTGGGTTCGATCCCCGCCAGCCGAAGACTTCCCGGGTAGTAAAGGTGACTGATGCATGCTAAATCTGGCGAGTCACAAAGTCCTCTGTGTTCCCATAACAAATCGCACCTCTGGGGGTACTAATCCAGTAGTTTCCTTGTCTTCTGGATTGGTTCAAAATTACAAGGCTACGGAGTTGAACATGAGTAGTCGTAAGCCCAAAATTGGGGTGGCTGTTCAAGGACGATTATAAAATAAAAACATTGCTTTTAGTTTCTTTACAGAAAATTATCACCATAGTTTAAAGTGCTATTTTTTGCTATCTATTGTATCAATATTTCTATTCGAAGTACTCCAAATATTTTTAAATATATCTTCCTGAAACAAAACCAACCAAATCTATTTTCATAACAATGTGTTAAATCTTTTATAATTTACGACGGAACTTGCACTCTTTTTATCTCTCTCTCTGCTGCATATGTATATATATATATATATATATATATATATATATATATATATATATATATATATATATATATATATATATATATATATATATATATATATATATATATTAATAAATTTTGAAATTGTTGTTACATTTTTATTGCGCTTATAAATTATTGAGTATCCATTTGGGCTATTTAAGGTCATTTTATGTAAGTTTTATTCATTTTACGAGCGCTATAGATAACGGGGTTAATGCGCAAAAGTAACGGGCTATTACCCTATATATGATAAGGAAACCCTGTAGCACACAATGCAAATAGTTTGAAGCTTAATTTGTTGACGTTCCTAGTTTCTTATTCTTCACCACAGACAGTTTAGAGATGTTCTATAAAAATACACTTGGTTCTGTTTGCCGGATCGATATTTTTAGAAATGATTTGTTGATAAAACTTATTTTTAAGCAATTCTACATAAAGTTGTAAAGGTTAGTTTATATTGCAGTTTCCAAAGACAAATAATGAGTATATATATTAAGCACTAAGCCGTGAGCAACAGTTTAAAATATAATGCATTTGTAAAAGAAAATGTGAAACCTGTTTTAAATGTTTTAGAATTTTACGCGTTAAGATGAAATGTGAAAAGACCTGAAAAAATATATAAATAATGATAAAGATAATAACACGAGACGTATTATATATTTATAAATTTGTATCTGTAATTGCATGATGGTTTTTACTTTTGAAAACGTCGTTGGGGTAGATTAAATTTCTCGTACTTTATACCCTTAGGCAGACATTTCAATTTACCTGAATCAGAAAAGTTTGAACATCATTGGATCCCTCTTTAACCATTTGCCGAAAAATTTTCACTAAACATATTTGTTAATACTTTTTTTATTTATTATTTTGCAGTAATTTAGATCAACATGAGGGAAAATATTGTATTTAGTGTTTTAATAATTTATGGCTATGAAATTGAGGATGAAATACTGGTGTACTTTCTGTGTTAAAGGTAAAATCTTATAAACACGAATCACTTCCAAGCAATATTTTTTCAAATTTGTCCTTATTAGCATTTATGTAGATCTAAGAGAAACAGTTATTCAACAATAAAATTGCATTAATTTCCGAAATCAATTATTGAGGAATTTTCAAATACGAATGAGAAAAAAAAAATTCAAACTACTTTTTTTTATTTTATGTTTTAGTATTCCAATGTATATATTCCAATGATCTAACATATAATTTATTAACTATTAGACTGCTTTTTATGATTAAAAAATATCGAAATATATTTTTGCTTGTAATTAAAACGCCGGAAATATACAATATATATGTAAAGGACATCGGTATGTCATCTCCGTAAAAGGGCAGTTTTATAAACTATATTAGGATTTGAAAATAATCTTTATTTATCACTTAAATTATTATAATCGAGGAAAGAGTTGATAAAACGAAAGAATTTTTGGGGAAAAGCATTTTTTTAAAGTATCAGAAATAATTTGCTGGTTATATGACGGAATAATTTATGAGATTTTTGAATGGAGAGTTTGTAATATACTAAAATTATAAGGAATGATATAATGCTTTGAAATAGCGTGGCATTATTAATATTAGCACTAGCGTTAAATTGCTTAAAACCCATGTACTAATTATACTAACAAGTATTGCCTCTTTTATATTTACTTTTTCCCTTTTCCCTCATATAAGTTTATTGTAATAATCAGTGTAATTAAAAACTAATTTCTTGAAGCATTTTAAATAATAGGCAATACATTAATTTTGTTTAGATACGCTTATTTAGCACGACTAAAAATTTTATGAATTAAAAATAGAAGATTAACAAAATTGCTTCGAAATAAGATTTTCTCAGAATTACTAATATTACATAAAATTCTATTATTAGCAATTTTAATCTTATAAGTAATTTTAATCTTCAGAGAAATTTTATTGTTATTGCAAATTAATTAACTTTTCAGAAATAATTAAAGGGAATTAAAATTTATCAAGAACCTATATCATACATCCCTTCCACTCAAATGAGAACGCTTTAATAAATATAATGAATTCATACTTTTCTATCCACTCCATTTTCAGGTAAGATAATGGAAATTCAGAAACGCTTATCGCAGTTATAATCTTTTAAAATATCTCGTGATAATAATCCGCTTGCAAGAAATCTATTTTAATACATTCCAAAGATTTTAAATGAAATGGATTTAATATTCTAAAGGCACGAGGATTCAAATGTGCTATTTTTAGCCATAGTTGATATAAGCTTAGCTTAAATCTCCATAAAACAGCTCCTTTTTCTGTAAACCGTGTTCATTCAATTGTTTCTTTAATCTTAAATGGAAAACTATTCACTCGTTCTAAAGCAGATGAAGTGGAAAGTGAAGTATTATGAAATATTCTAACTTTTAAAGTGCTGATTTCTATTAAGCAGTTAATTCCCTTTGCAAATCAAGAATAAGACAAAGCCATGTCTTTATGTTGTTATATATTTTACCTCGTCTGTATCATTCGGCTAAGCTTTTGCTATTATAAAACATATCTCAAATGTAAATAGAACTATTTTCTCAATCATTTGAGTTTTTATAATGCATTTGAGGTAAAAAAAAGGGGTATTTGATCGGCAAAGACAATAAGATAAGTGGTTTAAGAGATAACCATTAAAAATCTTTATGGAAAAAGTAGTGAAAAAAGGTTTTTTTAGCAACACAACATTTGTACTCAGAAGAAATCAAGTTTTTTATAGATTTTACAAATTATAATTCAGACAATTAAACTTAATAATCTTATCACTCATTAGCAATTGCATAGGTTCAGTCCAAACGACAAAGAAGGATCTGGCTAAATAATATAAAGTAACAATCAGGCTCACCAATTTACTTCTGGAGATGATAATGGCCTTAAATCTATTACTGGAACTGGGTTGCTCGTTTAAAATAGGTAACAGGCTCACCAGTTTACTTCTTTGAAGTTAGTAATAGAGGTAGTATTAAAATTAATTTAAGTAAAATTAAAAGTAAAGCAATCCCCTAACAGCTCGTTGCGGGACAGAGATCATAGATGTAAAGGCTACACATTTTCATGATCAACGGTATGATTGTGGCAATGCTGTCAGTACTGTACACATACCACCTTTACTATGAAGACGAGCTGATTTCCATCGGTCTGAAACTTGTTTAAAGTAATATTAGTCACTCAAAATTCGATTGAAGTTCATGAATTTTGCCTCTTAATTACTGTATGTCCATCACAAGATGAATTCTAAGCAGTCTACAGTTTTAACGTCTTTCCTATAGGAAAAATAGTTTGTGAATTTAAAACACATTAAATAACTTTCATATATATTTTTGAAAAAAAAAAACTTATCAAAAGGAGTATTTTCAACATCAAATGTGCATATTAAACTAAAAGTTTTTTTTTCTAAAAATTTGAATTTTAAATTTTAAAATGCATAAATGTATGATAAAGGCGGTAAATATGGCACACCTGTATTTCAGGATATGAAATTACAAGCTTTTTTATTTAAAAAAAATTAATATTTAAAAATTATTTATTCGAGATTATTAATTAGCGAATTATATTACGAATTATACGAATTATCATGCGAAATTATAATTTAAACGATTCGATTAAAATTTTTAATGGGTATAAGGGTATAAAGTTATTATTTCCATTCATCGTTTCTACTTTGAGAGCTTGTATATTAAACACTATCGTGGTTAAATATTATAGATATTAAAAAGTAAACATAAGTTCTGATAAATATTTTGTTTGAACTTTGTGCTTACATATTTCATATAGATAATTTAATACAATATAAAACTATATTATCGTTTAGATATTGAACGTCCAGTGCAGTACATTTCCAATTAAAATATAAAAAAATTATCATGTGGTTAGAATAATTGAATATTCAGTCAATGTTTTTTTTTTCTTCTCGAAGGTTTCTATCTTTTATTTTTATTCAATATTTTCACCAACTAAATCAGAAAAACTACACAGAAAATCAATACATGCAAGTTAGGTGGAGTCTCTTAAGAATGAAAAAACTAAACTAAATGCGTGAATTTATCTGTCGCAGACAGACATTCTCGCTTTCTAAACTTTGACAGAAAAAGAGAAAAATAAAAGGCTATTTGTTTTTTCAAAGAATATCCAGGAAACATATGCTCGAATAACTAACTAAACACACTTCTTTTTTTTCTTTTCTTCAAATAGAAATTTATTTGCAACAAAAATAATAAATTTCTAAATTAGCAGAAAATAGTACACAAGTTCTCAGGAAGTCTTGCTATTATACTAAATATGGATACAAAATTTTGATTATGATGTATTGGTTTCAGAAATGCATTATATTCAGGCATTCAAGTTATTTAATATAAATTCCTAATGGCTGTTATTTTATTTATTTATGTATTTTTATGAAAGGGAAGGAATATTTAGAATCTTGTACAGAAGAAACATTTTGGTAAAATTACCGCTCTGTATATTTATAACATTTCTGCCATCAATAAATTATAATTCAAGTAATATTTCAAAATTATTGTTCTTATTATTGCATATTTACTAAAATTTAAAAAAACTTAAAAGTAACCGAGTATTGGTTTTTATGCCATGCTCTTAAGTACCATGATAAAATTACCAAACTACCAAAATTATCACAAAATTTCATTACTTAATATATAATAATGAGATTAGAGAGCCATGTCCCATAGATAACATTGTCAATTTTAGCATATTCTGCTAGTATTTACCATGCTTTTTTCTCAGTGTAAGTGGCCATATTTTAAAAGAATACATTTTTATTAAAAATAATATTATAAAATTATTTTTAAGACAAACATGGCTTTCTATAATAAAATTATTTTAAAAATATTAGCTCTCTATTTTAAGAAATCGTGACTTCGTGAACGCAACCCCTGTTTTGGGTATTTAACGTAACGTTACATTTTGTTTTTCTAATTAAAAACTATAAGACATAGAAATTACTAAGGTGTGTAAAAATATACTGGAATTATGATGGAAAAAATTTAACAATCGATAATTTTTTCGAAAATTATTAACTGTAAATCTCGCTAGGAAACATACCATTTGGGTCGCTCCATAGGCGGCAGAAATGCAATTATGGAGTTGAAATTTGGCATATTTGTTAATGAACTTAACATAGAATTTTATCGAACTTCTAATTTGTTAAAAAATAATTGCAATTTGAAGAGAATTTTTTTCTGATTTTTTCACTTTTTTGCTTTACATTAAATTTTATTTTGCAACTTAGAATCTAAAGGATTAGATACTTAAAATTACAAAATCGTGTAGGGTAAAATATAGAGAGTAAGACGGAATAAAAAAAAATTAGATTCGACAGTTAGTTCTGGAATTCTTCTATTGCCTTGACAGTCCTTTGTGGGTCAGAGCCTTTCTCAGAACCTTCCTCCATTCTGCTCTTTTCTTTGCAATTTTTCTCCAATTAATAATTCTTAGGATTTTGAAATCCTTTTCACACAGTCAACCCACCTGATCTTAGGCCTCCCTCTAACTCTAGTTATCATTGGTTTGTAGTTGAAGATCTTAAATGCCAAAGAAGAAGGATCTATTCATCAGATGTGACCCGCAAGTTTTAAGTGACTTATTTTGATGAATTCTTTGATATCAGCTTCATTGAATATCCTATATAGTTGGTTCAAAAATATGTTGTCGTCTTCATAAGTCATCCACATTTATAGCACCGAAAATTTTTCTCAAGGACTTTTTCTCAAAAACAATAAGCAAGTTCAGGAAATATTAATTTTTAAACTTGTAGTAAAAACAATGTTGACCAGTCTACTTACTGTTCCCTGAAATACAACGTTGAAATACAATGCATCGTACATTTGTATCGGCTAATACAAAGTTGAAATGGTAGCCGATAGAGCTATTTTGTGTTAAAATTATTTTAAAGAGAGTTAGTTTTCAAAATTTCTGTTTGTTGGAAACTTATTGCGTATTTAAGTTTTTTTTTCAGCGTTTTTTTCTCTGATGAATATTTATCCATAACAATTTATATTTTTCTCATGAGATTTTTGTATTGTCATTTTATAAGTTTACGCTCGAGTAGATGTCAATCAAGAGTAACAAGAGTGTATGTGTGCGTTTGGGTCTATTGACTTTAATAAGAGCTGAAATAACTATAGATGGGTTCAATTCACGATTTCCAGCAAACGAACGAAGGAAATTAAGTTCAGAGTTCCTTTCTTTTTTCTATATTTTTGAAACGAATGAAATTTTTAATCTCTTACCGTTTCAGTTTCTTGTAATTATTTACTTAATATCGATCATATTATAGTTATAATCAAAATAGAATATTTTAATGACAATAACAGATTTTAGAAACGTTTTATTTATTCCCCAAATGTTATGCTGCTTATTTTAACAGAAAATTTATGGTAACTATGCAACAATAAACGCATATAGAATTCTATTACTGAAAAGCAATAGACATCATTAAGTAACCAGAAGGAATGTCATACTTATAATATTTTAATATTTATTCTATTAACTAAAGATAATCTGATATGTTATTCACTAGGTAGAAATGCAATGACACGGTTACAAAACATTTGTAAATACATCTAGATGAATAACTCTAAGTGCTTTCGGAAATTTATCATTCACATATGGATATTGCATAAACATCTTTTGTTTTATCATGATTTACACAATATCCCTACTTCTCTAAGCAAAATCTTATCTTAATCTATTGTCTTTTCCATAAAGAATCAAAACAATCTCACAGATAATTCAATTATGATCAACTCAAGCTCATTTCTTACAATTTGTATTTTTATGGCTTCATATTTTGTCCTTATTTTTGCGAAATATCCACTAATTTGATGTTTTAAAATAAAAAATCCCAATGGTAATTTTTTTCACAATTCTGCTTCAATTATTTACTTAACCCATAAACAATATTAATTTCAACCGTATTTTATTATTAGTCAAAAAGTGATTTTATGTCAGTTTTGTAGAAAACACGCACATGTAAAAATCATAAGTGATACACATTGTAATTTATGAAGTTAAACAAATCGCACGTTAAGAGTAATATATATATATATATATAAATGTAATTTATTCTGATTTTCAGGAAAATGTAAATATTTTGGTGTATGGTTGCCTTCATATTTGACGTTGAGATACATTTGAGTATTAGTGCGAATTTTTTACTAAAAATGTGTTTGTTATTTAAACGAAATGCTTTTGAGAGTGAGAATGTATTTAAAAATGTGACTACTAACTGTAAAGCACACTGTAAAACATTTTTATTCACTTCAGCATCAAAATGGTGGCAACCGTAAAACAAAATGTTTATACTGTATATAACATTCCAAATTTTAGAAAAATAACTAATGCATGAATAACGAAGTTTACCGTACTTTATTAATTAGTAAAATTGTATTAAACAGCAATATACTGTTAATATGACACTATATTTTTATTTTTTTATATATATTTATGATTATTTACAATTATTAAAAATTTAAAACAAAATGTTTTCTGTAAACCATATTTTTTAAAATGATTATTCTACTAATTAATGTATGAAATTTTAATCTTTTTTTTTATCCTACACGTAACTTTTCTCAGCATTGATGTTTTGTATTGGAAAAAAGTATTTTTTAAATTAAAAATATATTTAAAATGTATTCTAAATTTTTGTTTCTCAAAAACGAAAGCGCAATGGTCTTTAAAACACTTGAGAGAAATTTCACGCAATTGACAGAATATTGAAGTTATACGCTTGGTATAATTATGCTTCCTGGAAATAAAAAAGAGTTAAGTTAATATAAGTGTGATGAGCACATAATTGTTTATAAAAAGTGTGCATAAAAACACCGATAAAGTGCGGTTTTAAAGAAGTGCTATATACTGCATGGAGATTATGAAAGTTTATGTTCGTCATTTTTAATATATAATGAAAGTTTATGTTCGTCATTTTTACTATATACTTTATAAGTACTTGAGAGAAATGGATTGATAGGTATGCTATATATGTAATTGATTAAAATAGACAGATAGAAATACTTATAAGTAATTGGTATAAAGTTATAGATATGCGTTATAAGTAATTGATAGAAATAGACTGATAGATATGCTTTATAAATAATTGACAGAAATGAATAGAAATGGATTAATAGATATGTTTTATAAGTAATTAATAAATATGCTTAAAAAGTAATTATCTTTCTTTCGATTGAATTTTTTACGAAATGATTTTCATTTTCTGACCACTGTTCTGCGTCTTAAAGTGAATATTGAAATATAATTCATTATAAAAGATACACGCAAAGTATGTTTATGTTGGCTTCTTGGGTTATTCATCCACTTTTCCTCCGGGGTTAATATCTTCCTTACCTGTACTATGCATGATTCTTTATCGCCTTACGAGATCATCGCCAACAAAACCAATTATTTTTATTTTTTGAAATGCCGGATGCTATTTAGGCAAAATATGAATTAATCGTCCTGATGAGGTTATTATGTAAATGATGTGCATGTTACTGTGAATGACCGAAATCGGTGGTTGTTGACTTTCACCGGTGAATGTTGACAATCAAATTAGTCGCTTTGGTGAATGTCCGAAATATTTATTACATCCGATTTGATATTAATTTATTCGTGGATATAATTACATTTATTTGATATTTTAATACTTACTGACGATAGATTAGAACAAACATCAGTGTTCGGAGTATCGGGCAAATATATACCGGGCAATGGCACTTGACTTTAAAAAAATATCAGTATAGGGTATACCGGGCAGTGGCACTTGACCTTAAAAAAACATCAGTGTAGAATATACCGGGCAAATGTAATACCGGGCAATGGTACTTAACCAGACCTAGTATGACTTGACCTTTGGTAAATGTCCGAAATATATACTAGGTCTATTGCCACTTTTGCTATAGCTTAAATATTTTAAAAAAATTAAACAAAGCGTTTGAATAAATTTTAAACTGATAACGAAATTATTGCTTTGAAATTAAAAAAATAATAAAAAAAACTGCGCCAGATGAGAGTAATTGAAGTAGTTTCTTTATACAGCGCATGTGCGGAAAAAAATTTAAAAACAAATTATTCAGGGGCATCTAAAAGTGGATGAATATCCCAAGACACCGTTTAGGTTAGTGTCACTGTATTTGTATAAGGAAATACTCTAAAATATTTTCGATAGTGAAAGTGATCCCCATTTGTTATTATAGTATGCTTAAAATTAGCACACTTCATAAAATTTACAATTAATTTATGCTAGTATTTCTTTTGATTTCAATTGTGAATGAAAACATAGTTATTTTCTTATTGTTGAGGATTTTTTATTTTATTTTATTTATCTTTAAAATTTAAAAGGAGTTTAATAAAAAAAATGAGTAAGTTACAATATTTACAAAAACACACTCGCAGAATTTTGCTTTTAAAAAAATCGGTAGAAGTACGTAATATTAACTATAAATTTCCTTTAACAACTCATTCATAATTTTTAAATAATGCTAAATGCTTTTACATTATTTGTACAAAGCACTGTCATCACTGTTAATTTGCTTGGTATTTTATTTATTAATTTTATTTATAAATTTTATTTTAAAATTTTATTTAGCAATATGAAATTTTACTCAAACAATTTGATACGAAATTTTACTTTTTGTTTTCGAAATAAAACGACATCTAAAAGACAATAGTTTCTAATTGTTTAGAAATCAAACAGCAGAAATTCGCATCGTAATAATTAGGCATCACAGTTTATAGTGAAAAAATAGTCCTAATAATTTAAAATTAAGAAATTTTTATGGATTACACTTGTGAAAATATGATATTATAAGTTTACTACTGATATATTATATAATAGTTATTGTTAATTTAATTTAAATGTCAATTTTTACTTCGCCAAAGTAATCATCGGAATATTCATTTTAACAGTTTTAGAATTTAACAAAGAAACATCAAATTATCTTTACACAGATAACAATTTCGAAAATGCAAACGTTTTATTCGGAGCTAAATATTTTAAACTTTTAAAACTAAACTAAATATTTTAATTCGTAAATATTAAATATTTAAGAATATATATATTTTTAAATAAATAAATAATACCTGCAATGTTAATTAAATTGAACTTTTTATCATAAAATTCCTTGAATCTTAGAACTTAGTCATACATACGAGAAGATTACACGTATAAATTATTTTTAAACTATATTGTAAAATTTAAACCTTTAATTATTTCTATAACTGTGTTTATTTCTAAAATATTTTTTTGTATTAAAAAAAATGGAGTGATTTTTACTATAAACATACACTTATAGCAATAAATGATATTTTTCTTTACTGGGATACCAATTATAAGTTATTCTTTTTGTTACATCTTATCAGTCCTCACGTACATAATTATTTGAAAACAATTATTTATTGACAGATAATTATTTCTTTTTTTATTATTGGTGATGTTCATCACTCCGCTCTTAAATAAATCATCGGTATAATTTGTTATTAAATCATCATGTATAATAATATAAAGCTGTTGAAGTGAAAATAAGTGTGTGATCATTCAAAAACTAAACCTTCATCATATTATCTTAAAAACGACATATTTGACAATGTATGTAAATACTGATATTTTATCAGTTTTGATACATTACTTGATATCAAATATTTTTTACACATCATCGGTTGTAATCACCGAATAAATCATCAGACAAAAACAAATCTGTTGAAGTGGAAAGTAAGTAAGTGTGTGGCCTTTCAAAAAATAAACCTTCATATTATGTATATAAAAACATATTTGATAATGTTTGTTAATACTGATATTTTATCAGTTTTTATATAAAACATTATTTGATATCAAATATTTTTTTCTGTGATTTGGTTTTGTATTATTCAACAATTTTACAAACATAACTTAATACTTAAATAAATCATGTATCATCTGGCATAGTCACTGAAATCAACAGACAAAATCTTATAAATCTGTTGAAGTGAAAATAAATAATTGTGTAGCAATTCCAAAAATAAATCTGCATAATACCATAGATATAAAGACGTATTGGATAATGTATGCGAATACCGATATTTTGTCCGATTTTATATAACATTATTTGATAGAAGATATTTTTACTGATATTTTTCGTATTATTCAATACTTTTCTGAGTATTTTCGTACTTCAATACTTAAGTAAATGATTACGCATGATCACCAAAAAAACATCAGACAAAATTGTATAAAACTGTTGAAGTGAAGTGAAAAGTAAGCAACTGCGTCGCCTTGCGAAAAATAAATCTTCATCGTATTATATGTATAAAAGTATACTTGAAAATGTATGTAAATACTGATATCTAATCAGTTTTTATATACAAAAATATTTGATATTAAATATTTTCCCCTGATTTTTTTTAAATATTATTTATCACTTCTGCAAACTATTTTCATAACTGGATACTTAAATAAATCATCCGGGTATAATCATCGAATAAATCATCAGACAAAATTATGTTAATCTGTTGAAGTGAAAAGTAAGTATAAGTATGTGGCCTTTCAAAAAATAAATATTTCTGGTTAAAAGAAAGTTAAGCTCTGTAACACTCACTTACTTTTACGATTTTTTCGAAGTCTATAAAAGTAAGGCCATCAATCAATATTGGTCAGTAAGAAAAAAAGGCCACCTTTTCATTTTTCTCTTTCTTTCCTTCATGAATCTAACTTTTTCTATGCTTATTATTTATTTCTTTTTGTGGTGCTACAATGTTTTTATTTAGGTAAAACAAGTTTCTATCAGTGTATTTTGTTTTACTTTAGGTATCTCTATTGCATAAAATGCATTGATATAAAAACAAAAATACTTTTCTTCTGAAGTATTTATTTTCCATAAAAAACTATGCACAAAATCCTAACCGAGTTTAATAATTTCAGTTCCTTTTTGCTCAAAATACATTAAACATCTGCATTAAACATCAAATGTTTTTACTGATTGTGTTTTTATTGGTTATAATTCAAATGATTGGGGGCTTATTCCTCTGGGATCATAATACCTTTCATAGCTCACCATGCTGTGTTACGATGTTATCGATAGCATTTCATCTCGGTGCCACTGCGGACTTATTACAAATACACGGTTTCCAATCGAACACCGAAGTCATGCATCACTGGCTTCGGTCAGTAAACAGGTGGGTCAGCCACGTAGAGACCGAGGGTGTGTGGTATCGGTCCTCGTTTAACTGTAAAATGCTCGACCTAGCACGCAGGTCGTCGCACTACCAAAGAAAAGGGCCAACCCCTCTGAAGAGGATAAAAATTGTGATGGCATACCTTCGGATCAATTTCAGGCATGTTTCTCAGACTGCCGCCGATAGCCCATTGTGCACCTCTACTGTGATGTAAACAAAATACCTATCTACCCAACACTTGATCTCGAAATAATGTAATTGCTGATGAAATGCGTACTTTAAAATATTAGACGAATCGTGCCATCTCATTTCCTTATGAGTGTTCCAAAATATTTTTTTTTAAATCTTTGCTTAAAATATTTTTCATTATATGACGATATTGTGCTGGTGAAAGTGCTCTTTTTCAAGAGCAGAAATCCATAAATATTGAAGAACGGTGCGCATTCTTCTTTTATTTTGTTTTGAATATCACAATCAATTATGCAATCGATATGATGATTTGATAACTTTTACAATTCATGAAATTTGCATCCCTGAAAGAATATAACAACCTCCTCAAGCTTTCAACATACTTGCAGAAATTTTTATGAAATGGTTTTCTCTCCTAAAAAGTTTCATCAATTTTAACTATCCATTTCTTACAGTGTGTCATTTCGTCGCCTTCTATAGATAATCTTCTATAAAAAATCAAAAATAAATAAATTCGAAACAATATGTACTCTTAAGATGGTTAAAGGCATTGCAAAACACAAGGACATCAAAAATACTATTTTACCATTATTTTTTTTTTTACTTAGGTAAATGCAAATTTTGTTTTAGAATAACATTTTACACAATTCCTTCCGTCGCAGATTTTTTATTAAAAGTAGTAAATTCGAAGGAAAAGTAACTCAAACTGTAAAGATTATTTTTTATTCTATTTACACTGTAAAAATAAATCGCAAAAAACTGTAAAAATCAGTAATTTTTTTAAAAAAACATCATGGTTCAATAAAATATTTGATATAAAAATAATAATACAAACTATTACTAATAATTACAAACAAATTATAAACAAAATGTCTTTGGCTTTCACATAATTAAAATAAATACCAATACTTTATATAGCACAATAGAAAATAAATTACTTCTCTGGAAAAGTTCATTTGTAATACAGAGAGCGTGGTTTGAAAATCAGTATTTAATATCTTACATTACACACACAAAAGCCCTTTCTAGTAGAGGAAAAACTATTCCCTCTATAGCCTATTTTTTTATCTTATTTAGTTGAAGTTGTTTTATTGTCCCTATAATTCTAGCAAGAAAAAAATTGATTCCAAAAATTTTATCTATGCAATTTTCTAGTTTACATTACTTTATTTTCTTTTAAGAGCATTCGCTTAATGCGTACTGGATACTCAAAAATATTGACGATTAAAAATGTAAGTTAGTTAAAAAGTAAGGAGAAAAAAGTAAGAAAATGGAAAAAAAAATTGGAGAGATAAAGAATAATATAGATATGTACCATTTGCAGATTTCTGCCTCATGATAAACCTTTTTCCAACTGAAGTTTTAAAATGAGTAAAAATGATCTTCAACAGATGGCACTGTTAACAGAGCAAAACTATAAACACTATAAAAATGATTTCAAAATCAACACTATTTGCAGCAACAGTTTACAAACATCATAAATTAATTAACTCTTCATGAAATTAAAAAGCTTAATAACATTTGATAATTTCAAACACAATCTTGTTTTCTTTTCTCTTTCATTTAATTTTTCAAATTGTAATTTATTTACCCTCGACTTGTATAAAAGATTAATGGGACATAAGTAGAGCATATATTAATGCGCAATATAAATTTCATCAGTTTCTCTTTATTTTACTAATTTTAGAAACCAAAATTTTATAAAATAAATAAAACAATAAAGTTTGAAAAAAAAATTTTTCGATACATTTGAAGCATAATTTACAAACTCAAAAAAAAAAAATATAATAATAATTTATTTCAATTTAGCTCATTTTTACAATCTCGCTTTCGCGATATAACATAATTTTGTAATACACACCCAAATTAATCTAAATTTTAATTATATATCTGTAATTATTTATCATCCTACATCCCTAAACATAAATACTTCAATGATTCCCAGATACAGCAACTTTTAAAATATAAACCAATGCTCAATTACACAAATAAAAAGAGAAAAAGATTCCAGACGAAAAATTTTCCTTTTATTGGATATATTTCTAGTATTTTCTAACAACATTCACCAATGTCCATATTATTTTTTAAAATAAAGTTCAAAACAGCATAAAATAAATACATTTTTCTGTCATATACCTTTTCATAACAGAAATGTATTTCTTTGGAAGAATGGGATGCATAAATATGTGAAAAGTCGGAAGGGAATGTCAATACGACTAGAAATGTCATGCTAGGATAAGAATGGGTTTTTCTTCTATTTAATCTGGGATTTTCTACGCCAAATTGATCAAACCTTACAAAATAAACTGCAATAACCACGCAGCGTAACGGTATCGCTTTAAAAATTCTATTATTTGCATTTTAAAAAATGCGGTTTGCTTTTTAGTTTCTGATAAAGTACAAAAAGGAAAGTTTAATATTCCTCAAATCAAAAATCAGTAAAATATGTAGATAAAGAGTATTAGGGTTGTATTTTACGTATTTTTTTAATTTTTTAATTTCATTTAAATAACAAATTTGGAGAAAATATAACTTAATAGTGTTTAACTATTCTATTATATTATTATACTATTTTATTTTAAATTATATTCAGCGTTAAAAGTCCAATCCAATTTTGAGTTATTGAGTGTTACTTTCAATGTGCTTCTCCGTAGCCTCACACTTTTGAACCGAACCCAGATGACAAGAGAAATTCGTGATCAAGATCTGTGAAAAGCCACATTTGCATTGCACAAAGAGGAACACGAAAAACTCCCACTCTTAGCCTAACGGCAAGGGGATTCTAACCCATGATCCACTGACATTATGATGCCACTGAGGATTTTTACGCCAGCACAGTGATCGGTACGAGCCAGGAGTAGAATTTGTATCAACCAGGAATCACTGGGATTCGAACATGGGTAACCTCATTGGGAGGCGAAATGTTTATCCCAAGAAACACAGGGATTTTTTTTCTTCTTTTTTTATTATTACTAGTCGTCAGGCATTTAGGCTCTTTAATAAACTTACTTCGCGTGCCCCATCTTGACTACCGGTGTGATTGACAACACCAATTCGTGCATGATTCTTGGCCTTGCGACTAAGAGTTGGCTATATCTTGCCCGCTTGTGCGTTTGGTTGATGTTCTAGCGAAAAGTCGTGTGTCTAATGCTGTGTGGGATGAAGCTCTGGAATTTTAAGCTAACTTTCTTAAATAAAGTTTTTGTTTTTTAATTATAACCTTATTTGGGAAATTATTAAATTAAATAATTTAAAATATGATGATTTATTTCACATTAAGTGTTGATTGCCAACGAATTTCGTTAGACTTATTTTTTGACACTTTTTTGCATACATTTGTTACTTTTTATATAAAATACAATGCTTTTAGCATTGTTGCATGTTAGTTCTAAAGAATCAATATAAGTTATTCTGTAGATAATATAGTTATGCTAAATAAAGTTATTACTAAGTTATGCTAATGTGCAAATTAACTGGTGTGACCCTTTAAATTAACAAAAAATTTATTGTATTTTTTCAATTAGCATGGCCACCTGAAAACTACTTACACATTACCTATAAGGTACTTGTTAAATTAAAAATTAGATCTTTGCTGAAACAACAGCAACGTTTTTGTACGTTTAAAATTAATGAAATGTTATTTATATATTCTTAGCAATCTAAAGAACCTAGATATTGTAATCAAACAATTAACACAATAGATCATAGAATCAATTTTCAATTGCTTTTGAAACTATATTACCTAGAATCAAGCGACTTAAAATCCTTTTATAATTAGGGAACTATCATTTATTTATTTTGGAATATCTAAAGAATCAAGTCAATGAATACAATCAAACAGACAACAAATTAGTTGACTGACGAGGAGAAATAAATTCTTAAACTTTAAAGATACGGTTAAATTGCGCAAAGCCCTTGATTCCTCACTTTAACGGATTACCCTAGTTAATCGAAATACTGGCTAGGTATTGTGATGAATAACAACTTTCCAGTTTTAGTAGTAACAGTATTATTACCCGGGATGACTCAATTTTTGATATTGAATGACATATGATATTTATGAAATCATTAATTATTGCAAATTATTTTTAAACATGAATGACTTTTTAAAAAAAAAATATTAAGAATAGAAATATAAGAAAATAAGTGTTTATATATATTTTAACTTTAAGAAAACCAACAAGCTTTAGGAAATGCTTAGCTATATTCTTTCATACGAAGATAAAAGCTGCGGCTATTAAGGAACAATTCATTATAGATATTTCAGTAATCTGAAGGTTAGACACCTAAAGTTGAGAAAAAAAGAAATTTTGTATATGATGTCGATTCTGGGTATGACTGCAGGCCTTATTTTTTGTTATCACGACCTTTAATGGCTTATAAAATTATAACCAAAATATTTTAAATCGAGTTAATGTCATTTTGAAACCCATGTCTTTCTAAATAAAAAAAGTTAATTATTTTAAAGTTCGTTGGAACTAAATAAAAATAATGAAAACTATAATTTTAGAAGCCATTGAATTCGATTTTACTTCTAACAAAATATTTTCGTTTTATAAACTTAAACAAAAAATAAATCTATTTAAACATATTCATATCATCATCTTCCTAAATATTTTCATTAGTGACAAATTCTAAGAAATATTTTAATAATTTATTATCAAGCTCAATATGGTCAATTCTTTCATTGACTATAGACTGCACAAATAGCTAGAAAATTGTGCTATTGATTAATGGAAATTCTACTTACGCCAGTTTGGACCCTTGGTCCTCGATCTTGCGATAATATTAAATTTGTAAGATTTACTTTAAAAATAAAAGAGTATTTTATGCAAAACAGTAGCTAATAAAATTTTTTTGTCCATTCCACAAACTTGAAAACTATCTATTTTAACAACTTAGTAATGTAATTTAATTCAACCACAGTCCGTGGCTAATTTGATGGAACGCAACTCAACTAACTCCAATGCCTCTAGTTTTCTTACGGTTTTGAAACCATGCTAGTTGTAAATGGTTAAAAAACGTAAAAGTTAAAAATGCTCTTTACCGTAAACTTTACGGTTAATTAGATGGACAGACTGCTGCCGTTTATTTTCCGTAATTTTAGAAATAAAATTCGTTCTATATTTTTCGCATTATATTTTCCTCTCCTTTTTTTTTCCAAAAAAAAATTTTTTCAACATATGATAGAGGACCAAATTGACAAGTGGTGGAAAACCTTGACAGTTTTTCCCTTACTAATGTTTCCATGAATGCCGATATCCCTCACCTCTGAAGATGTCTGGACTTTAAATGTTCGTGTGAGATTTCATGTTTTTTTCAAAGTTGAAATGTCAAAAATAATCATAACCTACTGAAACTTTAGGAAAACTGTCGATAGAAGAATTTTTAGTTCTGCAATGTGATATAAAATACTTTTTATGTAACGACGTTCTTTATATATCGAGTAATAGGAAAAAAAAACGTGATACATGTTTAAATTGCGCACTCATTTTCTTTACCTTTTGTTTCATTTGTTAAATATTGATTATATTGTTTGACTTTTTATTTTATTTTAGTTTGCTGCAGCATATAATGAATTATATAAAGAAATGTTTTTATTTCATATTTTTAGTGAGGACTCTATAATATATTGTCGTGTATGATTCTGATAATATATCCTTGTTAATAAAAATCCTCTAGATTTACTCAATCATTAAAGTACATATTGTTTCCTTGTTTACCATGCGTAAAACTTTGATAATAATACTGATACTCCAATAACTTCGGTTGCAAACATTTAATATTTATTTTTGAAATTTTTCGTTTACATTTAAGTCTGTATTATGTGCTGACACATGATATTCAAGAAATTGAATTTTTTTTAAAAATATAATAATAATGAGAGGTAGCATTCTTTAATTATCGAATACTACTTTTTCCGTTTAATCCTGATGTATTTGCAAATATAAGTATGTAAATATGCATTTAAATATGTAAACGTAAATATATTTGTAAATGTACGTGTAAATAGCTGTAGTTAATGATAAATGAGAATTATTTCATTCTAGTTGTGGTGAATGAGATTCACTTTAAGGAAAACTAGAATAATTGAAATATATTATGAATAATTGATACAGGCAACACGCTGATATAAAAAGCTGCTGTTAAAATTTTCTAATGTATTATGGTTTATACTCGTATTACACTTTTATTTAATATTATACATTTATTTTACATTATACATTTACTTTATATTACACATTTATTTTATATTATACATTTATTTTATAATTTTATTTTAATTACTAGTGTAAGAGTCGCTCAAATTCTGATTTTACAACTATCAATGTTACATTCCGTAGCTATGTAATTTTGAACCAAACCCAGAAAATAAATATACTCCTGGATCAAGCATTTGGACAAACTAGCTTTTATGGAGGACTGCTTAACTGAACCAACCCTCATTTATGTTACATGGAAAGGAAAATCACGAAAACCTCTTGCAGTTAGCCTAACGGAAATGGGATTCTAACATATGATTCCTGTACAACTGAGGATATTTTACGCCAAAACTGTGGTAAAAGCAAGTCTGGAGCTTAATTCGCATCAACCAGGCTGGTATTCGGATCTGAGTCACTTTATTGGGAGGTGAACAAACTATCCTCGGAACCACCGGATTATATTACGCAATTTATTCTGCCGTTCTTTATACTTTTCAATTATTAACTGCCTTTCTTTTTTTCTTTCTAATAAAATTGTTATATATTCTTTTTATTAATAAATCAATCACATAACATAAAAATATACATTTACATTGGCGTGAGGAAAAAAAATTTTATAAATCAGTTAAAATAATAACATTAAAAATGTTTTAAATTAGAATAAAATATTCTAAAATAAGATTTTATCCGTATATGCATTCTGAATCAATGAAAATTTGAGCCACGCGGAATTGCTTACGTATTACAGAATAACGTATCGAATTTTCCTAATATTCCTCAATTCAATTGCATCATAAAAATTTATGACGGTGTTTTCCTGTTACTATTTATTTAGCCATAAACTTGCGAAATAACTTTTATTGTAGGATTTTCCTGATTTTGAACGTCTCGTTGCAACTCTAAATGAAATAAACAAATCCTGCCAGTATATGTAGGTTAAGTATACTTATTCTAAATTTCAGTTAGGTTACAAAGAGAATGTGCTTGACAAAAAATGGTGCATAACTCGATTTTTTTAATATTTTATAGGTTTAAATATCAATTGATTCCATACAAAGATTTTCTTGCGAAAACAGTGGTTGACAATTACCCAATTAGGGAGATATTACACGGAGAAAAGAATTACCGAATTGTTGTTAAAACTACCGTGTAGTAATGACACTTCTGGTGAAAAAAAAACATAATTCTGGTTTATAAAACATAAATAAACGCGATACTTAAACCTTTCCTCTGGTAATTTAATCATTCATATAGTAACTGTTTCGCGGTTATTCAGGTTTTTAAAATTATCGTTCTTATTACCAACATTTAAGTAAAAATACAAAACTGATAATTTAATTTAATCGAAAATATGATTTATATGACTTGCTCAAAAGTTTTTGATCAAATTACCAAATTTCACCTCATTTACAAATTTTACCACACATTATAAAATCGTATTTTATTCTTGATTTTAACAAAATCATTACCAAAGCTCTTCGATAAAAATTACCGAGCTTTCTGGTGTTCCGTCACAGGACATTTTACATCTTTCGGTAGATTTGACCATACATTTTCTAGGAGTAAAGATCAAAATAGCTATTTTAATCATTAACTAATTCGAGAAAAAGTATATTTTTTTTTGTTACCATAACCTAATCTATTTCTATGTCAGTCAGTAACTTTTTAAAACTTATTTAAAAACTTTTTTTTTTCAATTTCTGTTGTGGCAATTTATTTGCTGTTATTTTTGTTGATCAAAAACCGCCAATTTTACATCTATTCTGTTTTCGAAATTATTTTTATTGGAAATTGTTGCAACACATTTTAGAATTAACTTTACATCTTTACATAAAATAATATAATATCTGGAAAATTAATTGAAACTGTACTAACTCGATTCTTGAAATTGCAGCCAATATATTAATTTTTATTTTTTCATGCAATACCATAGAAAATATGTTTATTTAATTTATCATAATAATTTCAAGCAACATATACCCATTCATAATTAAAATATAATAATATTATTTTAAAGGATAACTAATCAAGATTCCATTACCTTCATCCATATTTCTGATTAACCAATATACATATAAGATAAGTAATAAAAAGGTAATATTTCAGCAATGGGAAATTTTTTAAGCCCTAAGAAAAAAAAAAGTTCGTTTTGTTACACTTCATTGCAGAATCAAGTATAATATTTTTTTAAAAAATACTCAAATAAAACCCACAATGTTTGGTTTTATAAAGGAAGATCTGGCTTTTGAAATGATAACACACAAGGCAATTTGATATGTAATAATAACATAAAGCACATTTATAAATAAATTTGCATATTTCTTTTAAATACGTGACAGAGCGCAATCCTGATCATCCTGACTAACTTTTTATCTAATAATCGGATCTTCGCTTTCTATTACTCGATCGTAACGGTTCCAGGGAATGACTTTAAATATGCTAGTTAATTGGTGCGGATGATATTTTAAATTGCGAATTAAGACACAAAAAACTACTTTCTCTGAATAAACATATCTTTATTTTCTACGGATTCTGATTTCAGAGCCCCAAAATATAGAGGTATCAGCAATCTGGGAAATATGGTTCCAATAGTTTAGTCGGAAGAGCCCTACGAAGTTTTGCTTCCTTAATGTTAATTTTATTTTTTGCGTACTTCGCTTCATCTCGAGAATTTTCTAAGCCAATTAAAAATGCTTACTTAATTATAAATTTCGTTTTTGAAAAAATAATTCCTTTCAAAAAATAACTTTTTTAGTAAATATTTATTATATTTTATGATTTTAATTAATGGTCGAAACATTTTTGAATTGTAAGGTATAAAATTTTTTGCGTCATTTTTAAGAATGTAATTTTGCACGGTAAAATGCAAAATTTTAGAAAAATCAGTCGAACAGTTCCTGAGAAATGAATTTTTAAAAATTTTCAAAATATTTCAAAACATAAACATTTCAAACAACCCGACATTACATTTTCAAAACTCGATTTACCAGGAATTATTCGACCGATTTCGATCAAAATTTGTATTTTACTATGTAAAATTATAGCCTTCAAAATTATGTAAAATATTTTTATCCTATAATTCAAAATTCCTTTCGCCTAATATTATATAAAATAATAAAAAATGATAAATATTTACTAAAAAAGTTATTTTTGTATGGAATTATCTTTAAATTAATAAGTTTTATAATTGTGATTCAGTGCCTGCCATTGGAAAAAAAAAGTTTTATAATTGTGTGCAATTTTTTTTAATTCGCTTAGAAAATTCTCGTGATATTATATGTTAGCATATGTGAGGTCACCCCCTCGAAGATTGAGTTCTAGAGCGTGAAGATCCGATCGTGAGATCAAAAGTTATTAAGTCCGTTTTTTTATTTTGCTCACAGTAAATTAAACATGATTTCAGACATAAATTTATCTTTAGACAATATTAAATTCTGAATACTGTTAATGCTTTGTTGTATTTTTAAACTGGGTGCAATTTCGTCGAAAGTGGAAGCCTTTGTTATCGATTTAAAAATATAATTATATAATAAAATTTTAAAAATAATAAAAAAAAAATCTCTCCAGATCTTTTCATACATCGTCTAAGCGCTTATCCATTTTTAATGAGGAATCTACATTTTTGACAAGCATGCTTAAGCTTCTATTATAAGCACATAATGCAGATTGGATGAGAGCCAACTATTTCCTATTATTACTTAAATTATGAAAAGCATTATTAACTTATAAAATGGCAGTTAAAGATAACTCAAAGGATTAAAAATGCATAGATAAGAAAATGAATATGATTTCCATACATTCCTTTCAAAAGTTTTAAAGAGTACAGTGAAAAAATTTCATACATGTAATTTTATACTGGTTAGATTTTGCTTCTACGCTTTACGAGCAGCAATTGGTGATTATTTTGAAAATGACTTTTATTTCCTTAATATTTTTATTAGTTTAGTCACAAGGTTATACTTCTGTTGCTATCACTTGTCATTTTAAACATGTTTGAGTCTTTTACTAAGCATGATATGGATATCCCTTTTGAAATTAAGTATTTTTTTCCTTCAAATTCTTCGACTCCTTCAAAATAATTAATTTTGAAAGATTTTCAAAAGTGTAAATATATAACTTATGAATTAGATAGTTATACCACATATGATAATGATGGATTGTTTAGGTCCAAACCCATTCATGCCTGAAGAATTTTAATCCAAGCCTACATGAGCCCTAGATATATAGGATTACTTAGAGTTCGAGTCCATTAAAATCCAAGCTAAACGTTGGATAAAGGCCAATTTTGCGATTTCATCATTCATCATTTGTTTCTAAACAAAGAAATCAGTAAATTAAAAACTTTTCTATCACCAACCTTTGAACGAAAAAGTTGGAAAAAAAACTGTACCAACTGAACTCTAAGATGACAGAAGCAAAGATTTTTTTAAAAAAATTTTAAGCTAAATAAAAATCATTTGACAGTTAGTGCTAAACTCACAAAGCAAAAGAATCGATCAAAAGAAACAGATCGGTGAAATTTTTTTACTTTATAAAATTTACATTTTTTGTACTTAATAACAAAACCAAATGCTTGCTTAAAAGTTGTAAAAAAAATTTTGAAACTTTTATCAGGAATCTGAAGTTATCCGAGCTCGATACCTTTTTTTTAGTTAAACCAGGTCCATCCAACGCCTTCCAAAACTGAAAGCCTCCACACGGATTTTTATTAGTAGTCCGATCAGATCACTATGAAGTAAAAACAAATTACGAAAGAGCCCTTTAATATAAAACATAGTAAAAATAAGAAAGTGGTATCAAATATATGTCTAAAAATTTGTTTAATTTCTGAATATGATCTTATTTACTTGTCCACCACTACAAATTCACTTCTCAAATATATATAAGATAAATTTTTCTCAGTCACTTTTAAAATAGAATTTGGGTTCATGCGCACAACCGGTTTACTTTTTAAATAGTCGGCGCGGACTACCTATAAGAAACCGTGTGGAGGCTTTTCGATGTAGGAGGTGAGGGTCCATTTCATCTCTAATTTCTGCATGTTTTTTTTTTTTTTTTTTAAATGTGTTTCGGATACTGTTTTTAAACTAACTGTATTTTGCCGAAAAATAATAAAATATTTTGCTTTTGTAATCCTCAGCAACTCTGAGACCCCTTAACGCTCTCTCCAAGCACACCAAGGGACAAAATAAGCAATTTATCGACCACTTTAATGAATCTGAAGATAAAGATGGATTTTCATGAAAAAAAATTTTTTTTAGTGAAGGCTAAAAAAATCCTACAGAACTTCATCAATCTGATTAATTGTATTAATCAGCGGATAGGTAAGCGTCTTTCTGCTGTTATCTATAAATACAGGGTGTTCCAAAATTCTCTTTACAACTTCAAAAATTCATAACTTCGAAAATAAACAAGATATTTATATTCTGTGTTTTGCATGTATTACTGCAACTAATAAAGTTTTGTTTAGTACACTTCAACATGCGCACCATTAGTGGCCCTAAGCACTTCCAGTCTGTAATCAATTTCAAGCCAGGTATTGTAAAGATAATTTTGGAACACCCTGTATTTTTCTTTGGTTTTCCATTCCATCCCATGTAGCATAATACGCAAATTAAATGTAAATTTTTGGAATATTGGTAAAGTCATTACGTTTTAAACGTAAGTATTACGTAATATTGATGGAATGGTATTACCATTGTAATAATTGGTTAAAAAGCTTGGGTATATTTTACGTAATATTAACGTAATGGATTTTACCTACTACCCTATGGTAAAATTGCTTTCTTATATTTTACGAAAGATTGACGGAAGAATATTTACTATATAGATTTATAGGGAAAATGATTCTGTGTATTTTACGTATTATTGACGAAGAAAATTTACAGTTTAAGTTCCGGCTCGAATTTATTTGCGACAATTTTCTGTTTTTTTGGATAGCTACTTATTTGCCTAATTTGACATTTTAACTTGCATGTATTTTGCATGTAAGTATTGTGTAAAAATAATGTACTCATTCTTACCTATTAAAAAGTAGTGAGTAAAATATTTGCAAAAAATGAACTTAGTTACATACAATTTTACTCGAATTTTACGCTTTTTGGATAACTTGTTTTTGCTATAATGTGACGTTTCAGTTTTGCGTAAATTAAATTTTACGAATGCTTAGTAAAATTTAAAGGAGAAATATTCGAATTTTTGATGTAAAATTAATGGTTCTCTGCTGCCTGGGATGTAACGCAAATTGAGGTTAGTTCCATCAAAAAGTCCGCCACGAAGGCAATTTTCTCCCAGTGCTTGATCCAGGAGTGTCTTCTGGATTGGGTTCAAAATTACAAAACTTGGGAGTTGTACATAGGTAGTCATGAACTCAAAATTAAGTCGGCTGTTTAACATCGGTTATAAAATAAGAAAATAAAATAATTTTCTTAAATTAAAAGAAACAACGAGTATTTTCTTAACAATTACTACATTGTTTTTTTTTAAGACAAAATTATTATAATATAATTCAGTCTCTACGAATTCCGTCTGCGTCTTAGAAATAATTTTATTGTATTATTAATTCTTTACTGCTCAGTTCTTTTTAATAGTATGTCATTTTACTTCATTGATATCTTTTATTATATTCAAAATTCTGAATAGAGGTTGATTATTTTTAGACGAAGAAAAACAAATTTCGAGGAAGTCTACTTTTATTCGGTGTATTTTGTCTTTCTATTGTTAGAGGACATTATGCAAACTTCGTGAGATTGACATGAGATTAAATCTAAATTTCTTTAGAATTATTATGTTTTAAAACATGTTACTCCTTATATTATTTTCCTTGTTCGTTATGATTGACAGCGTCATCCTTTTTTTATTCAATTTCTACATCTTTCTTTTCCTTCAGAAAGAGTATAAAGCCTGTGTATTTTTTAAAAAAAAATATTTTTTATCATCTGATGTTGTTATTTTTTCTCATGTTCCATTTCAGTATTGAAATCTAATGTTCGTAAAGTCTAAGCAAAAGTATTAACGCCTAGATTCTAGATTATTAACCTGGAACATTTAGAAAGTCGTCTACATGAAGAAGATTATTAATATACTTAAAACATTTTAACTCATTCACAGATTATTAATTAATGATTTTCTCCTTATTTAAGATCTAAGTTAAGTCAGAATGTTATAATTGTGGCTTAAAACAATATAAATAATTTTAAAAGAAATTAATTTTGAAATTTTCAGTGATGAGACAAAATTTCGAAATAAATAATATCTAAAAGACTCATAAAATTATTTAACTAAACAAATTTGCAAAAAATTTTATTACCTAAACAAAAATATATTTTTTTTATAATTGTATTGTTTTTGTAGTTGCGTATTCGTCTAATACGTACTTAAATCAAAATTTTCAGATTTTTAGATGCACAAAAATTGCTAAAGAAAGATTGCAAAAGAAACAAGCATGGAAATACAAACAAAAAAAAATCTTTTATATATACAAAAACAAAAATGAAAAAAAATGAAATACAAAAAAAAAAAATTTACAATTAGGACTGGGCGATATAAGAAATTTTATATCGTGATGCATCGTCAGTTTTGCATCGCGATATAGTCATGTATCGCGATATAGTAATTTTGAATTTCATTTACTTGTAAGGCAAAGAAACCCGGATTTCTATCAAAACTTCATATTTAGATTGATTTAAATCAATTTATGAATTTGAAGATATATATGTTTTGCTTAAAATAAATATTAATGTTATATTTTCTAAAAATGATAAAAATGAATAACGAAAGATTTTTTAGTTTAAAAATAAATAATAAAAAATTAAATAAAATTGAAATTTATCAGTATATCTACCTAACAATATAGAAAGAAAATTTCAAAAGTTCGTTAAAAATTATTTGTATGCTTAAAACAAAGTGCTAAATAATTTTTTAAAAAAAAAAGCTTTTTTAAAACAACACTTTTTTATCATTATTATTTCACATAAATAATTAAGTTAAATTGAATAATTACAGAATTCTGGACGAAAAAACAAAGGTTTAATTTCTTAAAAATAAAAACAAAAGAATTATGATGTTCGATAATATATTTAACTGACAATATTGAAAGAAAATTAAAAAACACGATTATACTCTTTAATGAAACGAAGTGCAAAATGATTTTTTTTTTTTTAAAAAAAAGAAGAAGAAGTCGCAAACCTTACTAATTTTTTTGAATAAACAAAGTTGATTGACTTATGTCCAAATCCAAAAGAAGAAAAATATGTTTTGTTATAATTTTATTTATAAAAATAAAAACAGCTATAGATTTATAAATTTAAAATCAGTAATAAAAACCCATTAAATTATTAGAAGTTTTATCCAAAAAAATTTCAATAAATTAAAATAAAGTAAAAAATAGCCTAACAAATTTAATTACTTTGTAATTGAATTCTTTATGGGCACCTTAAATTAGATTTCCGATTGTAATAAATTCGATTATGTAAAAAATTACTTAAACATATAATATCAAAATTAATTTTCACATTTAAAAATATAAAAAAAGTTTTGTTTTCAAAAAAAAATTACCTAATTAATTAAGAAACACTTCTTTATATATTCTTTTCAATAATAGATTACCTTCAGAACAAAGTAACGACGGCGATCACAAAGTCAGTCCCACTGAAAATAATCTGCAAGAAACGATATCAAGTCGCAACAAGGAAAAAAAAAAAAAAAAACTATGAGGCGCGAAAACAAACATGCGAGATCACGATATATATTCTCAAAACTATGGTTCTGATTCTACCACTCATCATTCAAGGCCATTTCAACATAACGAAACGAACATCGTCTTCCACAGCGCGAGTTGGCATCGGAACGTAAGAGAAGATCCCTACGAGTCTTGTATCGCTATATCGTTTTGCTTTCGTCTTCTGTACTCGACGACTTAAATCAGATTTCTGATGCATCGCCTGAAACGAAAGTTGCTGTATCGGCTTGTTGATGTATGCGTTAAATCGATATGTCGCTATATATCGATGTATAGCCCAGTCCTAGTTACAATATTGTAAAAGCAAAATATATAAATAGCATAAAATATATAAAGAGCATAAAATTGAAAGTTTTAGCTATTGGAATAATTTTAATCAAGTACTTCTTCTTAAAAGAAAAAAAATTATTTTTTTGAAGTTTCGCTTTACATTACAGAAATAAAAAAAAACAGAAATAAAACCAGGTTTTCAAAAACACAGATTTAACAATAAAATAATGAAAATAATTGTAATTTGTATTTAATTCATTTCCTTTACCATAATGAAGTAACGGAACGCAGGAGGAAAATATATAGTTAAAACAAACAGGATATGGCAAAATATACAGTGTTTCTTGCTTTATAGGAACGTCAGAATGCCCAGTAATTTTTACTGAAGTGCTTTAGTGAAAATTTTGCTAAAATTAACAATAAAAAATATTATTTTATAATATGTACTAAAATTTGCAAATGTGGATAAATTTGTTAATTTTATCACGATAGCTTAAAGCATTTCAATAAAAGCATTTATTTGATTTAATGTTTTTTTTACAGTTACGAAATTTTCGCTAAATGCGTGTTAATATGAACTATTATTTTGAAAACCAGATTTTTCGGTAAAATAATACGAAAGAAACATTTACCGAATAAATGATTCAAATGCTGCATATTTTGGTTTTATTCATAGATTTGAGGTCTTTTTTACCAGAAA
This sequence comes from Parasteatoda lunata, assembly GCA_949128135.1. NCBI lineage: Eukaryota > Metazoa > Arthropoda > Arachnida > Araneae > Theridiidae > Parasteatoda > Parasteatoda lunata. The sequence goes on along the minus strand of OX421972.1, from coordinate 35,455,677 downwards.
TTTTACCATTTTTTTTTACAATGAATTTACCATGCACCACGATAATTTTAATGATTTTTTTTTCTCTATGAACAGTGCGTGAAACTCTTTAAAAGTTTATGTTATATTTTAGTTTATGCTATATGTTCAAGTTTAGTTTACGCTATATTTTCAAGTTTATGCTATATGTTCAAGTAGTTAATGCTATATTTTAACACTATCTACTTTCTTACGCACTTAAGCGCGATTGTGCGCACTTAAGCGTGATCACGCAAAAATAACTACTTCACGGCTGTCAAATTACTTGATTTTTGCTGGAGATAATCTTTTTTCTTTTCTTAAAGTAGTAACAAAGTGTTAACGTTAATATTTTTCTTTTACAAAGTTGATTTATAATTATTTTTTCTACCACTACATATGAATAATTTAAATAAGTATGCAAGATTTCTAACTATATTCCTCAAACATATTAACTATTTGCAGAGTTAAAATAATACCTGTATATTATATAATTATAATATATATATATATACAATACAAATCAATTTATACAATATAAAAATTATATAAACATTTATAAAACCAATTTCGATATCGCTATCAGTAAACAATCAGTAAATGAGCAAAAATTTCAAAGGGATATTTTAAAAATCCGCATACGTATTTTTGTTTCATTAACCAAAATTATGTTTTGTCTCTGAAATATAATTACCAAACAGTACGGTAATTTCCCTAATTTTTTTCTCCGTGTACTGTCAAATATGCATGCCTTTTATACAATTTCAGTAATTATACAAGCAGGCAGAATGACGTCACTCACGTTATCTGTCAAAGAAAATATACCTATTACCATCACACGATCTTAGTTGTGATAATTAAATATGCTCAATGGAATAACATACTATCCAACTACCAAACTTCTAGAGCATGATAATCCATGATTACTTCTAGACATGATAATAAATGAATGATTGAGTTTACATATTTTAACTATCAAAATTTTAAGATAACTTTTTTTGAAGTAATTGTTTCTCTTCAAAGTTAGCTAATAGTTAAATGTACCAGGGTATAATTTTAATTAAATTAAATATATATTTTTAAATGACAGTTAATCAAATAGAATTCTTAAATTTCAATACATCCTATCCTTGTAAGTATGCGGCAAATTTATCAGTGGTACGTAGAAAACTTTAGAACCTGTCCGTATATTATTATCTGTTAATACAAATTAAAATAATTGTGTTAATATTATATAAATTCTTTACCAAAATTCTACAAGTCTGGAAGTATGATTTTTGCAATTTCTAACTTAGATGCTGATCAGTGCTTAATAATTCCAAATAGAAATATTTTATACAAAATAAAATAATTGTGCTAATATTATATAAATTCTTTACCAAAATTCTACAAGTCTGGAAGTATGATTTTTGCAATTTCTAACTTAGATGCTGATCAGTGCTTAATAATTCGAAATAGAAATATTTTATGTGGAAATTCTTATTTCATAAAAACATTTCTAAAATTCAAATTCGTAATTCTTTCTCCATTAATATTCAAACAGTAATTTTTTCAATGTTAAAATCAATTGTAGACGTAAAAATTTACAATTGTCTCGTCTATCGACTTTTAAACCATATGAGAGTTCATCTACCCACACACTTGAATATTAATGAGCGCAATAAGACTTTTGTCATATTACGCAGAGGTAGGATTGTTTGCTAGATATTTATAACACAAATAATAAAAAAATATTTTTATAAATATTTCTATGTAATATTATGTTTTTCTTAAAAATAGCTTCCTATTTTGTTTTAAATGAATAAGAAAACTTTATTAAGAAAAAAATATATAATTTTTTTTTAAACTATGAAGTCTTTGCTATTATTTTTTGAGATTGATTTATAACTGAAAATTGAACGCAGAAAATTTGCAGGCAATAAAGAATAATAATTCTTCGTATGAAGAATGTATAAGTTCTCGTCAGCCGAATCATACTGCATACCTTATTGTAGATTAAACATATTATTAGAAACATTATTTTGTGATGTATCTTTTGAGATAAATATTTTTTGTTTAAAATAAAATTTGCATGCAAATGCTGATTTCTTAACATAAGTTTCATAATAAGAATTTGAGAATTTCGTAAACAGATGTTTAAACAGAATGTTTGTTTTAAATTAGTTGTAAATAACTATCAAATAAAGAGAAAAACCAAAAAATATATATATTTTTAAAAATTCGGTTGAATTTTGAAAAAAAAAATTCCCTTGAATTTCCAAGCAATGATTAGCATGTTTTTAATTGCTTGTAAGAACATATGCTACCCCAAGAATAAAGCCTAGAGTAAAAAAAATAAGCGTTTGTGAAATTTTTAATCATTTCTGTCAAACTGACAATTTCTGTATATAGTCCAAAACTCCTTATGTTTGATTCTTCAACATTTTAATTTCGAATCAAACCATAAAGACTACGATTTTCTTTTCCTTCAATTTTTTTAGCCATCTTGAAATTCAGATAGTTCAGTTTTTGTCTCCGCTTTCTCTTTCACGGATTAGTAAAAGAAAAGATTTTAATATACTAATGCCCTTGTTTACCCATCAATGGCCAATTGACGACACCGCATAATTTAGCCCTTATCCGACGTTATATCTCGGTCTCGGGCGGATCGGGCTCTGAATAATCCTCGACTCTAAGTAAGTTCGAGCTCTGTATCGCAGGCACTGATGGGCTCAGTTAAAAATTCTTCGGACTCGGACCTTCCAAAAGCGAGCCCGAGCTGATCTCTAAAGTATGGAGAACTCACCTAAGTCGAAATCTTTTTGGCAAAAACATGAAATGTTTATGTGATGCATGCTGATGGAAATCATCTCGAATCTCAAAAACTATGATAATCCTAACTATAGTAAACTATATCTACGATATTGGCGACATTCTTCATCGCTCATGACCTATGCTGGTGAATTTTTATGTCAAAACATGAATCAATCAATCACTACGGGATTCGAACCTGATGCAACGCATACTGAAACGAAGGCTTTTTTATCCCAGCCATTGCTGCTATATGTCAATTTCAAAGCAATATCAGAGATTCAATTTCTCCTATTAAGCACACTTTTATTTTGTTCGTATAATGTTTTAAAATGTCAGAGGGGACACGTGTGTTAGAGTTGAACATTTATATATTAATAAATGCTTAAAAAATTATTTTTTTTTAATTTACGCATTTGTTTTAACTTTTTTATAACTAAAGACAAGTTATATTGAAACTTATAGTTTTACAACAAATAATAAATATATTTGCTTGTTAAGTAATATTTTTCAAACAAGATATTTTTTTTTTTTTTTGTTTATCACTTTTTTTCATTTGAAACCAAAACGTTATAACTTAAGTTTGTATCGTCCGACAAGTGTTTAGTTTTACGTTATTTATCTTTTGCAGGTGTGTTTGTAAATGTAATGGACTCAGTCTCCAGGAGGAATATTTTTCATTTACGTTCGAAAAATTGTTATTTACTTTGAGTATTTTATACGTCGCAATTTATATAACATTTGTTTTTGGATCAAAAGATTGCATCCTTCTTATTTTTTATGACATTTTTGAAATTAAACTTGCATAAATAAAACAGGTATAATTTAAATTATAATTTTAAAATGTAATTTTTTTAATGAAAATTATTAAAATTTTTGCATTTCATTTGATATTTTATAGTTTTTTTCTCGTTATTTTGAAGTATAACTTACAGAGACAAATAGAATTATAGTAAATTGCATTGGTTTCTATACAAATTTTAAAGTAACTCTAAAATTTAATGATCTTAAATTTTTGTGAAAATATAAGTACGGAAGAAAAACCTTTATAATCTAAAGTATTATGAACTCCAAGTAGAATTTCAAGAGGACACACTAAGAATAAATTATCAAGCTTTGAAAAAAGTTACTAGTTATTTTCCCATAATGATGCATATTTTATATATTACAGTATAACTATGCCTTAACACGCAAAGTAAGAAGTTTCTTAACACATATGGTTAAATAATTTTTTTAAAGTAACTAGAACAATTCATATTTAAATATGTATTAAAGCTGCTTTTAATTCACATACTTGTTTCTACACATATTTCTTTATAAAGAACATAATAAAGTGCTTTAGAATCAGGTACTTAAATTATTTTAGTAAAATTGTATTCGAACGAGCCAAGAAAATTCTCCATCAGAAAAACTATAGTAAACAACACTTCTCAGCATTTTGGTTTTTAATAAATATCTCATAAAAGAAGGATATTAATAAATAATACTAAAATGAGATAGATTTTTATATAAGTTTTATATTATTTTTTTAAGGGAAACACATTTGACAAATTATTCAACATATTATTTGATTTGTATATATTAATATTAAAAATTTTTATTATTCAAAACATGAATCTCTTTTTGCAAATATAGGATATAGTTTTTAAAAAGTTAGTATAGTTTTTAATTAAGACCTAAACCTCCATATGCAAAGAATAACTTTCCGAAACTACGTGGTTTGGGAAGAACGAGCCTACCTTCATCAAATATTTTTTTTATAACCAGAGTAGAAAAGTCGACCAAAATTTTAATTCTACGACTATAAATTTTCAACTCCGTAGCCTTGTAATTTTGAACTAAATCGAGAAGACGAGAAAGCTCCTGTATCAAATATTCAGAGATATTTACCTTCGTGGGGGAATTTGTTGATGCAGCTAACCTGCATTTATATTATATAGAGAGGAAGATCACGAAGACCCTCCCACGTTCAGCCTGATGGCAAGGGGCTCTAAACCATGATCCGTCAGCCACTGAGATATTTAACATCCGCATTAGGGTCGGTGCGGCTGGGTACGCAATTCGTATCGATAAGCCATCGCTTGGATTTGAACCAGATGCATAGATATCGAAAACCATTACATGGTTACTATATAGTTTGATTTTATTGAAAATCTATTATTGCTTTTCGCACTTTCTTTTCATTCAACCCATTTGAATGCGCAAGGCTAAAAAATTTTGGAAATAAATTAAATCAATTAATAGCATATACATGGATTTATTAATTTTCCTAGGCGAAACCTATTCTAAGGTATACCAACAATTGACAACAAGTGACACTTACAATTTTGATTTCTGATCGGGGGGTGGCGTTCATTGAGGCTTGATCCTGCGGGCACATCCTCTGGGCCATTTTCAATCCTTATTAATATTATTATTATTATTTGTTATTCGCATGTACATGAAACATAAAAAAATAATTTATATTTTGCTGGAGCTTCATATTTGCAAAAACAAAAAACTTTTACTATTTATCATAATTGATTCTTCTTAATAACAATATATGATTTTTAATAAATAATGGCTTATCTTCATTACTTTGGGCAATATAATAATTAGACAAAGGGATTATAATATTTTCTTACAATGGTTCATATATATTGAGACGTTTCCCACAAGCAATCAAATCTTCTTCAACAAATAGTAGTTTCAGCATCTTCAACCAGCAATTTTCATAATACTCACGTAATTTTGAATTTCATATATTTTGTTTATAATTGTGACAAATTATACAATACAGATCTACGCTCTTTAGTTAGGCCTTACAGAAATTCCCCATTATAACGCTCTAAAAAGTTCCGTTGGACGAAATGACAATATTAGATTAAATGCTATTTCAATACACATTAGAATATCCGCACAGAACCATTCATACCAATAAAATGACATAAATTTAGTCATTTGATTTTTGAAACAGGAAAAGTTAAAAATTTTCTTGCTCAAGGCATTATAATTTTTTTTTTGTCTTGGTGCTTTCGTCAATAAAATTTACAATCTTGAATTTTGTTAGAATAAACGAACGGGACTCTCTTGGTTTTTGTTTTAGGTGATCATGGTTCCAGAACAAAAAGTTACAGACAAAGACTTCATATTACTATTTAAAAACCGTAAATTATTTTTAACGCGTAGCCCCCTATAAATTATAATTATAAAAAGACACAATAATATAAATTATGCGTAAATAATTGCTTTGTTAAAAGTGTTTCAGTGTTTTTTTTTAACTATGAGTAAATAATTTTGATATTTTTGAGCACTCACCATATAAATAACTCATGTTATAATGTTCATTTTCAACCATAAGACAGAGGTCATACATCGAGCGTCTATAGTTCAATTCTCATACGATCTCGAATTTTCAATAAAATGCAAAAAGGTGTTTAATTTCATTACGAATATTAGAGAAGTTTTGCAAAATGTTACGATTCTCATTAAGTCTAACACACACGTTTTTTGAGTTTTACAGTGCATCCGTGAACATTTTCATACAGAAAGCAGCATTGCGAAGGAGTAGAAAATAAAATTAGCGTTACGGCTAGTAGCAGACTAGCTCTATATAAAATATCACAAATGACTTTGCACATTAGAGCTTAAAAAGTTTAATTATAAAAGAAAAAGACTAATATGTTTTATAAAAAGGTAAAATAAGCACCTCTAGATAAAGATTTTGATAATACCTCAATCTTCTCAAAAAAATGAAATCGGCTCTACCACCTAAGAAGTAACATAGCTCGCTTCAATGGGAAAGAAGCGTTCTACATCCTGCGATATAACTATTTTTGGAAGTTCTGTTGTTTTCTGGGTCATATTTCTAATTACAAATTATAGAGTTAAGAAATTGACCCTATAAAAGCATATTTTTTAACTGTTAACTAAGGTTATAAAATAGAAAAAAGATCAGTATGTTATAAAATGAAAATTTCCATCGATTATATTTTATGTTGCTTTCGACTGAAGTACTTAAGAATTAAACCTTTCATTATTTTAAAATATGTAACAAGTCTTTTTCCCCTTTATTGGATTTAAATACATTTAATAGTCATTTTAATGTCATGTGTAATGTAAAAGTAACTGAGGCAGTAAGTAGAGTAGTGATATTCCAATAATTGGTTCCTATGGAAATTAATGTTAAGAAAAAGAATGAAATTCATTCTTTTTTTAAAAAAATGAGATAAAAAGAAAGAAAATGTAAAGCGGAATCCCTAATGGAGAGTCCATCAAATTTTTTTCAATTTGGATTAAATCTGAAAAGCAAACAGAAATGTGAAATATTTAAATATCACTAACAATTTTCAAAAATGTGCCGGGATATTAACCACAAATTGTATGCCATAGTTTAAAGAACCTCTTTTACAAGCGAACACTGTAACATGTTAATAAATAATCTTTCAAGTATTAAAATTGCAAATAAAGTATTACTCTCATAGATATAAATACATACAACTCAGAATATTGTTTGTTAAAAAAATAATAAATAGATAATTAAACCCCTAATAGAAAGAGTGCAGCAATTTTCGGATTCCAAATGGTGAGTGGGATTGATATACTTTATATTGTACACCTACAGATTTTTATCGATTTAGATATCGTCTGCTCTAAAGAAAACAAATAATAAAATTAAAAGTTTGTCTGTATGTCACTCAGATAATTCCAGAAACATTTATGCTAGCGCTCTGAAATTTCAACATAAGGGGAAAACGAAATTTTGACTAAAAAATTTTCAATTATATCGTTTAGGAGAAAAGTGTGAAATGAAATTATTTTATGATTTAGAAACCGGCATTGATAATAAATAAACTGCAGACGATTTTGTTTTTTTTCAAATATTTTAAAGATAACATAACTAAAGTTTGCTAACTTACAGCTCTCATAAAAAAGAAATTTATTGCATCCAACAAGGAATCTGACAAGGGAAATCCTTGATCAAGTATTGAGAGAAATTTACATTTGTGGAGGTTGTTTTGATGGAACTAATCCGCATTTTCGCTAAATGGAGTGAAAAAACCACGAAACTCTTCCACGGTTAGCCTAACGGCAAGAAGACAAACTCATGATCAGTCTAACACAGAGGATATTTTACGCCAGGACTGTGGCTGGTGCAAGCAGGATGCGGAATTCGTATCGACCAGCCTTCGCGCTGGGATTCGAATCCGATTCACCTCATTTGAAAGCAAACGCTCTATCCCCATGAGCCATCACGTTTCAATAGGAACTTATTTTAATAATAAAAGCAAGTTACGTACTAAAAAGCGAAATAAGAAGAGAACTAAGTACTTATTTATGCGAGAGATATATTGAAAATCGCCTTTCTATTATTGGCCCTAATGACGCTTAATTATGTTGATAATAGGCACTAATTAGAATAAAAATAATCTACCTTCTAAAAAGCAAAATTAATGGAGGTATAGCTCTAATTTGATTAAGAGGGGCGTAATAAATAGCCATAATAAATAACCATAATATTATTAACGTTAATGATACTGAATTAATTTTGATAAAAGGCCCAACTAAAGTTATAGTAATTAGTTACACTTAAAATGGCGTAATAATAAAGGTTTAAAAGTTTTAATAGATCTCTAAGTTCTAATACAGGCACAATTAGTATATTTGGTACGTACTATGGGTAATAGTATATTGGGTATCTATAACATAAAAAAATTGCATCAATAATGTGTAGTTTAATATAAATACTATGGAAAGATGATTTTTACGATCCCTCGGAAGGGATAAGAAATGCTAGATTGTAGTAAATTTTGACCATCATGAGTTTGGCTTGAGTAACAGCATCCTGTCGAAGGATACTGAACCAGTTTATTTTTATTTTTATGAAATGAACTTCGGAGAACGTGTTTTGTCCAACCTTATAGCATAGAACTATTGGCGAGGAAAAAAGATAATACATTTTAAAAAAAATTGAAATTATTTTCGATTTATTAATTATGTTGGTATAGATCTTTCATGCTTTATTTTGTAGTGATGTTAGATCACTTATAGTTATTTGTTTTTCTTAAAATTCTAGAACCATTTGTGCTATCGTCCTGAAATTAGGACATCGACTGCAATGGTGAATTTTAGCCCCTAATCCAAAAAATTAGTTCATTCGGAAGTTTCTTTGAAAAAATGGCATTTTCTAATTTTTTAGCCCTAGAGCCATTGTTTTATATTAAAATATAAATGTTATTACTTTTTTAATGTTTTAAAGGTAAGATCAGTTATGTACACCAGATCATTGCTCTATTCGATAGTAAATAGTTTATTGTACATTCCTTAATACTAATTTATTTATTATTTATTATGTCAGATATGCTTAATGATATAATTGATTGAGGTAACATAAGCAGATCTGAAACCTTGCTTTAGTTTTATTTATAGTTAAGCTTTCAAACGTGTTTCTGTATAACTAAATAATTTGGAATCAACATCGAAAACAATCGAGAAATTATACCAAAACGTTTCGTAAAAACGTAAAATTAGTTATATAACTATTAATGCCAATGGAGTTTAATTAATTTTAGTAATAGGTAATAATTGAATTAAAAAATAAACCGTACTAAGGAGTGAAATTAGAATTGATATGGTACATATCCTTTTAAGGAAAACATAAAATATCGTTAGATTATTATTGACACCAATAATTTTAAATGAATTTTATAATAGGTACTAATTTAAACTAACAGAAACAGTGCTCTGTAGAGGAAAATAAATGGTTGGTTTGAGAAAACTGTAAAAATGCCATACTATTATGCCAATGATGTTCAGTTAATTTTGATATTAGGTTCTGTAGGTATTACGGTAATTGCTGCTGTTTTAATAAATACAGAATATACCAATAAGGGTACAAAGTATTATTTTAGTATACTTAGTACCTATTAAAACTATACCAATATAATGACTGGTTAGATAGATACTCAGAAAATAGTTTTTTTTTAAAGGCTTCTTGAAAAAAATAAGTATCGAGAATAATTCCTTGATTATGGTAACTATCATTTGTTAACCCCAAAAATCAGCATCATAGGAAATGATACTATATGCAGTTACTCTTTATTTTGCAAGGATGAACAACTGAAAACGTGTTTTTCTTATTCTTTTGAAGAAAAGTGATCCTAAAGGGCAACAAATAATAATAAATAAATATAGTATATTAACTTTAATAGTTTTGTCGATATATGCCTCTCACTTATGTAAATTTCGCTCATGGGCTGCAATAGCGGCACAACTAAAAAAAATCAAGTTTTAAGATAAGTGGGTTTAAGATTTTCATCGCTATGCAAAATGCATAAGAAATGCTTTAGTTTGTTTAAACGAATATTACCTTCAAATTGAATTATGAGTTGCGCTAGTATTGCTGCTGAAAGAATGTGTATTTTCACACTTACACATGTTCTTAGTCCAAAACGCGTTTTTTTTTAGTTGTGCCGCTATTGCAGCCCATGAGCGATTTGTAGTGTTGTTCAGAAGTAATTTATTAATTATTTACTTTTTCACCAGGTTCTAAGAACAGGTATTCTGCATGTGAATAAATGAATACATTTGTACAACTAACAAACTTTTCTGTAATTAATTTAAATAATGTTTAAAAATGAACTGCTCTTTTTTTTTAAGTATAACATGTATTGAGTATCATCAACGTGTTTGATTTTGTGATACGAAGGCAATTATATATAAAAAAGGAATAATTTATATTCTATGGTTTGTTTTTAACAACACAGTTAAAAATATAGAAGAAAAAATGGTATAGCAATTTATTTACTTGCTTTTTATTATCATATTAAAAAAAAAAGTCAGATAACCATAAATAAGATGGTATTTTAACTGTTAACTGTGAGAAAAACTGTTTATTAACTGTTTTAATCGATTACGGTTAAACAGCCATAATGTTTCGCACTAACTAGATCCACCTAATGAAACCAGTTAGTTTCTTTCAGATGGGTATGTATTACATCCAAGAGGGTTAACCTGTTAATCTCATAAAAGACAGAACGGGCATTCGAGTCCCAGCGTTAAAACCACGCTATTTCGTCGATTCTCTTGAACACACGAGGAGTTTCCAGTGTCTCGCACTTACCCAATTTGTGATCCTGGTCTATTAGAATACGATACACTCATTTACGCCCAGATGGCAGCGCACCATAAAGCTTCAAAAATTTCTCCATTGTCCAGTTAAGTTTTATTTATTTATTATTTTTTTTTTTTTTTGGTTTTGAGACCATGCTAGTTTTAAATGGTTCAAAAACCGTATGGTTCAGTAATATTGGTTTTTCAACAATGCCAGTTGCAAACGATTTTAAAACAGTAAGATAAAATAGTTCTTTACCGTAAACTTTATGATTAATTAGATGGTCAGATTTCTACCGGCTATTTCACCAAATTTTAGACACAAAATTCTTAAAGTGAACAGTAAAATTAAAAATAGACACAACTGTTTTTTTTAATTTTTTTTTGCATAAGCAGAATATGTTTAACGTAAATATTAAGATAGAATATGCGACGCAAAAATTTTCAAACACAAAATATTTTCTACCGAATTATTAGCAATATCCGTTACAATATACCATCAATAGCAATTTTAGTCGATCCATGCCTTTTTCAAGAAGCAAAATTTAAATAACTTTTTTTGTAGAGCATATTATCGTTAATTTAAACTTCATTTTTATATTTGTTTATCAAAAAATGTTTTATAAGTTTAAATTTTACAAATATATTGCAGCTTATCTTTTCTTAAAAAAAAAAATTCCTCTAAATCTTCTCGATTACTGAAACCGCTGTCTTTCCTAGTTTAAAGGTCTTTTCTGTCTCTCTTTTTAATTAAAACGTATTTTTCATTTATCGTTTGTTTAAATTTGGCGAAGATAGCTTATTACATTTTCTAATTAAATAAAATTGCTCTAATCAGATTAAAGTTTCTCCGGATTAATTAATTTTGCGATGAAACATGACAGAAACTTCTATTATATTTATCGTATCAGTGATAATGTCAATTTTAACAATCATACTATTGCGAAACTATTTCTGATTCTAGTAATTGCACTCTGTTAATTATAAAACATTAAATTCAATTATTTTTATTTTTCAACTTTCTATACTCATTGGGCGATAAATTTAAGTAATTTAATTTTTTACCAGAAAACTACGCTGTGAACATTACGGATCAAACTGCGGTGTAAAATATCGCTTTGTAAAGTAGTGGCTGGCATCATCCGTAAAATCCATTTTTACCGTAAAATGCTATATCGTGATTCTTATGTAATATTTATTTTAAAAGAGTGATTCGGTGATTTTATGGTAATCATTACTGTGAAAATTACGGTATCTAAGTTTTTTTTGTTCCGTAATATGTTCCGGTAAAAATGGATTTTAAGGTGCTTTTTACCTTAATTTAACCCGGATGTTTTTACTCAGAGTACGGGATCAAAGCAATATTATTACCTCAATTTTTTTAAAAATTTAAAACAAAAATGAAATTTTAAATTGTGGGCTTAATAAATTATTTAATTTTTGACCATTTTCTTTTTACAATAATCATTACAGATTTCAGATTTCAATAATAATGCTAACTATCAGTATTTTAAAAACAAGCAGTTACTATTTCTCATAGGTTATATTTTGTTGCAGAATCATGGCATATTAAACACTGACTACTTTATAAGTCAAGATTTACTTTCACTTAAACAAAATTTATAAACCCAATCGAAAGTATATCATACATGAAAAGAAAATTGCATTATATTTAATCTTAGGGATTTGATTTTGATGTTGCTATTTAATGTTAGGGAAAGCTGATTCCATACATGTATGGGCATCAACTTAATCTTCTCTGTATCCCTGTATGTTTTTTTTGACCAAATTAATACTTATACTCTGAAAAATGCACTAAAATTTAATCTATATTTTTTCAAAATCTCTAAAACTTTAACAGGTTTTCCTCAAAACTCGTTTTTTTCAATTTTTTATAATTTTAAATTAAAAAAAGTGAAAATCGTAAAGATAAATTGTAATAGTTTTTATATTTAATCAGTTTAAATAAGTTTTACGTGAGAAATATTGTTTATCGTGAAAAACAAATTCATAAATTTTCAGAAAAAATTAAGACCAACGCATTTTTTTATGACGCATATTATTTCAATAGAAAAGGATTATCACATTTACTTTTAAATATATGAGCGCATGTACTGTACACAAAACGAATATAAAATGTGTAAAAACTTTATAAATTTAATTGTAATTTATAATTTTTTCGGCGTTTTTGATGTTAAGTGTTTTATCCATTTATATTTTTAAAAAATATAAGAGTGCATTTTTTTTAGTTAAAAATAGTGTACTGATTTTCTATTTAATAAGTCAAACTATTCAAACTTTAAGCAAATACCAAAATAGTTTTTAAAGCTTTTATTTTCAAGTTTATAGTATAATGTTTTGGTTAATTTTAAAAAAAAAAGCTTAAACAAAAAAATATGAAAAAAAATTTTTATAAAAAAAGTCATTAATAAGTTTTAATACTTTTTTAATTTGCTTAAGATATTAGGATTATTTTTTAGGATTAAATTAGAATAATTAACTAGCTATATAGTAAAAAATAATTATTGTCTACGTAAAAAAAATTATTAAGTTATAGGCAAAATGAAGAATTTTTATCAGTGATCAAACCAATTTTATTAGTGATAAAATAAAAATGTAATATATATATATATATATATATATATATATATATATATATATATATATATATATATATATATATATATATATATATATATAAATATGTATATATATATAATATATATATATATATATATATATATATATATATATATATATATATATATATATATATATATATATATAAATATATATATATATATATATATATAAATATATATATATATATATATATATACATACACCAAGTTTCAGAGACTTTATAAAGCTTCAAAACAGAACTTAGAAGAGTAATTAAAAGATGAAATAATTTGATACACATGGTTTAATTATAAATGTTCTATATTTGTTCTTGAACATCTTCTGATAAAAATGGATTTCCCATATCCCCGTAAAAAGTTCTTTAAAATATATTTTTATCCATTTGCATATAGAGTGCCGGTACTTTTTCCGTAATTTGATGCGTAGGTTTTGATTATTGTTGAAAAGAGTTTTGTTATTTAATTGTTGAAAAGAATGCTTAAATATTTTTTGACTTGATGTTTTTATAAAGCTATTTAAATTATCCTTGATATCTTTTATTCGGTATTTTCACATAAGCTTCCTTTCTATGTTTCAGGTTTTCCTAAAGTAAAAATATTAAACAAAACAAAATTTCTTAAAAAAAATTTTATTCTTTAAAAAATTTAAAAATATTGGTTGCAATTGCAGATTGATAGGTATTCATTAAAAAACTCATGCTTATAAGAGCTGAACAATAATGACTTGTTGATTATTTTAAATGCTTAGTGATCTGCGTACATTTATCGTAACTCAAATGCAAAATTTAAAAGACATAAATATGCAATAAAAATGGATGTTCTAAGCATCTATAATTATATTTAGCCTACGTCGAAGTGACACAATTATATACTTATTTCATGTAAATACTATCCTTTTTAACTCAATTGCAAGTTTTTTAAAAACATAAATATGCAATAAAAATGGATTCCATATGTATTTATAATTATATTTGGACGATGTTGAAGTGATATAATTATATATTAATATTTTATAAATACTTTCATTTTTTGAACTTTTGCAGCTCTCTCAAAATGCAATCTTTACAAAATGGATCTTTCAAATCCTTCTCAAAATCATATAAAAAATATATTTTATAATCTTTTTATTCGAATGCCTCAGGAATGTTGAAACATCGATTAAATACTGTTGCTGCACAAAAAAATTTTTTTTGAATAATTTTCTCGTATTAGCTGTATGAAAGATGTTTTACATTATTGTCTTACTTAATCTAAGTAATAGATTAAGTTATTGAATTTGCGCAGAAAGAAAAGCACTTAGCACAAGTGTATAGTTAAAAAAAATTTTTTTTTTTGCATATTTATTCACCAATCACACATTTTTAGCTTTAAAAATAAAATAATGTCAATTATTTGGTCTGTCAAAAGTGTTCTTTAAAATATATTTTTAAATTGCATAAAAATTTATCAAAGTATAATTCAAAATTTCAGGATAATAATTAAATCTTAAAAATAAAAATAAATAAGAAACATACCTAGCACTCTTTCAATAAGTTCTTTTTCATCAACCTATGCGCAAAGTTTAAAAAAAAAAAGAAAAAAAGAAAGCAAAAGTCAATTTAATCATTTATTTTTTTCTTCTCTTTCATCTTGCCTTTAATTTAATATATTTTCTTGGCAGAGTATTCCAAAAAAAAAGTTAGAGCAAGGACTAGCGCTATACATCAGATTTAAGTGTGAACGAAAAACCAGAGAGTAGGTTTGAGCTTGTAGTGGATTCCAGTGCATTGGTTGGAGGATCAAACTATGACAGCGCCATCTTACGAATTGCGCGCGACTGCGACAGGTAGTTGTTTCACAGGCGCGCTTTCATGAAGTAAAAAGCTATTTTCAGAATTTATGCTTTCGTATTCACCGCGGATTTCTCCTTTACGCTCGTGTTCCTGAAAACAGTTCGCATCAATTAAGTAAAATATGCATTTTTTGGCTAATTATGCAGGAACCAAGCATTAGTCCTGCATTAAATACGACTTTTAATGACTTTTTGCAATTTATTTTAACTGTTTACGAATTAGAGCACTTACAGTCAATTACAAGGAACGTACTGTAGTAATAAAATTTATGAGTAAAAAATTTTTACTTGATCTATTTTTATTTTCATTTAAAAACTCATGATGAAATTCATTCTACTTAGTTGATGGCAAAATAATTGAAAGTCCATTATCATATTAAAATATGAAACTGTACATATGTGTTAACAAGAGTTACAGTTGTCCGTAATTAAGGAAAATTATTATAATTTATTTAAAAAAAATAATAATACCTATCTGAAAAAGGTTTTTAGAATTCCCAAAGGAGAATTTTTTTTTTAAAAATACTTTTAAGAAATATTCTTATATTTGAATTTTTTTTAACTAAAATAATGGAAAATAAAATGAAATAAAAAAAGATATAATCTTGTCATCAGCTCTCACGTAATTATATCCAAAAGAAATAGTGCTTTCTAATATTGTACTAATCAACCTAAAGCAAAACATATCAATACCAAGCACTTAAAGCAACAAAGAACCAAAAAATTGAAGCAAAAATAAAACCCACTAAGCAAAAAGGGGAAAGTAAAATCAAAAATGCAAAACAAAAATCGATAATAAAGAAAAACAAAATAAAACTTGAAATGTAATATATATAGCTACTCGCTTTAAGTATTACATCTTGAGTTTTATTCTTGAAAATGTTTTAACGAAGATGATGAAGACAGTGTCGATGAAATAAAAATCTCTCTTTGAGATGAACTAAAAATTAACAAAAGTTCTATTGAATTTGCAAAACAACAAGAAGAGGCTACATCAACCTTCCTGTTATCGCTAAAATAATGGCGAAACATTGCTGCAGAAGAGGTCCAAAGTATTATTAAAAAAACATTAAGGACTTATTTAAACAAAAACTCTTTTTTTCTCGTAAAGTAGACTTTTTAAATGTTTTTAAGTAAGATTTTTAATTTTAATAAGAATTGTGTATGGTGTTCTCGTATAAATTTTGCATTTGTTAAATATATTACATTCATACCTACTCTTTTTCTTTCCTTATATATATATATATATATATATATATATATATATATATATATATATATATATATATATATATATATATATATATATATATATATAAGGAAAGAAAAAGAGTATATATATATATTATATATATATTATATATATATATAATAATATATATATTATATATATATATAATAATATATATATTATATATATATATATATATATATATATATATATATATATATATATATATATATATATATATATATATATATAAAGAGAGAGAGAGAGATACGTATAAGAAAACTTTAAAAAGAAAGAGCTGAATGAAAATTAAAGCATTTTAGTTTAAAAGCAAATCAAAAAAATGTCTTTTATAATTATTAACCGGATTCAAAGTATCTGAACCTCCTAAAATGCTTATCAATCAATTTCAATTATTCAAACTTGCAATTTTAACTTCATGCTTCAATTTTTTTCTTCGAACCATGATTCCAGTTGGATTTTTGACTCAAAAATATTATAAATTTGAAGATAATAACTGCCAGATGCATTATTTTTGGACGTATACATCACGTGGTTGTAACTAATACAATATCAAGCCAGTATTCTAATTTGCGCTGCTCATCTTCCAAAGTATATGATGATTAAAATTAAATGACTTTGAAAAAATACTGAGTCGAGTATTTGTGACTAAGAAGAATTGACTTTTAATGCATATAGCATATATTTTTTTAAATGAATATTCTCTCTCTCTCTCTCTCTCTGTATATATATATATATATATTTCAAATAATCAATACTACTACAGCATGCTTTGATATATCAAAGACTTCATTTAACTAACGTTTTAAAAAAATAACCTTTATGAAAACAAACACAGCATAAAATCTTGGAAAATGGTGATATGGAGCAGCATTTGCACAATTTTAAAATTTGTCTGAAACTTTAAAGGATGAATTATTTTTCAACCACTTCAAATTAATTTGCTTCATTTTTCTTTTTTTACTTTTTTTACAAAGAAAAATAGATTTAAGCAAAAAATGTACCAATACACACAAAAAAAAATATATATAGAAATATGCAAACGAATGTTTCCATTTTGTTAAGAGATAAAATACTCAAATCTTCTGTGTACAATACATTAAAGAAATCAAAATGTAATACTTATAAATACCATATTATAATATTGGTATTAAAATTTCATACTCTATTTAATTATTTTCAGTAATAAATTGAAAATGGGCACTGCCATAGAAATCAAGTGCGCATGTTTGTGCAAAAGAAAACTTCATAACTCTCTCATAATTATCATTCTATTGGTTAAAATTCGTATATGAGGGGATATGATATGATATAGGCTTAACTTAAGCTTCACGCAGGCTCAGGCTTCTTTGGGAGAAAAAAAGGTTTCGACTGGGCTTGATTTCATGAAAAACTTCATAAACTTTTTTACAATTTGTAAACAAACATTTAATTCAACTATTAAGTATAAAAAATGTAAAATTAGTAAAGTAAAAAAAAAAAAATATACAAACATCTGTTTTTTTCTATTCGGTGCTTTGGCTGTTTTCCGCAGTCCCAGAAAATATTTATAAATTATTATTTTTTTTTAACTTCCTGTAGTTATTAATAGTATTATAAGTTATAATTTTTATGAAGTATAATGTGATTTTAACTTAGCAAAAAGAAGAATAGATTTATAATATTATAGATTGAAACGTTCTTTGTTATTTAGTTTTTAATGAAGCATAAAATAATTCAAAGGAATTCAATTCAGATAACAATTTAATCTGGCGAAAGCAGAATTTTGTTTTTTAAACAATATTTTAATATTGTGCAATTTTTTTGGCAACATCTCAAAAAATATAACTAACATTTTGTTCTTTTTTTCAAAAAATATAATAAAAGAACATTACGTACTTTGAAGAAATTTATTTAGTAAGTTTAATAATATATTGGTGATACTCTTAATTTTTTTTCTGAATTTTTGTCGCTGTTTTTTTTATTTATTTTTTCTTTTTTACCTAAAATAGGTGCAAAAAATAATAAAACTTATCTATAATATATATTTTTTCACTCAATTTCATTTTATCTGAAATTAAATTGAATACTTTACAGCAAAATCATACAAGGTTTCAAAAGCAATTATGATTTATGGGGGGAAATAAAATAAGCTGGGAGACTTTTTCGTTCTTTTTTATTTATGATGGTCTAGAATAGTTTTACGATAATCGGAAAATACTTTTCTATTTATTTGAAAGAAGGCAGTTATTGATTTTCCGATAAAATATTTACGACTTATAGTTAAAAAAATATTCCACTCCATTTGTTTTCCTAATAGCAATGTTTTTTAGTTATGAATGGTATTATTAAATGTCTAAACAATGGTATCGCATAAGACCTTAAATAAACAAGAATTAATACTTCCAGACAATTGAAAAAAATGAATCACAACGGTTGTCTATAGAAAGAAACATGCACAAATTTTAGAGTTTTGAAAACCAAAAATTCTGTTTAAGCGTTGCTACATGAAAAAAATTGTCAAATGAATGGTCTAAATACCGTATATTTTGATTTTCATTAGCTAGAATTATAGTTTTTTATAATCAAAAATGTTACCAATCAGGCAATCAAATGTTACCAATCATTACCAATCAGGCGGAAATTGTATCAGAATTTTCTTATGATTATACATTGATACAAAATACATTTATTATGTATTTCTTGTTTTCAAATGGAAAAAATATAGATATACTGATTTTATTTCAACATTTACATTATTATTATTTTGTTTCAAAGCAAAATAAATTTTTAAAACAGTTTTTTATGAGATGAATTTTTTTTAATAAGTGAAAATTTGTGATATGATGACATTGATTTGAGGACATTTGTAATACTACAAAGCACAACTTCGTCTATAATAATTTATCACAAATCCCTACAAATTTATTCCTTAATTTGGTGCCTAAAGGTTTTAAATTAGTAAAAAGATATACGTTTTATAACAACAGGGAAATGCAGAATAAGAATATAAATTTAATAAAAATATAATAATACTAAAAATACAATCATAATAAAAATATAATAATAATAAAAATATAATAATAATAAAAATACAATCATAATAAAAATATTCTCTTCGAAGCATTAAAATTAATAGTTATTTCTTTAAATAAAAAGTGGATAAATTAAGATTTCAACTTACTCTTCATTTTGAGAGATCACATGATAAAAGAGAACAAAAAAATATATTTCTAAATTCAATTTAATCAAGAAGTAACGCGGTGAATAAACGGCGATTATTACTTAAGTGAAACCAAAATATATTGTTTTGCCTATTTTTTTTTTCAATTTTGTGTCGTTATATAACATGAATATTACATATGATATATCTCATAATATATTATAATATATTATAATTTATTATATAAATATTAATTACTAAACCAATTCATTCTATTTTTATAAGCCTTTTTACACGGTTAAAGTTATAATAGTAGCAATTGATTAACATAGTTAGATATTTAGGCTTACTATTTTCCCAAAGAAATATTATTGTGTAAAAAATTCTGGATCAAATTACAGTAAAAAATGATGGAATCCTGGGAGTATCATCCGTAAAAGCCATTTTTTCGTAAAATTTTAAAGAACAGAAAATACCGTAATTTTTACAGAAATATTTACAGTGATATGAGTAATTAAATTAGTTCTTTTGTACTGCAGATGGGCAGTAAAATTATTTTTTTCTTCTTAATTTTATATTAAATCGTAATTAGCAGTTAATAAAAAAGTCCTATTTGAATATCTTGAAAATTCAAATAGTTTCAATCAATTTTCTTAGTAATTTTCGTGCTTTTTAAAAGAAAGCTCAAGTGATAAGGAGTTTCCGATACATTTTGTTTTGTACTATTTAACAAGATTTTTTAAGAATGGCACCGGCATTGTCGGGGACCATCTCCCACTATTGTATTTTTTCTTTTGTCTATTTTCTTTCCTTTTTGAACCATATTTTTGTGAATGAACGATTATTGTAAGGTATTATCATTTGTTATTAAATTCTGTTTTATGATACAAGATATTATTTCTAAAACGTCCTTTATCGCTTTGAGATTTCTTTTAAAAAGTGCAAAAACCACTTAAATTTTTTGAAACTCTTTTGACTTTTGAGATATTAAAATAGGACTTTTTTATTGGTGGCCAAATGCTATTCACAACAAAATCATGAAGAAAAAATAATATTATTAATAATATATTAATTTTACGCTTGCGCGGTATAAGAAATCCATTTTAAGTATTTCTAAATTGCACAGTTTTAAGCGAATTTATTTTTTCACGTTTTAAAGCAAAAATTTTCAAATTACTTTTAAATTGCTCTAAAAATTTTGCTTTATGTGACTGACTATTTTTAAAGTTATAACAAAGAAAGCATAAGACAAAAATATTTGTTTATTTTTTAATAAAAAAGTCCATATCTCCATAAATATTTTCGCTAGGTCTACGAAATTTTGTGTGCTCATTGCATATAACAAACCAATTGATACTAATTACAAATTTATTGCTATATTGTTTGGTATAGGGCGATAAAAATCATTATTTTCCGCTTGTAGTTTATTGTCGGTCCCTCAAACTTTCAAATGCTTTATTGAATGAGAATCGCATGATCTTGAAATGAAATCACACTTCTGAAGTTACAAAATTATTCTTTTAGTATTTTTTGAGAATTATGAAAAAGTGTGGTTTTCCATTATTTTTTCCACCCCCGGTATTTCATCACTTTGACGAAATGTTCGCTCGCAGAATATATATATATAAAAAGGTTTCGTTGGAAACGAAGAAAATTTTGAGAAATTTGAGTCTGCATTTTTTATAGTACATTTTACGGGCTAACATAGTTGATAATCAATATTTTTTTCAGAAATTATGATACTGTCTACAATATTTGTTTTGGTGAAACTAAAAAAAAAAGTTAAAAGCTTATACCAATTTTTTTAATTATTATTTTTGTGTGTTTTTAGCATTTTTCTGCAGTGATCAACACTAGAAATCAAATAAAGCGTTTGCTTGCACATCAATGAAAAAAATTATGATCAGAGAAACAAAGGAAAAAAATAACAATAACAATCCCAGTTTATATATTATAAAAATATGTTAATAATTTTGAATTAGCCAATTTCTCAATTCTATCCAATACGCAATTCCATAGGTTGTCGCAACACTGAGTTTTATTTGTTACTTTCATTTTCACTAAATATTGCACAAATTTAAATAATAATATATTTTCAATCTTTTAGAGATATTTAGGATATTATAAAAAATACTAACAATATATGCCATAAAAAATTTTAAATTTTATAAAACAGCCATCAACTGATAATAGAATATTACAGCTTAGAAAGAATAAATGGATTATAAAACGTATTATGGCTGTGCATCTACTTTTTTGTGTACTTTACTTAAAAGATTACTTTGCATTTTCTTGTATAGCTTAAGCCCCGTTAAGATTATTTCACAAAATTTTAAATGCATTTGAAAAAAGAAATACATTTGCAATATTTTAAAACCATTTTTGATATTTCGTAATCGTAAAATACAAGTTTTGGTGAATGTTAAGAGACAGAAAAAAATTTCATGACTCCAAAATAATAAATAAATGATTGTGAAACGTCATTGATGAACGAATTTGTGTGCTAAAAATTAATACGTGCCTAACAAAACGTAAAACAAAAATTCGACTATTCCTAAAATTTTATTTAAAATAATATAGAAACGCTAATGATGAGAAACTTTTATTTCTTATAAGAAGAAACTTCATTCTGAAATCAGTGAACCAAAGACTGAAATATTTATTGATAGATCAAACATGTGAGAGAATAAAACAGTAAGAAAGCAACAATTTGAAGAAAAAAACTGTTAGAAAAGGACACTAGTCCTTTGAACAGTGATGTTTATATATATATATATATATATATATATATATATATATATATATATATATGAACCTATTAGATAATTTTACGTTGGCATCATAACTTAATGGTGTAAAATGCTTACACTTAAGCTGTTTTAAGAAAGAGTGAGTGAGAAAGATTTTCGAAGCGTTTTCGCCAAGAAAATAAATAAACCCCATTTTAAGTGTCTTTCACTTGAAACAAAACAATAGACTTAAACTATATGCGCCATCTTGATGCAGAGAGTTATCAGGGCTTTAGAACGAACAAATAACTTGGATATTTTAAAAATATATAAAATTTTCTTAAAAATAGCCAATTTTGCAACAATTTTCACCTAGATGAAAACTATCAAAATCAATGCTTTATTTTCAATTTTTTCAAATTTTTATGAGCTTAGATTATTCAGCATTGGCTTAAGTTTTTAATATATATATATATATATCTGAACCTATTAGATAATTTTACGTTGGCATCATAACTTAATGGTGTAAAATGCTTACACTTAAGCTGTTTTAAGAAAGAGTGAGTGAGAAAGATTTTCGAAGTGTTTTCGCCAAGAAAATAAATAAACCCCATTTTAAGTGTCTTTCACTTGAAACAAAACAATAGACTTAAACTATATGCGCCATCTTGATGCAGAGAGTTATCAGGGCTTTAGAACGAACAAATAACTTGGATATTTTAAAAAAAATATTAAACTTTCTTAAAAATTGTCAATTTTGCAACAATTTTCACCTAAATGAAAACTATCAAAATCAATGCTTTATTTTAAATTTTTTTAAATTTTTATGAGCTTAGATTATGCAGCATTGGCTTAAGTTTTTAAATATGACAATTAGACTACAGGCGCTTTTAATTTTCCAAAAAGTGTGGCCTTTCTTCATGTTGACGTTTGGCGCTATTTACACAATAAACACAGAGGGCGCTTTCTAAAAATAGGCTAAACTTAACCTAAACGTAAAACATAAGTAACTGCTGCAAATTTACAGCAATAATGATAGTAGCACATTATTTTCAAAAAAAGCATCATCTCATGCGACGATAGAGCCTTCGAAAAACAGCTTTAAACATAATGAAGGAGTACACCCTCAACCAGAGTGATTTACAAGGCTTTATATTGTGGTCTCTTACGTGGCGGTCTATCGTATCTCACTGGTCAGAGCAGCAACGGTGCCTTCATTTATGTCACCTTCCCACTGCAGTTCAGACCTTATCCTTGTCTGAGATCCAGATCTAGGTTTGTCTTATCAAGGCAAATCACGGAACTTTGCAAAATAGTGCAGACCCACCATCTGTCAAAGAAGGACGTAGTTGCATGTTCGCTCTCCATGATCGCCAAAGAACAAGATCCAGTAAGTGACGTTTGTACGTCAGGAATCGAACCAAGGTCCTTGGTGTCTATGGCGGGATACTCGCGACACCATGAAAAAGAATGTACGCTATTACTAAATTAGGTTATGGAGATTTATATAGCAATCGCCGTAAAATTATAGAGAGTGTACGGGGTAAATTTTCCATGAATACTGTGCGTTGTGCTTAAATTTTAAGAAAAACCTTACAAAAACTATAAATTTGCATACTACCAACACACTTTCAAAATTATAACACAACTGAATTTTATTACTTTAATGTTTCTCAAGTTAGAATTAAAAGTTTTACTTTATAAAGTTTTATGTCTAAAATTATATATTATTTAAAACATTTTCTCCCATTTAATAAATTAAATCTTAAATACCTTAAATTAATTACCTGGTAACTGTTAAAAGTCTGAACTCGATTGTTTTAATAAATTCCCGATAGTTCATAAACTATATTATCTGAAACGGATAACCACGTTGGTTCAATTCCATTACTTATATAATCGATTTCATAGAAAACCTTTATTCAAAACTAGATCTCCTAAAGCCTATTTACTGCTATACATGTCAGGTTTCACTACTTTTCATAACCAAAATGGAATTTCATTAAGTCTACATCACAGGGATATAGATGTTCTTTTCATATATCCGACATCGTTCCTTTCACAATGGCAGTCCATGTGATGATCCTTCTAATGAAATCATCGGAAGACCTATCGCATAAAAGAATGCTTTTCTCCAATATCGATGAAGATAAATGCTTTCTGCCAATGAAAAGGTAATCAGTCAATCTTGAGGTAATGTTTTACCAGAAAAGAGTCTAAATTCTCATCATTAGTGCTTTTACGGCCTTCTAATAAAATTTTATTTGTCTCACTATTTCTATTGAAAATCATTTCATCCTCAAACGTTGACTGAATTCATTAACAGCTTTTGAACACTTACGTCAATATGTGAGTTGAATTTTAGAGTTTTATTAGATTGCTGAAAATCGACAGTTATTGGTTTGATTTTTGAGAGTTGTTTGACGTTTCAAAGTGCTTAGATTTCAGTCTATAAAAGAAGATTTAATTTTATTTTATCTCAACTAAAGCATGTTTAAAAGCTTAACACTTGTTCTAAGAATTAAAAATGAATAAAAGGTATTCATAGCATTTTTATGACATGCTATGAATACCTTGACATGCTACATTTAAATTTTATATTTCATTTTTGTGATTTACTATTTACTATTTTTGATTATTGGATTCCATATTTCTTATTTCAAATTCGTTTCGATAAAAAAAAATATTCATTTGAAAAAATGGTAATTATCATATATGAAATGAAATTTATTTGTTTTTATGTTCTTAAAGTTGAAAACACTCTTGATTTTGAGTTTAACTACGTGGAAGTTATCTAAGGAAATATATCCATGTATTTCAAAATTTCACATCCCCACGGTGTAATATATATATACATATATATATATATATATATATATATATATATATATATATATATATATATATATATATATATATATATATATATATATATATATATATATATATATGTGTGTGTGTGTGTGTGTGTGTAATGCAAAAATTATAATACTTTTGCATTAATAAAAGAATTAAAACTCTTTCGTTTT
The DNA here is from genome assembly GCA_949128135.1 of Parasteatoda lunata. Lineage (NCBI taxonomy): Eukaryota > Metazoa > Arthropoda > Arachnida > Araneae > Theridiidae > Parasteatoda > Parasteatoda lunata. The sequence goes on along the minus strand of OX421972.1, from coordinate 35,430,174 downwards.
CATAAGATGTCTTTGTTAAATAATAAGCGTAGAGATATTCTATTTTGGGAATTCAAGGCTGAAAACAAAATTGAAATATAATTAGATTCATATTTCAAAGGAAGAGTTATTTTTAGAATATTTCCCTTTTTCACTTCCATATTAGGAAGCACTAAATGATTTTCGGTGACGCGTAAGGTTACACGACTGTGCCTGTTTACTCAAATCTGTGTTTGTATAAAACGTAGGAACACCAGTTTTGCGTGTCCTTTTCATCATGTTTATATCCTGATAAGCTGTTCCAGAATTGTCAGAAGTTTTGTCCACCCCCTCCCTCGTCGAGTGCGGATGTGAATTATGTAACCACCAGTCTGCCTTTAAATAAACCTCTTGAGAACGTATGATGGCTTACGACTGCATTTTTCAAGCTAAATACAACTCTGATAACAGAAATTTTAGCCCTGTTATTACATATATATAATTGTAAGAGATTTGTTTCAGAAGAAAAACTTTTTTCTCGGTGGGGGGGTGTTGTTCTTATATTACACTATATTACAATTGTGCTATAAAACTGAAGAACATTGTTGTATGCCTAGAACGTCTGAAAAGGTCAGTGTTGTCCTTCTCAGATTCTTTGCATGTAGATCAACTAGACATCCGAAATCTTAAACTAGAATCATAATTAATTCAATAAAAAATATATTACAGACTCGATCAACAACATTCCATGTGTTTGCATATGTTTTTTTTCCTCCTGATCATAACGTATTTATACTCTTCAGTTTTACTCAAAAAGTATTTCCCACGTAGGCGAATTTAGTTCAAAGTTTAGGTTTTGGACACTCATGTTTCTCAATTTGGGTTTAAAAAGCTGAAGTGAACCTAAGTTCTATGAAAATTATTTTTGTGAATAGCCCATTATTTCGCTTTTCTTTTTATTCTTCTTTTTTCTTTCTATCATAGGGAAGCTTAAAGCTGAGTATCACTGTTGGTGAAAGGCTGCCTTTTTCTTTTTAAAAAAATCGTAATCTATCACCGTGCCAACATAAAATTATGAAAGAGGCTGGATTTTAGTTAGTGGTACCATTTTAGAAATAGTTTTTAAAGGAAGAGAAAGTGTACGTGAGGTTGAGGTTTAAGCATAACGAGTAACAGCAATACGTTTTACATGTATTTTATTTTTAATTGTTGAATTATATTTATTAAATATTTGAATTTCCGATGCAAACACTCAATAATTTTATCAGAATAAATATATCCAAAGTAAACAAATTGAAGGAGATTCGGAAATTTCTACGAAAAGTGTTTTTCCTTTCCAATTATTTCAGCAGCGTTCAAACGAAAGAAAAGTATATAAGAGTTAGGTGTGTAAGTACCATACCAGTAGTATTTTTTTTTTTTTTGTGTATTTTCAGTTTCTAACATATTTATGAAGTATTTGGATTTGCGATATAATGAATGAGTTGGCTTATTAAAAACAAATAGAACTAAGTTCAGAGTAAACTAAAGGAAATTGGCGGAAAAATCGTGCTTCTAAGAAGAAACAAAAATTATTTTCTCATGATATGTTTCGGTAAAATGATGTGATTATTTGGCGTTATTTCACAGACACAAAATATATAGTATAGATAAGTAATACAATATAGTATAGATAAGTAATAAGAAACATCAGTCCAAGAATATTCATTTAAATCATATTCTAATTCCAACTCATTATCGATTTATTACTTTTCTGTCTTCAATTATTAAGTAATTTTTCCATTCTCATTTCATTTATTTAACTAATTACAACATAAGTTGAATCCATTAATTAATTTACCTAAACAATTCATTTGTTTATTATTTATGTTCTTCACAAAAAAATTTTTATAAAACATAATTTTCTTACATGAATGCACTTTTTCTTCAATTTTTCAATTATCAAAATTTTTAAAAAGAGTTAATTTTGTTATAACAGAATTCAGACAAATAGTTTATTTCAGATGTGGATATCATTTGAAAGCTTAAAAAATGTCTTTAATATATAGGGGAGAGTGGGGTCAATTGTAACAGGGTACGATTGTAACAGAGCAAAAATTTCGAGTGCCTGGTTCTAGATTTGGTTCCTAGGTGGCGCACAAGGTGTATTTAATAAATCTACTTGTACACCCCTGCTGGCAACCATTTTTATGTACTTTTGAAAGAGTTACATCACAAAAGATATTTTCACGCTACGTAAGTGCTTTTTTTGGTATTAGAAAATTATATTGTAACAAAGTAATTTTGTTTAAACAAATAAAAATTATTAACCGAATATGTAAGTGGACACCTTAATTAACATTTCAAAAAAAAAAAAAAAGATTAGTTTTGTTAATTAACTATCATTGTTTTTAACAAATGAAGCTGAAATGGCGTCTTGGGGACAATTGTAACAATAAGTAAAGGGACGAATGTAACAGCTGAAAATAAGTAACCTTATTTTTACAAACCATTACTCAACTCTTTAAGAATCACCAATAGTTTCCTATATCATTTATATTATGTTGCATGTGCATTATTTTATTTGTTACCTTTCACAGCATAAATTAAAATTTTTAACCGCTTAAAGTTGAAAGTTTAACCCTTTTGGTCTCTGCTCATCATTATTTTTACTCCTAAAATATCACTACTATTTTGATCAATAAAAAAATATATCACAACTATGATAATATGTATAATTAACTATGTTTTAGTTGAATTTATGAACCGTTACAATTGACCCCGTAAGTGGGGACAATTGTAACAAGTGCACGACTGTCAAAAATTGTTAATTACTAATATAATAACATTTAAAATAAGGTATTTATTTTTTTTCTAGTAGAGGATAGTCTACTTCACTCGTCTGTCATTTAATACTAATAATTTATTGGATTTTTTGTTAGTTAAAAATAGTTAAGTAAAAAATGTTACAATTGACCCCACTCTCCCCTACTTACTAAAATTTCAATAATTTCGTTAAATTCCAAAAAGTTTTTAAATTAATTTATGTTATTAATTAAAGTTTTAAATTCCATTAAAAACTGCATCAATATAATAAAATTTTTCGTTTCCCTGGAAACTTCTACTTTTTGGACATTTTATCAATAATAATAATAATTATAAACACATTTAATGATGAATTGCGCAAAACTTTTAGGTAGTTCGAGAGAAAGTTCCTGTGAAAAAAATTTATAGTTACAAAACATTTAAGAAAATTACACTGTTTATAAAAAATGTAATATATTAATTATTTTTAACATAAAAGATGTGATTAACATGAGTTAATTTTTATAACATAAAAGATCTGATTATCAGGATTTAATTTTTTAGTGCAAAAAATCTGATTATAAAATTGCTTTTTCAAACATAAAACGCTCTTCAAAAGATTGCCTATTTTAGGTTAGGCATTTAGCAAGACACAATCAGAGACAAATTCGAGCAAAAAATTTAATTTAAATTTATTTGACTGTTGGATAATTATATAAGACACATTCTTCAACGAGAAAAAGTTATACAAACAGATATAGATAGAACAAATTCATTTTTTGGCAGCTTGTTATATGGTACACCAGTGAAACTATTTTATAAAAAATTAATATAAATAAAACTTTTTAAAAAAAAATCGAGTGGAAACTATATTAATCCTGTTCATGAAATTTACTTCTACTGTTCAGTTTATATAGACACTACATTAGCAGTTACATAACACCCGTACTATATTAATTACCCCCTTAGAATGAAGCCAAACAAGATCCTTATTGATTTGCAAGTCAATACAAACTGCTTTCCTAAATGGTAACAGGTCAGATAAAGCGACAGAGAAAACGATTTTAAGACCAAAAACGAGAATGGGAATGAGACATGCAAAAGCAATATAAATAGCTTTGTGTTCGAGATTAGAAAAACTAAATGCGAGCTTTGAGCTGAAACAGATAGACTCGGGAAACAACATGATCGGAATACAATATTAGGGTTTAAGCAATCATTCTTTCTAAGCAGGTTTCGGTATTCCCGCCCAACCTTCATTTCAATTATGTTCTCTATTTCCACTTTTGAGAATTGGATAAAGAGCCATGCAAAATTTACATTCCATTTCAATTTCTTATTCGAAATGTTTACTGCAAATGGATTTTTTTACCTGAAAGTCAAGGAATAAAATAGGTATTATATTTTAGTAATTAAATCAATAATATTTTTTCCGTTTTGAGGGACAAATAAGACTATGTGCACATTTTTAAATTAAATTTGAATTTAGAATTCTTTATATTTTTACTTTTTGAAATTGAAAATTCATTATATCTTTATGGCAGAGTAAATATATTTCTCTCTCGCTTCTCTCTAGAAATAATATTCTCGCTCCTCTCTAGAAATTTATATTAAGCATAATAAAGCTACCTATCTCTAATTATGTGATATTGATCGTGTTTATTCATGAAATGTAGTTCGAAAAACCTCTGTAGTTTGTGGTGTGCCAGTTTCTCTCAATGGAGCTATCAGTGAACTATCTAGGCAGTACGACAATTAGCCCAGTTTCCTGTTATTTGCAAGGAAGTTCTCCAATGTTTTCGAAGAAGCTTATTTTCATATGGAAAATTACTGGCTATTTTTTTTAAAAAATTGTTTCGTTCTTTTGGCAAAGTTTTCAAACTTTACTGCTGTTGCAAAAAAAAAAAAAAAAAAAAAATGTTGCAAAAACTGCACTGCTGTTGCAAAAAACATTGTCGAGAAAATCTGAAAATTCCAATAGCAATAATCGATTTAATGCACAACTTTCGAGAAATAATTTGTTTTAGTTCGTCAAAGTTGAACGTCAAATTTGTGATGTTTTCAAAATTTCTAGGCTTTTGTGGAGTTTGAAAAGTGTAGTTCAGTGTAGGGAATACAGGGTAAGTTCCTTTTGTTGATAATTTTTTACCAAAACAATATCAGAGTAGAAATTTCTGGAATAGAAAACAAGAAACCCTAGTGCAATCCTAAGACCCTAGTTTACCTCGGGAAATAGTCCGCACGTCAACGCCGGTTTATCATCTCTGTTAATCCAGTTTTTTTTATATTATTTTACTAAATATTTATGCCTATCTAACAGAAAATAAAATAAGGCAAACTATGAACCCACTTTTTATACCAAGAATTTACCAAGAAATAATTCAATTTATATTATAAGTCATAACCATATAACTATTTAAAGTTTGAAGTAATTATGGTTGCTATTTCTCGGTTTGTTATTTTTGAACTTCTAGGTAGGGTTGGAAACGTTCAATAATCATATTCCAGAATAAAATATACAGACATACTAGATTTCATATTTTCCAGTTTATATTGAGCTTTATCAAAAATGCTATGCAAGATTTCCTACTTTGCCGGTAATATTAATATTATTTACAATAATAATTACAACAGTCATTTTACTAAATTTTATTTTATTTTTTCAATATTTTTTAAATCTTTTGATCCTTTCTACTCAATTAGGAAATTCTGACGATAACTTATATGTGTTTCATACATATAAATCAATCCCTCCACTATAGCATTGTCTACTGATAGTGAAAACATTGCTAAAAATATAGCGAAATAAAAGAAAAACGATGATTTGCTGCCAGAAGCAAATACATGGATTAAATAAATAGTTTGCTTATACCATTTGAAATGTTACCAGTTTCATCCGCGCTTTGTTTATTTATGGTTTCTTGAGACGGCAAAGTAAAGGAAAAGTTTTCATACCAGAATAAAATTCTTTCACTACAAATGTTGGTTTTACGCGGCGGTAGCTCAAATAAATACAAGTATAACATAACAAAAAATTCTATGTATGATATTATTTATTATTCCATAAAAGTTTCCAGAGAAACCTAGTATTTATTTTTAAAACTATAAGAACGTATTAAAATGATGCATTGAATTTTTAATATTCTATTCAAAAAGAATATTAGAATTATATGGTTACCAAAACTTTAATTTACTTTATGAAAGTAAAATATTGGGAACATTTTGATGTCAATAAGATATTTCTTTTTTCCTCGTTATACTAAAAAATGCTTTTTTCTATAAAAACTTTTTTACGAGTATTGGTCTTATTATTTAATTATTTTTTATTATTTAATTTAATTTTTTTCTTACAAGAAATGGAGCTATCTTGATTATTTTCAGTGCTTAGTGTTGCGGATTCTGGAAGGTTTAATTTTATTTTTAAAAAAATATCCATATCAAATTTAAGTTTAGTTAATATGTTTTTTACGTGAAGTTCAAAATAAATTTAATAACTTCAGTATTTATTTAGAATGTAAAACTAGTTTTAACAGAGAATAAATTTAAACTCAGAATTAAAAACAAAAATAAAATCTGTGTAAAAAATTTCATAAAACAAATAGAGAACAAAACTATTTTAAGAGTACTCAGGACGCAAAAATCTTAAAAATCCTTGTTTTTCATTACTCATAAAAACGTATTGCACTAAAAATTGCACAAATATTTAAAACGTGAAAATGAAAAAAAAATGAAAAATAAATTAATTTATTTCAGTTTTTTTAATTAAATAAAGAAAATTTGTTTTTATTATTTCCTTTAACTTTATTTCTTTTTTCTCTAAATTTTACTTTAAGTGACATTGAATTTTAAAATTTTCTATCAATTATCACATTTCATGTTTTTTTTTTTCAAATTCGAAACAAGTTATCTAAAAGACTACTAAACATTATTGTCCAACATGATGTTATTTTAACTTTTTTCACATTTTACTCGGAAGCTATTTAAGAGTAAAAAAATATTCTTTCTCGAAATTGCAAAGATGGTTTGTTTGTTCAAATATAATTCTATGCTAAATATATTTTTTTTAATTATAATTTTAATTTTTTTCATTGTATGTTCATTATAAATTTAAGAAAAGTACATATTTTACCTAATTTTGAGCTATTTGGTAAGAAAACCAAAATACTCGGAATTTAAACTATTCGTTTGGTAAATTTTCTTTTTGCATGGTGACAGTTAATCTGAAATTTTGGTTTTCAAAATTATAGTTCGTATTACTACACATTTAGTAAAAATGCAACACTGCAAAGTAAATTTTACTGAATAAATAATTTTTATGACATGGTCTTAAGTATCATGATAAAATTAACAAAACATTCTTCAGAACTCTCATTCATTTTACTAATTGTTTGGTAATTTTGACGTTTTGAGGTATAACTCTTAATAAATAGAATATAACTCTTCTCGTAAGAATCTTATGGAATTTAACTCTTACATAATCTCTTAAGAATCTTATGGAATATAACTATTTTATAATCTTATCTCTCTGTATGTAACTCTTAATAAATAGAATAATTATATATTGTTTAAATCTTGATGGTTTATTTAAAGAGGAGAGGGGTTTATTTAAATTTATTTGAATGACGGTTAATTAATTATTTTCTTTGTGTATTTTTGGATTAAGTGGAAAATAAGCCAAAATATTGCTTTCAAGTACTGAAAATACTATACTTTATTTTGATAAATCAAGCTATGGTGTCTGTTGTATTGCATCTATTATATGGGTAATGGGATATATTCATTTATTCACTTACAAAAATATAAATTGTGGAGTTACAAGGAATAGCTTAAAAACTCTTTTTATTTTCAAACAGTAAGAATGTGTATTTGTATATATTAGTACAGAGGGATTTGATCCCACCACATCCATGCTTCAAAGCGGATAGCGGAACAGCCATACTTCAATAAATCCTATAGTATTTATTGTTAGTTGTACTAGTTGCTTATTTACGTAGCACTAGAGCTGTACGATGGATTATTAGCAACGATTTAGGAAATATCCATGAGGATGATCCAAAGGCATGCTATCACATTTGTGATCCTATGCAGAGAGGAAGGTTTCCCCGCTTTGGTAGCCCAAGTACCTGAGCATGAAGTAGAGCACTTTACGGTAGAACAGTTTAACAAGGGTTGATACCGGACACCCTCGGTCTCTTCGTAGCCAGATCAAAGTGGTCACCCACCCACTGACTGCAGCCAGTGATGCTTGACTTAGGTGTTCTACTGGGAACCATATCTTAACGATCTCTAGGACGTATTAATTGCTAGAAAACAAACCATATATAACTTAAGCTTCCGATATCGCAGGCTATTGTCCTTTCACCAAACGGTCTGAAGTATAGCAGTATCGTTGTGCTGTTTTTCACTTAGACGAGAGACAACCCATTCTTTATATTAAACACACGAGTCTATATATGAATCTAAACCAAATTTATTTATTTATTGTTACACATCAGGGATTACGGTGATATTGCGAACATAATGTAATTTAAGCGATGTAGTGAACATATAAGCATGCGTATTTATGGGTTTCAAATGAATGAATAAACATAAATAAATTTGGTTAAAACTAAGGTTATAATTTGTTTAATAAATTTAGTTTAATGAACCAAAGTTTCAATTAAATTCCAACATGCTACCTATACACTTCATTTTAGGATGTTTGCACAAGCCTTATGCATTAAATTTAAGCTAATGATTTAATTTTGCCTAGTCCAACTATTTGTATCTATACAAAATACTCATTTTTTATAGTTTTAAAAGTTGGTAGTAGTTAGCTTATAGCGTACACAGAAATAAACTCAACTAACCAACATAAAACAAAGTTGACAAGTGTTTTCTAAATAAAATAGAGATTATAAAGCTAAACTTTTTTGCTTCATCTCAAATTATACTTGTACTGTTATAATTTCCGACTTTTGTTTAAAACTACCAAATTTTATCACATTCTTGATGAACAGTAAGATAATAAAATCCATATTTTATTGTTAATTTTGCTAAAAGTTCATTACCAAAGCGTTTAAATAAAAATTGCCATGTTTTTAATGTTTCCACAGAACCAGAGAAACTTAGTTAGAATTTTATATTATTCTTGTTGTTTTGACCATGTGTTTTTTCTTAGTTCACCATCCTACTATGAATTAATTCCAGGTAAAGATGTTATATCCGAAAGTTATTCCATTTTAAATTTCTATACCACAAATGAATATTGCTATCTTTTGTATGAAAAATAAAAGTAGTACAATAATAATTCTCTTAAGTATCAACCATTCCAAAATATTTTATGGGATAATAAATAATTCATTTTATTTGATTGCGATGCATAATAATATCCCAGCATTGAATTGAAAATTAAATGCAACCAAAGGCATTTCTAATATAGTGGATTTTAATGTCACATCGATTGTAGAATTCTCTAACTTAAGATCCATTCATTAAATATTTGACGATAATCACAGCGATATGTGATACAGATAGGATATGGAAATCCGATTATTCAAATCATTTGTTGCTATTTTCATTATAGGATGTTGATATTGTTTCAAGTTATAAGTTGTTACTCGATGCAATGACAAAAAAAAAAAACAATTTGCTTAGATTGTGAATATTTCTATTTCAAAACTACGATGAATGTACTATAAACATTTAACGATAATTCCTTCGCCACGGCTGGATAAATTCATGTTACTTTCATTTTTAGTAAACTAACGCATTATCTAAAGTGGAGGAAAATGTTTTGCACAAAAAATATGAAAAATTTCATTTTTTTAGCAGGGTTTTAGAATGAAAACGTTGGCGTCGAAAGGTAGGAAAATATTCTATCACGTTTTCTTCTCAATCCTTTTGATTCTTCAAATGATTGAAGAGATTCTTACCTTTTTTCAGCTACTAGATATTTATAATATTTCTCGTGAAATATAGAATTATCAAATATGCAAAATCTCTAAATATATTATTATATATCACTCAAATAAGAGAAATGAAACATCTGCGGACAAGCATACAATGAACATACTTTGCGGTGCTGCGATTTATTCGGTGGCGTCATTTTAGAGAAGCGGATTGCAATAACAAAATGATTTGAGTCTTTTCATGGTATGATGTTTTTATACACTGAAAAAAAAGTATGCTCAGAACTTCCAAAATATTCTAAAATTTAAACTGTTTCTGAATCTATGAAAACACTAAAAATTACTGAAGCGCTTTGGTAGTGATTTTGGTGAAGTTAAGAATAAAATATTGTTTTGTTATAAGTGTTAACATTTGGTAAATATGGCAAATTTTGGTAATTTTATCGCTGTATCCAAAAAACATGATATAAAACCATTTAAATTTACTTTTCGGCTTTGTATTTTTACTAATTGTGTGAAAATAAGAACTACAATTTTCGAAACATAAAATACCTGTAAAACGGTTTTGACCAAATTACTAAATGAAAAATTACCAAATGCATGGTTTAAAAACAGTATATTTCGGTTTCATTACCAGAATGAAGCTTTCCTTTAACCATAAATGTCTTTACCCTAAACTTCGTACCAGAATCTTCTTCTGTAGATCTAAAGTATTTCTTTCAAACTGTGATGGAACATTTCAAGATAAATAATATTTTACAAAAATATGATTCTTTCCAATTAAACCAGTGTTAAATAGTAAACAGCTGTGTATATTCGATTCTGAACAATTCTCGCTCCAATTTTAACATATAGAAATGAATTTAATTAATGATAAAATCTAAAACAGATTTTTTTTTCAAAGTAAACATTAATAATTTTCTTATCTTCCGTGTTTCTAAATATACAAGCAGTTGAGTCTTAAAACAGGGAGATAGTTTTTAATTATGCAGATACTTTTCTAGGTGTCACTTAAGCATCTCCTAGTCTAATTATTTATTAACAAGCAACTGAAATAGTGTTTTCACCTTATGAATACAGAAACATAGAGTCTGACTTCTGCATATTTATGAAATGTTCTTGGAATACACTTTATTTTTCACGTTCTAATGAAATTTATGCATTTGTTTTATGCATATCTTTAAAAAAAGAATTATTGCATGTCTTTGAAATTTAATTATTGTACTATGGCCTTCAATTGATAAGCATACATTAAATTTGTTTCATTTGTTCTTTTTTACTAGATAGTACAGTTCCCCCAAAAATAGACCATCTTGAATACCTTTTAATCTAATGATCGCATCTTCACGTTCCAGGACTCCGTCTTAATAATTCGAGTGCAGACTGTATTTTAAGTTATGAAATCAGAAACAAAAACGTACTTTCTCAGAATTGTTGTTGTTGTTGTTGTTGTTCATTTACGTCGCACTAGAGCTGCACAATGGGCTATTGGCGACGGTCTGGGAAACATCCCTGAGGATGATCACTTTCTCAGAATATATATACTTTTTTACAACGAACTCAGATTTCTGACCTCCAAAATATCTGGGGTAGCCACAATCTGCGAAATATGTTACGTTACGTAACGATACGTTAATTTTATTTTTTTGTGTATTTCACCATATATCGAGAATTTTTAAGCGAAATCCAAAATAGAAAATTTTTTGCGCGCATTTCTAAAATTTGTTTATCCAAAGATAAATCCATGCAAAAAATACATTTAAAAAAATATTTATTATTTTATTTATTAATAGTCAAACAAACTGTGAATTGTAATGTGAAAATTTTTTACATCGTTTTAAAATATCTGATTTCACATTGCAAAATACAAAATTTGATGTTATCCTCCTGTTATCCTCCAAAAGTTATTTAGGGTGGTCCATTTTCTTTCTTTTTCTTTGAGGGTTAGGGCTACTGTGCTTCTAAAAAATGTTTTCCAATCCTTATAAACTATCAGCGATTGCAGAAAATTGCATGAAAAAATACGTATTTTAAAACAGCATCTTAAAAAATATGTTGAAAACAGTCAACATGTCTTTCAAAGTATATGTTTAAATCAGTACAATACTTTTTTGAAAATAAATATTTAAAGCAGTTTTTATCATTGCTTTAAAGTGCTTAGTCACCGTTAAAAGCGGCAGTAAAACAGTTAACAGCAGACTGAACAATCTTGATTTCTTATTTTTGTTTTGCGTTAGAAATTATTACGCATTTCCTCATAGAGAAAAATAGTTCCTGAAAAGATCAATTAGCCATTAAACTTGAAAATTTGACCTTGAATCATTGAAAAGTTCAATAAATCCCGTCATGAAGCATAATTTTTTTCATGTTGCGTTTTCAATTTTTTCTCATTTCTGTGCTTACTCCTTGATTCTCTGTGAATGTCTCTAAACCTGTAATTAAAGGTTTTTCCAGTGTAGATACTTTTTCTTTTCTGAATAATAATGGCACTTCACCCAATGAGAAATTTCAAATAATCAACCATTTCTGCATTCAATTTTAATCATAATGCTTTATAGAGAAGATAAAATTGTCATAGAACTAAATTAGATAATTTTAAAATTATAAAAAATGTTTAATTCATAAAACTATTTGGGATAAAATGTTTATAAAACAGTCGAACAACTTAAAAATATCAAAATATCTGTCTAAGAAAGTTAAAAGCTTTTTTCGAAAAATGTCAAAAAATTAATACAATTTTTACTATGAGCATAAGATTAATAAACAAATTTTTTTAAGGTATAGTGAAACTGATTACTACGAACAAATTAGTCGTTTCGTAACGTTTTCTAGTTCTAATTAACAGCTATAGTAAACAAGATTTTATCTACATAAAAACAAGGTCCACAAGGTTCTCTGGCTTGAATTCTGTCATAAAACGTGGACATTATTTTCTTACCGCGTTTTTGCTGCACTATCTTCAATTTTCCTTAAATTGTTTGTTTTGTTTTGTTTGAATGAATTTTTATGCAGTGTAAATCAAGCAGGATTGATGTGAAAAGATGGCGGTCATTATTTTCTAACGCTGATAAAACCCGGGCATTACTTTCTTTCCGTGTTTTTGCTGCACTATCTTCAATTCTCCTTAAATTTAATTTTTGTTTGAGTGAATATTTATGCAGTGTAAATCAAGCAGGATTGATGTGAAAAGATGGCGGTCATTATTTTCTACCGCTGATTAAACCCGGGCATTATTTTCTTTCCGTGTTTTTGCTGCACTATCTTCAATTCTTCTTAAATTTAATTTTTGTTTTAGTGAATTTTTATGCAGTGTAAATCAAGCAGGATTGATGTGAAAAGATGGCGGTCATTATTTTCTAACGCTGATAAAACCCGGGCATTATTTTCTTTCCGGGTTTTTGCTGCACTATCTTTAATTCTCCTTAAATTTAATTTTTGTTTGAGTGAATTTTTATGGGACAGGATTATACATTTATTAGGGCAGGAATCAAACAGGAAGAAGAAAAGAAGGCGATTATTATTTTTTAACTCTGATAAAACGCGGGTATTGTTTTCTTACCGTGTTTTTGCTGCACTATCTTCACTTCTTCTTAAATAGGATTTTTGTTTGAGTGAATCTGTATGTTGTGTAAATCAAGCAGGATTAATATGAAAAGACGTCATGCAATTTTGCTTATTGTATTCTACATTTTTTAAAACATTTCAGGATTATTTTCTATGCTTGCTTTTATTTTTGAATATCATGTAATGGTTTTGAAAATCGTATAAATAAAATTGCGATTTGATGTAATTATCAAATCGATGTTCTACGTGATTATTATACTTCTTCAGAAATAATATTTTGGTAAGTTAAGTTGCCATACGTATTTATACAGGAAGGTTACTGTAGTTTTAAATGATTTTCCACTTGAACACTATTTAACTAATTAAGACTTTAAAGATAAAACAGTTAAATATTTTTATTCATACTGCGACACTAGAGCTAGGGTAGCTCAAGGACGCATGTTTGAATCCCAGCGTCAACTGGTCATAGAAATTCAGCTCTCGGTTCGCAATTTTATATAATTTTAATTTTAAAAAACGGAATTTATTTGTTAAAATAACGGAGTTTATTTGCTAAAATTACAGCATTTATTTGCTTAAAAAACAGGTGTCTGTTTCTAAATAACAGTATTTATCTATGAAATAAACAGTTTTGTATTATTTACGTAAATGTAATAGGTTTCAGTGTAAATGTCCAATAAGAAGTATCAAGCGAGAAACGTTTTCCGCAATTTTAAACATTAGCAGATAAACATAATTTGTAATTAGCATTAGGGTTAGAAAGAAATTTTGTTACACGAACATAATACGCAGGATGAGGATTAATGAAATCATTTTTTAAGTTTTTTTAGAAAAGAAACAGCTTATTAACATTTTGCATTTTATTGTTTTGAATTATATGCATTTTCCTAGCTTTTTGACGTAGAGAACGTGATTGTTCAATACACTGCAAGAAATAGATACTCAAATATCACGAAACTTTCTTTGTTTTTGACGAAACCGTTTCCTTAAATATACTCCGAGCAAATGTCTCGTCAAAGTGGCGAAATAACTATCGTCAGTTCTGCAAGGAAACTATTTTTTTTCAAAATTAAAGAAATGTTTTGAAATTCTATTTTTTTAGAAAAAAAATTTCTCACAGTGCCTTATGTATCGAACCTTTTTAATTATCACTTTAACATATGCACCATATAGGTGGCACAACACAAGGACAGACAGAACAGAGAGATAAATTACATTCATGCCAAACGTGGGATTCGAAACCGGGTCTTCCTGGTACGAGAAAAACTCCCGGTTTGAAGCTCGACTTAATTCGTCACTTTATACTGTATTGTCTAATCTTTATTCGAGTTTATTCATTCTATTTAATAATCCCTAACAATGCACTACGTTGAGGTTTCGAGTTGAGGAAACATTTTTGTCATTTATTTGAAAGTTCGCGTTTCGTCACAAATCATGTGATTTCGTGACGAAACGATTCTCAAAATTAACGAAATACAGCTCAAAGATTGCTGAATCGTCAAAAAAGAGAATTTTATTTCTGAGAGTGCGAAAATGCGGTGGCATTTGACTTTTCCTTACTGTGGTGGTTGATAGCAGACAAAAAAATGGAATGAAAAAAAAAGTTCCAGTGGCGGAGAATTAACATTAAACATCAGGTGGTTAATAATTTTTTTTCACAATGTTTTAAAAACTGACTTATAGATAAAATAAATGCCGTTATAGCAAGGACATAGTTTTAACATTGAATAAATATGCAATTTTGTAATTGAAAAAAAAATGGATGATTAGTTAATAGTTTTTAGAATATTAAACTAATAAGTACCTCACTCGTCGTAAGTGGCAAAAAGTTGCATGACCCCTCGTGTCATTTTTGGTGAGAGTTCGTTTGGTATACGGATGAAAGGGATAAAACTTAATCGTTGCGACGTGGACAAATAAAGTTTTATTCCAAGTTTTTCTTCGTTGAATCGATCGGAACTAAACCTGAAACGATATTGCTAAAAATTTTAAGAAATGTAGCCATGCACTGTTAGAAAATGTCGTATCAGCTTAAGGTAAAAAATACATGCACTCAGGGTGTCAGTACCTTTTACTTTAAAATCCCTTTTTATCGGAAAAAGTAATGGAACAAAAATCTGATATACCGTATTTCTTACAGTAATGTATTCCATTAAGTCACTGACTTATTCTAATTAAATAAATATTATCGTAGAAATTACAGAATAATATTTTACGATAAAATGGATTTTAAGGATTATGCACCCAAAGTGCCTTACCGTAATATGATCAGGAATTTTTTGCAATGAGGTCTTACGCATTAAAAATATAATTTTTGACTTATTTGCATTTGCTACTCAATTTAGACATTCATCCCTGTGTTTTTTAGAAAAATAAATGCTAAATCATAGGAATTATTCATGATGAAAGCTTTATTCAAAGATTATTGACTTAATAATTATGTATTCTAAGATGCGATCAGGTGTGTAGTATTATTCTACGCTCCTTCAAATACAATTCCGGCAATAATTTTCCAACTTATTAAGAAAAATATATATATAACAGTTTGCTACAGAATGAAACCTTTTTTTTTTTCTTTTACCCTTTGTACTCCAACTTATGGTAATGGTTAAAAGAACAGACGCAATCACGAAACGTTTACCACACAAAACTCATTGTTTTCACGCTTACCTTATAATACCTGGAAATCACTGAATAAAGTGGTTACTAAACATTAAGCTGAAATGTTAACATTTAGAGTGGTAGAGTAGTATAGGCGACAGTGATGCCCGAGAAACATCGTTCCAGTACAAAAGGAACATTTATTTAATTACAGTATGTTTGAGACACGAGAAATTTTGATCGGACTTCAATGAACTAAACAGCGTTACAGGGTAATATTTATTTAATTAGAATATATTTGAGATAAGAGAAATTTTGATTGGACTTTAATGAACTAAACAGGATCGCAGGGTAATATTTACTTAATCAGAGTACATTTGAGATAAGAGAAATTTTGATTGGACTTCAATGAACAGAATAATATTTACGTTACAGGATAATATTTTTTCAATTAGAGTATATTTGAGATAAGAGATATTTTGATTGTACTCTAATGAACTAAACAGGATTGCAGGGTAATATTTATTTAATTAGTATATTTGAGATAAGAGAAATTTTGATCGGACTTCAATGAACAAAACAGCGTTACAGGGTAATATTTATTTAATTAGAGTATATTTGAGATAAGAGATATTTTGATTTGACTTAAATGAACAAAACAGCGTTACAGGGTAATATTTATTTAATTAGAGTATATTTGAGATAAGAGAAATTTTGATCGGACTTTAATGTACTAAACAGCGTTACAGGGTAATATTTATTTAATTAGAGTATATTTGAGATAAGAGATATTTTGATCGGACTTAAATGAACAAAACAGCGTTACAGGGTAATATTTATTTAATTAGAGTATATTTGAGATAAGAGATATTTTGATTGGACTTAAATGAAGTAAACAGCGTTACAGGGTAATATTTATTTAATTAGAATATATTTGAGATAAGAGAAATTTTGATTGGACTTTAATGAACTAAACAGCGTTACAGGGTAATATTTATTTAATTAGAATATATTTGAGGTAAGAGAAATTTTGATCGGACTTCAATGAACTAAACAGCGTTACAGGGTAATATTTATTTAATTAGAGTATATTTGAGATAAGAGATATTTTGATTAGACTTAAATGAAGTAAACAGCGTTACAGGGTAATATTTATTTAATTAGAATATATTTGAGATAAGAGAAATTTTGATTGGACTTTAATGAACTAAACAGGATCGCAGGGTAATATTTACTTAATCAGAGTACATTTGAGATAAGAGAAATTTTTATTGGACTTCAATGAACAGGATAATATTTACGTTACAGGATAATATTTTTTTAATTAGAGTATTTTTTAGATAAGAGATATTTTGATTGTACTCTAATGAACTAAACAGGATTGCAGGGTAATATTTATTTAATTAGTATATTTGAGATAAGAGAAATTTTGATCGGACTTTAATGTACTAAACAGCGTTACAGAGTAATATTTATTTAATTAGAGTATATTTGAGATAAGAGAAATTTTGATCGGACTTTAATGTACTAAACAGCGTTACAGGGTAATATTTATTTAATTAGAGTATATTTGAGATAAGAGAAATTTTGATCGGACTTTAATGTACTAAACAGCGTTACAGGGTAATATTTATTTAATTAGAGTATATTTGAGATAAGAGATATTTTGATCGGACTTAAATGAACAAAACAGCGTTACAGGGTAATATTTATTTAATTAGAGTATATTTGAGATAAGAGATATTTTGATTGGACTTAAATGAAGTAAACAGCGTTACAGGATAATATTTATTTAATTAGAATATATTTGAGATAAGAGAAATTTTGATTGGACTTTAATGAACTAAACAGCGTTACAGGGTAATATTTATTTAATTAGAATATATTTGAGATAAGAGAAATTTTGATCGGACTTCAATGAACTAAACAGCGTTACAGGGTAATATTTATTTAATTAGAGTATATTTGAGATAAGAGAAATTTTGATCGGACTTTAATGTACTAAGCAGCGTTACAGGGTAATATTTATTTAATTAAAGTATATTTGAGATAAGAGAAATTTTGATCGGACTTTAATGTACTAAACAGCGTTACAGGGTAATATTTATTTAATTAGAGTATATTTGAGATAAGAGAAATTTTGATCGGACTTTAATGTACTAAACAGCGTTACAGGGTAATATTTATTTAATTAGAGTATATTTGAGATAAGAGAAATTTTGATCGGACTTTAATGTACTAAACAGCGTTACAGGGTAATATTTATTTAATTAGAGTATATTTGAGATAAGAGAAATTTTGATCGGACTTTAATGTACTAAACAGCGTTACAGGGTAATATTTATTTAATTAGAGTATATTTGAGATAAGAGAAATTTTGATCGGACTTTAATGTACTAAACAGCGTTACAGAGTAATATTTATTTAATTAGAGTATATTTGAGATAAGAGAAATCTTGATCGGACTTCAATGAACTAGACAGGATTATATGAACAAGAAACTTTTGTTGTAGTTCTTTTACGAAAAAAAAATCTTGAAAATCAAATGGGGGGGGGGGGAAGAGACATATCAATTTTTTTTAAAAATTTTATCTAAATTTTTTTAGTTGAAATATAATTATCGTAAACTATACGTTACAGTAATAATACTTATGCATTTCATTAACTAAAACAGAAAATTTTCTAAAGAAATATAAGAAAATATAAAGCTTATAAAAAGGGAGTCAAAGGGATTCCACAGTGGGAATCTTTTAACAAAACAAAGGGACAAGCTTTGAAAAATTATTAACAATATATTTAAGTTAAATATTCGTCAAAGAATTAGATCAAAAACGATATATAAGTTTAATTGTAAGCTTGCAACTTTATTCTCATAATTTTTTATTCGAGATTTTAAAAAAAAGCTTATCTTGATTTGACTGCAGCATTAAAGAAAAAATCGTTGAACTTGTCTTAGCTCATTACTTTAAATTACCGGTTGCGTTAACAAACCTACATCTAAACAATATTATTAGTTACAAGAAGATACTTTACTTTCCCTTATATTAACGAAACTCAAAATTAATTAAACAATGTCAAGCTGAACTTTATTATTTAATTTTAAGTGTTATATGGGTCTAATAAATTGAAGGATTAGTCCATCTATTTCCCTCTGATGCCTTCTACAAGTTTCTATTCAATTTATTTAAATTTATTCAAATATATATAAGTGTGGTTATATAAGTATAATATAAGTGTGGTTACCAATTTTGGTGTTTTCTGAAACTGTACTGAATTTTTGTTTTATATTCATTAATAAATTATTATCGAAATATCCTTCACGCTGTTTTTTTTCATTTCGTTTTAAAATACTGTGATGCATGTATTGTGGAAAAAATATTTATTTTTGTCGAATAATTTATCAATAGAAAATGTCCTCAATATCTTTTGTGACTGAGGTGATATTGATATCGAAGAGTTCTGAGGAAAATAAATTATGCTATTTCCCATGTGCCCTCAACAATCGATTTTCCTAGTTTAGTTGACAAATATATATCTTTAGAGCTTTCAAAAGCGATTCTACTGTGAAAGGAATAATATTTGCTTTTTTTAAGAAATGAATCTCCTCGCAAAAAATTTTGTTGATCAGATTTCAGTTATTAATCTTTTGCTTAATCGAAATTTTACAAATAATTTCTAACACAATATTGAAAGTGCTTAGACTTATTTATTGCAAGTCGTTCTGTTAATGCTTAATGGAGCTCATTTTTGAGAAACTTAAATTACATTTTCTAGATTACCTAAATACACGTTAAAAGTGTCAGTGAAAAGTTACGGAACTCAGGGTGACGGTACTTTTTAACGTAAAATCCATTTTTACAGAAACATGTTACGGAACGAAAAATCAGATATACATTAATTTTTACAATAATAATTACAGTAAATTTACTTAGTCACACTAAGTAAATAAACAGTACTGTAAAAAATACGTTAACAGTAATTTGAGGTAAAAATTGGTTTTACGGATAATGTACTCAATAACGCAGTGCTGGTACTTTATACCATAATTTGATCAGGACATTTTTAGAGTGTACCATGTAATTCATGTTAAAACGAATGTGGCATCTTTTATAAAATTAAACTGTTTTTGCCTTTAAGAAACAATTTCAGTTTACATTTACTTGCTAAACCTTTTATTAGACACTTACCCAAAGCTATGTGCGTAATTAGGGTAAATGAATCCCGGAACATCCAGTTGTCTTCCAGGATGGCATAGAGTTTATTGCTAAAGAAGACTAACGTCAGAGTATTAGAAGTGAATTCAGCATTGAGCACCAACCGTCTTTTTTTGCAGATAAGCTAGCATCTATCAGTCTTAGCTTTAAGTCACGACCAGGTATAAACGGATTATGAGTCACGACGGATTATGAGTTAGAGTCCACTTCCCTTTGGTGGTTTTTCCTCTCCATGTAACACAAATGCTATTAGTTCCATCAATAAAATCATCCACAAAGGCTATACTTCTCCAATGCTTGATGCAGGACTCCTTTAATCTCCTTGTCTTTACGGTTGTGTTCAAAATTACATGTCTACGGAGTTGTATTTTCATAGTCGTAATCTCAAAAAAGGGGCTAAACTGTTCAACGCTGGTCATAAACTAAACTAAATTACAACAAAATAAAATAAAGTAAAATAAAATAAAATAAAATAAAATAAAATAAAATAACTGTTTTTTTTTTTTATTCTCTAAAGAATAATTTTCTGTAAAAAGATATTTAGTTTTACAATAATTTAATTCTAAATTAAGAACGTAATGATATAATCTTTCTTACCTAATTATTTCAAATGAGCAGAGCTCTTAGAATATTGTTTGAGATTTAACATTTATGAAAAAAGTTAAGGAAGAGTTTATGAAGAAAATCATTTATAATGTTCGATAAAAGTTATTAAAACTAACAGTTTTACTCCGTAGAACATTTTTGTCTAAAGTAATTTTTTTACTGAATCGTCTTAAAAAAGGATTTTTATTTAATATAAATCTATGCGAAGATAGTTACAAAGTTTACATTACATTGTCCATAACTCTTCAACATAATGCTTAAAAAAATTTTATCATTATGATTATTATTTTTGTGTATCAATATATTCTTATCTATGGGCTAAATCTAATCTTTGAGTGCAATTAAAAAAAAAAGAATTCTGGTGATTTCTCTTATCAAAGAGCAAAAAAGAGTAAAGCCTGCAATCAATGTTTCCACTAACATTGCTTTCATATACTTTCATTACGAAACAAATTGGTTCAGATATTAAGATAGTTAAGTAGATATGGCATTAATTAAAGATAGTTAAGTAGAGCCTAGTATTAAAAAAAATTATAATTATAAATACTTTTAAAGGAAGTTTTATAGCTTTGTTTAACCATTTTAAAACTTAAAAAAATGATAAACTTGTATTAAAAATAACAAATCTTTTTTAAAATCTTTAAAAAAAATGTACGACTGTAAACATTTAACTGTATTTGGGGATCTACGTTTCAGTATCCTGGTTCAACAATAAACAAATTTTCCGAGTATGTACTTATATAGGCTATTTTGTTAAAGGGCAAAATAAAAGTATAAGGATATAACTATAGAAAAATAAAACTATAACGAATTATAACTGATTTAATCTATACACCGATATTATAGTTCAACAATGAACAGATTTTCTGAGAGGGTACTTATATAGATTATTTAACTATAGGGCAAAGTAAAAGTATAAGAATATAAAAATAGCCGAATATTACTATATCGAATTATAACTGCATTAATCCATACTCAGATATCATAATTTAACAATGAACCTATTTCCTGAGAGTGTACTTATCTGTGATTGGTTTTTATAGGGCGGAATGAAACTATAAAAATCAATAAGTATTTTAGACTGTTTCTTGTTAACATTTTATTATTATTTAAACATAAATACTTTTTACATTTTCATAAATTTGTTGTAAAAGAAATCATTTTCTCTTTCTTAATCAGGAATAAAAAGTACCGCTTCTGGAATAAACCACTTAAAAGAGCATATATCATTTTTCGTTTGGCTAACTCTCAAGAACAGTGAAAGAGATTTTTTTTTAAAGTTGTATTTCCACTAAATCTTCAAAAGAAAAAGTACTTGTTTAAAGATACTTTTCCGCCAATTATTAAAGAACTCGAGAAATCTTCCGTATCAAAAAGCTCATTATCAAAAGATAAGACCATCCCCAGACTTTTCTTCGTGGCTCAAATCTCCGAGGCGTGGAGTCGGAAATCTATAAATCTTTATTTGAAAATGGGTCATGTAAAAGCTTGGTAAGTCTTCCGGCGAACAGAAACTCATTAAGACCGAGAAGACCTTCTTCATACCCAGGTGGCTGTTTACCTGGAGTTACAAGTGGAAATAATCCCCGAGTCAGCGAACACAGCGGTGATCGATATTCAGGTAGTTGGAAATTCTCATGGTACTAAAACAAACATCTGTTCAGTTAGATGAAGGACTTACAAAGAGAAAAGAGTTTGCGAAAAGCTGGCATTTGAATTGTTTGTTGATGGAATTAAGTCTAAATGAGTTGTCACCTAAGGAAAATGTGGAAATTAATAAAGTGTTAATGGAAAATTCTTCTTTAAACATCAAATATTTTTTGTAGTAATGAATGAACATTTTTAAATGAAAGAAAGTATTATGCTCTTTACTTTGTTAGAAATGATTGTATCGAAATTATTTTGACAATGAATTTTAAGAGAGCTAAAATTTGCTAAAAGTAATTTTTATATTTAATTAAAATGAGTAACTGTTGTTTTTGCGGCAAAATCGTATTAATTGACACAAAAATTTTTAATAAACTGATATGATTAATGAATAGTAGTATACTAAAACATAATGATATTAGCGATTTTTTTTTCAAAAATAGTTTAGTAAAAATTAGAAAAAAAAAAACAATTATAAATTTAGTAATGATTACTAATATTTGAAAAAAATATTAATAGTAATAAACGATCTTAATTTAATGAAAATTGATGAAAATTTTCGAATAATTATTGCTTAAGTACTAAGTAACAATTACAGACATTTTAGCAAATTAAGAACGGGAGACATAGGTGGCTGTTTACTTGGAGTTGCAAGTAGAAATAATCCCCGTGTTAAGGAACACAGTGGTGATCCATATTCAGGAAGTTGGAAATTCTCAAGATACTAAAATGGACATCTGCCCATTTAGAGGAAGGACTAGCAAAGAGAAAAGACTTTGTAAAAAGTTGGCTTTGATTGGTTAGTTGCAGGAATTAAATCTAAATGAGTTGTCATCAAACGAGACAGTGAAAGTTAAAAAAGAGTTAATGGAAAATAAAATATTTTATTCTTCTATAAATGTCCTAAAATTTTTGTTAGAATCAAAAGAATTTTAAATCAAGGAAGATTTTTTAATGAACGAAAATTTTATTCTCTTTATGTTTTGCATAAAAACTTCTAAAACAATCTAATTTTAAAATAGTTAAAATGCGTTAATTATTATATTTTTATGTTTAAATGTTATTTTCATAAAAAATTTTTCTTAATATATCAAAATCGTATTAACAAAAATATATTTTAATCAAATGAAAAGTAAGTAGTAAGTAAATATTAATTATGCTAAATATTATTATGCTTATTTGTTTTTGGTGCCAAATCTTTTCTAACAAAAATGTTTTAATAAATTAAAAATTAAGTAATTAATAAAGATTAATTAATTAAAATAATTATGAGAATTAGCAATTATTTTTTTAAATAGTTTAATAAAAATAATTAGTAGCAATAAAAAAGTTTTAATTCAGTAAAAAATCTTATTATTTAAAAATATTATTAATAGCAAGAAAAGAATTTAATTTAATAAATATTGATGAATATTTCCTAATAATTATTAGCTAAGCACTAAGTAATAATTACTTACATCTTACAAAATTAAAGCCAAGAGACATTGGCGGCTGTTTACCTGGGCAGCATTTTACTCAGCGATTTTTACCAAGTGCATATAATGCACGGTTCAGTGATTACAAGAGTGATAAATATTTAACTAACGGGAAATTCTCATAATACTAAAACATTTGCTCAGTTTGATAAGGGCAATTTTTGATATTAGTTGTATGTATGTAGAAATGTGTTTTCATTTTAAAAACTAGGCTCTTAAAAATTAAGGGTCTTTAACTTAAAAATTCATTGCATTTTAAAGCTTTTTACATCAAATCCTTTTTATGAAATGAGTTTTTGCTAATAAGAATGAATTTATGTAATTGAAAATATGCTGGTGTGAAAAATTAAGTACGAAGTGGTTTTTCAAATATAAGCTTGAACAGCAGTAAATCGATCTTCAAAACGTAAGAATATTGAAAAGTAAGGAAGTCGCAAAAAAATTTAATCCACGGGAACAATAAGGAACTTTATTGTAATGCAGGCTACAAACACAATTGTACAAAGACCAAAACGTCAATGTTACACTAGCCTTTAGTATGGGATAAGATCGCCTCTGAATGCTATGCAGGATTCACATCGTTTGCTCATACTGAGGACCAGGTTGTTAGGTAGCTTTTGAGGAATTGCTGTCCATTCTTGTTGTAGGGCTAATCGCAGATGCAGAATTGTTGCTGGTGGCTAGGGAAGTGTTTCCCTAGAGTGTCACTCACGTGTTCAATCGGATTAAAATTCGGGAACTTTGCCGGCCATTTCATTAGTGCAATATCTTCAGTCTCCAACAGTTTTATGGCAGCTATTGTTATATTAGGTGTAACATTACCTTGCATGGCTATAAACTCAGTACCCGCAACACCTCTATAAAGACGCAAAGAGAAACTAGAACCTTGGTACAATAGCGGGCACTAGTGACTGAACCTAGTGACTGAACTAGTGACTTGTAGATGTGTAGATTAGGACGGGTACTAAGCATGATACCAACCCATACAAGAAATCTATCTCCTCCAATTGAATCTCTTTCGGTGATGTTATAAAGGTTATTGCGTGCTTCTCGCCTTCTCAAGATGTTTATGCATCGAAACTCACTGGTCAGGCTAAATCTGCTCTGATCCGTAAAGGATACTCTCGACCCCTTTGCGACCAGTTGTTGCGTCTCCGGCACCACATTACACGGCGTCTTAGGTGAACTGGCATTAATGGAATGCACTGTACTGGCCATCGTTCAAATAGCCACCCTTCTACTGTCTCCTGGCTACGGTGAAACGCGACATCGGGACTCCAGTACTTTCTTTTTTGTATCTAGCGATTTCTAAACCTGTCATAAGTCTCTTCCTTCTAGCCTATAGTACTATATACCAGTCATCCGGTGCGGACAACCACTATTAAACCTTCGGACAGATGTCCCTGTCCTCTGAAATTTTTTCAAGCTCGTAAATCGATGTTGTGGGTCATCCCAAGCACCGCAGCCACATTGGTCACACTTCGACCTTCTTCCTACTTCCCAATGATTCGACCTCACGTAAACTCATCCTGATGTTCTCTTCTGTATTATCTGTTGGCTATATCACACCATGACTATAAGTTCACTTTACTTATACTGCTGTATACCATGCAATAACATTCACATAAATACTCAGCTTCGACCGCCAGCGTTTTTTTCCTTACGACACGCCCCCCGGCGTGACATGGAGCATATATACGAATTTTCTACTTTACCATACCTTGGTTGGTATTCTCAATGACCTTTCCCTGTGTTTTAAATGCCTGTTTCGTCGTTATGCTAGTTTTTGAATTTCGTGCTTAATTTCTGCACACCAGAGTGCATAGTAATACGCAATTGGTAATTGATGTGTTTTTTCTTAAATTGGGTGCTTAACTCATAAAGCAACATAACTCCTTAAAAATTCTACTTTTCGTTGAGTGACAATGAATTATCATTTAAACGTACAATTAAAAGTAAGATTTTAGAATATTATTTACTATATGAATGCTATAAAATTGAAATTTATCTTTTTCCAAATCAATTAGGAAAATGCTAATAATATTTTTTTTTATATATTTTTTAACCCCGAACTAAATTTATGTTTAGTTAAATACAGCTACAGAAGTTATTGACTATACTTTTCCGTTGAACACAGATAACAAAAAAAAAAAAAAAAAAAAACTAACAAATAAAACCGGTTTTTTTTAAAATCTACTTACTGTATAAATGTTGTAAAAATGTGCTTAATTACAAAATCATTAAAAAGACGATCCGAAAAATAAATACTTCTATTATTTTTTATAGTTTTAACACAATTAATTCAACACTACGCAAGTTATTAAAAACGATACTTCCCGCCGAAAGACAATCGTGAGTGATTTCTTTAATAGGAAATTAAGAAAGAATAGTTTTTTTTAGAATACTGCTTACTTTATGAATGAATTTAAAACTAATGATAGTCTTCATAGCTGTTAAAAAATATCAGAAAAATATTATTAAAATTTTTTTGATATTTTTAACACTCTATTGTTTTATATAAATTACTCACTTTTTCTGTAACTAGTAATGTAGAGTTTTCTTTTTTTCTTTTTTTTTTTTTTAATAGGAACAAATATTATGACTTCTTAGGAGAATCTGCTAATGAACTAGACAAAAAAAAAACATTTTTATCATTTTGTCAATGAAAAATAACCTTTTCTTTTGTTTAACAAAAGTTATATTTAATTTCAAGCGCAATTTAATGACGAATAAATATACTACTTCTTTAAATATTTACAGATTCCGTTAGTGTATAAAAGTAGCAGCAAAATAAATCCAGTTGCAAATTACGATTAAGTAATAACTTTATTAGCATATTATATCGATATTTTAATGTCTTTGTATAATACTCAGTTTAAAAATTAGTTTTTAATTTATGCTAAAACCAGAATTTAAACTTCTTCTGTAAATAGAATTAAGCATTATATTAGTTTCAACAGAGTTGCA
Source organism: Parasteatoda lunata (assembly GCA_949128135.1). Lineage (NCBI taxonomy): Eukaryota > Metazoa > Arthropoda > Arachnida > Araneae > Theridiidae > Parasteatoda > Parasteatoda lunata. Next base: position 35,403,468 of record OX421972.1, on the reverse strand, counting down.
AAAGCCTTTGATATTTTATTTACTTAATAAGTACAAAATGAACGTAAAGTTTTAAATAAACAAAAAAAAAAAAAAAAAAAAAAAAAAAAAAAACAACTACGTCCCGCAAATTCTGAAGTTTTAGTTATCAGGTGCAATTTATTAATTACAATGTGATATTGAAGAGTTTAGGGCGTAATATAGTTAGGTATATTTTTTTATATTTTCCTATATTTTACTTTTAGCTGTACCATCTAGTGTTAATTTTTAATTGAAACACTGTTTTATCCAACTTAAAATTGCTCACGTTTCATGATTCTGAAAATCTTAAAAACAATCATTTGAGTATCGAAGTAAGCACTTTTTCAACTTTTTCAATGTGCGAAAAATACATTATTAAAACAGTCGAAGTAACTTCAAGCACGCTTAAAGATGATTTCACTTTTAACTTCAAACATAAAATATTTCTTTTCCGTTATTAAAGCATATTTACCAGAAAAAATAGGCTAAGTTTATTTTTCTTTAGTTTTAAACAACAAACAGTTGTTATACAATAATAACAATAGTTTTTGAAATGTTTTTAATTTTAGATAAATAACATAATACTTTGTGTTTAGTTATATCAGATGAATGAAGAAAAAATACACTCCAATCATCTTATTCAACTTAACTCACATTCATTTACATTAAAAGTATTTTTTAAACTAAAGAACTAAATCTTAAAAACGAAGAAAGCGTATCAATAACATGAATTAATTATTATAAATCTCTTTAAACATTTCTTTTATTAAAGCTTTTATTTAGTGACTAGTCATTATGGTTTTACAATTTGGCAGCTAAAACCCTAAGTAATTAAACAGATATTTACCTTATATACTCTACTTTAAACAAAGAAAGATGGGTAAAACTTTAATTACTTTTTGTGATAAATTATTTTCGGAAAATGAAAGTTAATCTTGAAAATTAAATTCCAGAAGATTAATTTAAACAAGGAATCATGCATTACTGTAATAAAACTTTACCTGATTTTAAAATTGGAATTTTGGTTTAATTATTGAACACAGTTTATTAATAATTCTTATAGTATTTTATATTGGACTTTCGATTATTATGAATTTCTTAATTAGCTTTAGTGATCTTTTTAATTACTTCTTTATGGTAATAGCATAACGTCAAAAACGTAAATTAAAATTTTTAGAGAAAATAAAGGACTAGTTTGGAGTTTAAATAAATAAATTATATATATATATATATATATATATATATATATATATATATATATATATATATATATATATATATATATATATATATATATATATATATATATATATATTAAAATAACGATTTAAAAAAATCGTTTTAGTTTATAAAGTAAGATAAGCAAAAATAATGAAAAGATATAATCTCGTCATCAGCTCACACAATTATATATGCAGAAAGGATGCTTCCTAAAATTATATTGCTTTGGATACAATAATAGAAGCACTACTTTTGCAGATACAATAGTGCGAACTGATGACGAGATTATATCTTTTATTATTTTTGTTTTGCAGCATTTTAATTTAATTTTTTTTAATTAAAATGTTTTTTTTAAAATATTTAGTTTTAATAAATTTTCTTCTTCGATTTTCATTAATATTTTTAATATTTTTTCCATGTTTTCTCTGTATAGAAAGAGAGGTGAAAAGAATGTAGAAAAATAAAATGGGATGTAATTATTTGAAATTAATATCTATTACTTTATTAAAGATGAGTAGCCATTAATCTAAATGAATATGATTGTTTTATGCAAATTGAAGATAACTGTAATAATTTTAATTCGATGTAAAAAATGAAAGAGAGAAACTACCATTTGTTCTGAAATTAAGCATTGCTTAAAAATTAAACATTAACGGATTACAATTTAAAAGCTTTTATGTTCTAGTAGATAAACTAATTATTGTTTATAACAGAAACTTAAAATATGCATTTCGATTGAAGATTTGCGTATTTTGATTACATTTTTGCTTAATGATTAAGGAAATAGTGACACACGTTTGTTTTTCATGATTTAAAAAATTTAACACAAATTACAAGTAAATTTTAAACAACAATAGTTTGAATATTTTAAAAATGTATCCATATTTTTGATAAGGTATCTGATATTCCTATTATTAGACTCAATTACTATCATGTTCTTAAAGGTGGGGATTCAGGATTAAGTTGTATCGTTTAAAATAGCTTGATTAAAATCTTCATGCACTTCAAAAATATATAAATAGAAAATAAAAATCGTTTAAACAGCCGGAATAACGGTATTTCAAATCAAATTCTCATCATTTTAGTCTCATACACGTCTGGCAAGTTTGGAAAATGTGTGCCTGTTTTTGAACGCAAGAAACATATCCACTGTTATTTCTGATTTATGTATTTTTGAAGCAAATGAAGTTTTTTATCAAGCAATATATTAATGCTGCTGTTTCTTGGGATTATTCATTTAAAAGAGGGAATATTTATTTGTACTAAAGGCACAATTTAAAACTTATTCTGTTTGTTATTTGTTTAATTTTTTACATTAGACTTAAAAATGTACTTTTATGAAATTTTGATGAATTTACAAAAAACAGGATGAAGCATGATGAGGACAAATTTATCTCAAAATGAATAAAACTGTTTTTAAATTTTCCATTTATGCCAATATAGCTTAATTGCTTATCTAAGCAAAGTTTTAAGACTAGTATGTGAAAATATTTCTTCCTTTAAATAAATTTAAAAACAATATTCAAGGTACATCCAAGTAAGTTTTACTCTTAATTATGATATTCTTAATTCCTAGTAAGTTATGAAGTGTTGCAAAAATATCATGTTTTATTTTTGTGCATCTTATATATTTAATTTTTCTTGACTATTGTTTCTAGTAAATCAAATTGAGTATTTTGTTGCATATTCTTTAATAATTTTAGTAATTAGTAATTATATTATTAGTATTATATTTAGTAATTAGTAATTAATAGTAATTATATCATAAAATAAGCCATTCAAAACACACACACACACACTAACACGATAAAACATAAAATGAGATTATTGCCAAAGGTAAGAAATTATTACTGCATTTTATTTATCACGTTTGTTTTTAGGTAGAATTCTTCTCATATACTTAGCAACTGGAAGAATTTGACGCGTGCACCTATTAGCAAAACTGCTGAGTGCCATTCATCATTGTCTTTAATTTTTCTGAAAATAAAAAATATGGATTAGATAAGCATCTAATCAAGTAATCTAGGACTATTTATCACGTCCAGTTGAACAAGAAGGAAACTTTTAAATTGTCTGTCTGAAGACCTTCTGTGTAAATTGAGTCACGTTTCGCGATAATCCTCAGTAGCAAATACTTTTGGCACATTCCCAATGAGCTACTTAGACCAGAAAAGATTTTTGACATTGTATTTCGTTATTTAGAAGGTAATTCTCTGTCAATAAAATTATAATTTTACCAGATACATACTATCACTGTCATCATAAATATTGAGAGGCATTATAATGAAATCAGACAATATAATTTATTTACCAATGATATATCGCTATTGATATTAAACTACTTTATGAAGTCAAAATAAGAATAAGAATATATATATATATATATATATATATATATATATATATATATATATAGTTTAAACATCTGTCAATAATATTCAGTTTATATCGTTTTGAGTTTCATACAAAAACAAAAACCCTATTTTTTACTTTGTTGAATGTGTCAAATTTTGTAGTAACTAAGCAGCATTTGCGGGAGGTTTTATGTTTCTGCTTTAATTGAAAGAAAAGTGCAGCTGAAGCGGATCGAATGCTTGTGGAAGTTTCTGATGACAATGCTTCAACAGATAAATCATGTAGGGAATGGTTTCGACGTTTCAAGAATTGTGAATGGAGAACGAAGAATGGTGAACGGTGAATGAAGAATGGTGTGTGAAGAATGGGGAATGGTGGTATACTATGAGCTGCTACAACCTGGCGATTCCATTACGGGCGAACGGTATAGACTACCATTGATTTGTTTGAGGTGTGCATTACGAAAAAAACGGCTGGAATACGAGCAAAAACATGAAAAAGTTATTTTTTAGCATGATAACGGTCTGCCTCATGTCGCAAAAGTCGCAAAAAAATTATTTGTGAACGCTGAAGTGGGATATTTTAACGCAACTGCTGTATTTGCTGGGCATTGCTCCTTCCGATTACTTGTTGTTTCAACGGATGCAGCACGATTTTGCAGGTCACCGGCTCACTTCTTTCTTAGAAATCGAAAATTGGCTCCTAACTTGGATCGGAAGACGAGACATTTTTTCGAGATGGAATTCGAAAATTACCTGAGAGGTTGGAAAAAGCAGTAGCTAGCGATGGACAATACTTTGATTAATATGTTCATTCATTTTGTTCTGAAATAAATGCATTTTTGACCACAAAAAAACGGACCGAACAAATTTGTTCTCCCAATATATATATATATATATATATATATATATATATATATATATATATATATATATATATATATATATATATATATATATATATATATATATATATATATATATATATATATATGTATATATATATATATATATATATTTATATATATATATATATATATATATATTTATATATATATATATATACATATATATATATATATATATATATATATATATATATATATATATATATATATATATATATATATATATATATACATATATATAAATAGATAGATAGATGTGTGAGTGCGTTTACGCTCTTGTATAAATAATATTAAAATTTAACGTATAATTTAAACTGATACAAAAAGAAGAAATATAATGATTCAAAGCATAAAATAGCCCGTAAAATATCTTATTATACTTTATATCATTAATAAATCTCATTGATAAGATTAACTTAATTCTTCTACATTCTCTAGATAGAACATATAAAGACATCTCTCTACATTACGTGTCTATTGCATGGTTATTATTTGACAAAATACCATGAATATAGGCAGCTATTGTTTGGATAATGAATTAGACGATCTGCAAGCAATACATAATGCCAGACATTACATAACTGACGTTAAAGAATGGGACTATTAGAAGTGAATCGTCCCATTTATCAAAGTCAAAGGCTACCAAAATCAATCAATTCCTTTCATTTATATATCAAAAGCTGAAAAGTACTTGTATCATCGATGAATAGATTACCTTCTCTGCTGCAGGAAATGACAAATAATTGGATTCGCATTAGAAGTGAATGCAACAAACCAGTGTTTAAAGTTAATATTAAGCAGAAGTGCTTTTTATACATTAATCACGGAATCGATTAAGTTGGGAAAAAAATAATTTGTCTAAATAAAAAGGAAATTGATTTGTAAAGAAAATGAATTAATTAAATTTCTATGTAAAGTATGTAATGAAAATAATATTATTTATAGGTCAGTAACTTAAACAAGCAGTCTTTAATTATCATTTCATAGTCGAAATATATAAGATTTATCCAGCAGGAAAAAGGAAGCTGGTTAAATATATTCAATGCTTTAATGAAAGTTAGAAATTGGAACAAAAATAAAATAAAAAATTTCATGGACTGCGGTTTTTATATTGAGGATAAAATATTTATGAAGAAAATTATCGAAATAAACGGTTAGTTCAGAAAATATTTAAGCAATGGTCATAATCTAAACTTAGTTCAGCCCACTCTAACTGGACAGGCCTTTTGTCCACGTAATATCTGTATAACGCTGAAAAAAATTTCAGATGAAATTACGGTATAAAGTACCGACATTATGGGTGCATCATTTGTAAAATCCATTTAACGAAAAATCCGATTTTACACCAAAATATTATAGCGTAGTTATTACAGAAATATTTATTTAATTAGAGTGTTTATGATTAGGTGATTTCACGGTAATTACTGCTGAAAAAATCACTGTATATCAGTTTTGTGTCATGTAACATGTTCCGGTAAAAATAAATTTTACTGTAAGAAGTACTGGAACTCTAAGCGTCAGTACTTTTCACTGTAATTTGATCCGAAATTTGTGCAGTGTAGAGATTATGAATCACGAAATTTTATGGAATGTGTTTGTTTAAAAGAAACAAAAAATACCTTAACTTCGAAAAAAACTATTTATTTAGACATTATTAATAGGGTAAATCAACCAGTGAAGGAACACACCCCAGTGAAGGAACATTTCATAGATATTTTTTAAAAATAAGATTTTAAACGTTTTAACTTAGATAGATTGGTAACAGTAGCTTACTACCTAACAATAGGAAATCATCTAGCATTGCATTGGGTTACCTGGTCATTCTAACTGGAAAAAATTCCAGTTAGAACTGCAGTCCTCTCTGGTAAAATTTTTTAATTTGTTAGTATCTGTTTAACGCCTTGTTTCTTTGACAAAATTATAAGGTCAGTGTTTGTAGTTATCCGCTTAAAGTACAATTAATTGCATATAATAATGTTTTTTTTTCTTATTGTGAAAAAAAAGTTCAAAATATGGTTACTGAAGTTGCGTTTTATTTATTTTAAGCATCATAACATAAGCAAGTATTGAGATTAGGGGGTGTTTATTAACTGGATTACCAAAGGATGAAAAACCAATGAATGAACAAGTGCTCCTTTATTGGGGTATTTTCAAGTAATGAAAATAAAAGAAAAATTTTAATTTTCCTGTCTCCTTAGTCATACTTTACATCAAAATTATGCTAAAAATACAAAAAAGCAAATTCTAACCAGTGAAGGTTCCTTTACTGGGAATATATTTCCCAGTGAATGAACAGTAAGTGTGAAATATGATTTTACATGGATAATTAGTAGATAATTAGTTCAGATATAGAGGACACCTACAATTTAGTTAAATGTTGTATGAATAGTTCCTATAACAATTTCATTTCAAATTGCTAATTTAATTGCTAAATTTATATAAAGAATTATAATAATAATTTATTTATCTGTATAAATGTAGTGATTAGTTACATCATGCGTTAGACACCTTAATAAACTATGTTTACTGATCGAAAACTAACTAAATATAATAATAAAAGCTTCAATAGAGAATTTCTTTGTTGGCTTTTGTGCCAATAATAAGCTTAATTATTATCCTAATGCGGTCTTTAACGTTATGACGGAAACTGGTAGGAAAAATCTCTTTAAAGACAATCATCCAGGTAAAAAATGGGTGAAGATTTTTTTAAGACGACATCCACTGATAACTCAGTGCAATGCGAAGATAATTTCAAAAGGCAAAACTTCCCGTAGAGAGAATAATATTCGAAAGAACTTTGGAGGAATTTTTAGGAGGAAAGTAGCCCTGGCATCCTTTTAAAAAGTGATTGCTTTTACAATGCGAACGAAATGAGAGTTGGATACTGCCCTTAAACGAGAAAAATCTTTGGCCCTAAAAATTATAAGGGTTTATATTCTATAGTACGTAGGAAAGAAAAAGAAATAAGTTCCAACATTGGTAGTTTTTCCTTACTCAAGATTTCTTAGAGGTGTTACAGAATCAGTTCCTGTTATATATTTCTTTGGAAAAAGCGATTCATGCAGTGAAATGATGACCGCAGCAACATTTTACAAATATATTGCAAATGTTTCTACTCATGGTGAATTGAAAATGCTATTGAATTCCCTATTTTGTTTCTTTTGGATAGGTATAAATATCATATTAATTTGAAACTGAGCAAGTTTTGTTTCATCAAAACAATTTCTCTGGTTTAGCTTTCTACCTAATTCATGGAAATCTCCTGTTAGATCTTGAAAACAAAAGAATTCTAAAACAATATGTCGGAAAAATTTCACATCCATTTTTAAATGAGATTTTGAGGTATCAACTGATGAAATTAAAATGCTTTTATGAAATGTGGTATTTTTCTATTCGATGTAGAAAACGTTGACTTTAACAAACGCATGCAAGACAGACACAAAGTAATAAGCAAGACAGCTTATCAACAAAACACATACTTCGAAAGTAACGATGTACTATTTCTACAGAAGCTTGCGAAGGAAATCTCTCAAGTTATGTTGCAAATTTTTAAAGGAATGTTGACAGAATAGTTTAATCTCCCAAATATCCAATAGCCAGTGCTTTTCTCAATATGGAAGAATTTATTGCAAGAAGAACATTTGGTTAAATCAAATTTTGGCACTGAAGCTGATACAACTAACATTGATAATGGAAGTATCTTGAAAACTGATTTTGAGATAAGTCCTCTTGGGGCATTGTTAGTTGCAAAAACAATTGGTTCCATAAGTAAATGCTAAGTACTGCTCAGATAACCCACTGATAAGTCAATGAGAGATGGATTTTACTCAAACTTCGAAACTCATTTTTCTCATTTATTATCCAGTGAGGAATTCTAGAAATGGTACTGGAAAATCAAAAAAAAAAAAAAAAAAAAAATCAAAGATGCATTTACATTGGCCAAAAATTTGGAAAAAGAGGAAGGTCAAATCAAAATAAAAAGAAATTATTTTTTTGCATTAACTTCAGAAAAAGAACGAAAATTTAAAGAGACTGAAAGAGTTGAAAAAAAAGTTAAAACAGAAAGTATGACGAAGAGAAAAAAATACTTAAAAAGATTAAAATAAACAGCTTCAACAAATATGAGAGGAAAGAGTAAACAAAAAAGTGATCTAATTTTAATAATAAAAAAGTCATCGGATTACTTAATGATAAACTTCATGATTTAGAACGGACTATTAAACAGTGAGATAAAAAGGTGAAAAAACTTTTTTCTTAATTCTGTATTCAACCATATTTTCCTTTCCATTCCATGACTAAAAAAAAGCAAAATTTTTCACGTTAACTGTGGTTATATGTTAGAATTCAAAGAAAAATCTTGTTTTTAGACATTTGTGTGGCCTACGGTTTCCTAACGAGCATCAAATATTCTCAAACTGAAGTATTCCTTAACTGAAAAATTTAGTGTTTATTCACTGGTACGAACTGTTTCTTCACTTGGTTATCTTACTACTTATTATTTGAACCACCAAAAGCTTAAAACAATATTATGTAAGTAATCTAATTTTTTTATGTAATTTGCATTTAATGACAAATATGTCGATGTTTAGCTAAAATTACAAATTTTGAAATTTTAATGATTTTTTTAAAGGCAAGCTAAGCTTAAGTTTTCCTTTACTGGTTAGTTCACCCCACGCCCTTTTTATTATTATATCACATTTATCACAGAGAAAATCGAGCCAAAGGAAATTTATAAGGCATTCGCTTGTTTTCTAAGCATCGTTAAAATTTTTTAGGAACCTGATTGATTGATTGTGAATGCATGTAAAAGGCAATACATATTCAATCGTTCCACTGTAAAAATGAAATGGGTTTTAGGAAATCTTTTACAGAAAAAAAATAGTTTATCATCTTTAAAAGAGAGGCTCATCATCTTTTAAAGAGGCTCATCATCTTTTATTCAATTTTTTTTCTTATCCGATTTGATCTAACATAGTTTTTATTTTCAAATTAACTGTTTATTAAATTGTTTTTAAAGGAAAACATAATTTTAAACTTTGGGTTTCTGAGCACTTTTGACCACTTTTTAGAATAAAACAACCAAAGACTCTTTTGTTCGTGCTTTTAAATTTAAGAAAAGAAACAAAACATTATTCCAGACGATCTAGGAAACTGATGATTTGATTCCTGTTGTCAGCTATTTACGATATTCCTGAGGCAAGATATAAGAACATCAAATGGTATTTAAGGTGAGTTCAAACTCGAGCATTAGTTACTAAAAAAATATTTTAGCCAATTGATTAGAAAACGGAACAAATAACTAGATTTGCTTGAAGTGTTGCTTCCAGTGTCAAATTGTTAAAAGAAAGCGCCTAAAATTCATAAATGTATTTGTATCTTAGAGATAAAGATCAGAAAATGTCTCTGACGAAATAAAAACTGTCAAAACATATATCTTTCATTTCATAAAAAATATAGTAATGCTCGAGCTGTATTACACTCTTTTTTCCCGAATATTATTAAGTGTGACTAAAATCGATGAAAAATAAAAGTCGAGAACAATTTTGCCATTACTTTTTTTTACTAAATCCAATAAACATTGAGAACAATAACCATTCATTAACAACTACTAATACTGTATTTCTTATTTGAAATAAAAGATCATGATTCACAATTTCTTCTAACTAGGATCCAAAGAACGCTTAATGCCCCGTGAAACATTTCCTAGAGCTCCGAGAAAAGGTAATACATGTTTAAAATTAAAAAGAAAAGAAAGAAATGTATTTTAAAATTGAAATATGTGTTTGCATTGTTTATTTTAATAATATTAAAAAAAATTTTATACTGCCATATCTTGTGTTCAAAAATTATTCATGGAAATAAGAAAAAATGTCGATTGTTTTTTTCCCCATTTAGGTGAACTATATAAGAAAGAAGTCACTTTTACCCCTTAATCGACAAACGCTCTAAATGACAACATCAGAAAATACTATCTCACCGATAGGAAAATACCATTTCTTTACTAAAAGAACATAGCTTTTCTCATTAAATATTTTGTTTAGCAAAATCAAGTAGGCATTTTTAAGCAAATGTGAGAGTTTCAAATTAATAAAATAACAATTTGGGCAATCTCAAAATTTCATTTCTCAAAAATTTATTTTAATTTTTATGTATGATTTTATGTATAGGAGATATACCAAAAAAATACAAAATCTTTAAACGAGAAAATCGAATATACTGAAAAGCTTCAATGGCAGACGGCGGCATTGCGTGATTAATGCTGTTTTATTAATTTATTATTACTTACAGTTTATAGCTTCGACATGAAATTTAATGGTCCGCAGAATTCCCAATTTTAAAAGTGCACCTAGACTAAAAAAAATGAGAAACTTAGCTTTAGAATTTAAGCAGAAGTTGCAAATAAAAAAATTATCTGTTTCATTCATAGTTTTGTTTCAAAGTTTTAAAAAACCTAGATATTATAGGGGAAATGCAGAACATCATTAATTTACAGCAAAAAAAAGTAGTTTCCAGAGTTGTAAATTTAAATACTTATGTAATCTAATACACAGCGTTTAGATAGATATACTTACGATATAACTTATAAAGTTTTAATTACGACTTAAAAAAGTAATACTAATTTTAAAAAAAGTTAGTTTAATTACTCAAATTTATTCATCAAAAGTGTTTAAGGAAAGTGTTAAGGAATTGATCAAAAAATTGTATATTGAGCAGTTGCGGGTTCGAAATGCCTGTTCAATGTTGCATGCTCAAAAATTGTATGGTGTTAAACTAAGCAATTCTATTCTTAAAACGCAGCTGATTCTGAACTGATTTTGAAGATTTCAAGTTAGTCAATAATAATTTTAGGAAAGTATTTTGCATATGCAATATTAATTATATAATCTTCAATTAATGTCAAAAGTTTTTTCAAATAATTTTGTCTATTATAGAATAATGATGAGAATTTTAATGTCAAATTAAAGTTTTAATTAAAAATATTATCAAATATACATTAATTTCGGAATTACAAAAAATTATTGAAAGTAAAGTACACTGTAAAAAATCTGGATCGAATTACGGTAAAAAGTATCGGCACTTAGGGTTCCGGTACTTTTTACAGTAAAATCTGTTTTTACCGGAACACGGAATAAAGAATCGTAATTTTTACAGTAATAATTATAGTAAAATCATTGAATCATTCTTATTAAATTAATATAACTCTAATAATTACAATATAATATTTTACAGTAAAAATGGATTTTATGAATGATGCACGCAAAGAGCCAGTACTTTATAGCGTATTTTTACTGGAATTTTTTACTGTAACGCATTTCGCCATTCTGCATGATTCAAGGGCATTTATATATTCTGGGATTTATTAATTACAAAATACTTCGGCAACATCATTTCTTTTCAATTCGTTTTAATATTCTATTTTTTTGCATTTTTTATTAAATGTGTTGTAATAAGATCTATATTTTAGAAATCTATAATAAGATCTATGATTTTGAAAATCAGAATTCATTTAAACTAACACCATATAAACGAAAAAACTACCTAAGAAGTGGTTTTAATACCGTATATTTCAGTTTTATTAACCAGAATTAAGGTTTTTGTATGTTTTATGTCATTACCATATATTACAGCAATTTTATCAGAATTTTGCTCTCCTTTGTTGATTATTCCTCATTCTTTCTTAACAAGTTAAGTAATTAATGTAATGTTTAATATAATATAAATAATATAAATTTAATAATATAAATTTAATAATATAAATTTAATAATATAAATTTAATAATATAAATTTAATAATATAAATAATATAATAATATAATAACATAAATTTAATATAATGCAATGTTAATGGTAGTAATGTTTGAGTAAATTCTGTAAATAATAAATATTCAGATAATAATTAAACTAAAATAAAAAAAATTAATTGAAGTAGGTTGTTTTTGAAATTACTACATTGGGTGAAGTTGTGTAATTTCTCATGCTAAATTAAAGCTAATCTAAATAATTTCTCTAATTAAAGGACAAACAAAGCAATTTACAATGGAAATTTTCTCCTTCATATTTGAGTTAATTAGATTGGTATTTGAATTGAGTGCATTTGTGGCTCTTCCTAAAATAATTATCTTCGCTCTGAAAGAAAAAAAGAAACGACCTGCATTTTTTAACAACTTTAAGTATAGTTTTCTTCTATTGAAGTTGATATAATATTTAAATTTGAAAACGAAAAAAGAACAGAAAGACTTTAATTCATTATCGTAATTTTAGTAATTATAAGAAAAGATTAACGCTGTTTTTTTAAAACAAATGCGAAATGACAAAGCTAAATTCTCTTCATAAAGAATATGGTTACAAATAAAGTCAACATGACGACTTTTTTTTTCTTTGAATGCTTAATAATTTTAAAACGAATTCACTTATTTTTAAAAAAGATTTAAAATCAGGAAAATAGCTTGCCGCTGAATATTTTAAACAAGCTGCATTTTACAAAAGTAAATGAATTTTGAGCAAAATGAAATGAGATTTATTTTTGTGAATAATGGTGTTATGTATTTTAGTACAGCAGTATAATCATGGTATATAAAAAATATGATAGATTTAGCCATTGGTATTAAATATTGTGGTTTGGTAAATGAGATAAACACTGAGATGTCAAACATTTAAAATGCAACTAAATAAATATGGATTGATACAGAAATTCACAGTTTCCAGTTATAATTATAGTTAAAAATTATATGGATAATTGACCTTTTTATGAAGTTTTCAAATTAGTTCGCAAAAAATTCTTTCTAGAAAAAAACTGCAAAGCAATCTTTTATGTCACCCCACTAGAGAAAAAGTATTTACTCGGGGCTTCATTAATTTTGCACAATGTAAGACAATTCCGTATCGTCACATATACTGTACGTGAAGTGTGTGTAAGAGTACGCAATCTAGAGTCAAGTGACAAAAACGACTGTCTTGGTGCGTTTGAACCCTGTTGCAATGGTGCGTGTTTTCCAATTCAATTTAATATTAAGACTGCATGGGTGAAACGTTTTTAATTGACAAATAGGAACATTTTCAAAATTTAACGTTGAATTGAAATTTGCATAGGGGGATTTTATTTATTCTGTAAATGACTTTAAGAACAATATAAGACATCACTTTCCTTTAGTAATTAATTTTGTGTAAGGAGATGTGTTTCAAGAGGAAAAGTAAGTTATCCTGAATAATAGAAGGGAATCAATAAATATGTTCTATTTACTGCATGATTTTCTATTTCCTCTCCGTGACAATATTTATGACGTATATTTGAAATATTCGAATTTTATACAACAATTTAATCATTAATAATTTATTATAAGCACAAGGGGATACAAGGTTCGCCTACTAATGAGGTGAATTGGGTTCGAATTCCAACGAAGGCTGGCCGATGCAATTACTACCACAACCGGCTTCCACTTACCAGAGTGCTGATGTAAAATATCTTCAGTGGTAGATGGGTCACGGGTTACAGTCCTCTTTCTCTTAAGCTAACAATGGGAGGTTTTCACAGTTTTCCTTTCTATTTAACGCAAATTTGGGATAGTTCCTCCAAAAAGTCCTCCACGAAGACAAAATTTCACCCAATACTTATTCAAAGGGCTCCCTTGTTTTTTGTATTGGGTTCAAAATAGCAAGGCTACGGATTTGAGCATTGGTAGTCGTAAACTCTAAATTGGGTCTGCTGTTCAACGACGGTTATAAAATTAGATATAAACACAAAGAAGTCGGAGAGGCTTAGAGGATAGAGTGCTCAACTCCCAATAAGGTGAACCGGCTTAGAATCATAGGGATGCTGGTCGAACTGCATTCAGCACCCGGATCGACCAAGGGGCTGACGTAAAATATCAAATATCCTCAGTGGTAGACGAATCATGGTTTAGAGCCCTCTTGCCGACTTCTCCCAATACTTGAACCAGGAGTTCCCTTGTCATCTGGATTAGGTACAAAATTACAAGTCTATGGAGTTGAACATCGGTTGTCCCAGACCTTAAAATAGGTCAGCTGTTCAACGACGATTATAAAATATAAGAATATAAATGCAAGGCATTTCTACATCATACACTCCTTAATTAGTGAATCTGAAATAAAAAGAATTGCACTCTTTCAAGCAAAATTGGATGGTAGCACCATAGTTCGACTGTTTGTGGGAATGTTTTAGAATTATTAAATAATGTTCTCAACTATTAAGTAATATTCATATATTTTGCCAGGAATGCTACTGGTATAAACTAAGTCTCAAGAGCTGCCATTATTTTCTGGGAACTTTCATATTTTTTGTGTATATGTTATTATATTTACTTAAAATTATTTTAAAATCATTGTTTTATACTGTTATTCACTGCTCCATTCGTAATTAAATCTCCACTGTTTATGAAATTTGCAACTGGTTTCAAGACTTAAAATTGAAACGAAAATGACCTTGCTTTTTTAAGCACATCGTAGCAAATTGTCTCCTTCAGTTTTCTATTAATTGGTTTTTCAAATTTTTGGTCATTTTTTAAGCACTCAGTTTGTTCTAACGCTATACCTATTGTTAATGAAATGATGATTGCGTCATCATAATATATTTCCAGTGGTGTGTTGGTGGGGGTGTAGTTGGTATGTTGGATTTTAGTAACAGACAAATCCAAACTATGGCTGGAGCAGATCAATAATAAGCAACGTTGCACAAAATATACCTGGGTCGAATCTCTGTTCGGGTGAAATTCTCATGCGCCGAAAAGAAAGACTATAACAAGGACATCATGGAAATTTCTTCTTTTATTTTATTTAGTTTTTTTCTGCCAAAATGAGTGTAAAATCATCTTTCATGACTTGGCAGATGTAAAATGGAGACTGCCTGATAGAGCACGTGGGTTCAGGTCCTCTCTGTATGCTCCAGGGAGAAGATAAATGTAAGTAAGCATCATGAAGTTATTAAACATTGCAGTAAAATTTACGATGAATAATAATTTAAAGGTAGTTGCAAATTAATAAAAATGAAAGGACTGAAATCTGCACTCCTGGAGCACACAGGGGGAGAGCAAAAAATGCAAAGCAAAAGGTAACAACCTACGCTGAGAGTTCCACGAAGAATACTGGTTTATCTCCAAAAGATAGCGTCCCCTCCTTAGCGGTTGCGAGAATTTCCAAAGTTAGTGCGCTAGGAGCCGAGCCCTAAAGATCTCGCAAAGGCAACAAAGCGGGCGCTTTAATTGGAGACAGTTCAGTAGATACTTGGAAAAACAAACATTGTGATGATCACATCAAATCCAGTATCAGGAGATAGCATGAAATTTGCTAAGGTTCCTTGGCTAGCTCAGCAAATTAAAAAATTATTCAATTTTTGCGCTTTTCAAATTTTGAAATTAGCAGTCAAGGGTTTAACCGCACATTTACAAAAATGTATTACACAACAATGATATGCAAAATGCATGTAACAATATGTATAAAATAACAATGGAGTATAATCTGGCAACAAAATAGATGAACGCCTGTCCAATTCAATTTATTGAAAGTTAAAACTAGTAAATTAGGCCTAAAATAAACTAAGATAGAACAAAATTTAATGGAGACTGCCCACAACACATTTCAATCCACACACAATGCCCTCAGCCATTTACTGTGAAGAATTACAACTTTGAAAGAATTTCAAAATTCCATATCATGGAACCATCATCATTTCTAACAATGATTTAATCATCGAGATAAACAGCATGCTCTCTATGACAAAAAAGGCCTCAAAACTAATTAATATCTCGATTGATAAATTTATAAACAAAATAAATCACATATATAAGACTCTAATTTGATCGTTCTGTTTTATGGAGGAATAACCAACCATGCTGGGCAATAACCAATAAACATGAAAATAAATTATTAACCTTTGACTGGTAAGTCATAAAAAAAAATATATTTGCTACAGTTAATGAGAATAATAGCTCTAGATCCTTGTTGAACTTTAAAATTTACCAAAAGAAAATCAACCAGACGTTATAAAAATTATAAAATTAGATAGACTATACGATGGCTTGGATATCTATTCTGTTCTGATAAAACATACCCAGATAAATGCTCATATCATTGGGAAACAGAAAGCGAGGAAGACCGCAGCTTGAATCTTTGGAGAAAGATTTCATTATAAATTAGGGAAACTAGAAGAGGAGGAGAGGATCAAAAACTCCTTGGCCTGCAACAGGTTGCAGCGCCTTGAGAGAAGAAGAAATTATGGTAATTTAAATTTTAAAATTAAATAATTTTGCAAGTATAGTATACAAATACATCGTACTCCAATTTTGATAAAAAAAAATTTAAAAAATTTTGAATTTATATAAAAACAGCTATTCCCTTACATAAATTTAAGGTATTTTTGAGATTTATTCGAGGTTTGTTTTGAGGGGTCAAGGTTGATTTGAGGTTATTCGAATATGATTTCAAAGACCACCTTAAGAGATCAATCCCTCAAGGTGTATAATCAAGTTATATGAAGTTTTTATTCACGCTTGAGGTTGATGAAAATCTACTTTAGAGCAACCTAGCTTACAAAGGTTGTTTTTGAGTTGTTCATTATTTTTTCAAGAAAAAATAATACACTTCAAGAAAATACTTATATTTGAGGTGTGAATAATTTCACCCGATCTAAACTAAAAATGTTTCTCAGTTACATATGAGGTTTATTTTACGAGGTGGAAATGAGGTTGAAATTGAAGTTTATTAATGATGTTAATTTTGGTGAAAAAGATAACCTCATTTTCAACCTCAGGTGTATTTTATACATAAGTCATCCTCAAAAACACCTTATTTTTTGCAACGGTTATTTTAGTTCAGCCGGAGACTCTCATTTTACTTCCACCTCAACACCCTTTGTTATAAACAATCTGATCTTAATTATCATTTTTAACTTGAATCCTTTCCTTTTTTTGACAGCCACGGATAAACAAAATTTTTAACCTCAATAGATGTGATATGTGAATATCTTACATTACTAAAATATCTTAAATTTTTGCATACAAATTAAAGAATAGATTTTTTTAAATAAAAGTATAATAAAAAATTATGGCATTTTTAGTTACATTGAAAATTTAATACATCATTTTTTTTTAAAGCTTTACATAATTTAAGAGAGATATGTAAATATTTTTTACTATTAAATAAAATACACATTATTATTGTAATGTGATATAAAATTATAAACACAGAAAACCCATTAAAAAGTATCTGATTCCAATTAAAAAAAAAACTTTCTATACAACTTATTTAAAAACAATTATATAATAAAATTGTGTCAACTAAAACAAGTATTAAATTAAATTAATTTTTATAGATTTCTATTAATAGGCTCCCAAGAAACATTTATATCCTTGCAAAATAACTTTTCGTACGATATACAATATTGACCCTTTTTATGTGATTCCTGGAGGAAAAAACAATGATCTGAGGTCAAGTGTCAAAAAGTGTCTTTGTTTAGGACGTTGCATACTTCAGAAAGATGACCGCAGGATATTTCAGACAGACGGAGTATTTACGAAGAACTTATGTGACGGTCAAGATTAATTTTTTGTATTGACCATGGTGAAAGCCCTATGAATTATGATTGTGTATTATACTTGGAAAGAACTGAGAGTTAGTTTTCTTATTAAGTTTTACATTGCTTCTTTGAAAGAAATATATATATATATATATATATATATATATATGTATAAAAGAAAATAGAACTCATTAAATAAGTTCAAAAAAAAGATAAAACAAAGGAAAAAAATTACAGACAAATGAAAAAAGGGGGGAAAAGAATATTATTAAAAAAAAAAAAATAATAAAAAAAGATAGAATTCTTTTTAAAGAAATCCGAGGGAAAAAAAAGATATAATCTTTTCATCATCCCACACGATTATATCTGCAAAAATGAGTGCTTTCTAATATTGTATTAATATAGCCAAAGCAAAATATATCAATACAATAGTGTGAGAAGCACTCAAAAAATTTTTACAAAAATTACAGCAAATAAAATAGAACACAATAAGTAAAAATAACACGTAAAAACAGAAAGTAAAACATAAAGAAAAAACAGAATAGAACATAATCTATAAAGCGAGTAGGGAAATTAAATGAACTTACATGAACTGGAAATTTTTCAAGAATGATTTAAAATATTTTCATAACAAGATTGCCAGATTGCAAAATATGAAAACGAAAGCGCAAATTGAGATAGTGTAACTAGAGGAGTTTTATTTTAAAGTGCGTTCTTGCTGCATTATTGCGTTTGATTTGTTAGTTACCAAGGATGGGCCTGAAAATGAATGTGCGCACGGTAATATTATACTGGATAATTTAAAGAAGTTGACTATAATTAGTTTTAGAAAATAAATATTTATTTAAGAAAAAAATATAAAATGGAAAAGAGAAAGAAGCATGAATTGGCCAGTTTAGCACATAATTTTAGCCATGGATTTGCCCGAAATGGATTTGCAAATGGAAAAATTATATAAATTAACAAGGAATTTCCTTAGTAAATAATTTTGACCACAGATTTGCCCGAAATGAATTTGCACATTGAAAAATTATACAAATGAACAAATAAATTTTTAATAAATAATTTTGTCCACGGATTTACCCGAAATGGATTTGCATTAGGGAAAACTATATAAATTAACAAAGAAAAATTCTTTGTTCGCTATATTTCATTGCTCGCTTTATAGATTTTGTTTTATTCTGGTCTTCCTTTATATTTTATTTTCTGTTTTTACGTGTTTTTTTACTTTTTTTACTTATTTTTAATTATTGTGTTAAATTTTTTTGTCGTAATTTTTATAAAAATTTTTTTTGAGTGCTCCTCACACTATTGTATTGATATATTTTGCTTTGGCTATATTGATACAATATTAGAAAGCACTCTTTTTCGGATATAATCGTGTGGGCTGATGAAAAGATTATATCTTTTATTTTCCGGTCTTTTAAAGAAATTTTATCCTTTTTTTTTAATTAATTAATTCTTTTTCTTTCCCCAGTTGTTTGTCATTATTATTTCCCCCCCCTCCCCTCCTTTTTTCATTTTTCTGTAATTTACCTTTGTTTTATCTTCATTTTAAACTTATCTTATGAGTTCTATTTACTTGCAGCTTATGCGCAATAAGTGATACTTATTGTTTTTCCTAATTTTTATCTGTTTTTTTTGTATTTATTTATTTTGCTCTCTCTCTCTCTCTCTATATATATATATATATATATATATATGTTTTTTTCTCGGTGACAATCGCAGATGTGGCACACACATATTCGGTTAGAATTCGGTGAGAATCGAAGACAAATGCTATTGCGTTTATGTAATGAGTTTACAACTTCTTAATTATGTGGATAAATACGAAAAAAAGTATTGAGATTTGTACAAAACGCCTACAATTGAAAATGAAAACTGTTGCCAACGCGAGGAAAGAAATATTATCAGTTTTATAGATACATAAGTACGTATTAGCGTTTTATATAATATAGATATATATAATGTTTATTTTTATTGATATAGAATGAAGAACATAACAGGAAAACAGCTACTAATATAGGTAAACAATTCAAGCAGCTGCTGCGGCAATGGCAGTTAGAACATTACATACATTAATTTAGAACATACATTAATTTCGAAGAATATACACCCAGAGGGATGGCCAAGCTTGCGCAAAATAAGAGCATCACACCTAAGTTAAAGAGGTTAAATGAGCATGAAATTCCAACAATGTCCCCGCTCAATGCTTAAAAAAAAAAACCGTTTATATCAAAAATAAAAACATAAATTCAGATAAATATTGCTGCAATACACAATCAATGAAATTGCTATTAACTTCTGGTACATGGTTTCAAGTTTTTTGGCATCAAATTAAATAACAGCAAAATTTATGCTTATTTGAATTGCAGCTTTTCGTGTAATATGAGCAGGTGCATCATTGGTATTTGAATTCCTTACATCAAACACAATTATTATTATAAAGTTTCCAAATAAAATGATAGCTTACATCCATTGCTGCTGCTTCTTCAATAACGATCAAATTAATGTTTCTATAACTGCAGTTGATCGTTATTGAAGCATCGTTATAGTAGGATTTTTGACTAATTTCTGGAAAGATCGATTATCACGAAATTCAATGTTTTTTGTTGTTGTTCCATAAAATTCTTTGATAAATCTCTGTTGATGAATAAATTTACGTAGAGACATGCACTGTAAAAAATTTCGGATCAAATTACAGCACTTTAAGTTTATTATCTATTAAATATTATGCCGTAATTTTAACAGCAATATTTTCTTAATGAGAGTGGATTCAAAATTTTCAGGTAATTATTACTGTAAAAAAATAGTATATCAGATCTTTTGTTCCGTAATATAATCTTGTAAAAATGGATTTCACAGTAAAAGATACCGAAAGCCTGAAAAAACTTTTTTAACGTAATTCGATCCGAAAATTTTTGCATTGTGTATTCCGCTTCAGCGGTAGAGAAAGCAATAGTTCATTGTTTATGTGGTTCCCAAGATATAGCTTCGTCAGCATATTTAAAAATAAATCCAGGTAATAGAATAAATAAATGAAGAATAAAAAAAGTATTCACTGAAGGAAATAAAATGCTTATTTATCAATATTTTTTTTTCTTTGTTCAATGTTTACGATCATTTTATAATTACAAGTTCATCAATTTAAGCGAGCAATAAACCTTTCTTTCATTAGGAATACACATAAATCCAAGCGATTCATTGAAGAGTGAACGCTAAAAACATCTTTACGATATCAATAAATTGGGTTTAATTAAATTTTTATTCAAGAACTTTCCTTTATTTATAATCGGGTTGATTGTTTAATGATATTATTAGAAATATTTTATTCTCTTGTCTGCGTAACACACTACAGTTACAGTTAAAATTTAAAAGTTAATATTATTTTATTATATTATGAGGATAAAACCGTTTGCAGCATAATCTATTTATTTCTTGTGTTAGAAAACAAAATATTGGACAGAGGGAGCACATGTGAATAATTTTTTTTTTCTTTGCCTTTATTTTTTCAACAAATATTGTTTATAATTTGCGGTGACGAATGTAATAACCCTGCCATCAAAGTGCAAGGTGAAAAAATCCTGAAAAATTACCGTACTGTAAGGTAATAAAATTTGTGGTGAAAACTGTAACGTAATGAGATCCTCGTAACGTAAAACAGATCTCAGAGCAGATTTTCTTAAAAAAATGTTTCGAGCTATAGTTAGATATCTTGATCGAGTTAAGGACTATCTATGATGTTTTTTCCCCATTCTTTTAAAAAAGAAATATTTTGCTTTTAATCCTTTTTTTAAGAATATGTTGATTTGTGTCTTAAGTTTTGAAATAAATTGTAGTACTAAAGTCTTATTTTATGTTAGCTGTGACACTATAAAACAATAAGTATAATTCTAGTTAATAAATATAAAATATATGGTATTTATACTATTCATTTAGTAACGTTGACCGGGAATTCTAGTTTCCAAAATTTTAGTCCTTGTTACCACATAATTCAAGACTAAAGAATAAATTTAACCGATTAAATACTTTTTATGCCATGCTCTAAAGTATGATGTCAAAATTACCAAAATTTACCACATTTACCATATTACGTCACATATTATAAAACCATGTTTTATTGTTATTTTTCCAAACTCATTACCTTGTCTTGAGGCATGAGAAGGGACACATTAACATGACATGCCATGTTGTATGTCATGTTGATGTGACCCTCCTCTATCCTACAATGTAAATTTGAAATTTTCCTCCATAAAACTGTAATATACCCCCAGATTAAACGAAATAAGATTTTTAACGTCATTAGTTTTAGGTGAAAAACTTAACTAAGAGACACGAAAGTAAATTCTCAGTTCATGCCTGAAAGGCTAAATCCAAGCCTTTACAGCATACTTTGCTAACGCATTTTTATTCTGTAATTGCTTTTGTTGAAAACGAATTGGTGAGTGTTTGCGACATCTAAGTTGTTTGCAAAACTAATTGGCGATTGTTTCATCTGCAGAAAATTGTCATGAAAAATATGTACAGTACAAATAAAAAAATAAATATAAAAAACGGACCACCCTGAAAAAATTTTGATCTATCTATCAGAACTTTACGTTTTAGGACTCAATCTTAATTGTTCGAGAGTTGTAACCTCAAATAGGATAATGAAGTGCAGACAATATTTTAAATTACGGAATCAAACACAGAAACGTACTTTCTATGAATAACATACCTTTTGTTTCCAACGGATTCGGATTTCTAACAACAAATTATAGAAGGTAGAGCCGCAATCTGCAAGAAAAGCTATCTAAAGTCTGGATGCCTCAATGTTAAATTTACTTTTTCCGTAGTTCGCAACAAATCGAGATTTGTTTAAGAGGATTAAAAAATTCTTATAAAATTCGTTTATAAAAATAAATTCCGATCAAGAAATAGATTTAAGAACATATTTATTATTTTTTTATTATTTTATTTATTTATAGTCTAAAAAAAATTAATTGTAAAAAGTATGCAGCTTCTTACGACATTTTAAAGTACGTAATTTTACATTGCAAAAAACAAAATGTCAATGAAATCGTTGAATACTACACTAAAAAATCGAAATTAAATATTCAACTTCTTTAAAATTCGATTTCTCAGGAACTATTCAACCGATTTTGCTCACATTATGTACTTTGCCACGTAAAATTATACACTTTAAAATGTCGGAATAATCTTTTTTTTTTGTAAATGGTAAAAGAATTCAAATTTTTTTCGAATATTACTTACTATAGAAATAAAAATAATAAATATCCACTAAAATTTATTTTTTGCATGGGCATCTTTAAATAAACAAAATTTTTAAATTCCCTTAAAAAGTTTCTGAGATATAGTAAAATACGCAAGAAGTAAAAGTAACATTAAGGGATCGGAACTTTGACTCTCCTGATCAAACTATGGGGACCATATTTCCCAGATTGCGGATGTCCCCTATATCTTGAAGATCAGAGAACTGAATCCGTTGAAAAACAGGTACGCTCATTCAGAGAAAGTGGGTTTTTATTCTGACTTCTTATCTTAAAAGATAGTCTACACTAATTAATTAACATATTTGAGATCACTCTTCGAACCATTAAGATTGAGTCCTAAAACGTGAAGATCCGATCATTAGATCAATAGTTATTCGGGATGGTCCGGTTTCTTTTCTCTTTCTTTTATTTGGTGCACTTTATGCATATTTTTAAATGTGTAAGAAGGATATTTATATTTTTATTTTTTAAATCTCTGTAAATTGTATTGAATAATTTAATAAAGTATAATTTCTGTCTACTCCTGCTCTGTTAATCATAGTTAAAATTTGTCTTACTATTCTTTCTGCAACGCGTATGTTTGGAATACAAACTCATCTTATTTTAAGAAATAGTATATGCATGCAACCTAAATTACTGATTCTTACTTTATATTGTCTCGTAAAAATAACTTTGCTGATTCTGATGTGTATCATATCTTACTGTTATTATTAATTCAATGTTACTAAATAACAATTGGTTGGCAGTTTGTGGTTTCTACTTCACACTAAGTAGTGTAAAGAAAAATTCTAGGTGTTACACAGCATCCGCTAGTTTTTAACAGGTTCAACAGGTACAGGTTCAAACAGGTACAGGTTCAAACAGGTACATTACAATACAGGCTATTGTTTTAAGAGAAAAGAAATTGAAGCTAAATTTTTCAGATTATAGCTACCACTTTCTCATATATTGATGACATCAAATTTTAATTTATCTAAAAGTGATATTTATATTTAGAGAAAACACATGTTTGTAATTAACAATGTTTTACGTCCAGATGTGTCCCATATATGTTCACCTTAGGTGACTCATAGTGTCCTTGTCATCTTATTTAATCCATCGTAAATTCGGTAAGTTGCATCTAAAATAGCTATTATAACTGATCATAGCTCAACGTACAATATTAAAAATTCCGGAGTAAATTACGGTATAAAGTACCATCACTTTAGGTGCATCATCCATAAAATCAATTTACATTTTACTGTAAAATCAACTTTTACCGTAAAATATAATACCGTAATTTTCAAAGAAATATTTAGTTGATTCCTTCTGTTATTTTACGATAAATATAACCAGAAAAAACTACTGTATATCCGATTTTTCATAACATGCTCCGCTAAAAATTGTATTTTAAGGTAAAAACCTGAGTGCAGGTACTTTTTACCGTAATTTATTACTGGAATTTTTTATTACTGTGTATCAGGTATCCAGACGTGAAAAGTTGGCAGAAGTATGAGCTTTTAACACTGTAATAACTACAATTACTTGTGTTAAAATTTAAAAATAAGAATATCAAAATTTTATCTATATTAAATTTGTTTTTAAACGGAAACGATAATCATATTCCCTTCTATCGAATGGAGTGTTTTTAGAACAGTCCATAAAAAAGGAGGGTTATGGGCAAAAGTCGTAAAATTTTAAGTGAAAAATAATGTTAGAGGCTTCAAAAAGCAAGTTTAGAATACTTTTTTTTTCTTAAATTTCGCGTATGTTTTAGTTCTTGAAGTTTAAGATAGTTTCAAAATTTAAACACTTTAAATAAGTGTCTTATTAGCCCCATGAATTTATATTCATTGAAAGTTTTATCATTTTTTAGATATCCAAATTAAACTTTAATTTTAAAATTTGTTAAACTAGGGAAACAGCTATTTTAAACAAAATTCAACAGAATATATATAGTTTCTAATGCTCTATGAAAGATGTTGAATTGAAAAAATATCTGCTCTAAAAAATTTATATTGTTCTCAAAATCGTTTATCTAAAAAAACAGCCAGTTCCAATAACATCATCAATATATACTACCTTGTTCAAATCTGTAGTTATACTCAATGCAACGAAACAAATAATCTTCTATTTACGAAACTAAACCGATACTTCTTTAACTTTTTTCATTGTAAGCCCTAGAGCTGCATATAACTTTCGAAGCGGAAATTGAATTGGGTAGATTAGGTTCCTTTGAGATTTCATAGACTACACATTTTTGTGTAAGGAAAAGTCACTAAAATGAAATGTATTTTATAAAGAAAAAACAATTTCCTTGAAGATATTCTTTTTGGAAATTTCCTAAAGTAGTTTGTATGTACTTTTTAATAAATACGTAGAAGGGACAACTAAAATTCTCCCCAAGTCAAAACTCTTGATGGTCCCATCAAAAAAATTTGATGGTTTCTGTTGGTTTCAGTGTAATTCATGATGGTCCAACATCATTTGATGGTCACCATCATCCAAAAGTTTCCATTTTTTGTTCATGGGCTTTGATATGCTAATAAACTTCCATTATTCCACGATGGAAAATGCTACTTTAATATTATGATTGTTAACCATCAAGAGAAATTTGATTCTCTTGGACCAACAATCCATAATGATCCGTGATGGTACATTTCCATGATGGTTTAATGGGAATTATTGTTGGTTCTCAGGATTAAACCATCAAAACAATTTGGTATTTTTTTTAAGTCGGGTTGTTATAAATCAGTCCTAATTCCTACACTTGGTATGGTTACTTATAATGGTTACCATCAAAAAATATAATGGTTCATGATGGATTTATTGATGGTAACCATCAAGATTATGTTGGTCTATCATTGGAATAAAAATTTTGAGTTAGGTAGTTTCTAAATTGACACGTACTCCTAAAATCAAGAATTCAAGTGATAAAATTTCCTTAGACACACTGTAAGAAAATCTGCATCAATTAATGGTAATAAGTACCCTCTCTCAGAGTGCCGGTACTTTTCTGATATAACTTAACTTTTACAGTAAAAATTACCGTAAAGTCACAGAATCACGCTAATTATATAAATATAATTGCTAAAATTACAGTATAATATTTTACCACAAGTGATGGTACTTATACCATAATTTGATACGGAATTTTTTACAGTGCAGCATTTATCTATATACAGACAACCGTTGTTATATTTTAATTATGAATAGGAGATCTTTTTTGTAATATATCTTGTATTTCTTGCTGTATGTTTAAATTTTATTTAATAAAACAGACAGTTTCCTGTTTTTGATTGTTTGTTTTTGAATTAATTTGAACAAATTAGATACTATTTTTTTGAATGATTAAATATTATTGTAACTTCTATTGCAATAAATAATAATGTTTTTATAAATTTCAATAGTATGAGTTAGAGTCTATGACCACTAGTTACATTACAAAATGCAAAAATATTATTTCAGTCTTTGGAATAAACTTTTCATCACACATTTTCTTTCTCGACAGGTAATTTAAAATTTATAGCATAGAAAAGTGATGAACTCAAAAAGTAAGCCATGAAGTTTCAAATACCCAAATGAAATTTTCGAAATATCGAAATGAAAACAAATCATGTGCGGATAACCTAAAATTACGCAACGGGGAATTTTTCTTCCGATAAGTTGTTTGCCTTTTGATATTTCGAATTTTTTTTAAACAATTGAAATTTAATGGCTTACTCTAAGTTTGCCTGAACTCACTATTTCTATATTCTTAATTAGTTATGGGGGTGGAATAAAATTTGCGAAGAAAAGTTAAGCGTCTTCTTAGCTTGATTGAACATTACTTTGTGACCGTGAGATATTCGTATTTTCAAAGTATTCTCCAAATACGGAAAATTGTTCTTTTTTTTTCAATTCTGTGTCTTGTGACTAAGTAATGTGTCTGATATTTTATTCTTAAAGTTTGAATAAAGTATTTAATATACTACTTCGTAAATCTTTTTATGAGCATCTGTTACGAACTTTGCATTACTTATTTCTTATTTTACAGCCTTTGTAATTTTTTACTATAATGTTAGACTGAGCAAGGAGATTTATTTCAACAATTAAATATCGTTTGCAGTTCACTAACAGCCTGAAGATCACAAATTGAACACTTATTTAAAAGAAATTAATGCAGGAATGGCAGTTTGTTGTCCTTTTCCGATCGCAATACGATTGTCTTTGGCATAATATTTCGAAAGATCTTTTTTTAAAAAAAAATTTCTTCAGTTAAAGAAAAATATTTTTTGAAAGTTTTCAGTTTTTTTTTTTTTTTTTTTAATTTAAAACAACAGATTTGAATGCTTTAATCCACACGTTATGTGAATCTATACAGTTTTCTTCAAGTTCGTTGTTGAAAAAAACTGAATCATTTTATGCTGAACATTTTAAAAGTAATGAGAGTATTAAGTATATAATTTCTCGTTCAAATGTTCGAAAAAAGTGTATAAAAATAGTTAATTAAGTATTACTTTTAATGCGTGAATTTATCTTAAATATAATTCTATGACGCATCGTACGCTCAAACAAAGAGTGTATTTTGATATAAATTGCAATTAAATCTAATTTATGGTTGTCATAAGGAGGAGGCAGAATTGAAATTGATGGCTGAAATGAATCTAATCTTAGGAAGACAATAAAATGAAAATTTATTGGTTTACTGCTATAGAATCGTTTCTAAATGAAATAAGGAGAAAATAAATAAATGACTAAGTATGATAAAAAGCTTCAATATTTTTCCTTAAGAGAAATATACATTTGATAATTATAATTTGATTCATATTAATTTGATTATATTTCTCATTATATTTGCAGCTTAAATAAATAGTAAAAAAATTAACATCCATTCCCGAATTGCTAGACAATGTACAGTGTGAAAAAAGGACCACTCTAAATAACGTTTGATCGTATGGTTGATTTTTACGTTCTAGGACTCAATCTTAATGGCTCACGGGAGTGAACTCAATTATGCTATTTAATAATTGCAGACGATAAGTTACGAAATCAGACTCAAAAGCGCATTTTTCCTGAATAAGCCATACCTTATTTTCTACGGATTCGGATTTCTGACTCCCAAAATGAAGGAGATAACCGCAATCATTTATATATAACCACAATAGTTTTGTCAGGTCACTCCTAAATTTGGACACCTTAATGTTAATTTTGAATTTTTGCGTATTTCGCTATATCTCGGGAACTTTTTAAGCGAATTAAAAATTTTGATCTGTAAGGTATGTAATTTTTTGCGTCAATTTAAAGAATGTAATTTTATGTGACAAAATACAAAATTTGAGCGAAATCGGTCGTTCCTGAAAAATTGAATTTCAAAAAAGTCTGAGAATTAAAATTCGATTTCTCAGCAACTATTCGATCGATTTCGCAAAAATTTTGTAACTTGCCAAATAAAATAATTTTTTTAAGGCGAAAAATTTTATACCTTGCGATTTGAAATTTTTTCGACCATTCTAAAATAAAATAATAAAAAATGATAAATATTTACAAAGATAAATATATAATTAGTTATTTTTTACATAGAATTATCTTTCGATAATTGAATTTTATAACTGCATGTAAAAATTTTTAAATTAGCTTAAAAAGACTGGATTGCCTGTTAAAATATTTCGTTCCTTTTCTTTTTTACTCAGTTAGAATTTTTCTTTCTAAAATTACTGTGAAGAAAACGTCAACAGTCTGCCCATCGAATTAACTAAAAAGTTTCCCGTAAAGACCTTTTTTTTTACCTTTACGGTATTGAAACCGTTTACATATAGCTTGGTTCAAAAAAGCAGGATTACAAATCTATACGGGTTTTTAGCATTTACAACTAGCATTGTTTCTAAACTATAAAAAAGAACTTGAACTGGACATGAGAGCTTGGCCTTTTGTTTGGCAACGTGACTTGTAGTTAAGTAAAACCAGGTAAAACTTCCTTAGATGAGTTGTGTTTTATCAAACGAGCCTTGGAATGTGGTTTAATTAGTTCATCTGGTTGTTTCACCTATCGTAGAAGATGGGAAATACTAGACATTTTGTGTTAAGCAGATTTATAGTGCTGCCATCTATGTGTGAATGAGAGTATCGTATTCTAATAGTCCAGGGACATAAATTAAGGAGTGCTGGACACTGGAAATTCTTCGTGTGTAGAGGAAATGGAGGAAATATTTTGGCGTCAACACTGGGACTTGAAATTCTGTTCTGTCGGCCATGATATTCATAGATTATCTCTATAGGCTATAATATGTACCAGTTAGGAAGAATCAAAGTAGATTCCTGAGGTGGGCCTAATTGGTACGATAGAATTCTTGTTGTTTAACCGTATTAAGTGAAAGCAGATAATAAACGAGTCTTCTCACAGTTAACAGTTTGACTGTTATTTATGGTTAATATACTATTTTGTTTAAAAATTGTATCGTAACAATTAAATGAATTGTTATTTAACCATTATTTCTGAGCTGTCCAAACCCACTTAGTCTGGCTAATATAAGTCAGCTCGATCGTGGCATGTAATTCGCTAAAGTTTTAACTATATCAAAATGGACACAAAAACTAATTTTTTTTCTTATTAAGGTGGCTAAATAACTCTGATTAAATTGTGTTATAAGTATTATTTGTAATAACTGGAACTCATTTTATGTCTCACTGATATAGATATTTTGTTTACATACAAAATATCCTACCTTCATCTACAAAAACATCGAACGTGAATCAAATAGACGCTTAATCAAGCGTTTTCTTAGATTTCGTTTAGTACTAAGGGGCCTAGTCCCCTGTTCGCTGACGCTTACCAACCCAAATGGTTGCTTTGCTATAATTGTTGTTTCTTGGTACAAAACAGCAGAAATTATTCAACTGAACGTATATGTACTAAAAGGAACACTTTTGCCACCACAACCAAACCATTAATGTGGAAAACTGGAATCTACCATGTTGATCTAGCCGATAAAAATGCCCAGTCAACAATGGAAAACAGTGACACCATCAAAGTCACACCATCATATAGTTTGACACTAGTTCATATTAAAATAGATTCTATATATTTATTATTTAACAGTGTGAACTATAAACTAGAATTTTTCCAACTTTTGAATTTTTTTCCCTTCATTTGTGTTCTTTTTATTTTAGCTTTAACGAATTCCAATTTTTTAGTTTCTGATGAATTTATGTCAACTAAAATCTGGTTTCATAATCCCGTAAAAGCGCATCTAACAATCCCCTGTTGGTTGTGTCTTCTATTATATTATTAATATTTCATATAAAATTAGAAATTCTTCTCAGTGTCACGTTTTTTTTCTTCAGTAGAACTGTTGTTAAACTCTATCAGAAAGATGAATATTCTGTCCTTCTGCACTTTATTTAATTAAAATAAACTTTCTGATTCCATTTTATAAAAGAAAACATAACTTTTTCTGTTTACACAAGTTGTTCCATCATATCACCATAGCAACATGGAATGCACGTCGTTTTCTTTTTAAAATAAATCGAGACAAAGTCTAGCTTATGACTCGCAGATAATTAAGTAATAAATAGAGGCAATATTCTTATAGTAGCTCATAAATAGCGCCACGGAGCAATGGTGTTTATTCAGTTAAGGTGTCATTTCAATGACCGTAACCTTAAAGAAAACAGTTCCATTTCATAAGTGTAATTTTTTTTTTCAAAAAGAAAAGAGAAAAAAAAACAAATTAGTTGAACTGAGTGTCTAAATTTTTAAAAAATGTCTGTAAGTGTTAAAATAAATACTATTAAATCACATATAAGCTGTATTTGGTAATTGGATACTTGTTCTTTAAGAAGAAGACTTCTCATACCCACACATGTGACCTATGACGTCCGCGCGAGCTAATCAGCAAAATGACGCATTTAAGTTGAGCTAAGTATCTCTACATAAGTTAGAATGATAATTAACGATAAGTTAATAATTTCAGAGCAGTATCGCACATCGAATTAGTTGAAATATAATTCTTACTCGTCTAGTTCTTTTACTTAACTTAGATTTATTATTTTCTTATGTATTTTATTGTAACCGTGATATATTGTTGTCTTGCGTACGAAAAAAAAGAATTGAAGAAAAAAGTGAAAGAATTGAAATGTTTGAGAAAGCATCCTCATCAAATAATTTAAAATGCGTCACTTAAGAGAATTGATACTTGACGGGTTTGGATTGCTCGAAATACAATGGAAAGAACAGTTGCTAACGTAAACAAATGTCACGTTTCAATAACCTGTCAGGTACGAGATACCCACACTTTATCACTTGCTGGTATCCTACAGAAAAAAAAGTTAAAGTTTCACTTAAAATGGGGGTAAAAGCATGTAAAATATGCACTATACTTACTTAAAACGTAAAAATTTTAGGAACTTTAATTACGTCTTCAAGAAGCTTTTTTTTATAATGCACAATTGGCTTTCTTTCCGTCATTTAAAAAGAAAAAAAGAAGAAGCTATTATTCTCTTTTATCATTTTAAGTAAAAAAGATTTTTATATACTAACTGACTCCCTCTAATGATTGTCATCTAATGAAGCTAATAATAATCATTAAGAATTGTCTGCATAGCATTTTTCTTCCAAAATAATAAAAACGAGTCCTCCAAAAATATTTTAAATGTCGCGTTCTTTTACGAGAAAAATGATTGTACTTCATTTCTTTAGAAATTATTAGCATTTAGATACATAAAACTAAACTAAATAGTTATTTAAAGTATTCTTTTTAAGACTATAATGTATTTTTTAAAATTTCTCTAAAGTAATTTATTTTTAGAAATTAACTGATAATTTTAACTTTCGTTCCAAGTCAATTTTTAAAATTATTATTGCTTGAAATTCGAAAACAGTACATCTCCTATAGCAGAAAACGTTGATATTACGTTCAAAATAAGTAACTTTCGCAAAATATGTTGTGTGCAAAGACTTTAAAATAAAATGTTTGCATAAATACATACAACAATAATTAGAGGCAATTATTTTCTGAGAGATTTTGAATTAATTTGAAAGGTATTTTTGATATTTTCAGCTGTATTAATAGTATCAAGAAAATACGGAAACGATAAAATGTATTTAGAAATAAGCATCGGACCTAAAAGCTAAATTTACAAGAGATGCACTTATTAATACACAAAACACTTTTGTCTTAGAAGTAGGTGTGCGTGTGTGTGTGTGGGGGGGGGGTAACTTTAAAATTTTAACCTCAAATTTTTATTGCAGATGTTTTTATATTTTGAAAAGTACCCTTAATAAACTTATTGTATTTTGGCTCACGTTAAGTGATGTAATAGTATGATGGAAATATAGAACAAATTGTTTAAAAAAGAGATATCTTGAGGAAAAAAAAATTATTCAGATTGATAAAACAAAAATGAAGTGATTTCTATTTTATAAAAAAACAATTATCTAATGAAGCCAACCTGAACCCCAACTCAAAGCCAACCCTTTTTCATTCTCTGGAAAGGTGGTAGTGAGACATTTATTTCTGGAGAAACCAAATCTGCAATAGAATTGGGGATATTTATTTAAAATTTTCAGATTGTTCAAAGTTAATGATAGAGAGGTTGGATGTGAAGTTTGATATATTGCATAGATTTTTTTTTCTTTAATTTCTAAAATATTAAACACACGGCCGTTTTCTTTTCAAAACCAGCTGTTTTTGAGGTCCATGCCGTTTTGGGTACACTTATCTTGGCTATACTTATTTAATCGATAACACTAAAATAAAACGACTGAATAAGAATTTTGTAGTAAGAAATATAATTGATCAATCTTTTAACCAGACCTAGTGTCGGAAACTGGAACCCTCTAAAATTTAAGAGCTGAAGCAAATTGTTTCAACGGATGTGTCTCAAGTTTAAAATTTAAGACAATTTAAGGTGTATTGTTATAAAAATAACATTAAATTTTAAGAAGTGGAAATGTTAAATTAAATATCGATAAAAAAAAATTTTTTAACTCTTGAAATCTTTCTTTTGAAAAAACGTAAATACAACAAATACAATTTGGTGATATGTTCATAAAATTAAGTACTATTTCTTAAACATTTAATTATTAAGTTTTTAGTTCTACTTTCCAATCAATCAACTGACAGGAAAATATAATTCTCCGTTAAAGAAAATGCTGAATATATAAATATTTTTATATCTGATAGTTTTTTTATTAAATAATTATTAAACAAAATCTATTAAAAAAATTTTATTAAATAATTTTTTACATTCTAAAAAAATTATTTAATAAAAATTATTTCTTTTTATTAAATTCCTCACTTTATTACATATAAAGGAGATATTATAATGGAACGGATTCTCCTCAAGATATGACTAGAAATAAGAAGAACTGAAGTAGCATAATATTCACGATTCCTTAGTCATTATAGAGGCTGAATTATAAGAGACAGTTTTCAATAATTTGTTTACTATTTTGGTTTGATAAATCTAATTTTGATTAAAAAATATGTATGTTTGTTTGGAAATAGTAACTTTTTCTTCAAAATAAGCGTATTCCACTATGGTTATAGTTAATTATAATGCACATTTAAAAATATTTCTTTGAAATGTTACTAAAACACTTTACAGAATAAAAATCCGATCAACCGTTCAAAAATTATACACAGTTAAAAAAAATAAAAAAAATCCTTATAAAATTACAGTATAATACACCAGCATCATCCGTATATTCTATTTTAACGTAATTTCCGCAAAATTGACGTAAAACTGATTAGCTAGTAAAATGGATTGCACGGTAATAAGATGTTTCATCCCCCTGAGTGCTAGTACTTTTTACTAGAATTTAATCCAGAATTTTTTTCACAGCGTAATGGGGATCTTTTTTTTTTTCATTTTGCTTACAGTACATAATATATTCTAGACATTATTTTATTACTATCATGCATTTTTATAAGAAATACAAAAAATTAAAAAGCATTATTTAATTATGGAAATTTCTACACATTTTGCCTTTCTAATTTAAAAAAAAAACTAAGGGTAAAATTTGTAACAAGTTTTATCTCCGAAGTTCTCATGCGATAAATAAAATGAACTCAAAAGAAACTAATTTGTTTCTATGTTTGAAATTAAAAAATGACTTCCATTTGACTACCTTTCTAAAATTTGTATTCCTTTTCTCTTTAAAATGAGAAAGAAAAAAAGAGCGTTGCTTTTATTCCGAATTTTGTATAAAAATGAATAGGGCATTCGATTTGAAACGAATAGTATAATTTGTCCCATTGCTGATTGTAAAATATTTAGAAAGAACATTACCTTATTTCCGAGAATTCCAGCAAAGAGTTTTATTCTTTTTATATTTTATTTTCCCTGACAACGAAATACTTTATTCATACATAAATTGTGTAGTTTCAAATAACGAAGCGCGAATTTAAAGACGTTTATACTCATTTCTTTAGGCAAAGATGAATGGAAAACGTTCTGGTGTGCGTTATATTTGTAGATAGTGCCTGATTTTCAGATAATGGAACAAAATGATCAATATTTCTTTTATTGCGTTTCGGAGATTTCGTAATTCGTAATTTAGCGTTTACTAAGCTAAATTATATTCGGTTACAATGTATTATAATTAACATTTTTTAAAAAAAATAATATTTTAAACCATTAAATTTAAAGTAATAAAATATTTTAAAAACAAATAAGTTTATTACTAAAATGATGTATAAAATTATATTGCAAATTAACAATCATGCACACAATTTTTTTAATTTAAAACTATATTTTTGTAGATTATACAGACTAAGTCTATATTTTAATAAAAAGGAAAATTTAAGATTTAAAATCATTGCTACTTAACAAAGTTATTGCAAAACAAAAATCTTTAAAACTAGCATTTAACAAAAGCGGACTAACTGAAATTGTACAAAATGCTGAAATTCTTATATATTATAAGATCTTATTCAGATAAAATATTTAAAAAAATCATAATTTTGTTTTGAGTCGCATTTGTTAATCTAAGAAAATAGTCTGATTTTAATATATCTTCAAAATTTTATCTAAGTATTTATCTAAGCAGTTTTTGTGAAAGCTCTGAATGTTAAGGAGTTTTCCACAATTGTTATTTTGTATTATCAAACAAGACTTATGAGATATGAATCCTATCATCATCATATGAATCCTATATCATCATGAATCATCACAGTTTGTTGCATGTACAGCAATTGTAAGGTATTATCATTTTTTTATTGCATTTTGTTTTTTGATACAAAATGACATTTGCGTAGATTCAGAAATTTCTTTCAAAATTTTCAAACTCTTCTAAAATAATTGCTGGAAAAATTTTGCATTTTTTAAATATTCTAATTGGACTATTTTCATAAGCTAACAATTACGATTCTCAAGAAATACTGTGATTTATTTTTAAATACTTCCCCCCTGATGCAGCATGAAAGAACTACTTTATATGCTGATATCCTGAACAATTTTTAAAATTTTTTTTTCAAACTTAAAAACGATATTTTTGTCATTATTTAATTATTTAATTAGTTTTATTGAATCTTTTTAAAGCTATAGTAAGAAAACGTAGAATGATTCTCTAAGTATTTCTAAAGAAATTTAAAAAAAAAAAAAAAAAACTGAAAGTGCCTCTTTTATTATTCCATAGCAATGCAAATTATAGCTAAATATTGAATGAAAATTTCAAAATTCAATAATTTCTTGCTGAAGTTGATAGTCTATTAAAGAATGATAAAAATCAATGATTAAAAATGAGTCTTTTATTTTTGAGTTTTCATTCAATAAACATATATTTCATGGTGATTTAGTTTCAACTGAAATAAATTCGCATAAGTTTTGCCATAAATTCTCAGCGCCTGTTCCATTCAATTTTGAATAAAGTTTTTGATCCAATTTTTCAGATTGTTCTTCTGAAAGACATGATTTCCAGTCACCCACAATTCCCTTTCTTATAAACGGTAAATCTTTCGGCCTATTTGTCCATAGAGGCAATTTTTTCATTTCGTGAAAACTGCTATATTTTAAAACATTTTGGAGGAGCTTAGGATCATTAACTGCATCTAGAAAAGGTCCTCCAAGAAAATTCCCAATTCGCAACACGCATTTTTCACAGTCACGTTTCAATTCCTCGTATAAGAGAAATAAAACATTTGGGTCATTTCTTTGACGATAGTAGGATAGAAGATGGTCAAAATAATCACCTCCGTCTACCGATCCTTCGAAAAACACATCGAAAAAGTCGTCGAAAGTACCACCTTCAAAATCATAAACTTTTCCAAAGCCAATTGTATGGTAGTAAAACGAAACACAACAGTCTTTAGGATTTCTAGTGATATATATGTATCTGGCTTTGTTACTTTTCGGTACTAAATGATAGGGCAAATGTGTTTTGATGAGTCTGGGACTTGGACGGGAATTAACAGCATATTTCCCATTGTCTTCCAAATGAGGGCTGATGGAATAGAAATCTTCATCAGAACGTAATGGTACACCATTACTGAGCATGAGATACAGTATATACTGGGTCCATGTAGTACCACATTTTGGATATGTGGCAACAAAAACATCATCGTCTTTTGGCCTATAAGTCAAAGATTCTTCGAGATGACCAGGTATATATAATTTTTGTGGTATAA
Organism: Parasteatoda lunata; assembly: GCA_949128135.1. Lineage (NCBI taxonomy): Eukaryota > Metazoa > Arthropoda > Arachnida > Araneae > Theridiidae > Parasteatoda > Parasteatoda lunata. Next base: position 35,366,598 of record OX421972.1, on the reverse strand, counting down.
TGAATCCATTTCTGTATGTGAAGTATGAAGGTTTCTTTCTCGAGTTAATAAAAGCCATTTTTGACCTGTAAAATGTTTAAAAATTAAGAAAACTAAAACAAAAATTGTTTTTATAATATTCATAAATAAATTTATACATCGTTAGAATTGGAGGAGAATAAATGTTCTTAAATAGAAAAGGCTTAGTTTGATATGTTCTTGTAAAAAAAGTAACACAAATTTATAAAATTCTATTTCTTGGGGTAGAAAAAGGGGCGGTTTTAGAATCAAAAACTAACTCATCCGATATATTTTTTAGACAGAATCTCTAGAGATAAAAATTTAACAAAATAATAACATGATTTTCAAGAAAAGTTATGATTTGATGATATTTCCTATAGTGGAAAATCTTAGCTCTCCTTATTTTAAAGATGTACAATAAAATTAAAATTCAAAAATTATATATTTTTTATCAGTAAAACTCCTTATCCTCATTAAAGGATACTTAAAGAGGAATATCTAGAATTTATTATTGTCTGGATACCCATAGTTGAAGTTGGAGTTTACGAAACAAAAATTGAGTGATGGCAAAAGGAAATAATGGGAATTTTGTCTATAAAAAATGCGCAATCTGGATCTGGATTTTAGAATAAAATGGCTTTTAATTGGCAAAATTCCCATAATTCCATTTAGAAATTAAAAGGTCTTCATTAAACTCTAATGCATAGTTTTTGGATTCGATATTTAGATTGTTTTAATTTCATGCATTGAGATTAAAATAATTGGACCTTCATTGATTAATTAAGATTTTTTTTCAATAAATATCCCTTCTCTTATATACAGATAAGTTTTTTTTTTATAATTGCGAGGTATTTCATATTTTATAAATTCCTTCATAAAATGATTAAACATTATTTCCATGTGCTATAAGTGTAAGAGATATTTTTGTGAAAATGCATAAAAGCAAATTATTTAATTATAAATGAAATATTCATAAATTGTGAATTATATTAAATGTTTGTTATAATAAATATTTTATTTTGCCCATTTTCAAAATTTTATTTAAGTAGGTCTGCTACTTTATCTGTTACAAATGATAAACATGATCAAAAATCTGATTTTAAATTTGATATGATAATACTTTAATGTCTGCAACAAGTAAAATGATAGAATTCCGTTAGAATCCATTAAAAAAGCTTCATTATCGATTCACCACCAAAAAGGCTGTTTGATTCACTTATAAATATTCACTTGACGCTATTCCTAATAGCCAGTTATGAGTCAGTTTCTGAGTTTTTATAGTTATTTATCAAAGGTTCCTTTTTTCTAGTTTTAATTTTTTTCTCGAACGTTTGAAGCTTTCTCCATCAGAAGATTTCACAATAAATTATTACAATCAGTGTACATAATACACGGAATTTATTATTTCGATGCAATTTTAAATATTTATTCAACAATTTTATTTAAGTAATATTAAAAATTATAAATGCCCTCAATATTACTGCCCAAAATGCACTATAGTTAACATTAAGTTAAAAGAATAAATATTGCTTAAAATCTACCATATTAAATAGAGCATTATAAATTTTAGTTCTACTTAAAACCAAGTATTATAAAGCCTACATGAAGTCAAATATTTCATTTTAATTAGGGAATTAAATTTTGTGATTAATCAAAAAGTTAAAATATTTATTCGGTGATGTGTGTGCAAAAATTTACAATTTTCTGAAAAAGTTTGCCCTGTATTCCCATCTACCTTTATATAACCATTAATAAATTCTTCCTAGAAAACGTGAGAAAAAATTTTAATGATATCGGTGCATTAGCCTTTAAGAAACCATGTCCATTAACGTAAAAATTATAGCTCGTAGCCGGCAAAGTCAATTAGGCAGTTGTTTCCTAAGATTTTATCACATTTAAGTTCCCTTTTTGCTAAATCACTTAAATATTGTTACATTTTGTCATTTAAAATACGTATCAAATTATCACCGAGTCAATATTATGGGTCCATATAAAGAGTATTAAAGCATTTTTAATTTTAATATTTGTTGTACGCATCTAAAAAAGAACAGAGATATATCTCGGAAAAAATGACTTAATAACAATTTATTTAATTGTTATTTTATCATATCCAAACAAAACAGTTGAATAATCATAAATTAGTTGGCATTCAAATTGTTTAAAAACCGTTAGCTGCTAAAACAACCAGAATTTCATCGCACCTACTAGCCACATAGTTCCTTGCCGCTGCGTATACATTACAGCTGAGAGGGCTGTTAAGCTCATTATCGAAAGAATTAAAGTTCAAGTTCCAGCGTTAACATCACAATATTTACTCCATACATTCGACACATCATGGGTTTTCAGTGTTTTACATTATTCGATTGGACACTCTGGATTAGTGGAGGGCAAAGCTATTATTCACGCATGGCAGAACCACAAAGCTATTAAACACAAATTCAGTATTTCTTGTCCCCACGATAGATGGCACCCTTAGATAAACTAATTAAATTTCGAAGGCTCACTTGACGAAATAATACTCAACCGCACAATAGCTGCAATGAACATTTCCTAGCAAAAAGCCTGGCTCCATTGTCCAGTTAAATTTCTTTCTCACGGTTTTGAAATCATGCCAGTTGTAAATGATAAGAAGCCCGTATTGTTTTGTATTAAAGAATTTTAAACCATACCGGTTATAAACGGTTTCAAAACCACAAAGGTAAAAAAAAAATATTCTTTACCGTAAACCTTACAGTCAATTGAATATACAGACTGTTGCTTGTTATTTTATCGTATTTTTCGAATTAAAATTTTAACAGTGCATTTAAATGCCATTACTTTAAATATGTCAGTCTGCTAAAATCCAACGTGTTAATATTAGATATCATAAAAGGTAAAATAATAAATACATACTTTTAAGACGCTTCGTGCCTAACTGTATGTAGACTTTATTATGAATATTCCAATTCGTGTGATGGAGGTTAAATAATATACTTTCACATCATAAGGAAAATGTATTACAATGTTACGAAACATTAATGATGATCTAAAATAGCACGCATATTTATTAACTGTTGAGAATGAATACAATAATAATAAAGTATGAGTGATTGCTTTAAGGAACTAAACTAAACAATCATTTAAGAACAATGAGCAAAGCAATTTTGTATAGTGTTATAAGTCATGAAATATAATTTTCTGATATTTATTTGAACGAAAATTTTTGTTTTCGTAAACTCATAACATACATTCATGGCACTGTTGGACGTATAAAAATTAATAGAATTCGAATAAAACACAGCTGTTTGAAAATAAATATTTTTTTTAAATGAGCAATGATTTTTTTTTTCTGTTTCTTTCAATGTAACTTATTTTAAAGGTCTCTTTCACATATACCTTGAATAAATACATAGATTGAAATAAAATTGGTTTTAAGGAAATTTAAATAATGGTGCAGCCCCATACATTATTTTATTCGCATAAATAAAAAAACCGTGAATGGTGTATTTTTTAGGTGAATGTCACTTCATTAGGTAACTTTATTTATCTTTTTTTTAAATTTATCTAGTCACTTGTTTATTTTTTAAAGCTCAAAAATATTATTAATTTAAAGTAAAAAGTATAAGCAATTTTCAACAAAATTTTAAAATCTTATCCTGTATAAAATATAATTTTCAAAAAAAGATAGAAAGTATGAATAATAATTTTTTTTTAACATCGAAAGGTAATAATAATAAGGAAAGGAAAATAATTTAAACCAGTCAATATTTTAATTATAATTTTTGAAATACAAAGCTAAAAAAGCTGTGAAATTCTTTCTCTTATGTAGAAAATATTAAGATGACAAATAGGATAATATTTTACGATTTACAAAGTTTACTTTTTACTGGCTCACAAATTGCTATTTTATTTTTTATACAACTGATAAGGCCATTGAAGAATATGCTTCTATTTTTTTCAAAAATGATTATACAAGATTTCTTTCATCACTTGTTTAGCTAAACCTTCCGTGACTTATTTTGCATTTTTTTCAGTAATAAAACGAAATAGACGAAGAAAAATTACTTTCTCATTTTTATAATCTCTAATGCTTTAGATATAAGATTTGAAATTAAATGATTTTTGGAACCTTCTTTTTCAGATAGTAGCTAAAACTGTCTTGAAAAAAAACAATCAACGAAGATCAATTTCATTAAAAAAAAAAAAAGAAATAAATGAAATATAATAAAAGAATAAAAAAATATATAAAAATATATGCTTGGATGTAGTTCAAAATTAAAAAAAAAATCTTTAAAAAAATTGCTATCCCAGCAAGGCGATCACAGGTCACCCATTGACAAAATGGTTGTTGTCTAATTTATTTATTTATTTATTTATTTTTGGAAAAGCAACTTTATTGTGTTTTTATCTTGTACATCTTTAACTGATAATTGATGTACCGCATAACCAATTAGAATTGGGTCTAAAAAAATATAAACCTGAAACAAATTGCCGTGAAATTATTTTCCACGAGAAAAAAATGAATCATAAAAAATTATTAAGATTTGCATTTAGAGAAGAATTTCCAATATTGGCGTATACTTTTGATATTTGGCTAATTTGAGGGCTAATAATTTGAAATCCTCAGCTCGAGCCCCTTTTAAATATAAATTACTGTGCATTGTTAATAGAAATAAAAATTTTCAGCAGCCACCAACTCTGCTGGTGTAAGAAATAAAGAGAATTTGCACACTTGGTCGATTATTTCTAGAACTATTGGACCGATTATAATGAAATTTGTTATGTACATTCATTGACATATTATAAAACAAATAACCATTCAACAATTATAATACACACGCATGATCATGCGTAACACTCGTTGGAATTGGAAGGTATGAAACAGCAATGCAAAGTAAAAATAAATCGGTTAATAGGGTGTATGGTCCCGTCTTTCAGATATACAAGCCTTGCAACATGATTCCATACTAGAAATAAGACAGTTTATGATTTCCAGTGGCAATTGGCCTGAATTGTCCTGTGGAAATTTAACACCTTCCGGCTCCAACGAGTGTTACTCATGATCCTGCGTGTGTACTACAATTGTTGAATAATTATTTGTTTCGTATTATATCGATGGATGAAATATAAAATTTCATTAAAATATGTCCAGTAGTTCTAGAGATAATCGAACTCAAGTGTTCAAATTTTCTTTATTCCTTACACCAGTAAACTTAGATTTCTATTTATATGATTGGTGAAAACTCTTTTTTTAAAAGTAAATACTAATGGTAGTCAATACAATAACATATTACAACATGATATACAATATAAAATACAATAACATACTCAATTTAAACAGCCGTCTTGTTCCGCTCAGTCTTTAGGGAAATACAAAGTTTAAACTGATAATCTAAAAATATTGAAGTCAGAGCTCTAATTAAAGTGCAAGCGAGTCTACTACTTAAAAAAGTCTTGATATAGTTAAAAATATGTTTACTGTTTTTATTTTATCTGACATAAAATTTTTAGTTAAGAATACATTCAAAAATAACTGTTTACGTGTCAATTAATTTAGTCTAGTTTAGTTTCTAGTAAGAGAAGAAATGCTTTAAATTTTATAACTTATTTCAAAAATCTTCATCTCATTTTTTTTCAAAGCAGTACAAGAAGATATTTTGTTTGAAATAAAGCATCATCGCAATAAATTTGTGTATACATTTATGATTATAAGTATCGTCTGATATTTTGTTAAGAATGTTTCCTTAATACAAGAACATTTGCGTATCTTTAAAATTATTTACCTTCATAGTAGAAATAGGCCTTAATGCACTTGTAAAAAATATTACATAAAGCTTCATTTTACATATTTTTTTTTCAAAATTCATTATTAATAAAAAAAAAATTATGAATGAAATAAGAAAATATGCTTATAAAAATATACACAGACAAAATTTTTTACGTATCATTTAAATTATTTAGTGTTAGACAAGAAAGAAATTTTATTTATTATACTTGTTAAAATTGCTTCAAAAAGCCTAATATTACAGTTGTACACACAGAAATTTTGTTTGAAAAAAATACCATTGAGAACACGTATAGATTATAATTATAGTCCAATATTATATTAAGAATAGTTTTTAAAAAAATATGGTTTTCGTATCAGATAAATTAGTCTAGCTTAGTATCAGACAATAATGAAACTCACTGCGATTGTTAAAGTTTTTTTAAATGGCTGCATTTGATTTTACAAGAAAATTATTCTTACTTAGAAAATTTTAAAATTGCTTCACTTGACTTAAAGCTGTGTGGAGAAAAGTTATTTAAAGTTGCTTTGTAATAAGTATGCTTTTTTATGAATTCGTTACTATCAAGTTACGTTTAGTGTTTAAAAATTCTGACAGATTATCACTATTTTGTAATTTAATGAAAAGTTTTATTTAAAAGTATATTTATAGTTCTTTTAAAAGACAACAAAGGATTACACTATAAACTTTGCTAGAAGAAAAATAAACTTTGCTTTTAGGAGAGAATATGGTCTTAAATTGAACTCATATTTTTATTATTTCATTCAAATGATATTTAAATGTGTCATTTTTAAAACTTGTTGAATTTTTAACAATAATTTTATGAAAAATGCGTTACAGTTTTAAACTAGAAGTTAAAATCAAGCAAATCAACAAAACTTGACTTACATTTTGCTAATTACTAATGAAATTTAATGGGCTTCTTATGTCAATAAAATATTTAAGAAGAAGATTTCAAAGATCATTAATGCTTTTAATGAAAATGGTACGATATTCTAAAAATAGAATAAACTTCATAAGCCTTGGAAACCTAATGTAATTCTATTGAACATACAAGAAAACTAACAAAGTTAAACTGAAAGCATGCGGTTGTTTAATTTTCACGATGGTCTTTAAACTTAATAATATCTTAAATGTGACACACATTGTTTTTATTGCTTTGAATATAATCGTGGAAGAAATTATACAAATTGTAACTTATTTAAAGATAATACAACATATTGAAACATATTTTACTATGTTTTCAAACATGTTTCTCTGTTCTATTACGATAAGTTATGGATTTCTGTATTAAAACTACCAAAATTGAAATATAATCTATTTATAATTTTCAAAAATACTTTTTAATATGTTTTTAAGCACGTATTTTATAGTTTCATAAAAGTAAAAGTAAATTTATTAACAAATTTGAAGCCGGTATTTATACTATTAATTAGACTCTACTATTACTATTATACTCTCTACTATTACTATTATACTACACTATTATTTATATTATATATTATTCGCCGTTGTTGTTTAAAATAATTTTATGTTTGCTGCCAGGTAGTGGTACAACATATATTTGCTCTAACTATCTATAAAAATAAAGAATTTGAAGATATAATAAAATTTAAAAAAATTGTGTCTGTGTACTGGATTGCTGGTAAGCCGTAGGCTCTAAAAGAATACGACATTCCAAATAATGCTAAATGAGTAGTGGAGTTGCGGAAGCTATTATTTTAAAATAAACTATAGAAGATTCAGTTTTGTCAAATATTTAATGATAACATCAGTGATATTTGCTAGCTTATAGCTCTAATTAAAGAAAGTTGTTTATTGCGCGATACGTCCACGTTGCAGCATAAGCGCGAAGTACAAGATCAAATAAGTATTTCTAAAGTAACCTGAAACCACGTGTTTATTTTGTTTATAGATATGCTATATAACGAAATAATTTTAATCAACGGTAATTGAAATAAAAAATAAGGTTTTGTACTGAAATTTAAAGTCAATGGAGCAACAGTACTAATTCGTTGAGAATAAAAGTAAGCAAATACCAATATTATTAATGACTTGAATAATAATAAATTTTAAATTTTGGTAAGAGTTACTAATTGAAGAAGGATAATAAAATATGTACTAAACCCTACTCTGTCGGCGTCACACCTCATAAGTTCAGCGATTTTTTGCTTGTATTTCATGTGACGAAGAGAAAAAATTTAAATTGAATTGCATGTCTCTTTAATGTCGCAGTTATTTTTGTATTTCTGAATATTGGTAAGAAATGGCACAGATAGTCCCACTTACTTTACAATTTTTGCAGTGATATTTCCCGCCCCTTGAATTGAAATCAAAATCATTTTGTCCTTTTTGCGATTTCGCATTCATTGGTGTTACCGTTTCAGTTTTTTGAAAAATGTGAGTTTTACGCTCTGATGCCCAGGACAAATTGCAAAGCTGTTTGTTTTATCGGTAAGGTTGGAAAATTACTTTCCAAAATAATTTTTTTATATAATTTTACAATTTTTTAATGCATATATTCATCCTAAGCACCTTATGGGAATAGAGTTAATAAATATGTTATCATACTGTACTTTTTTACGATAAAACTTGAGTACATTGCTGGGAAAACTAGAGATTTGAGGACAGGTCATCACATATTTCACCTCCAATAGGTCAAACAAAAAACTGCTTGCAGAGGAAACTATTTTTCATTTCGAATTTTAGAAGAACATATATTAATTTTCTGCAAAAAAAAGGATTTTTTTTTTGTCGAAATTTGAAAAAAAAATCCAACAGAGAAGAAAAAAAATAAAGGAAAAATTAACAGAGAAATGATATCGATTCCTTTAGGAGAGCGTAAAAAAATCGTCAAAAAATTATTGTCTTTGATGATGCTTATCTAATTTTGGTAATATGAACTAATTTGAAACAAAAAGTAAACTATGCATTAAAAATCAAAATTAGTAGATAAAATATATTTATTTCTAACGAAGAACAGTGAAAAGTCGCTAAACTGCTTTCGACACCAATGATGGTTAATTTTAGTTGTAGGAACTGCTGGCAAATATAACAATTATACACTTACATAGGTACTAAGTATTCTATGAGTAAATTTGGTACCTATTAGAGCTACATCAATACTGTACATTTTTATAATAGATATTTTATAGCCCTTCGAAAATATAAGTACAGGAGAATTAATGGAGGAAAATGTAAAATATCATGAGTTGCCTACAGCTTATGGCAGATTATACCGAAGACAGTTTATCTTTATTTTGATAGCATGAACGACTAAGTACGTGTTTTGCTTTATCTCAAAACGTAAAGCGACCGAAAAGGGCAACAAATAATAATAAAAAATATAAAAAACAGCATCGGATTTATTTAGCTTTATTATTTGTGTTGGTATTTATCTTACAGTTTTGTGCATGATTCTGTAGTATTGTCTAGTGTTAATTTATTGATTATTTTTTCCCCTTATGAAAAATGGGTATTCAGCTAGTTATAATTAAAATTCATTTATAAAATAACAATAAGATGCATGCACAATAAAGTGCTTTGCAGCATGTTAGTTATTGATATTCTTTATGAAATATCACAATAAAATATATTTGAGTGTGGATAAAAATTTGGTTAGTAGTATGTACACGCGGAGAAAAGAGTTTTGGTATAATTACGGTATTGCATTGTAATGAAATATCTGGTAATAAAAAACTCAGAATTTTTATCATAAAAATAAACATTATACGGTATTTAAAGCATTAATGTGTTTAATTTTTTTTTCTCTCAAATGTTAACGGTTTACAGAAAATACTGGTTTTAAAAATTATAGTTCTCATTACCACATATTTAGTGAAAAGTAAAAATACTGAAAAGTACACTTTCCCGAATGTACGGTATTTTTATGCCATGCTCTATGATATGAAGATAAAATTAACAAATTTTAACACATTTATTAAATTTTATCACGCAATATGAAATCATATTTTACTCTTAATGTCACAAAAGCCATCACCAAAGCGCTTCGCTAAGCAATACCAAGTTATTTGCTGTTCTCATAGAACCAGAAACGCACTAAATTTCCCAGTAGTTTTGACTGTACTTTTTTTTCTTAGTGCAGATTTAGTGTTTTCAGTTTGTTAATTTTTTGTTAATAATCTCATTATTAACTACACTATTATTAACGTAACATTATTAACATAATTTAAGTTCAAATTAAGTGTATTTTATGATCCATTGCAAGTTTAAAAAAAGACCATTGTGGTATAGGATTTAAGTAATCATCCGTAACCGCCTATAGTTCCGTTTTACTTAGTTATCGAATTACATAAATATGCTTTCTAAACTATATAAAAGCTTTTAGAAGTTAAGTTAGTCGGAAATTTTTTTAATTCATTCCATCTTTTATTATACATATCATAGAATTATTAAAAAGGGTCAAGTCTTACTAGAATCGTATGCTTGGCGATAAATTTCGATAAATAAGGAAAACAATCGTTCTTTAAAAGGAAACAACTATATGTTGTTGCAAGAGCATTAGATTTGATTGGCTAAAAATATCGCGTCTTATGCTGACCTGTCCTTAACAAATGAAATGCAAGATAAATATATATTTTTCTTACTTTGTTTCGTTACAGAAGAAAATCGTCTGCGAGAAACAATGTTTATTATTCTTTCATTAATTTATTTAAATACGAACAGAAAAACATACATTTGTTACAATTCTTTGATATCATTATTATAAAATTGATATCATTATTATTAAAAAATTAGTTTTTTTTTCAATAAGTTTCATTTTAATCATTTCACACAATTTAAGAAAGCTAGCAAAAAAGATGGCTGTGCAACGTCATTTCAAGAGTTGGCGAAATTGAAATACATTCGCTCTGGGAGCTTAGAATCCATTTAGATGCAAACAGGTTCTCTCCATAAGGATAATGGTTTTTTCCTAAATAGCAACAAATGATAGATAGTACAGATTTGTGTAATAATTTCATTTAACGTGTACATAATTTTTAATCAAAGAAATGCAGAACCTGCAACACATGGGAAAAGTTGCTGTGTGTTTTAATAATACAAAAGTTTTAAAATTATAACTTATCAATTGTTTACAGCTCAAATCAACTGAAATAAAAGCCCTACAAAATATTTTGTGCAATAATGCGTTTAATACTTGTTTTTCATTTTGCACACAGAAGAAAAAACTTTTCTACAATTTCATTTTTGCTTTGTTTTTGATCGAACAAAAACTTTTATTATGAAAATAACCTATGGCAATCACCTAACAATTCTTGAACGATTCTATAAATTAAAAATTTTAAAGAAAGTCGAACTCTGGATAAAATGAAGTTTACTTTTACTTGCACTATCATTCTTACCTGCAGTTTCGTTTCAAAGTTTAAATTAAACATCAACCTTCGAGAAAAGTTTTCAAGGAAAAGAAAACTTTAACTGTTTATGTAGGGCAAGGATCAAAGTCTTTGAGTACTTGTAAAATTTCTCTTCAGTTTTATTATTTTCTGTTGAAATTATTTCGACAAATTGGTTGTAGATTTCTATTTCAATTATTTATTAACATTCATATTATATACTTTTATTTCTTTCATTTTTGCTTCATAAATATTTTATTCAGTTTCCTTTCAAATATTCTTTCATTTTTATTTCAAACATGTATCATTCATTTTTGTTTAAATTACTTTACTTCATTGTCACCTATAACTTACTCTTGACTATGTTGATTAACTTTTATTCAGTTTTTTTTCGTACCATATAAAATTTATTTAAGTCTTGAAACGCTTGATCAAACCAAAGAACGTCATTGTTTATTTATTATTTTTTTTTTATTGAAAGTAAATGATTTCTCCAGTTTCTCTCTCTCTCTCTCTCTCCTCACCTTTCCTAAGTTTTTGAATGCATCTTTTGTCTTTTGAAATAGCAAATATCAAATTGTTTCTGTTTATGAGATAAATAACAGATATTAATAATATATCTTATAATGAAATCTGCTTAAAAGAAAAAAATGAAAAAAATAAAATAAAATCATTAAAATTCATTAAAAAATATTTTTCCCTAAATATGTGTTAAAATGTGAAACGCTTATTGTTCAGTTTCGTATTTCTGCTTTAAAGAAATATACTTGAATTTATTTTTATTGATTTTAAGTTGATATTTCCCAATAAATAATTTTTTTTATTGTTGAAAATTTGTTTAAATGCTTGGTAAAAATGCTTCCTAGTTGCAAAATTTGGAAAGAAATTACGGTTTGGTGTTCAGAGAAATTAAAACTATTCAAAGCATCCTTCAGTTTAATGAATTTCTGTTCGACTAAAAATGTTCAACTTCCTATTAAAATTAGAAAACATACATTAGAAAAATTTTCATGAAAAAATCTGAAGATTGTAAACCGAAAAACGAATGATGTCATACCTTTCATAAGTAAATTTTTATATCACATCGTTTTATTTACGTTTATTTTATGCATGGAGAAGCCCTGAAAATAGAGCCATTAGAATCGTCACCTTAAAGAAACCCGAAAGGTCAAGTCCCAGATGCAGACCCCCTACTAGATGTCTCAACGATATCTAAATCTGAAAACCCTAAAGATTAGAAATTAGAAGGGAGTTGCCCTGGATAGGAGGCGCTGGCATTTGTCAGCAGTTGAGGCATCCACGGTCTACAAGGGGATGTTGCGCTGACAAAGAAGAAGAAGAACGTTTTTAAATTTTAGTATGATTATATTGTCCATACTTAATAACTCTGCAATTTAAAACGAAAAATGTGGTATACGACTTGACGTCTAACATTTGAACTTGATAGTTTACTTTATCAAATGAATATAGCCCAACTAAATTACTATATTTATTACTCTAACAAAAAAGTATGGTCAAACATACCGTATTTCTGGCTCTATAGTAACACCGAATGCTCGGTGATTTTTACCGAAGCACGTTGGAAATGATTTATTAAAATTAAAACTAAAATATGATTTTATGATGTGTGAAAAAATTTGTAAAAATAGTTATAATCTACTATTTTTTATCCTACCTTAGAGCATAGATTAAAAACCATTTATTCTATTAAATTTACTTTTCAGACGCAGAAATTTTCTTTTTTGCTAAATGTATGATAATAAGAACAATATTTTTGAAAAATAGAATTTCTTGTAAGTCGTTACCATGGGAACGAAAAACATTTTAAATAAATGGTTTAAATACGTATATTTTGGTTTTATAATCAAATTGATGCTTTTTTGCAAGAAATGGCTTTAACATACAATACGGTAATTTTACTATAATGTTTTATTTCTCTTTGTAGAATTAGGCTCATTGACTCTGCGTAAGAAAACTAATATGCATGGTGACCCCTATTATATACTTTTACAATGCTTTTCAAAAATTTAGTAAACGAAGTACATGCTTTGCAGGTAGCAGATAAAAATTTATGCCGAGAAAAACAAAGAGGTATTAGAAATCTGAAAAAAAAAAAAAACAATTGGTGAAAGAAAACTGAAAAAAAAGAGAAAAAATTTTAAATCCAGGTATTTAAATCTCCTCTGTTTTTTATCAGGCGATATGACTAACTTTTATCTTAGTGTCATCTCTAGTGATTTGGCAAATTTTTCTTCAATGAGAACTATTTTTAAAATCTTTATTTAAAAAGGCGATTAAGGAACCACTTGTACGTATAATACAGGTAGTACCTTTTACTCGCTAAATTCGTTAATCCCTATTAATTTTGTTTTTCAACACAATTTAGATCATTTTATTTTGAAAATATTTTGAAAAAGATTTTTGTGTAAATCCTTTATGAAACTCACAGGTTATTTCACTCTCTGCAAACTTTCTTCAATAGTTCTATTTAGATTACTGAATGAAACTTAATTATTTTGCTACTTAACTTAGTTGCAATTTTTTTTTTCAATGTATTAATTTACAATATAATGTCGAGTTATCAACCAGGGTTTTAAAATTTGGCTTATTAAAAAGAAATGCTTTACTTAAGGAATGATAATATACAACTGCATGCACAAAACTTCTAATTTAATAATTTGTATTTTTAAAAAAGAGCTTTTATATGTTTTGGTTCAAAATTAGTCCAAAACTTAGACATAAGTACCAATTTTTAAAATGCAGAAGATAAAAGCTCTGAATGGCATGGTTATCTTAATTTTTATTTTTCATTAGTTATTTTAATTTGTTTACTCCATTCAGTCTTTTATGCAATTTTTTTAAAGGAATGCTTTTAAGAGTCATATTACAGCGAAGAAACATTGGAAAATTAATATTTTTACAATACTTGAGTTATCCACTTTAAAACCCTCTTTAGTGAAAAATAATTTAAATATATCATAGTATAGAACTTTTTTAATGATCTAATAATAGGATCTTCACATTCTTGGACTCTATCTTTAAAGCTCAAAGGGGTAAACCTCAAATATGCTAATTAATAAGAACAGAAGATGTTTTAAGTTACGAAATGAAGCACAATTACGTACATTCTCTGAATAAACATACTTCTTTTTTTAGCGGTTTCGGATTTCTGATCTCCAAAATATAGGGGGAAACCACAATCTGAAATTCAATTTCTCTGGAACTTTTCAAAATATTTTGCTCAACTATTGCATCTTGCCATATAAAATTTTATTCTTCAAAATGATGCAAGAAGTTGTATGCATTGAAATTTAAAATTTATTCGACCATTATTAGATAAAATTATAAAATGAAATAAATATTTAATTTGGAATTATTTTTTGGCTAAACGAATTTTCTAGTTGTGTTCAAAAATTTTTCAATTTGCTTAAAATATTCTCGAAATATAGTGAAATACGCACAAATGTGAAATTAACATTAAAGAGTCCAAATTTGGGAGATCTCTGACCAAAGAATCTTATTTCCCAAATTGTGGTTACTCTCTACATTTTGGAGTCAGATATCCGAATATGTCAAAAAAGGTATGTCTATTCAGTGAAAGTAAGTTTTTGTATCTGCTTTTGTAACTTAAAAAATATCGTATGTGCTTATTAATTGGCAACTTCAGATCACCCACTCGAACCTTTATGATAGAGTCCCAGAGCGTGAAGACCCCATCATTAGATCAAGAGTTATTCAATGTGTTTTTTTTTTTTTTTTTTTTTTTTTGCTCACGTTACACATATGACAATAAAATTCTAATTGAGGCGTAAATACAAGTATCTTTTCCTAGAAATTCTTTTTTTTTAATAATTTGTCAGAAATGATTTATACATTTATCACAAATAAATAAAATTATTACTTATGATAGATCAGCAAAAGACCATCTTTATTCATTATTACGTTTTTTTTCGCATGATGTTTCAATTATAGTTGGAAAACTGATCAGAAAATGTATCTTAATTTGATATAAAATAGAAATACCCATTGTATATCTGAATAAAATAAACCTTTTTAAATCCATTAATTTCTTTCACCTTTTTTATATTGAATTTTTTTAATTATAATATTGGATTATAAAAATTCTTATAATTTTAAGATTGAATGTAAATTTGTGTAATTTTTTTTTTAAAAAAAAAGCGATGAAACAGTTGATTTGTTTATAAGTTTATTTTACAGCGATTAGAATAATTCTAAATTTTTTTTTATTCATTTTATTGTTTTAAAATATTGTTTGAAACTTTCTGATCAGTATAATTATTAGTTAAATGAAAGTTTTTTTCAACTCTAATGTATATCTAATACGTTAATTTTTATTGAACAGTAGATTGTGTAATTTATGTTTACAACAAAGAATTATGCTTATAAAAATAATAAATAATAAATATATTTCTACGAAATCTGCACAAGAAAAATTTTGCAAGATAATTTCTTAAATATTTCTAAATTAAAACACATTACGATAGCTTTGGCTATCCTATATGTTTTTGCTTTGCTTTGAATTAGTATTCGAAATAATACTTTTTTCAATTATTTATAAAAACTCATACTTTAACACTTAGTATGTTAAAACTGTAAAAAATTTTAATGATCAACATAAAGGAAAGCAAATAAGTTTAATAATTCAAATTGTATGACCTCCTTAACTGGAAATCTACAAATTAAGTTTAAATTTTATATTAAATATACACACCTATTGTTTCAAAAGTTAAGATTGAATATAACATAAATTTTCGCATTACTTTTAGGGAATTGAAACAAAAAAAGGGGTTTAATAAGTTACTCTTGGAATTTTTTAATTTCTTTATTACAAAAAACATCACTGTAAAATAGCCTTTATTTCTAAATTTACCAAATACATATTGATAAAATTGCTCAAAAACAAACAAAACTGTTTGTAAGTATTGTTAATCAAACAGTAATGCAATGTTTACTATTTCCTCAAATGAACAGAAACTCATTGAACTGTTTATAGCGTTTTTATGCTAGGATTGGTGTTGGCTTATTATTTTAGAGAGATATTACATAACAGATACACATTACATTATTATAATACGTTACGTTCAAACAAAAAATTTTTTCAAGAATTTACCAAAACTTATATGAGTTTTAAGTGGTTAGTTAGCGTATTGAATTTGAGAAAACTTTTAACAAACAGCAAAACTGAAAGCATATAAATTTAATACTACAGATTTAGTCACCTTTCTTACACTTTAAACAATTCCAGATCAAATTACTGTATAAAATACCAGTAATTTGGATACACCATCCGCAAAGACAATTTTACTTTAAAATAATATACATTGATTTTTATAGCAATATTTATTTAATTAGAGTGATTCAATGACTTTACGGTAATTATTACTGTAAAAATTCATGTATATCAGATTTTTTGTTCCGTAACATGTTCCGATGAAAATGGTTTTAATGATAAAAAGTACTGCCGGTGCTTTTTACCGCAATATGCTCTGGAATTTCTTACAGTTTAATGGTAATCAACAAATAGTTTTTTTTAAATTTTTTATTAAACGCATTTATTGTTTGAAAAAATAAGATTCATCACTTTAGAATTGATTCTGTAATATATTCAAGTTGAAGTGATACCCGTTTAAAAAAGACTAAAGAATTTTAGCTATAGAAAAAAAAATTGTGTGTTTTATACGTTACACTTCCATTTTTTCTTTTAAATTTTTCTATTGTAATTAAATATACATATCTTTAAAAATTGCGTTTATTGTTAAACTTACCAAACACATATTGATAAAATCATATGTGACTCAAAAACTAACAATATTATTTATAAAGTATATTTAATAAAACAGTGTTTACTGTTTCGTCAGACGAACATAAACTCATTAAACTCACAGTAGCTTTTTTCACGGATAACTAGGAATTCAGAGGCTAATAATTATAGTTAAGGCAGAAGCAGTGGCAGTCTAAATTTCTCAGGGTGTTAAAATAAACACTAGCTTGCGAGACAAAGGGTTTAGAGATTTAATCTAGAAAACTTATGGAGAAACTGATGCGTCAATTACATAACAACCTGTGTACTGTTATTGAAAATCTATTTTACATGCATTATATAGTTGTAAGCATGTAATATGCTATAATTTATAATAATTAAACAAGAACTTACTGATGAAAAACAAACAAACGTATTGGTTTATAATTTTTTCTTCGGGACAGTAGTACTTAAATGCATTTTTTTAATGTGGCATTGAATACCACATAGGAATGAATCAGTTTAAATTAAATTACATAAAAAAGTGACATAAGGCTTCATTTTTCAGTAATAATTCATTTTTCTGCTCCGATATATACGCTGAGAAAAAAAGTATGATCAAAATTTAATTTGATTCTGGCTATAGGCTCTATGGGGACATCAAAAATCTAGACAAGTTTTATCGGAGCACTTTGGTAATGATTTCAGTAAAATTAATAATAAATTATGGTTTTATAACATGTGATAAAATTTGGTAAATGAGGTAATATTTGGTAATTTTATCATAGTGCCTTAGAGCATAGCATAAAAACCCTTTGTTTAGTTAAATTTACTTTTCAGTTTTGTATTTTTTAGTAATTATGTGGTTATTAAATCCATAATTTTGAAAACTAAAATTTTCATTAAGACGTTACAACATGAACTGAAAAATCTCCAAATGAATGGCTTAAGTACCGTGTAGTATTTCAGGTAGTTAACAAGAGAGTTAAGTTAACCAAAATTATAATGTTGTTTCTATGTCATTTACTCTACAATACAGAAAATTTTACCAGATTTTTATCTCCGTGTAGAAATAAAAAGAAAGTGTTTATATGCAACACTTGAACTTTTTGTAATTTTTCTAATACACTGTACAATATCGTATTTTTAAGCTTGCAAAACACGCATTGCTAAAATTATACGCTACCCAGCAACTCTAAAACTAATTTTGTTCCAAAAACCTATGATGGAATGTTTGTTGAGTTTTCAGTCGTATACAGAAACTCATTTAACTCACAATAGCTTTTTTATACTTAAGTTTTATTCGCTATGAATATACGAATGGCTAGGAATTCAGCGACTTGTAATTATAGTCCGTGTTGAAACAATGACAACCTCCATTTCTCATGGATTCAAAATAAACTGTAGTTTACCAGACAAGTGATTTAGCAAGTCATACAGACTTATAGAATATTATATCTAAATTAACTAAGGCATGTAAGCATTTATTGAAAATTTCCATTAAATACGTCATGTGCGGTGTGAGATTTTCCTTTCTCAAATCATTGTAAAATAACCGACAGCAGTCTGTCCTTCCAATTAACCGTAGAATTTTCGTTAAAGAACATTTTTTTTACAATTATGGATTTGAAAGTGTTTACAACTAGTATGGTTAAAACGCAATTAAATACAAAACTATACGTTTTTTTAACCATTTACAACTAGCCTGGTTTCAAAATTGTTCCAAAAAAAAATTTAACTAGACATTGGAGATAGTTTACTGCTTTATAGTGCTGCTTTCTATACGTGAATGAGAGTATCATATTCTAACAGCCCAGGGTCACAAATTTCAAATAGCACAGTTATATTCAACATACGCTCACATAACAACAGTGTATGAATATGTTTTTAGTTTTCAAACATATCCCTTTTATATCATATTTAGTATAAAATTGAGTAAATAGTTTTTACTTAATATAAGATTAAATATGCAAAGCAATGCATTTAATAAAGTTAACCATGTTAAAAGTTATGCTTGAGCTTTTGTTTTAAAAGGTTATTAAAATGCTTACAATCACGGACAAATTAAAACCATCTAAGAATCCGTTTGCTGCTATTATTTTTACTAAAAGAAAAACAAACAGAAAAAAATTATTACAAAATTGTGATGTTATTAGTTTTTTAAAACCATTTTCCTTGACCTCCACCAATCCTTTAAACATTCGAACTCATTTATAAAAGTACTTCAAACTTTTAAAACATGACTTGAAGTGTGAAATCTGAAGCATCATTTAATACCTTTCAAGTTGAACTTACAAATAGTATTTATATTCTCTTAAGACTTATTAGATAAAAATGGATTTCATGAAAATCTCAGAAACTTCAATTATTTTAATCTTTTAAGCTTTAAGTGGGACTAACAAGAATATACGGGTATACTAAAGCCAGTCTTCTCGATTTAAATCAATGCTATAAAAATATATAAAACTGTTTTAATTAAACATTTTATGGACACACGGGGCATTTAATATTCGCAATTCAAGGGTGGATTTGGCCATCATTTTATATGTTTATCTAAAGCTTCCGAAAAAATATCGAGATTTTTTTTTCCTATGGTGTTTCTATGACAACGGATGTAAAGCTCTTAGGTTTTAACACGCCGAAGCCAAAGAACATCCCTCCTTGTCTACATTGGTGACTCATGGACAACTAATTAACACATTACTCTTTCACACATTGACTGGCAGCAGAATTACAAAATTTCGACTCGTTCCACGGTTTACCTTGATTCGACAAATAAATCGCCTGAGTTTCAAATAATGTTAAGGAGTGTACTGTAAACGACTTAAACAGTCAGTGGCCTTATTTTTACGAGAAAAAAATTTACTGCAGATGTGCATTTTTATAGTCATGTTAACTTTATGAGCATAAATTTATTCATACGGTCAGTGGCTGGGGCACTTTCTGCCTGTCAGTTACCAAAAGTAATCTGTGAAATTTTTTAGAGTGCTAGAGAATTATTAATATTTTTCTTTTCTATAACAACATTTAAACAGCTCTTTCATTTAGATATATAATTTAGAATATAAATATTGAATAGATAGCTGTTTGTTATTTGTTATTATTCTTAATTTTATAATAAAAACTTTTATGCTTTTTAAATTAAAAAATTTATATTTTTTAAAGCATAAATTTTATTTTATTCGTTAGCTAGTTTGAAAAAAAAAGATTTTTTTTCCGTTTGCATTTGACAAAAGTAAAAATTATACTTGGTAATATTTATTAACTTATTACCCACAGCACGATACGGGATCGGAAGTTTGCAAAGTATAGTTTGTAGTAAATCTTGTAGTAGTATCTTGTGTAGTATCTTGTAGTAAATAAAACTAAAAATTTAGAAATTAAAAGTTTTAAACTCATAAGGCAACGCATATTTTATTTTAAATTCTTATTTGTAGTAAATAGAATCTAATTAGAATGTTTAAAAAAAAACTGCAAAAAATAGAGAGTAAAAACTTTTAAAAATGTATTTCCTTCAATTCCACACAGAATAACATGTCTTGATAAACGAAGAGATTATATATTCGTAATAAATTATGTTTAAACTCTGAAATATTATCTAGAGAGCTTTATTTTTTTCTCTGGGTACAATTTATTGTATGTTTGGGGTGACAGAATCTTGAAATATATTGTAAATAAATAATAAGACGACAGGAGTTTTTAAATTACCTCACAGAAAAGATATAAAAATTTCATCAGCTGCGTTGATAATCAATCATTTTAAAGTAAAATCAGTATAAAATAAAATGACTTACTGCAAAAATATATGAAAGAGAAAATAGCATTGTTATTATTTCAAGGAATTAATTAACTAATAATTTTTGAATTTTGCTAAACGAAAAATCTAAAGAAACAATATGAAAATATAATTTTTTTTAGCAAAATAAAATTTCTCTTAATTAAAAAATACCACACTTATGTTATTATGATGTCATGAACTAAAATTTAAAATATAGTCACTTGGGATTTAAAGACACGATCTTCACTCATGACTACCTCAATTAAAATTGGTATTTATAAAACTATTTTGAAAATTTTCTATTTATGAAATCGTTTGCTTAAATTTTAATATTGGTTGGAATCATATGCCTGACGCCCGTTGGCTGAGTGGTAGCACTTCTCGTTCCCGTGGCCACAGGCCCTGGGTTCGATCCTCGGGCCGGGCAAGGTTGTCTCCGCCTTTCATCCCTTCAGTGGGTCGATAAATGAGTACCAAGCATGCTTGGGAACTAAACACTGGGGGCTCAGCGTTCGGCTGACCACCTGACCGGAACATCTGCTCCTACTCCCCAGAGCCCAAGGTCAAGAAAACTGATATGGGCACAATAGGCCTTGGCCCTCTATGGGCTGTCGCGCCACTGAGTTTAGTTTAGTTTAGAATTATCTGCCAACTTTATCAGCTTGTTCATATTTTTATGCGTAAATATTCCACATAAGAAAAAAAAAATTCCTTGTTACACAAAACTAATTATACATACTAACATCTAAAATACAAAAATATTTAACAAAATGATATTAATGTTTTAAGACTGGCGGCAACTGATTATAGCATGTTTTTCAAAAGAACTAACGCGTACAAGCATATCAATATTAACATTAAGAGATATGTGTATCTGAATATTATAGAGTCTACATCGCTTTTTTCTATAGCTCTTTTTTTTATAATTTTTATGTATTTATAAAAAACGTTCTTGTAGTACACCGTAAATAATTCCGGATAAAATTACGGTATGAAGTATCGGCACTTTGGGTGCATCATCCGAAAAATTCATTTAACCGTAAAATCCATATCATTTTAAAATCTATTTTTACCTTAAAATATTGTACCGTAATTTTTTTCCGATAAATCCATTTAACCTAAACTCTTTTTCACCGTAAAATCTACTTTTACATTTAAATACCATGCAGTAATTTTTACCGTAATATCTGTTTATTTAGATTGATTCAGGTATTTTTCAGAAATTATTACTACAAAAATTACTGTATAACAGATTTTATTTACTCCGTAAATTGTTCTGGTAAAAATGGATTTCATGGTAAAACATACCGGCAACCTGTGTGCCGGTACTTTTTACCGTAATTGGATTCAGAATATTTACAGTGTATTCCTTAACAGTTGCAAATTTATTATTCAAGATATTTTAACAATAATCTATTTACTAGAATTTTAAATAGCCAATTATCTTGCTGTATCTAAACATTTTGTCTTGCTATATTTAAATATTTTGAACACTGCAGGCAAAGTTTTAACATATTCTTTCTTATGTAAAAAATTTTTTAAGTGTTTGAATTTCTTGAGAAAATTTAAATTCCGGGAAGGGAGTTATTTGCTTACAGTTGTAAAATAATTCTTTTAAAATCATTCCTTGCTCCAAGTAAATTGCCCTTTCTTAAAGACAAAAGAATGTTGCGGTCACTTCTAAATTAGTGAAATTCTAATGGATTTTGTGTTCAGTTTTAAAATATATATATGCTCTGCAGTTCAATTTAAAGTAGGAAAGTATAGTTTTTATATTTGTTTAAGACTTGTTCATTCAGGTTTTAGCTTTTGTATCTATTTAATATAAATAGAAATTTGTTTGAAACCTTTTTTGTTTTAAAGAATTATTTTTCTTATATTGAAAGGAATTACAATTAGCCATATAGGAAAAACATTTTAAATATTTTAATATATTACCTTTTAAATATATGAAAAGAAAGAGTTTCTGAAATTTCAGATTTTGAAAAATGATAAAGCTGGCGGGTTTTGACCGAAAATTAAATTACTAAAGTTGATAGGATAATTATTTAAAGCAGAGAAAATTGAAGATATTCTGTTTTGTCTAATAAAGTTTACTTTTTAGAAAGTAACTTAAGATGTTTCTTATTAAATAGAGGAATCTGGGTAGCACATTTGTCACATACATTTGGATGTTTTTTTTTTTGTTTTTTTTTTTTCAATTTGTGAAAATCAGATGCAATTCATTGATGTCCATCCTATGCACTAATACTATTTATGTGGTATCATTTTCTGAGAAAGCTTCCTTTTTTATGATCTTAAAGGAATCATGAACTTTTTAAATCTAAGAATATTCTGAAATAATATCTTTTGCGCAGCAAAAAACAAAAAATGGACCACTCTGAATACCTCTTGATCTAATGATCGGATGCTCACGTTCTATAAATCAATTTTAATGTTTCAAAGGGGAGACCTCAAATATGCTAATTAACTTGAGCCAGATGATATTTAAAATTGCGAAATCAGACACAAAAACGTACTTTCTCTGAATAAACATAACTTTGTTTCGACGGATTCTGATTTCTGATTCATTTAATTTTACTTTTTCGCGCATTACGCCATATCTTGAGAACTTTTAAGGTGAACGGAAAGAAATTTACACACAATTGTAAAATTTATTTGTCAAAAGATAATAATGTACAAAAAATAAATTTAAAAAATCTTTATTTTTTTTAAATCTTTTTTTTATTATTTGACGTCACCCTCTCGAACCACTAAATCGAGTCCTAGAACGTATAGATCCGATCCTTAGATCAAAAGTTATTTTGGGTGGTGCACTATATTTAGGCTCCTATATTTAGGTGGTGCACTATACAGACTGGCTCCTTTCAATGAGGAAGCTATTGGTTTCGACGATGACAAATGATACTTACACCGATTTCTTATTCTGGAGGATATTCAAGAACGAAAATTAAATTGGTGTTATGTAACTCTATCAGTTCTCTACGTCTTCTTTATTTATGTGATAGTGATATTCCAAAAATCCGATAATTTGCTTATCTTAAAGGCTTTGTACCCACTTACAAGATTTTCTACCACTTAAAAAACTAGTCTCTAAAAAGTTATAAATTTTTAGAGACTATTTTAAATTTAGGCATACGTTATGTACATTGCGACAGTGAGATCTTGTAATGTATAATATATTTCCTTCAATGTATGACAGATGTATCAACTAAGACAACGTGTTGATACACCTACTTGACAAATATATTTTTTATTGTTTTCTGCTTTGCTATTTTTTATTTTGTAAACTAATTACAAATGGAACCGATTACTAAGGTGAACATAGGCTTAAAAGCTTCTTAGTATCGAGTTCGGTTTAAAAGAGTTCAAGATGGGCATGCAAAAGTGAGTTTGAGCTCGCCTCTACCTGGCTCTCATTCCTTTTTCTTTTTGTTTAATTAATGCCATTCTTAACTTTATTATATTGTTTTTTCGTTATTTAAATGTTTTACAGGCAAAACTGATATCATTAATCAATTGCCCCTTTAAATTCAACCATTTTGAAGAAATCTAAAGAAGGATGTACAAGGTATGCATGCAAAAGCGATCAAAAGCTCTGCCTTAATCTCATTCCTTTTTCTTTTTGTTTCATTAATGCCATTTGTAACTTGATTATATTGTTTTCTTTTCGCTATTTAAATATTTTCCAGGAAAAACTGATATCATAAATTTATTGCCCCCAATATTCAACCATTTTAAGTCGGTTCAAAAAAACCCTTTTTTGTCCGCAGAAAATTCTAGCAGTTTTTCCTAGTTTTTAAAAAAGAAATCGAATATACTTTTTTTTTAAAAAAAATAATTGCATCCTAATTATCATTTGATGCCCCTGGCAGATTTTTAGACACAACAGACTCTATTGCATGAAGTACTCATACATATACATTCGTAAACTCATGCATATACTATCGTGAATATACTAAACGCAAGATCGTTAGTTAGAAAATAAAGCTTACCGCAAATTATTTTAAACCGATAAATACCCTTTTTCTATCAGATTTTATGACACTTGAAATTATTCCATGATATTTCATTTTAGAAAAATATATGTCTTACTAGCAAAGATAAAACATTTATCAAAAATTTGAGAAGGATTTAAGTACACAAAGAGTTTTTAATGAAATGTCATAAAAATAATGGTTAATCGATATCTATAAAGCAGGTAATGAAATTTAGCTTCATCCTGAAATAACTATATAGTTAGGGTGAAGTAGCCCAATGAGAACATTAACTAATCTCGAAGGAAAAGTTTGTAATGAGATATACCAGTTTTAACAACGAATTTCTCACAGTAATGGAAATCAATACAAAGTACCTCACTTCATTATTTTTAGTAAATTCTTTTTAAAGTTTTCATATTATCTTTATAACAAAATATATATACAGTAATTAATAGTGTGAAATTTTGAAATTAAATGGGATATTTAAAAATCTCTATGTTAAATTTAATATTATCATAAAATGATGAAACATTGTGTGTTTTTTGGGTTAAGTGCTTCATTACAATTCATTGATACAATTGAAATTTTGCAATCTAAATTATTACATTATGTTACTTGGTAATACGAGAATTTAATTTCACCAAATTAGGTTAGGTCACTTTACTTTAAAGTGGTATAATAAAGTAAAAATTATTGCTAGTATTAAGGTAAACTAACTACAGTACTAGATTTGCAAGGACATTAATAGACCAGAATTACATTTTTCTGATAACAGCAAATCTTTAGTCGATGATTTTTTCTTAAAAAAACTACTAATTATTTTTTAATGTTTTGATATAAAAAAACATATTTATTTGTTTGTAATTATAATTAATTTTTTTAATAATAATTTATATTTTCTGTTTAGTTGTGTATTCATTTATCATTTTTATATTATTTATCAATTTTAATCATTTATTTATATTTCATTATCATTTATTATTATTTTTACATTAACTTTAATAATATCTATTCAGCGTACAACTTGACATATTTTAACTGCTTTAAAAATTTATTTAATAACCATACTTACAAACATATTTGCACTAATAAGAATGCCATCTAGAACGAATTAAATAAAAGAATGTCTTATAACAAATTTAATACGTTAAAAAATACATAATTATTGCTTAAAAATAAAGATAAACTAGCTGATAAAGAATCAGTTTATTACGGAAGAACCTAGCTTGAAGCAAAGTTTTGATATGTTTTATTCAAATTTTTTAAAAGTGCTGAAATATAAAATTTTCTTGAGAAAGAGAGGTAGTTTCTACTCCTACAGATGAATTTTCAGATTTGTTTAAACCAGTAAGAATTAAATATTCAGAAGTTTAAAAATAAGATTCAGGTTCTTGTCAAAAATATGTCAGTAATATGAGAAAGTTATGAACATATTTTTAACTTGGATTTGCATATGTATATGCATTTTAAGCTTTGAAATAGAAAGAAAACTACCAAAACCCATAATATTTATTTAATTTAGAAATTTTCTAACAAAGTAAAATATGCTATTTATATTTATTTAAACTAAATAAGAGAATGATATACATGCAACTAATAAATTGCTTTAAAACACACACACACACACACACACACACATATATATATATATATATATATATATATATATATATATATATATATATATATATATATATATATATATATATATATATATATATATATATATATATATATAGCAAAATAAATAAATACAAAAAAAAACAGAAAAAAATTAGGAAAAACAACAAGTATCATTTATTGCGCATAAGCTGCAAGTAAATAGAACTCATAAGATAAGTTTAAAATGAAGATAAAACAAAGGTAAATTACAGACAAATGAAAAAAGGAGGGGGGAATAATTAATCTATCCCCCCCTCCTTTTTTCATTAGTCTGTAATTTACCTTTGTTTTATCTTCATTTTAAACTTATATATATATATATTCCTGCACATGTAGTAAGAAAAAAAGTTCAGTTTTACTCTGAAACAATAAGAAAAAACAATAATTTAAATATTTGAATAATAATTTTTCTTAAAGTACGAAATTCCGAACCAAATAATAACAAAATTACCAAATTTAAACAAAAATATATCAGTATGATTACATTCCTTTTAAGTAGATAATAGTATGAGAATCAACGACGCAATATTAAGCAATTTTTTGGATAAAGTAAAAATATTATGATAATTGGTTGAGAATATTTAATTTTTAAGCTTAATAAAATTAATTATTTACAGTTAAATAATTTCGATTCATATGTTATTTCTTTCAATATTAACTAAAAAATTGTATTTGCAATATTATTTGTTTAATAATTTAAATAGTTTGGTAAGTTTGCTATATGGCATTAAGTAAATTTAGCTTAAAGAAAATTAATCTCAAAAAGAACTAAAAAAAATATTGTCTAAAAGAATTTTTATTTTTTAAATTTAAATTATTTAAGCTTTTTTACAAAAAAAATAATATACATGTTATTAATAAATAACACGATTAAATTCAACACGGTTTCGATATCAACAAATTCTTTATTTATTTCGTATGAAATCTCTTTGATGTCGAAATAATAGTATTTTTAGCTCTTGAGTTTTTTTATATGTTCTATGCTTTTCAAGAGAGAAAAGGTATAATTTGATCAGCATTAGAAGAACGAGTCGGACAAGTCTTAAAAACTTTTTCAATTACATTTTGTCCATTATTTTTTTTTCATCTTAAATTTTTATAAGGTCAGTTCTTTGAAAGTATAAAAAGTAAAAGTTGGTAAAAAAATAGATTTTAGAAAGTTTATCATTCATTGAAATATTTTTTGGTTAAAAAAGTACACTATAAAAAGTCGGGATCGAATTACGTTAAAAAGTTCTGGCACTCTGTTCCGTTTTACTTTGATTTATAAAGTACTTTATTTATTATTACACAAATGAATGTTTTCTTGTCCTAAAATTATAATCTGTTTCTAACTTTTTTGGCTATATGTCTTTGAAAAATATACTTTTTTAAAAAAATTTTTAAGAAAAAGAACATTGTTTCTTAATATACCGTTTGAAAACAGTTTTAATAAATAGCCTACATAAATTTTTATTTTACCAAATTTACCCATCATTTATTGATAACGAACTATAATGCATATACAATTAACACAAATTCTTC
Source organism: Parasteatoda lunata (assembly GCA_949128135.1). Classification (NCBI taxonomy): domain Eukaryota; kingdom Metazoa; phylum Arthropoda; class Arachnida; order Araneae; family Theridiidae; genus Parasteatoda; species Parasteatoda lunata. The sequence goes on along the minus strand of OX421972.1, from coordinate 35,338,774 downwards.
AAGAAAGTAAGAAAAAAACAGAAAAAAAGTTTCGTAGTAAGCATATTTTTGTCACAGAAAAATATTGATCGAATTCTATGTAAATTAAACAACAAAACATTTATCAATAAGAACAGTTAAGAGTATCACCCCTACCTCCTAACCTCTTTCAAATATTCTACGATATCAATTTATTCAAAATATTTAATTTAACATTAAAAAAATTTGAAGTTAGTTTCTTGAATTCATTTCAGTATCAATTTCTTTCATATGAATTTAGCTTTTCACTATTTTTAAACAGTTTTTTTGCTTCATTTTTAGTTATTATTCACTTTACTTTATATTTTTAATTTTTTTAGTTATTTTTCAATTTGACCAGAAACCTATCTATTATAATCTTTATCGAAAAATTTATTCAGATTATTATCAATAATATCCAATCAAAACCAGGAAACCGGAAAAAAAAATTCATTTTAAATAATAATAAATAAGTAAATAAATAAAAATAGATTTTCCTTTAAATTAATTCCTTTAATTACTTTTGATTATTTATATACTAGTTAGATAATATAATAATGAATTCAAAAATCTTAAATACACCGTATATGTGAAGCATTTGGAAAGGTATTTTAGGGTAATAAAATATTTTTATATATTTTTCGGTATGGAGAAATTTTGGAATATTAGAACACAATTTTTTTTTAAACTGGCTAAATATAAAACTGAAAAAAAAAAGATGTAAAAAAGTTTAGAAATCAATAAAATTGTCTGAGTTTTGCATAAAACTTTAAATCAACTAAAATTGTGAAGAAAACTTAAAATTAAAGATCAAATTTTCACAACGATTTAAATATGTGAAAAATTCTAGGAAAACATTTTTTTAAGTGGCTTATAATAAAACTCCAAAAAAAGATGTAAATAAGTTTAAAAAGAAGTAAAATTGTCTGATTGTTTGCATCAGACTTTGAATCAATCGAAATTGTAAAGAAAATTTCAAATTAAAGATCAAATTTTAACATTGCTATGGATGGCTAATTCTAAAAGAATTCATGAATCATTCATTACACATGCCAATGCCAAAATATTATGCAAACATACATTTCCTTTATAAATCTCGTACTTTAGCTTCATTATTTTTTTATGTAAAATTAATTTATAAATGAAGTGAACTAGAAAAAATATGTTTTGAGAAATTTTTTAACAGCAAAGAAATCTTGATTTTTTTTTCACTTTTGACATACATTCTATTTAATTTTAGAAAGAGACAATCGTATGATTACAAATTATTATTATCGTTTAGAATATTCGCAGTGTTCTTGTCATTTAAAAAATATTTTTAAAGTATATTTTTGATAATTTGAAGATTTAAAGACAAATAAATTGCATAGCTAATTTTCATTAAATCATTATTAAGCATCGAAAAAAAATTTTAAAAAGTGCAAGTTTTATAATTTAAAAGTGTTTCCTTTTTCTTAGCAAAAATTTACAAAGTATATAATTTTGTGCAAACTTCATTGCCTTTTTTCAAAAGAATTATTTAGTTAAAAAGAAACTTTCCGGATTCTTTATATGAAGTAAGAAAGATGAAATTAAAAAGAGTGAAAAAAAAGAAGAAAAAAAAACACCCTTTCTTTCATTAGAACTCAAAAGCAGATTAGATTCTTTTGAATTTATTTTAAGTAAGCAAATTATTTATTTTATTTATTTTTTATTATTTTCAAGGAAAGCAGGAATTGTTTTGGTTTCTTTTCATTTTTCTTTACAGATGATATTTAGATATTAGAATGAAAGGTAATAAGCGCTTTTTTTCAGTTTGAAGGACACATGAAAAGACAAAAGTGCAACATATTTGTGGCATTCACTTATTTATCTTTCAATTTATCCAAAGGCCGAATAATGTAGTGTAAATAAAATTGGATTTCTCTTTTCACAATTTAATTTTTTTACAAATAATTGATATTTTTACAAGTTTTTAGCATCAGTTATTATTTATGGATTTTAAACAGAGCAATTATAACTGTAATTAACTTAATTAATGAATTTGAATTAATTTACCAAGTATTTTTAACTAAACTTTACAGAAGGAATCGTCCAATTAGAGTTGTTTTTTACTTTAGCAGTCAATTTCTGCTTTCTTTCTTATTTATTTATTTTGTGTTTGTTGTTTTTATCATTGAATTGAAAATCATTATTGGCAGTTCAGTGTTGAGAAAGAATGTACATACAAAACGCAATATTTTACCTTAAATATCCTTTCTTTAAAATGAAAATTTGAATCTAAAAATTTCTATTTTGAATAAAGTGCAAGATAATAATTTATTAATGAATAATTAACCTTTTTTTCGGAATAAAATAAATAAACCCAGTTTGGAGCTAATTAAAACCTATTCTTCTTGACCGAACTGATTTTTAATCGATATAAATTTAAAAATAATAAATATTACTATTCACTACAAAGTGAAGAAAATTGCGGCGATCACAGGTTACCCATTGGCAAAATGGTTGTTGTCTAATTTTTTTTTTTTTTTTTGAATAATACACTTTATTGTGTTTTCTTGGACACCTTTAACTGTTAATCCTGAACTGCTCGGTACATAATTTCGCACACATATTTAAATGCAGCTCAGGCACATTCTATGTAAAATCTTTTGATGACTGAATAGACATTAAACAGCCAATCGAGATCAATATTAACATTTTCGGATTGGAACAATGGTGTTTGATGGAGATTGTAAAATGCATAACACACCCGTTTCAAATTCACAACTTCATACATGAAATATAATTTGAAAGCTATGTTTTTTTCTCTTCAATTTTACATGAATAGTGAAGGAATCATTTATATTGCGTGGAAGACATTTTACGGTCTTGTGCAAGTTATTGGGTACGTTGACAATGGATCCTTTTATCCCTAACTGGTGATCAACACCCAGTTCCCGTATTTGCATGAAAGAGATCCGGAGAGTCACCATTTCTCAACCACTTTGGTACTTTTGTGAGGGACGGGTTTCATGCTTGCGTTTGCGAACGAAATCCTTTCGTTTTTTCGTTTGAGTGTTACGCTTAAGGTATTCCCGTCTACGCTCTTTGGCTTTTTCAGCCTCGGTAAATTCAGGCCTTGGCATCGTTTTTTAATTGCTTCAACTTTAATTTTTAGAACCGTTTTAATTAGTTTGGACCCTCTTTTATTTGTGATATGCATCTGAATTAGTATTGAAAGCGATTCAGTTTGAATTGTAGGTTATAATTTCTGGTTCTTAATTAAAACAATAAAAACAAAAATATCTTCTTTTGCACAACTCAAGAAGTATTTATGGGATTTCTCTGGTCCCATATCTCAAAAATAAACCCACCAATTTAATGTATAACAAAATTAAAAAATGAAAAAAAGAATTCTAAAAAAAATTATCAGACAACAGCTGTCGCCATAGCAACGCATGCGCACTGTTTACTATTACTCTTGATTATTGTAGTTGAAAAGTGAGGACGCCGTGAAATTTAAACCAAGACCCATTTTGCCAATAGGTAATAAGCATAATTAAGCTAAAAAATTACACTAATGAGCTTAGTCTTTCTTTTGAGAAAATTTGCTGAGGCTACCCTCAAACAAAAAAATAAAAAAAAAAAAAAAATAACAAACTTGCATTTCTTTGTTACGAGAAACATCTCATTTAGAAATATAATAAGGTTTATCTCACTCTCATCGAAGCAAAGACCTTAATAGTCACGTGGAACGAACATTCAATGGCATGAAGCAAGGAATGTTTCTGAACGGAGATAGTGAGATATATACAATTGAGCAAAAACTACCCAAGAGCTACGATAGTATCTCCGAATAATCTAACTAATGGCTCTAGTGTCTCAACCTTAAATCTCAAATATGTTAGGGCACCGTCCTGGCATTTTAGTCACAGGAAGGCCTGCCAAAAATGGTATAATCAATACCAACATTGGACACTACAGTAATAGACTTATGTTATTTTCACTGATAAGCCTCAGTTCATTGTAATTCCTGACTTGCTCATAAAGGGAAATACCTAATATCATCCATCCAACATTATAAAAATGAACATCTACAATGTAAAAAATTATTGATTATGGTGTACAGTCGCCGCATTTTTTGGTGTTAAGACTAAACAAATACATTAAATGGCTTAAAATAAATACATGTTTCATGTACAGAACTGTAGTTATCGGGGAAAAAAATAAATATAACAAATTGTCCTTATAAATAAATATTATGTCAACGAATTAGTGTGAATATATATATATATATATATATTGTGAATATATATATAGGGATTACATGCTCTGTAAAAAATGTAGTTTACTCCAACCCCAATAACGGTGGCAACTACACACATTTTTACAGATTACGGCGTGTTATAGTCGGAGCATGTGTAATGTTGGACATCCACAAAGGTTACTTTACCACATACTTTAAGCAATCACTTTTAGACTTCTATAATACTCTGAAGTCTAGAGGCAAGAACATTAGCTTTATGTTATTTATAGAGATGGGAACATAAAACCTCATGTTATTTATAGTGGTGAAAACATAAAGTCTCACGTTATATATAGTGGTGAGAATATAAAGACTTGTGTTATTTATAGGAGTGAAATCCTTAACTTACTTATACGTTTGAGAACAAAAAGCCTTATATTATTTATTGGAGGTACAACATAAAGTCTTATGTTATTTATAGGAGAAATAGCATAAAGCCCCATGCAGTTTTCTTAAAGACACTGTTATTATCTAGTTCATTTTTGTGGATAACAAAACGCGTTCACATAAAGCTGGGCCAGTCGTATTTAGAGGACAAAAGGCCCGGCCAGATATCTCGAGCCGAATTCTGTAAGATGTTATTGTCCCAGGAATTGCAGCTTACCACTTCCTCTCAGAAACCTCACAAGGCTAAAAACTCTCTTCAGGGAGGAATGGGAATTGTTGACACGAGACCTTACATTCAGTGTCCCAAAGTATTTTTCAACCTCATAAATAGTCAGTAAATTCATTGTGAGATTTGCATTGTTTTTAGGGAAGGACAAATCTCATATTAAAATCAATGTATAATCATTTTTGTTGAATTTGAATAATAAGTTTTTGGTGTAACAAACTGAAAAAACAAGTTATATTTCCCCAATAAATGCATTTTGTTTTCAGCAATGTCTTTTTTTTTCTTTTTGGATAAATAAATAAATAAAATAAGGTTTTAAACAGTGTAAAAAGTATATTAACAAATTCTGAAGTTTTCAAAATTAGGATAATTTTGACTACATAACCAAAAAGCTATTTACTCTTTTTAGTTTCTTTTTAAAAACCTTTTGCTTACGGATGGTAAAACAGGTGGACCAGAGAGGTGGGCTTCATCATACTAAGCGCTGTAAGCAAAGGGTTAAGCCTTGAAACTCAACATTTTATTTGGAAAGGAAAGCAAAAAATTTGCATTTTACATTCAGAAATAATTGATTTTTCTTATTTAGGTAATAAGAAATCCCAGTTAAAATAAGAAAAGGTTTTTGCTTTTTATACTGAAACACATTATTTAAATTCTCAGAAATACCGTAAGTTTTTTTTAATTTTGCCGTCACACAAATATTCACAGAGTGGTAAGACTTCAAGGCCTTTTACTCAAATTTTCAAAACTCGTAACTTTGTCCCTTAATTTAAATTTAAAATTTACACCGAAAGTAAAGATTTTCAAAATGAGAGATAATTTCCTAAAGCTCAAATAATATCGTTTTATAAAAAAATACCAACTTAAAAAAAATTATTTGTATTATTTTTCTTGATATCTGATATCTTCCTGTTTTTGTAAAAAGCATTTAGTTTAACAAAAAAAGAAAATACTTTTTAATTTGTTTTGCATGAATTTTTTTTAAGTTAGAAACAATACAATAAGTTTTATTTCGATTCTCAAAATCTATATTTTTTATTTCCTTGTATATGCCGTCAAGTACTACTTGTGACGTTGTGTTGTGAAACGCTGTGACTAAAATTTATAATTTTTTGAGCAAAACATAAAATTTTTTATTAACAAAAACTATATCTTTTATTGAGCAAAAAATCTTATTATTTTTTTACAAAATCTTATCATTTTCATAGAGCAAAAAAAATTTTTTATTAAAAAAAAACGTACCATTTTTATCCAACAAAAAATGAAATTATTTATTAACAAAAACATAGCATTTTTAACGACAAACAAAATTCTTTATTAAGTAATACTAAATTGTTTATCAATAAGAATTTAAATTGTTGCTTACAGAATTTGATTTGTTTCAAAACAAAAATTGACATTTTTAATCGATAGCGTTAGAGAAAGAAGCAACAAAACATACAAATTTGATTATAACTAAGAATTATAAAGAAAATAGAAGATTTTTAGTTGCTTATTACCTACTCTATAGCACCTAATATTATATTATAAATAATGATACTTATTACCCAATATTCTTCTTACGATTTTTATAAACAAGAATATAAATCATTTATAAACAAAATTTTTCATTTTTTTCAACAACAATATAAATTGTTCAATAACAATAATTTAGTGTTGATAAGAGTAGCAAACAAAATTAATTAAAAAGAAACTACAAAAAATTCGAACATTCAATCCTTTATCATTAAGAATTCCAATTATTCATAACCAAAAAGTTCAATTGTTTAGTACGAAGAATAACAAACAAAAAAACTGTAAATATCTTAAAAAGGAGAAAAGACATTTCATTTGAACTACAAAAAAAAAAAGACATTTAATTGAAAAGGCAAGTAGAAAGGCAAAGAGTAAGAAAAAAGATAAATTACGTTTAAAAATTCAAGGAGTTGTCAAGGAGTGAGTTCCTTCTAAAATTTGTTATTTTTATTAATTCCTTTACAGTTTTCCTTGCAAAGAGAGCGAGAAAAAATAACTAATAAGTTAGAAACATTTATTCACATTAGCCGCAAATTGGTATCTATCTCGCATCTTTCTCCTGTTTCGTGCGAGAAAAGTAATTAAGTTATTTTAAATTTGCTTTTTTTTTTTTCAAAAAAAAAACTTATAAATTATTTTAAAAACATTAAAAAGCAGCAAAACACAAAATAAGAGAGAAAACAGTAAAAATAAATGTTTTGAAATGATCGCAGTATTATTTTATTTTTAAATTTGCAAATGAGGAAACAGTTTTTTTTCATTTTGAAAGAAAGATACATTTTAATGAAATTCGGTTCTAGAGTTACATTACGGAATAAAATTGTTTGTATTTAAATAGTATTATTCTGAGAATGAAATTCGAAAAAATCTATTTAGTTGGTTTTATTGGTAAAAATTCTAGTTTGGTTGACTGTAATTCTCTAAAAAAAATTCGTATAAATTAACAACTCTCTAAGAATTAACCATTTACTTACATTCTAATAATTAAGATCTGAAATTGGATAATCTAACTACAATAAGATTGGTTTGAACACCAAAATAATTCAAATAAAATGTCAGGTAAAATACATGAAATCCGTTCTTAAATTGCTGAATCCTTAGCATATATCTAATAAAATTCATTCATAGCTATGTTAAATTTTTACAATTCATTTTTAAGTCACCGAACATTTTTGTACCTATATACAGATTGTCAAAACCATAAGAGGGAGTACAGTAGTTTGTGTTTTAGGCAAAATTGTAAAATAATAGTATTAAATAATAGTAGTTTTTATAGTTTATACTAGTACTTTGTACCCCTTTATACTCTTTGGTTAGTACCATTTAAATTTAAAAAAAGATATACATACATATATATATATATATATATATATATATATATATATATATATATATACACACATATATATATATATATATAAATAAAACACAAATTAATAAGAAAAACATGAATAAAATAAAAACTAAAATGCAGAGAAACAGGAATGGGAAAAGCAATAGTCTTTTTCAAGACACATCTATTGCTAAATGCGATATTTCTGAATAAAGAATAATTATCCTAAGATAAAAATTATTCTTTATATGTGTCGATATCGCAAAAAACATATTGTTGAAAAATAGTGAAAAAGGTAAAAAGTAATCAAACTTACCGGCATGTAGCAAACTAACGGCGTGTTTAGGTTTAAAGGTATGATAATAAAACAGTTAGTAAAATTGGCGAAGAGGTAAAATATTTGAAGTGGTGCTTATAGCTTGAATCGAATAAAAATATATATTTTTGATCGAAGTAGAAAAATTTTTTTAAAGTAAGTAAAAAATTTAGTGATGCCATCTATGAGAAGAATTAACAAAATTAGGAAAAAAAATTTTTTTTTTTTTTTATATTAGCACCCAAAAAATGGGGAAAAAATTATGTTTAACAAATTCAATAAAAAAAAAAAAAAAAAAAAAAAAAAAAAAAACTCATTTTCATCCTATCATTTATACGGATAGAAAGTCGTTTATAAACTTTATCCTCCATTCATACATCCTTACATAATTTAATAGTATACACATTTTCATCATACATAGGGTGACTTATTTAAAAGTCAGAGCCTGCACATAAAATGGATAGAAAGTCGTTTATAGACTTCATCCTTCATTCATACATCCTTGCATAATTTAATAGAATACACATATCCATCATTCATAGGGTGACTTATTTAAAAGTCAGAGCCTGCACATCAAATGGATAGAAGCCGTTTATAGACTTTATCCTTCATTCATACATCCTTACATAATTTTAAAGACTACATGTATCACCAGCATTCATTTGGGGTGGTTTTTCTTAATAATCCAGAGCCCATTCCATTTATACAAAAAAAAAAAAAAAAAAAAAAAAAAATATATATATATATATAAATAAATAAATAAAACTGTTTATTATACTGGATAGTTAAAATGATAAAATTAATATTAAGAGGCTACAAATTATTAAGAAGAAACTAAAAAATTTAACCAATCCAGTATAAAAGGTCATACATCCAAACTGTACCGTCCAGTGGCTTTAGGTACAGTTTATCATAGTTAGTTCCTACCTTAAAAAAAAAAATCAGAGCTCATTCTAAAAGTAGAAAAATAAAAAAATAATAAAAAAAATTTTTTTTTTTTTTTTTTAATGTACCAAGTTTTTTAGGATATTTTTAAAATAGAATTTTAGAAAAGAACTAGGAAAATGGCTATTGATTAAATCGTTTTTATATTTATCAGTATCTGTTAAAAACTCTTTAAAGTTAGAATTATTCCTGTAAAATCTATGAATTTGATTGGTAATAATATTAGAAAAAACCTTATTGGCTAAGTTAGAGTTAAAATCAATGCATTTTTTTATTGGAAAGTTAAAATCATTTCTTTTGTCAAAAAGTTTAAATGTAATATTTTTATCTTCATTAATATTAAGAGTCAAATCTAAAAAATTTGCTGAAGTGTTACTATTATTTGTTTTATTAAGAATTAATTCATTAGGATAAATATGTTTGGCTAGAATATCGAAATCATGAAAATTTATAACTAATAAATCATCAATGAATCTGAGAAAGAAGGAATTAGTTGGAAGATTAACATATGATTTAATAAACCTATATTCTTGTAGAAAAAGAAAGATATTGCAGATGTTAGTACTAAAATTATTACCCATGGGAATACCATTGATTTGCTGAAAAAGACTGTCATTAAAAAGAATATAATTGTTGTTAAGGTTAATATGCACTAAAAAGTTCCAGTTATCTTCATTAATAATATCACTGAGATTAAACATGCTATGAATTTGAAGAAGGTCATCATAAATTTTATTTGTTGGAAGTGAAGTATATAGGTTTTCGAAATCAAAACAGTGGATTGAATCAACATTGTTTAAAGTATTTAGTGTATTTAAAACCTGAATGCTATTTTTAATATTCCAATTTAAAAATTTATTATTTTTAGTAACCTTATTAATTTTGTTATAAACTTTTTTAAGAATGTTCTCCAAGTAAATACCAATTTTTTTCATGTTACTGTTAACACCACTAGCAATAAACCTGAATTTGGTTGGAGTCTTATGGAATTTTGGATTTGCAAAAAGAAAAGGGAAATTTTTAATATTATTTGGTTTAATTTTAAGTCTTTTGTAAATGGCATTAATTTTATTAATAATAATATCACTTTTGGTGTTAAGTTTTTTGTAAGTAATATTGCTATTAAGTTCATTGAAAAGAAGTTGTTTATAAAAAAATTTTCAAATAATTGCAAAATTATTACTAGCCTTATCAACATAATATATATATATATATATATATATATATATATATATATAATATATATATATATATATATATATATATATATATATATATATATAATATATATATATATATATATATATATATATATATATATATATATATATAATATATATATATAATATATATATATATATATATATATATATATATATATATATATATATATATATATATATATATATATATATATATATAACAAAATAAATGAATACAAAAAAACCAGAAAAGAAAAAAAATAATAAATAAGACAATAAAAATAGATAATAATAGATAATAATAAAAAAAAATTTCCTCTTTTTTTTTTTTTTTTTTTTTTTTTTAAATTAATTCTTTTTTTTTTTTTTTTTTAATTAATTCTTTTTTTCTTTTCTTTCCCCAGTTGTTTATTATTATTATTATTCGCCCCCCTTTTTTCATTTGTCTGTAATTTATCTTCATTTTGATAATAACTGAATGAACATATAATACCCTGGTCAGATTTCCAACAGCGAAAGAAAATTAAATTTTGCATTTATGATAACTTATACACTTAAGAGTAGTGTTAAAACGATTATTGCCGTGGAATGGCTTGTTAGCTCAAAGGCAGTGCTAGGAAAACATAAAGAACAGGTTCATCATAAATTTTGTTATATTTGTAAATTTCAATATGCTCAATCTTTAGGGCAGGATAAAATTATTTTTGTTTCACAAATGGTGGAAATACTAGAAAAACCGATGCATTTGATCAAAGCATGGTTGTCTTTCTGCTGAAGTTATTTCGTGATACGAGACTATAAAATGCTGTATCAACACTGAATTCGAAACATTCTTTATGTGTTATTTCTTCAAATAATTTCCTGCTTTATTCTTCAATAATAAGCTCTCTTATTTTCATATTTACATGTTTATACACACGTAACAGTAGTTTTACATAAAATGTTATTTCGCTCCTTCAAAGAGGATCCTTACCGATTGTAAGTATTATATTATCACTTTTCATTACATTTATTGTATACACATATACAAAGCATTTTCAATCGATAAGTTCGCTTCATAACATAAGGACGTTTTATACCCCTTATATAACGTAAAAATGCTCTATTTTCAATGTTTAAAAGGGCTCATAAGTATCATAGAATTTTTTAAATAATTCTAAATGCTATAACGTAAGTGTCTATATATAAAAGAAATTTCGCTATCTATTATTTTAAGATAAATTATTGTTTAATATAAAGAAAATTTTGGATAAAGTTAAATGACGAATATACTCTAATTTTTTAAACTTAGACTAGGAATACTTAAAAGAATTAAATGAGACACAGACGCGTGACAAAGTTTTCAGTGTTCAATGAATAAAGATGTTTAATGTATACTTTATCCCAAATATTTAAGTGATCAATTAATACATTGCAGAAGAAAACATTATGAATGTACTTATGATGTATTTTAAAAACAAAAAGTTTCCTTAAAATGCTATGTTTCCTGAAACAGCACTGCAGAAACCCTTTTTGAAAGGATTAGTTACTTAAAATGTTTTTTATACTAAGTATAAATGTCGTACATAAAAATAGTTTTCGGTCTGTTATTAGTTTCACATCAGTTGTTAGTCTTTAGTCAGCTATTTATATCGGTCTAGTAAGTAATTTAAATCATATTTCTATGATTTGTTTGATTTTGGATTATTCAAATAGTTTCAGGTACTTCTGATTATCTCTAGCTTTAAACATTTAGTTACAGTTTAATGTAAATTATAGACATTTATATACCATTTTGTATATTTTAAGTCAATAAAAAACAATTGTAATTTGCGTAACGATCTTTTTTCATAGTTTGAAAAACTTTCTCGGGAGAATGGTTAAATAGCAATTTATTCAATTGTTATTTTACCATATTCAACCAAAACAGTCAAATTACCATAAAAATATTGTGTTCAAACTGGTTACTATTAAAAAAATCGTTTATTGACAGTTTTCACTTAAAACGGTTAAATAACCAGAATCTTATATATCGCCAACAACGCTACACTTAATAAAGCAACTTAGCTCTATGCAACTGGGTTCATACTTAAGCCATAAGTGATAATCTCTCTCTCATGACCGAGTTTAACGAGGGTTCAAATTCCAACGAAGAGAGCACAATATTTCCCTTATTTTCTCAAGATATGGGCAGTTTCCTGCGTCTTTCATTTCCGAATTGGTAATCCTGGGATATTGGAATACGAAACTCTTGTTCGCGCATATATGGCAGCTCCATAAAGCTGCTTAACACCTAAAAATCTATTTCCCATCTCTCACGGCAGATGGCATTATTGAACTAAATGAACTAATTAAACTACATATCGTAGTTCACTTCATAAAATTTAATTCAACTACAACCTAAATCCATTGCCGAATAAAATTACTAACATAAGCTAACTCTAATGTCCAATTAAATTTCCTTTCCACAGTTGTAAAACCATTCCAATTATAAATGATAACAAAATAATAAATTTTGCATTCACGGGCTTTTACCCTACCAGTTATAAACAGTTTCAAACCCGTAACGGTAGAGAAAAATTGTTCTTCACCTGAATAACTATACAGTTAATTGAATGGGCGGACTTCTACCAGTTACTTAAAATCAGTTTTGGAATGGAAATTCTAACAGTGAAGACTAATAAGCTATTTTTAAATTCCTAAGTAAACTAAACTTTTGATCATCAGTTTGTTGAAAATGCAAATCAAATAAGATTAAAAACTGTGAATTTCATTAATTTAGGCTCCTGCTTCGTATTGCTAGTCAGTATTAAGAATGTACCTAAATGGAGAGACGTAAATTCAATCCGGCTCAAAAAGAATCTTTTATTCGCATACAAGCGAAAAAGGTTTTAGCTAATGAAGCAAAGTAGAGCAGTAAAATCTCATGAGATCTAGGAAAATTCCATTCATTTTTAATATAGTTTTGTTAAAAGCTTTTCAGTCTATTAATAGGTATCATTATTTTTTATTCTTTAATGATATAATTGTATTCATCTGAATTATTTCTATGTCATAATAATTCATGACAATAGTAATGAAGGAAATTTATTACTATGAGTTGTATTTCATAATAAAAATGGCATAGAATTTTTTTTTTATAATAAGTTGAAAAGTGGAAGCACAAGATTACTTCATAAAAAGACAAAGAAGGAATTTTCAACTTAAAAAGAAGAACTGTACTCTAATAAATGAAAGCATGAATTAAATTACAAGATAAAAATTATAAATTGTATAAACTTATAAACATGCTTTGAGCTACAAAAACTAAAGTAAAAAAGAACGTGAATAAAGCACAAATCAATTATGCAAATGGATATACTGAAGTTCCAATTCACGAAACAAGAACCTTCATCGTCATTGTTTAAACACCATTGACAAATTTCATCACTTTACAGGCATTTATCTCTTTACTTTCCTAATGTCATTTGGTGTTTAAACACGTTCTTGTCTAGAGAGCTATAATAAGCCTATTTCATTTCTGAACTTAATTATTCTGAATTTAATTATTCACGTTGTTTTTCACTTCATTTTAATTATCAATTGCTTTACATATTTAAAAATTTCCCTCCGAACATAGTATAGGATAAAATCTAAGTTACGGTGTTACCTTCGCTTGATTAATATAATCAATTAACTTCTCAATTGTAAATTTTTGGGAAAAAATTTTATGTTTGAAAGAGACACACAATTATTATTTTTCTTTTTTAAAAAATTCAATTCTTATGGGATAAAATAATTTGAAAACATTCATTCTTGAATTTGGTAAAGAGCGTGCTTTTTTTAGACAAATTACACTGTGCTGTTAGAAATTTCCCGAAAAAAAATGGCTAAATAACCAATTATTTCAATGTTATTTTGCCATATTCAAACAAAACAGTCAAATAACCGTAAATAAGATGGTATATATACTGTGAGAAAAACCGTTTTTAACTGCTTTCACCTATTACGGTTAAACAATCAAAGCTTTATCGCACCAATAGGCCCACCTAATGAAGCCATTAAGTTCCTTGCACATGAATACATAGTAAAGTGTAGAGGGCTACTCTCATGACCAACAGAAGTGGGCTTTGAGTCCCAGCGTTGATACCACAATAACTTCTTTATATTTCCTTCTTCAAAACATAAAGAGTTTCGGGTGTCCTGCACTTCCCAATTTGCAACCCTTGACTATTAGAATAAGATACTCTTATTTAAGCACAGATTGCAGCACCATTAAGCTGTAAAACTATGTCCAGTTAAGTTCCGTTTTTACAGTTTCCAGTTAAATTCCGTGGTGAAGATTTTTCAGGTGAAGGCAAGCATTTTGTAATTAAAATGCTTTGTAAAATTTATTCATATCGAAAATTCTGAAAGGATAATGCAATAAATAACTTAAAGTTTTCTATTAAAGTCCCTTCAACATAATATTCACCTTCAGTGCATTCTTTCTCCCGTCGGACTCTATGGTAATGATTTAGCGAACAGCCTTGCTAAAGAGGGTTGCAGTCAACCGCACCCTACCTCTTCTGATCTTACCTATCTTGAACTTTACTCCCAGAAGAAATCCCAGCTTCTCAGAGACTGGCTGATTCCCCCCATCCACTATTGGTACAAGAGAAATAAGCCTGGAGCTTCTCTGACTCTTCCTTTTGAAAGAAGAATCTGCACCACCATCTCCAGCCTGGCTACCGGCCATCTTAAAGTTTTTCTATTTTCCGAAGGAACTAAAATCCACCTCATTATCCCTAAATGCCATCTAAACCAGGCTTCCGCCGATCACAACCTGAACTGTCTTGGTCTTCTCTGGGAAAGCATTTACGCTACTCCTCTTTTGGTCTTTGATTTTCTTCAGGTCAACGGGTTCATAGATCTGGTCTGACTTCGTCAGGCCAGAAAAGGATAAGCAACAGCAACAAGTTTTCTATTAAAAAAATTTGGTCCTAATCAAAAAAATTATAGGATTTCTTTATTTTTATTTTGTAATAAAGTATGAAAGTCTGGATTGGTCTAATCCAAAAGTGTGTTTCATTTATATGAATTCTGGAATATTTAGTATACATATATATACATATATAAAATTAATTAAAAACGAAAAGGATAAAAGAAAAGACAGATTAAAGAACAAAATTAAGAAAAATAATAATAAAGTTTTATTTACTGCACGTAAGTTGCAAGTAAGTAGAACTCAAAAAATAAGTTAAAAAATATAGAGAAAACATTGAAAAAGATAAAAGATTTCCCAAAGCAAATATAATTAAGAAAAGCTAAGAAATATTAATAAAATTCAAACTATAGAAAATAAAATACGGAAATTATAAATGTAGTAATATTTATGTATTGACTTTATTCTTAATGATGACACTTGTACTTAGTGCCAAAACGACTGCCTATACTTTAGCTTTTTTTTCCGTGCTTCATACAAATTGTTATGCTTTACTAAATATTTTTTCAGGCTTTATTAATAATTATGGATGTATTTAATAATTCAAGAAGTCATCAAGTGGTAAATATCAAATAATTACTTGCATAATAGTTAAAATAACATTTGTTTATTCAGGATAAAAGCGGAAGAGATTAAATGCAAATGTTAAAAGTCAAGCTTTTTCCATCAATAAAAAAAGTTATAATGCTAAAAGCCTGTTAGGAAACTGAGTGAGTTTAATAAGTTAATAAGTTACAAAGAAATAGTTTTCTGTATCACTAAGTTTAAACTTTAAAAGTCCAACTCTCTAATTTATCTTGAAAGATAAATTAATTACCTAACGGGAGGAATCATCTGCCTGTTCAAATTTTAGTATGACTTTTTAACCTTTCAAAAGAGACAGCGAAGAATATTAATTAAGGTACACGTTAAAAGAAGAGTTTAAAAAGAGATTTATCTCGGATAACTTCTTCATGCTCACAGAATCTTAATGACGATGGAAGAAACGATACTACTTTGTGCAACTATAGGCCATCACCTAGGAAAATCACCGAGGGGCACGTTAAAATTATCTATGATTTTATGAATTTCTTTTTCTTTGATATATTTCATAAGTACATTAGCTTATTTATAATGAATTAGTTTTATGATTTTTGTAGAACTAAAACTATTGGAAGATGAGTCGAACTTTGTTAATTTAATAACATTAAAAATCAGTTATAACTTATATAGTAAATAATGTTATAACGGCGATAGAACAGTTTTTATTATATTATATTTTAATTATTGTTGCTAATATTTTATAAAAGAAGAAACAAATCGATAATTTTGAACTATTGAGAATGTTTAAACATACATAACAAAATAGAAATGTTCAACTCTTTAAAACGTATTTGTGCAAAACTGATCTAAAAACACTTTCTAACAAGCAACTCTTCTGCAATTCCAGCAAGAATTTATAGGAAATATGTATTTTTATATAAATACTAGCTGAATGCCCGTTCTTCGCACGGGGTGAATAAAAAATAAGTAAAGTATCAATAAATCACAGTAGAGAAACCCAACGAAATAATTCTTATAACTGAACGACTACTTATAGCGACCACTATGAAAGAGCTTAATGGAAGAACCAGGTAAGTGACATTTTTAAGGGAATTGATGAATCACTGGTTTTGCCTTTCTATAAATCTTAACACAACTAATCACATAAAATTTTAGTATGCTAGTATGATTTTATATTTCAAATTAGGTAATAAGGTTTTAATTTCTAGGTGGTTAGGTTACATTTAAAATCGGGAACAATAAAGCAAAGAATTATTAGTCCCGTCTTCTATAAAATTGGTAATGAAATAGTTCGTATGTAACTCTTTTTTCATTATAAAAATGTCACTTACCAGCTTCTTCTACTAAGTTTTTCAATTAATATACCTAAAATTACTTTTTTTATTATTCAATATTATTTGTTGCCTTTTATGATGGCTTTACGTTAGTGATGTAAATAAAACTTGCTTTTTGTAATTCATCCCATTAAAATAAAGAGAAAATGTATTTAGCATCACTTGGCATGATGCTATTACTCGCAGCTAAACCAATAATAATTAAACCTTACCATTATCAAATAATTTTCTCCGGTACACATCCTTTTCGAGGGGCCGTTCTAAATTATCGGTATTTAAACGGCTTAGTATTGGTTCTGTTTTAATCATAACGAAATATATCATTATAATATTTTATATATATATATTAGCATATTTGGTACTTATTATATAACCCTTCAACATTTAAATTTTATGAAAAATATATTTGTCAGTGACAGCCAACTAAAGCCGAAATTTAAAAAGAAAAACTGAATTCTTATTAGAAAACTTGATGGGGATTTTGGAGAATAGCCATTTCTCTATCTAACCTTTAATTTATTAATAAAATATTTAGTAGTGAAAGAACAAAGTTCTTTTGCTCTCATTCATTAATATATTAATAAATTATCTTTGCTACCACAGGAATAATATTTTCAGAAATCGCGGAAAACCCATTGTAGAATTTTTATCAAAACTGCACCAATTAGTATAATACCAGTAGTGCATATTACCGTCAGGGATACATATAAATTAAGCATTATCTGTGAATGGTGATTTTTACGGTTTTCTTAGAAATATTTTTATTAACTTTTTTTTTCCCTTTAACTTTGCTTTTTAGAGCATAGCTTATATTTTTTTATTTAAATTAATACATATTATCAATAATTATAAAGCAATAGTGTCAGTAATAAGATATCGATTAAAAATGAATAAGTATCTTTTCTCCTTTATTTTTGCTATAATTTTGATCAGTTTCTTATGTCAATTTACAAATTACCAACATTAATTAAGCATCATTGTCGTCATTGATAATATGACGATTTCTTACGCTTCTTTTAGACAAATAAATAGATTAACTCCATTGCTTCTGCTTTCAAGTACAAAACTTATTTCTTTCATTTCAATATGCGTATATTATTTAAATTAATTAAGCATTATTGGCATCAATAATAATGTGGCGATTTTTTCCCTTTCACCTAAACAAATAAATACAATATTCCCATTAATTTTGCCCTTAAATACATACATATTTTTTCTATTCAATTACCGTTAACTTTTAAATAAATTTTTTTTTTGGAAAAATGCTTTAAAATAAATGTAAATAAAAAAATGTGTGGTATCAGACAACGTTAAACGTATAAATTTGGTGACGGAGCTCTCACGTGTTACCACATCATGTTGCTCATTTAATTTATCTGACATAAAAATAATTCCATATTTAAATTTGCACAATAAGTTTTTTTATCAAATGGAGCTATAAGCAAGATATTGTCACTGATGTTATACTTAAAATATGTGACAAAACTGAATTGTCTGTAGTTAAATTCAAGGCAATGACTAATGTTTAACCAATCAGAAAATTCCATTCCGTTCGAACGGTTCGTCGTAGAATGATCTAATATCGACAGTGACCTTCCTCGTGCTTCAAACTATCTGTATGCTAAGCTCCGTCGATTTCATTTGAATGATTTAGGAGTCTCTAAAGGACACACACAGGCATTTATTTTTTAGATAAGACAGATTTGCTAAGATTAGGTAAATAAAATAAAGCAAAGAATTAGTATTCCCACCATCTTATAAATTGGTAATAAAATAATTCGGATGCGTGTGTTCTTTTTTTCTTTCTGAAAATGGCACTTACCTGGTTCTTCCACTAAGTATAGCTAAAATAATTTTTTCATTCTACTTAATGTTATATGTTGTAATATTCGGTGTCCTTACGTTATTGAAATAAGAAGAGCTCTTTGTTTATAATTCATACCAGTGGAATACATATAAAATGCATTTAGCATCTCTTGGCATGATGATATTGCTCGCGACTGATTCATGATAGTTAAAATTCATCACTATTAAGTGCTTTTCTCAGGTCAATGGTCCTGTTTTATGGCCCTTTCGAAGGGCTTAAAACACTTAATTTCTTAACTATAGGTATTAAAACAGATTGTTGCAGTTTTAATAATCACCAAATATATCAATATATTTTATACCTACATAAGTATATTTGGTACTTAGCACATAATCCTTCAACATTTAAGTTTATACGTATATTGTCAGTGGCCCCCATCTAAAGCCGCATTAATTGAAAAATTAAAAGAAGAAAAAACAGAACTTTATAAGGATTTTAGAACATGACCATTTGTCTATCTGACCTTTAATTTATTGTTAAAATAATTAAAAGTAGTGATGGAAAAAAGTTATTTTAATTCTAATTCATTAAAATATCAATACACTATCTTAGCTACCACTGGAAAAAAATATATTCTGAAAGTACGGAAAACTTGTAGTAGAATTCTCATCAAAAATAAATAACCAATTACCATAGTACCAGTAGTACATATTACCGTCCGGGATACATATGAATTAAGCGTCATTTGTGAATGGTGTTATTTTAATGTTTTCTTAAGCGTATTTCCCATTAATCTTTCTTCCATGAGCTTGGCTTTTTAGCATGTAACTTATTTTATATCATTTCAATAAATATACATTTTATTAAATTATTTTTTTATCGTGTCCATGGACAATTAAATGGCCTCGTGTGCCTTCAAAACTTCATCCGCAAGCTCCAATACATCATTACTGTAGAGGATCTGAAGCCAGTGGCACCATACCCAGTTGTAAAACATATGGGGTAAGGGCTGGGCACTCAAAAATGTGATCCGGGGTAATATCAATATTATCAATATTAATTGTGCATTAGTGTCAATAATAATATGCAGATTTTTTACGGTTACCCAAAGCGCTTTTCTCTATATTTTTGCTTTTTAGAACAGAAGTTACTTTTTTTTATTTCAATTAATACATATTACCAGCATTAATTAAGCATCATTGTCGTAAATGATAGTAAGACGACTTCGTACGCTTCTTATAGAAAATAAATACCTTTACTCCATTTCTTTTTCTTTCTAGTACATAGCTTATCTTTTTTATTTCTATATGCATATATTACCTTAATTAATTAAACATTCTTCTTATTCTTATGTTTCCCCTAAACGAAGTTCTTATGTTTCCCCTAAACGAATTAGTACCACTTCCCCATAAATTTTCACTTTTGAATACATAAATATTTTTTTTTCGATTTCTTTACCGTTGATTTCAAATATGTATTTTTTAGAAACACGTTTACAAAAATTAATATAAATAAAATAAAATCGCGCAGCTTCAGACAAAGTATAAATTTTATGACGTAAACCACGCGTGCTACCACGTAATGTTAATCGAATTCATCTGACGTAGAAAATATAATATTATTAAATATTTAAATACGTGCAATAAGCTATTTTTTGACGAAACAGAGTTATAAGCTAGCAATTATCACTGATGTTATCTTTAAAACATGTTATGTGAAAATTGAATCGTTAAATTTAAAACAATGGCTAACGCTTAACCAATCAGAAAATTCCATTTCGTTTTTCGCTCATCATACAAGAACGATTTGTCGCAGAATGTTCTAATGTTGACAGTGACCTTCCTCGTGCTTGAAACTATTTGTATGGCAAATTTCATCACTTTTTGTCCGATGGTTCATGAATCTATAAAGGACATACATACACACATTCATGATTTTATATATATAGAAGATATTAGGATTCATGAAAATTATTTTTATTTTTTAATACGCTTGTACAGTGCAAAATAGCAAACATTTTTATCTAATATTTGGATTTTAAAGAATTAACAAGCGATATTTGTGTATAATTTTCGAGACTAACATTAATTAACGCACTATTTTCTGAGCAAGCAATATTTTTCAATTAATTTTATTTGATATCAATTATATGTTATCTCAATTATAATCTTTATAGGTAATTGTAGGTAAAAATGCTGTATTATGCGAAGAAAGTAGGAAAAAAAACATTTTGAAAATTTTTTGATCTAATGCTCGGATTTTCACTTACCAGGAGTCAAGTTTAACGGTTCAAAAACCTTATTTCAAACGTACTAATTTCTATTAAACTGCAAAATCCAGAAAATCCACAAAAACTATTTTTGAATTCAGTATATTTTTTTCGAGGGTTAAAGTTTCATTCTTGACAATATGGGGGAGATGCAAGATAAAAAATATGTTCTCAATAGTTTGGATACGGCAGAGGTCGACTTTTAATCAACTTAATGTTAAATTCATTTTTTTTTTGTCGGAAATTGTCTAAAGGTTGTAATATTTAGATTTTATTTTTCAAGAATTATTCAACAAATTCTCTTCAAATTATTGATTTTGGAACATAATAACACGCAATTAAAGTTATGTAAAAATTTAATATCTTGCAATTGAAAATTTATAATTTTTAACTAATTATAAAATACTAAATAATTATAAAATAATAAATAATTATAAAATAATAAATAATTATAAAATAATAAATAATTATAAAATAATAAATATTTATAAAATAATAAATGATTATAAAATAATGCTTAGATTTTTTCAAATAAACGAGTTTTATAGTTGTGTGTAACTTTTTTTCCTATCAAAAATAGATTTGTGAAATATAAAATAAATTTGAGAGATCTGAACTTTCAAACACAATCTTGAATAAAATATTCGATTGCAAATAACACAGTTTTTAGATTGCATATTTTTGAGTAAAGAATCGTAATTAACCTTAGAAATGTAAGGCCATTTAGTAAAAGTCTGTTTTTGTGTCTGGTTTCGTATCTTAAAATAGCGTCTAAACAAATATTGTAGCACATTTGAAATCAGTCTCTTAATAAGATTGCATCCTAGTACGTAAACATCCGATCCTTAAACAAAAAATTATTACTATGTTCTATTTTTTATTTTAAACACTGCTAATAAAATCATATTAATTAAATATGTTATTCAAATTCTCGAAACAAAAAAATATTTAAATACGTTTTGTAATTAACTGTATCAAAATCACGAATTTCTTGTCCAAAGTATTAGAATGAAAACTTTTCCAAAATTTAAAAAAAAAAATTTATATGATTTTCAAATTTTCATATAGCAAGACGTTCAATATATTGTAAAATAAATTTCTTGATGAAGGAGGAATAACTTATATCCTCTAGGGTATAATAATCAATCTTCACGTCAATACATATTTTTCTACTCCAGCGTCTAGACTTCTTTTCCAAAATATTTCTTTTGCTCTTGAGACAAAAACACAATTAATATTTCACAGAAGTGAGACACAATCATAAAAAAAGCAATCTACTTACGTATGATGAAAATAAAACACGGTGTACACAGTTTCAATCAAAAAATTATATTATTATTTTTTACACTCTCTTAAACATGCCAACTTTTGTTTCTATCATAAAAATATTAGTATATTGACGAAAATACTATTAAAATTTCTTCTTAAATATAAAATTTCATGAAAAATAATAATATTGCTGTTGTTTTTATCTGTCTAAGAATATGTTTGTTTTAAATAGTTTTTCTTGTTGGATTCTTTTTGTTATTATTTTCGAATGAAAAGAAATTCTGCTAGACAAATAGGATTTTTTTTTAAAAGAGAAAGGTTTCCTTGTTTAATTATGACTTGAAAAAAGTTTCGAATGAGAAAAACAACAGTAAAATACAAAACAGCAATTTAGACAAAAAACATTTCGGTTTTTTTAATAACTTTTAAAAATGAACACTACTATTTTGCATGCATAGATTTTTATAAAATTACTTATGATGCAAATTTATAGGGTACTTTTCAATATCCATCAGCTGAATTTTTTTGTCCCTTTCAATTTTCATAAAATTTGTTCCACTGTAAAAAATTTTATTTTCATTTTTCATGACATACTTTAATCAATATAATTCAAACATATGTTTTTGTTAAATAATAACGCAAAAAAGCGAGAAAACTATTTAAAAAATAGGGTAAATTTCGAACAAAAGCAAAACGGCAAAAAGGATCTTTACAAAAGGTAAATTTCAAAAACCTTGTACTGTGATCAAAATTCTCACACATTTATTCACAAGGTAAAAGTTCGAGTAAACAGTATACTATACAACAGTTAACTAGATATTGGACTAGATACTAGACTATTACCTTATTAAATTTTAAAAATCCCGAAAAAAATATTTTCTTCAAAAATTTTTCAGATTTTTTTATTTTTTTTAAACTCTTTTTCGGTATACAGACAAACTTTATAAAAAAAATAATAAACAGCATCACGTTTTAATGAAATTAGAGGTTCGGAAAATAAAACATTTAGGCACTTAATTACATTAGCGTTACTGTTAAGTCTAGTATATTTTCTATAAAATAAAATAAAAGCCGATACGTTTTCTCAAAAAGAAAACAAAACTAGGAAGATGTTTCAAAATTTAATTGGATATGTAACATTTTAAAACACACTTACTTCCTTCTCAAAACACTCTTTTATAAAGTTTATGTAATATAAAAGGTCTTTAATGCAACAAAGATACTGAGCATACTAAAGATAGTTATTTAGTAAAGCTTTTGAGCTTTACTTTTGCTTTTGAGTCTTCACTTAGGAAAATAAAATAAACAAAATAAGCGAAATCAAAATCATCTAAATTGTTGCTGTTGCTGATTATTTATAAGTTTATTATTATATATTATTATAATCAGTTTTAGAAAAACATAATTTTAATGTTTTATATTAATGAAATTAGTTACAATATAGACACATTAAGTTTTTAAATTGTTCATTCAATGTTTATAAAAGTGTTGCATCAACTCTAAAAAGAAAAATCTTGTTAAGTTCGATTTGCGAGTTAGAATAACAATATTATCATAAAGCAAAATGTTTTTCAATTGAAATGAATATTTTATTTTCGATGTAAAAAGAAAGGTGCTCGGTAAAGGCAACCCTTTATGTACATTTTTAAAATTCGTGTGCTGTATACACATAGAGAGTCATAAATTATCCAGTTATTGTCTTATACCAGCGCTGTTTTTTAAACTTTAAAATATCTTGACTTATTACATATTAATTAAAAGGAAAATAAAATACTATAATAAGCATGAAGATTAGGTTTAAAACATAAACTCATATTACTGTAGAGGAAACTATAAACATTTTGTATTTCAAGATTTTAAATTTCAAAGAAAATAAGCCCTTTTTGGCAGTGTGGTTGAATCTACAAAAATACGATATTATATAAAGTAAAATGAAAAATATATTTAATTATGAAACGGAAAAATGATGAGATTTAACTCCAAGATTTCTCTAACATTAAATCATCCGTGTCACTGAACTAAGACCTTGGAACGGATGAATTACCAAGAAAAAGTTAATTTTATACTACCATATCAAGATGTTGATAATAAGGTTTATATTGCTACAGCATACATGAACACATAAGGTTTGTATTACTATGTGTACATTAAAAATGTGTAATTAAACAATTTTGAACTTCACGATATCAAATCACTACTAATGATGTTAATCTCATAAATTAATCTGGTTACGTTGCTTTTGATTTTGTAGAATTTCACAGTTTATGTACTGACTTTGTCCTTAGAAAATAACTGCATCAGAATTATTAATTATTTTCTTGGCTTCGGTTCATGTTACAATGTATGAATTGCATTTTCATAAATTAGGCTATTTTAGCGATACATTAAATATTTTTCAATTATGCTAAAGACAACTGAGCTCATTGAATTAAGCCTAAAAATTTAAGTTCGTTCACAAATTATTGGGACTTTTTATTATTGGGATGTTACTATAAGTGACAGTGGCGAAAATGTTTCTCCTAAAGCATGGCGAAACAGACTTCGCATACATTTACCCTAATATCTCTTCACATACATTTACCCTAATCAATGAAATAACTATACAGATTGTTAAGCAAGGATAGTTTTTAATATATACGTTTAGAATCTTTGTCAAAAATGATGCAAAATATGACAAAATTTCTAGCACAAGCTTAAAAAAAACAAAGGAAGTATTAAGAACTAGATTTTAAAGGATGAAAAGTAATGACGGATGTGAGCTCCAAATGATAGAAAAATCATATACCGGTCTTAATTTAACAAACTGCTTTTTGCACTTCCTAACATTAATTAAAAATGGTTTTCTTTTATCTTTAACACGATCCTTTATCTTTAATTACCTTTATTGACTTCTTTAATGCATCATTTGCGGTTCCTTAACTTTATGATTCATAGGAAATGGGCTTAACTTAACGGCTACCTGAACAACCTTTCTTATTGTATATTAATAAAAAGATATGAACATACCTATGACGTTCTATAGAGAACATGACTTTTGTGTATTATGATATTCTCGAGGGCCAAAAATTTAATTTATACAGTGCTGCTCTTCAGTTCAGTTTGTGTTTCATTACCCAAATTATACCAAACACCAATATCTATAACAATAAATTGCTGAATTGAATCTAATCTAATTAATAAAATAACATCACAAAGCTCCACCAATGAGAAAGATTATTAACGCCCTTCAACATGACGGATCTTATAAAGTTTTGCATGTATTTTCTTATTAACTGCTATTGGAGAAAAACATTTTTGTAATCATTTTTTCCTCGTTCGGTTTTCTCAGTTTATTTTTGGGTGTCGTTTTGCTTCACGTATTACGTGTGTGAGGGTCCTCAATCGGTATTTTGCAATATTTATTGCTGAGTAGTTATATGGTTTTAGCTTTAACTTAAAAAGCTTTTTTTTTCATCACTCAGCGTATCAAACAATATGTTGTTTGATCCCTGTAGGGGTATAAATTAAAGATTAACAATTAATTGCATTGTATTCAATGACTAAAATTGTCATCCTACGGTCGTTCACATACTCTTTACTGACTCTTTTTGCGTGCATTTGAATGGCACTTTTATCAACGTTTTCTTAATGTTAGCTTAATTTTACCTTTTTTTAGTAACTATTATTGATTAAATTTGCATTCGAATTCACCAAAGATATATCTATTTTATTTTAATTTAATGAACTAACTACCAACTAAGTTACCTTGACAAGTAATTATCTTTTTTCATCATCGTTTATAAAGAACAAAATGTGACCGGTTTGTAACTCTTCGCATTACATCGATTTATCTATTTTAATATAATTTAAAGAATTATCTACCAACTCCAGTAATTTTGACAGATAATTAACTTTTAACATCATTACTTATAAAAAAAAATTTGACTGGCGAGTGACTATTCGCATTAATGCGCCAAGGATTAAGTACTTTTTGTTTATTTAAAAAATTAGTTACCAACTAAGTGACCTCAACAAATAATTATCTTTTACCATTATCGTTTGGAAAGAAGGAAATGTGATTGGTAAGTGATTCTTCGCTTAAAACACTCGTGTAAATAATTCATATAATTATGCAGATTTATATAGATGATATTTTATTAATTGTTTAAACAAACAAGCCACAAGAAACTTTACAAATGGTAGACGCAACAAATTTTAACCATTTAAAATAGTTTCTGTGCATTTTTACTTTTATATCCAGTATATACATGGAATATTACCTTGTAATGATATTTTACTCTGCTTGAAAAAGTATCACACACTAAAAAAAAATATTAATATACTACCAGAATAGGGTAAAATTTATTGACTTTCTGGCTCTATGGAAACACCAAAAAAGTCAGCAATTTTCACCGAAGTTCATTGGTAATTGTTTTGGTATAATTAACAATAAAACATGGTTTCCTAATATCAGATAAAACTTAGTAATTTGTCATGATACCTTAGAGCATAGCATAAAATACCATTTATTCAGTTAAATTTGCTTTTCGATTTTGTATGCTTTACTAAATGTGTAGTAATAAAAATTTTAATTTTGAAAAAAACAGAATTTCTGGTAAAACTATATATCATATTAATGGAGAAATATTACCAAATCACAGTAAATTGAATACGGTAAATTTTGATTTTATTAACGAAAATTATAGGTTTTTTTTTTACTAGAAATACCATACAGAATACCAGTGCAGTAATTTTATAAGAACTTTTATCTCTGTGTAGTTATAATAGTTATTTTAAGCATAAATTTTTTTTAGCTCATTATTTCAAAATTAAAAAAAAAATCTACTCCAAATTTTTGACGACTTTCATTAATTTCTATAGTTTTTTCTTTAGATTTCTTTTTCTATATTTCTCTTAATTTTGACTTAGCAAGAGAAGCAGTTTAATAAATTTGCATAATTCTGAGAATAATTAAGCACTAAACTTGATTTCCGCATAACTTTTTATTTCAATAGAATCATTTTAAGAGTCAAAAAGTTTTTATTTAAATGCAAGTCTAAAAATTTAGGAAAATTATTTTTCGCTTAAATGAATTCAGAAAGTAATTATGAAATTTAAAATATATTTTCGTATCCTCAAAATATTAATGATTTTTTTACAGGTTTCTCTACCTTTAATGAGTTTTGCGTTGAAGTGTTGTTAAAACTTTAGAAATTAAAAAAAAAATATTTCTACAGCCACATGTGCGTAGGTAATTTCTTTAAAGGATGAGCAACATTAATTTTGTTTATGAATTAATTGAGTATAAAAATTCAGTGAAGTTTTTTTCAGTTAAATATATTTGTTGTCATTATATAGCGACAGAATAGACTAATAACAAAAATTCATAAATGTAAATATATTCTTGATATTCTGGCAGAGTAACTAAATTTATTGTATAAAAAAATATTGATATTCTTTTCAATAAAATTAGTTTTTTTTTATTTCGTTCCAGAAACCAATTGTTGTAATTAATTTTTATTTCAATAAATTAATTTAATGACTTTGGACACATTTTAGAAACATTTTTTTGTAAATATGTATGCACAGTTTTACATTTTCTGATAATAAATTTCCTGATAAAAAGAGCAAATTACCTTAAATATATCAAACCTCATCTGAGTTGTGTTAATTAAATTCAGACATATTGTTTTAAAGTCATGAAAACATGAAGTAATCAACAAAAAGGAATATTTTTCAAAATGCAAGTATCATTTAAAGTTTAACAACTGAAAAAAAAATTTTGTCATTTTTTAAATTCAACTAGATACAAAAATTTTTTTTCTTCATTCTATTCCAATGTTTCTTTAAAAAAATAAAAAGCTTGCGATTTTTAAGATTTTGCCGAAATAGTTATTTCTTCAGATCCACTAAAAATCTGCATACACTGTGCAGGAAAAAATGAACACCCTGAAACTTTTGATTCGAATTATTGGATTATCATGTAATAGAAGCAATCTTAATTGCTCAGAGTTCTAACCTTAAGCAAGTTTATTAGTTATTTCTGATGATAGTTCGAATTGCAAAATCAGAATCAAGAACCATCCCTGAAAAAATATACCTGATAAAATATAAATATACCAACATATACTTAAACTATTGGAACCATATATTCCAGCTTCAGGTTACCCCCATACTTTAAAAGTAAATAATCCGAATCCATGCAAAAAAAGCATGTTTACTTAGTGAAATCACATTTTCTTGTCTAACCTATTAACTTAAAATTAATCTGCACCATCAAATTAGCATATTTTCAGTCATGTATTGAACTACTGGCACATAATTAATGAAACTCAGATCATAAAAACGAAAGTTATTCAGGAGGATATTTTATTTTTATTTACCAACTGTGCTTGTGTAACAAAACTTGCTAATTCTTTTTCTGGGCCGGTGACTCTGTGGTAAAGCTTCGAACTACGGTGTAAAAGGTTGGGAATTTAAATCCCGCCCGGAGCAAATTGTCTAAATGTGTTTTTTTTTTTTTTTAATACATTATGATTCCCTCTCACTCTTTCCTTACTGTTTTAGGTAGTGAAATTGTGAATTTCTAGAATGTTCTGTTCGAGAAAGTTCGTTTATATAAGCTGATGTAGCATTTAGTTCAGTTGAATAAAATCTTAAGTTGAGATTAACGATCTTTGTGTTATTTTGCTTTTAGTAAACCCACACTTATGTAACCTACATTGTGTTGCATAGCTCCATTGTTGAGTAACGCTAAATCAGGTCTATGAAATCTGTCACTCTAAAAAAGTATAATACTAGAATTGGCTTAGTGAAAAGATCTTATTTGAAAAGTCCCAGAAGATCTTGTATCTGTTAAATATTGATCTACTATGTCATTTCTATAATGAACTAATTTTAGGGAATTGTATAATAAATTGACTTACCTTGAGCAGGTTCTTTGAATATATACTTTATTTAATCACATGGACGGCACGAAAACATACAGAACAATACAGGGAAGCAAAAATGTAACAAGCATTCTGGCGTCTGGTGACGCGCAACATCTTTCAGCGCCACCAGCGGAATATTTCTAACTTAACATTAAAATTACAACACACTCCCCCCCGATGAACTCCCAAGAGTTCATCAAAGGTTGGGTCTCAATTCTTAATTTTAAATTACTCTTAAAAAAAATTTTTTATACTCAATCATATTGTAACAAGTACAACAACATGCTAAAATTCTCTGAAAGTTTAAAACTCAATATTCAATAAAATGTAAATTCAAATTTCAGAAAATTAAACACTAATACTTTAAATTATCAATAACATCTAATCAAAATAAGCAAATTACTGTTTAAGACATTGGAGTTACTAAGCACTCAAACTATTAACATCAGGATTTCCTTAGCGGTTCAAGAAATCTGCAAAGAAAGAAAAATAAGTTCGATTAATTAAAAGTCAATACTAAAGTTCAGTTATCAAGTTCAAGAGGATAAAGCAACTGCACAGGGCGCTTTAAAAGTACTCCATTGGATAGTCTTACAGTGCAAGATCGAACTTTGTTGTCTCTTCCAACATGAACTTCACTTACTCTTCCACATTTCCACATCAATTTTGGCACTTTCGGATCGTGAATTTGGACAATCGAGTCTCTTTTTATTACCGGGTTGTTCTTGCTTAAGATCGATTGATGAGCGGATTTCAGTTCACATAGGTAGGTACCTCTCCATTTTGTCCAAAATGAGTCAACTAATTTTTGTTGATATCTGAAACGCCTAGTCAATACATCTTTGGTTGAAGAACGTAAAACGAATTGACTTGGAATCAATAGGACTCTTCTTCCTATAAGGAAGTGAGCTGGAGTTAAGGGAAAAGAATCAGTTTGTTCTTCAACGTAGGTTAATGGGCGAGAATTTAGGATCGCTTCAACTTGAATCACTATTGTTTCAAGCTCTAAATAGCTTAAGCATGATCTAAATAGAATTTTCTTGAGTGAGGACTTTACAGAGCGTACAAGTCGCTCCCAAAATCCCCCCCCCCCCACCATGCAGATCTCTCAACTATGTTTTCCATTTTATTCCCTTCTCACTAAAATAGTCCTGGCATTTTGATTCTTTCAAAGTTTCATTCAATAGATTAAGTTCCCATTTAACTTTAAGAAATGTTTTAGCATTGTCGGAATATACTATCTTACATAGTCCACGTCGACTGATAAATTTTTTAAATGCGTTCAGGAATGTTGCTGCAGTCATATCAGGTGACAGTTCCAAATGGACAGCTCTAGTGACTGCGCATGTAAATAATAAAATATAACACTTCCCGGATTCTGAGCTTTCCTTTTCCTTGGTGTACAGAGGACCTAAATAATCGATGCCAGTCACTTCAAAGGGAATAACCTCTCTCACTCTATCAGGGGGCAAACTTGTCATATCCTGAGTTGCTGGCTTTGTTCGGAAAATTTTGCATAAGTTGCACTTTCCGATCAAGGTCTTCACTCTCTGTCTACCCTTTAGCACAAAAAATCTTTCTCTTAAATCAGTCAATGTTTCTGATAGTCCAGAGTGTCCTATTTTTTCATGACATTTACGAATAATTAGTTCCACGAAATTGTCGTGTCCAGCTAATAATATTGGATGTTTTTGTTCGTAGCTCAAGTTTGAATGTTGCAACCGTCCACCAATTCTAAGCAATCCCCTCTCGTCTAGAAATGGCTTAAATTGACTAATTTTTGATGAGATTGGAAGATCTTTTCCAGAACTCAGATCATTAATTTCCTCACCAAACGTCTTTTGTTGAGATCTTTTAATCCAATATAGTTCTGAATCCACTAATTCATCTTCAGTTAACGATCCAACCTTCCGATCATTTTTCTTCTTTAAATTATTCAGAAATCTTTTTATGCAAGCTGTTATTCGAAAAACTTTTATAAGAGAACTGAATTTCTCAATATCGAATATTGGATTTTTTATCCTGTCATTGCTTACATAATTTACTGCAATATATTCCGACTTTTTTTCTTTGTCAATATTTTCTCCTTTGAAAATTCCTTTGTCTTTGGGCCATTTTTCTTCACTTAACACTAACCATTTTGGACCATCCCAAATCATTTTATTTGACACTAAATCCTTAGCGCTGCATCCTCTAGTTTGAAAATCTGCCGGATTTTCTTGCCCTGGGCAAAAATTCCAAGATGAAGGGTCAGTTATTTCCTGGATCTCCGTGACTCTGTTACTGACAAACTGTTTCCATTTATGAGGATCCCCTTTCACCCAATGAAGAACAATGGTGGAGTCAGTCCAATAAAAACATTCGCTTATTTTACAGCTTATTTTGTGCATGATATACTTAGTGAGTCTACTCCCTATTACAGCTCCCATTAACTCTAAGCGAGACAAGGTCATTTTTTTCAATGGGGAAACACGTGTTTTAGATATAACGAATGATGTTTTTATTTCGTTTGATGTAATGTATCTAAGATAGATAGCTGCCCCATAAGCTTTCACACTATTATCGCAGAAACAATGTTAGATATCTCACTAAAACTAGCATTTCCAAAATAGTACCTTTCAATTTCGATATCGTTTAAATTAACTAAATCTTCACACCATCTTTTAAACTGGTTCTGAATATCTAATGGTAAGGGATTATCCCATTCTAATCCGGCACTCCAACATTCTTGCATGAGGATTTTAGAAGTAACAGTAAATGGGTTAATTAATCCGATTGGGTCGTATACCCTACCAATTATTTGTAGCATCATTCTCTTAGTGATTTCCTGATTAGATTTCAATATGTTGAGTTCTGGGATTGGAATTCTTATTAAATCGTTTCTATTGTCCCAAATATAACCTAAAATCTTGCCGCAACCTGATGAAGATTTAAGTTCAGTGGTTTCTTCCAGATCCCACTTTTGCTGCAAACAAGATGAGTTTGTTTTCCACTTCCTCAAATTGAAACTACCTTTCTGCATAACCGTTTTCATGTCTCTTCGTATTTCAATGGCCTCAATTTCACTATCAGTTCCACATATGAGGTCGTCGACGTACATACGGTTTTCAATTAATTCACTAATTTTCGGAAATTCTTCTTTACTACTTTGAGCATGATGCTTAAGCGTTGCTGCTAACAAAAATGGACTCGATGTTGCACCAAAAATCACACGAGTCATTCGCAAAATCTGATATTTCTTTTGTTCTCCTATTTCACCTTTAATCCAAAGAAATCTAACTGCATCTCGATCTGTTTTTGAAAGCACTATTTGGGTAAAAGCTTGCTCAATGTCAGCCGATATTGCGACTTTATGCATTCTGAAATTAATTAATATTCCCACAAATCAGGATTGAGATTTGGACCCGAAAACAGACAGTCATTTAGAGATGGTACACCTTTAGCATGCGACGAGGCATCGA
This sequence comes from Parasteatoda lunata, assembly GCA_949128135.1. Classification (NCBI taxonomy): domain Eukaryota; kingdom Metazoa; phylum Arthropoda; class Arachnida; order Araneae; family Theridiidae; genus Parasteatoda; species Parasteatoda lunata. Next base: position 35,306,050 of record OX421972.1, on the reverse strand, counting down.
ATACCACACGTAATTTAGTTGTAACTTTATCCTCTCTAAGTACGCCCTGATGAGGGAGATAATACAGTCTTTTCTCAGTACTGTCTGTAACTTCCTCTGCTATTCCCTTTTCGAGATACTCTTCGATAATTGTTTGATACCTTTTATGAAATTCTGGATTTTTTCTAAACTTCCTAGTTAAACTATTCATTCTATTAAAGGCTATTTCATAGTTATCTTCTAATTCTTCGACTCTTTCATTAAAGGGAAGTTTTACTTCATATCGATTGTCTTTCAAACAAATGGATTCATTAAACTTATTTAATACTTCGTTTTCTCTTTCCTTGGTTCCTACATCATTTTTTATCCCTAGAGATTCTGATTCCCAAAAGTTTCTTAAAATCAAATTTGACTCAATATCCGAATTACTCTCTATTGTATCTACAGCGATTTTCATAACGTTAGCGGAAGATTGAGTTAGCATCTGATTTGGCATAGCACTGGAACCGTTAACTGTCCAACCGAGTATTGTTTCACATGCAACTAAAGTTCCTGACAATCTTTTAATTTTCCCTGTAACCACCTTCCAATAATAATCACTGCCTATCAAAAGCGAAAGTTGCAAATGTTCATCATGAAAGCTTTTATCAGCTAAGTGTATTTTATTTTTATAACACTGGGTCTTAATGTCTTTCGCTGGTACACAAACAACGGCATTACTGATATTCGGTGTTTCTAATGCTTCGAGGACTAACTTCTTATGCGTAAATGGATGTTTTATTATAACTTTCACCTTATTTCGCTTTTTTATCATTGGTTCAGTTTAACCAAAGGTGTAGATTTTTAATTCTTCGTGCCCTACTATTTTTAAATTTAATTCCTTAGAAACCCGCTCAAGGATAAAGGTCCGACAGCTACCATTATCAATTAAACATCTAAATTTCTTAATTTTATTATCTCCTAAAATATTAACTGTGGCGGTTTGTAAATAGATATCATTATTAATTTTATTTTCTTGAGAAACAGAAGTTACAGCAGTATCTGATTTCGTTTCTATTTTATTGCTGCCACTATTACTACTAGTATTTACATGTAATAAACTATTATGCCTTCCTTTACATATATCGCATCGAATTTTTGAATAACAATTATAAACAGTGTGATTATTTTTAAAGCATAAAAAACATTTCCTTTTCTGCTTCAGGGCATTTCTTTTTTCCTCGACAGATTTAATGCATTGCTCACTGTTATGTCTAATTCGCGAAGAATCACTTTGAAAATCGCAAAACACGCATCTAATTTCCTTTCCAACTTCTTCTCCCACGCTTAATGCCAATGCAGCAGGATTTGTTTTCGGTTTCGAAAGGGCGCGCCATGAATTATGATCTTTATTGACGCCGTACTTCTTAATTAATTCACTTTTTTCTTCGTTCGAGCTTCGAAATAGCTGGGTTTTTTCTCTATTTTCAATCTCATCTCTTAAAAACTGCAAGAGTTTAAAGCAGTCCCATTCTTCATTTTTATTTTGCCTATTATACACTAAAACTATACTATCGGGCATTAGTTTCAATAAAATAGGAAACAAAAGACTCCCATAACTATTTAATTCTACTCCAGCTGTTTCGAGAGAACGAACCTGAACATAACAAATATCGCACAATTGACGCAATTCTTTTAACTGAGAACATGATTTAACAGGATGCATATTCTAATAATGCAGCTTCTAATAATTTATTTACATGAGATCTAACAATAATATCTTTCTCACCATATCTTTTTTTAGGAGATCTATAGCAGTATCATAATTCGTTTCTGATAATGTTAAACCCTGTATCGAAACTAAAGCAGACCCTTTCAAAAATGATTTCAAATAACTGAATTTATCCGTTCTAGATAAATTATTATTTTCATGAATGGATCCCTCAAATTGTCCCCAAAATTCCTGCCAATTTTCATATTTACCATCAAATGGTTCCAACGTTAATTTTGGCAATCGGACACTCGCTTCGTTTCGTACATTTGATACCGAGGGTACATTATTTGTCGCTACAGCTGCTGACTCTGATACCGAGGATACATTATTTGTCGCTACAGCTGCTGACTCTGATTTTAAACATGCATTTATTTTTGTTTTAGAAGATATAATTTTTTCTCTTATTTCTTGGCTTGAAATTACTTCTGCCTCTAACAGATCTAAATCATCGTACAATCATATAACTTTCGATTTGTGTATCCAATTCATACATTTGTTCCGATTTCTCACATAATAATTGAAGAAGCTCATTTAGTGCCTTTTTGTCAATTACTTCTAACAATAATTGCTCGTTTATCTTATTAAGCGTTCTCGTTAATAAACCCCTAATAGTTGAACGCTTTCGTTTTAATTTATCGAGCATCAAAGCACGAGTAGTTTCATTAACCACATTTTGATTAGTAATTGACATTTTAACTTTAAATATGTTAGAACAAAAATAATCAAAGATTCTCATAAGAATTAGAAATCAAATACTGCTATATTTCTGCTTTTATACCGAAATTATCATATCTAGTAGCGTGCCGGGTTTTTCGGCACCGATGTTAAATTTTGATCTACTATGTCATTTCTATAATGAACTAATTTTAGGGAATTGTATAATAAATTGACTTACCTTGAGCAGGTTCTTTGAATATATACTTTATTTAATCACATGGACGGCACGAAAACATACAGAACAATACAGGGAAGCAAAAATGTAACAAGCATTCAGGCGTCTGGTGACGCGCAACATCTTTCAGCGCCACCAGCGGAATATTTCTAACTTAACATTAAAATTACAACAGTATCTGGTCAGGGATGGCTGGTGGTCAGCACACTTCACACAGGATGGGAAAACCTTTTCTCTATTGGAATAAGACAGAGATCTGAAATGTCCACTGATAAGCTTGGTATTGGCCGTCGGATCCCACCCAAAAAATTTGAGTGTCATGCCCCAGGGCATTTTCTCTGGCATCACTGGTGAACAGGTGGTGCGGCATTTTCAACTTTTTTAGCTTTTGAGCTTTTTAAGGTGTGTACAATGACAACCCTTTAGGACCTACAGGCAGCCTCATCACGGCGAAGGGGTGTTCCTGAGCAAAGTGGTTGAAGTACGCCGAGAGAATGTTCTCCTGTTAGAGCCAACCTAGGCTTGAAGGCCGCTTCATTTTGCCCAACTAATGCCTGAGGCGAGGGAGCCAAGTCAGACTTCTATTGTGTGGCTTTGAGAACTCCTCCAGACTAAAATTGGGGCTGTCTGCTGTTATGGTAACAAACAAGAGCACATTTCTAATGGGGGTGCAATGAAGGAATGAAGGTTTCGAATGGTTTGCTCACGCTGACCTACACCAAGATCCAAGACGACCCCACACCCCTATTCGAAGTGACTTTTAATCTTAACCATGGTACCCACCATGACGCGAGATTGATGTCTGGAGGAGCTCTCCTAAAAGCTGCTGCACTTAACCTTTTGGTGCTCCAGTAATTTGTTTTAGACATCAGAATCTGCCCTCTTTTCTCCATCTATGATTCTGTCTAATCTACGTGACAATATGAACAGAGAAACCTGAACTAATCATCTCTGATATGGTATTTTCAAAATTAACACCGGCATTCAGAAAATATTGCTTTCGAGTTTAGAACACTAGCATTTAATAAATGTTTCATTTCAAACTTAAAATCACAAACTATGAATCCCTGTCATTGTGTATTCCTTTTTGAATTAGGTTTGATATTATAAGTTAAATATTCTTGTATTATATTATTATAAAGCAATAAATTTTTCAAGCTGTCAGAATACGAGAATTGTTTGCAGTTGACTAAGCATTAATCTAAGTTGTATATAGTCGAAACTCCGTATTCATTTCTGAAATTTTAAATTTAGTCTAAAATTTTAATTTTAGTCTAAAATTTTAAATTTAGTTTTAAATTAATTGCTAATAAAGAATATGGAAGATGAAATTTTCGATTCTGATTCTAAAAAAATATATGTATTTAAAATAAAAGTTAAATTTATTTGTAATTTATGAACATTAAAAAGAGAGTACATTTCATAGTTTCATTTTGATTATTTTATAAAATGCATAAGGAATTTAAATTTATCCTCTTTAAATTCCCAGTTTCATTCTCTGTTGTTCATAAACATTGCATTTTTTTTGAAATAGACATTTGTTTAGAAGCTAATAAGTAAAGTGCATATTTAACAAAGGAAATAAGACATTATTTTTACTCTATTAGACTTTTAAAATCCCCTCCATGCAAATATACACCATGTCTCAATTTTGACAACGATGTAAATTAAAAGACGAAAAAAGCCATATTTGTAATTAAACATCTTTATTTCAGTGAAGTATAATATTTGCTTTCATTCTGTCTGTCTTTAAAGTTTGTTTATCATTTTTATTTAAAATATTTTAGAAAATAAAGTAGTTTTAATCTACATTTTAAAGGATTTTGTCCACTGAGAGAATTTAAAAACGCTTTACTTAAACGTAATTCATTATTATTTTTTTATATATTTGTTAGAAAAAAGATAATGACTAGCACTCATGTATGTAGAAGTTACATTGAATAACGACAGTAAAATTCGCATCAGAAAACTAAATAAATACTTACTATTTCATAACATCAATCAATGTCAGTACTAATTAAGTAAGATATCATAACAGGGCTCTTCAAATTATCCAGTTTACTTTTCCCTACATGGAAAGTTAGATTTTTAGATCGAAACTTATTAATAATTCTTTTTGTTTTCTATTTTACCGACAGTTCAGCACTAAAATCTGTAAAATTCCAAATATCACTTTTTTTAGTATTTCATGAGCAGAAAACTTTTCAAAACACAATTTAAATATTTTTATAAGTTATTAATTAATTCTCGTCAGTTTGTTTTGATTTTGATATCTAATTTTTGTCGAAATGGATAGAAAACTTATTCTCCTTTATGGTAATTGATAGATATCTAGATATAGGGCGTTTTACCATATTATAGAGCAATTAAAAATGCATAAATCATGTTAGGAAGTCGTATTTAGATTTAAAAGACACATCAAAGAATTCATTATGCTAATAACAATGTTTCAAATTACTGTATAACTCATTATTTCGAAAAATTCTTCGTCAGGCCTTTGAAGTTAATTAAAATTATTGATGGGTATATTCAACTCCATTGTCATCATAAATTACCAACACATTGGATTTCAATTTAGTAAGGGTTTCAATCAGATTTTTTCTCAAATTCCATATACTTTACCTAATTTTAAATTTCTTTAACTAATTTGAAATTGATCAGAAATATAATGTCCACGTAAATATAAATAAAAGTATAACTGAAATTTTAAAAAAATTCTGATTCACCGGAAATGATCTGAAGCACACTTAAGAAATTATTATTACGACGGTGCAATAAATACAGTCTAAGAAAACTGGAATTAATTTCGGAAGATCATATCTATACTACGAAATATAATATGATTCAAATTTCTGCAATCTTTATTATTTTCTGCATCCTGAAATTATATTCAACCAAGTTGCCTTTAAGTTGAGTCACAAAGTCCCGTTAAAAACTTTAAGTCAGTACGCATCTTAACATCATGCATCCGCATCTTCACACTTTAATTTAGTTTAATTTTTTATATTTACGATGGACTCTAGCCTAGCTTAATTTTCACTAAAATACATCCGTAAGGGGTGAAAAAAACGTAATTAAAATTTAAAAAAGGGCTGAGGTCTATTTTTTTAAAAAAAAAAAAAAACGTTTTTCAATTAAATTTTAAAATGCACTTTTAAATTTGTAATATTTTTTCTCGAAATTTGCACTACATAACCATTATATTCTGCTTAAAGATAGATAGTATCCATTAAAGTAAGAAATTAGTTAGAATTCTAAAGAAAAAAAAACTAATCTTAAGAACGAAAAAATTTTTAAAAAAATACAAGTTTGAAAAAAAATAATGCCAAACTGCTACACTGCGGAAAAATAAGTAGTATAGTCAAAACTACCAGAAAATGCTAAATATCCAGAATAATGTTTCTGGCTCTATTGAAACAGCAAATGGCTCGGCAACTAGAACAATAAGCACTTTGGTAAGGACTTCGGTCAAAATATGGTAGTAGCATATATATTTATATACAACAAGGTTATGGTTATATACAATGAAATATGGTCTTATAATATGTGTAAAAATTTGATACTCTTTCGGGATATTTTAGAGCATACTATAAACATTTATTTGGTTTAATTTACTGTTCCCTAATTTTTTTTTACTAAATGTGTGGAAATAAGAACTAAAATTTTGCAAACCAGAATAAAGTAAGCCGTTACCATATGCGTAGATAAATTAACAAATGAAAATGGTTTAAATACCGCATATTTTAGTTTTTATTATTATAATTATATTTTTTTACCAGAAATATTTAAAATTTAAAGTTTTTGAGCTAATGCTTTTTAAAATTACAAAATTTTAATTTAAAGAAATTTAAGTTCTAATTTTTTACTAACATTACAATTATATAATATTGAAATAATCGTAAAAGTTTTTATTCCTAACTACATATTCGTAACATAACTCAAAAATTTTTATGATTTGTTAAAAAGCAGTGTGAGGAATAATAATTTTCTATATTTTTTTTTCGATGCTTTGCTTAAAATTTAGGCAATTTGTCCTTTGAAAAGTTCCATCTATTTGAATGTATTCAGGTTTAGAAAGTGGTGATTTGTGGTTAGAAAGAGTAAATCTGTTCGAAATAGAATAATGGAATGTGAAGAAATCCATCAAAATTCTATACGGAGGAAAAACACTGTTTTTGTACAGCAATCTCATTTCTGGTGGAAAAATAATTTTGGTTGATAAAACCAAAATAAAAGGTATATATTTCAATTATTTGGTAATTTTGTCTGTTTGAAAGGTAGTGATTAATAGCAAATTCTGGCTTTTAATATTATAATTCTTATTACAACGCGTTGAATAAAAATAAAAAAATATAAAAAATTAATTTAACAGAATAAATGAAATTTATACATGTTAAGGTATCATGGTTGTATTAAAAAAAAAAATGGCCACCTTTACTACCAAATAGCATGTTAATACCATAGGAACGGAACGAATACTTTACCAGTGAAAAAGCGTGCTTTTTGTATTTCCATAGCTCCAGAAATACCATTATTTTACTATAATCTGGTATTTTTAAACGTGCATTTTCCCCAGTGCATTTGGATAAATCAGCATGAATCAGAAAATTGACCAGAGTAAAATTTAAAAAAATAAATAAATAATAAATAAATATTTTTATAGTTCCGACTTACTTATTATTATTATTATCATTATTTAAATTTTGGTTTTTGGTGGGGTAAGATTAACGAAGAAATTTAAATTTATGAGCATGAAAATAATATTTTTTCACGGAATATTCTTTCTCTCACGGATTTAGTATGGCTGAGGAACTTTTCTGAAAAGCGTAAGTAATCGATTATTTTTTAAAAGCTTTTGAAGCATTTCGTTTGTATGAGATTGTTCTTTGAAACTGATCGGGGATCGAAAATTCTTTTTACATGCTAAGAAGTTAAAAGTTGTCTTATAGGCTGAGATGGTGATCAAACAAAATGAGTTAATCAAATTTCTAATCTAATTATCAGTTTACTCGAGATTGTTTTATTCGCTGTATTCTTCGTATTAAATGTACTAGAAAATAAAACTGCTCTTAGATCTTCGTCTCCTAAAGTGAATTATTTAAAAAAAATATATAATTAATGAAGAAAATAATTTATTTAATCCTCTAAATCATCAAGAACAAAAAACATATAGGTATCTTTTAAATTCATGCATCAGAGAAGTAACGAAGAAAAGAAACGTAATATTTTAGACATAAATTTGATGCTGAAGATTGCAAGGTATGAATTCAGTTATAAATGTATCTTTAAATAAATTAATTCATTTCTTTTTAAATCCAAGTTTTTTAATATTTAAAATAATCCGGTCCTGTAAAAATATTCTGCGAAAATTTATTTTATTATCTTTATATATAGAATATATCTATTTCTAAAAATATTTCGTTTTGTAATCGAGAAAACATGGGTATTCTGCTGTAAATTAAATTAATCATTTTATTAAATATATTATTTAAATATAATTTCCCTGTTGTTTATCCAACCCTTAAGGGAACTTAAAACAATTTACTTTTCATTAATTTAAGGGTTTTTTTTTTCAAATTTCATTAACATTTAAATTCAGAGCTTTAGTAAATGCATTACATTTCCAAAATTATTATATTTTTTTTTTAAATTTCATTTATCATACATAAACACATAAAAAAACCAATTACCTTTTATTAGAAAATTTATTTCATTTTAATTGAAATACTTCGGTATAAATAAAAAATAATAAAATTTAGCATTAATTATACAATTATATTCGTATTTAAATGTAAATAATGTAACCTTGAAATATATTGAAACATTAAATTGTTGAAATCATTTTAATTCGTATATAAATCTTTCGAATTTCGGTTTTTAAATGCAGTAAATATTACATTTTTTTTAAATAATTAAATTTTGGATGGGGTGTTTTAGAAACAGTTTAAATATGTTTTTAAGGATCTAATCTAAATTATATATTTGTATTATTTGTAGACTAAATAATGATGAGTTTATTAAACTAAAAAGAAACATCTTGTATTTCTAATTAGATTCTAATCAATTAGAATTAGCCCGATTGAAATTTTTTTTTCGCACACATACACACACACAAATATATATATATATATATATATATATATAAATGAAGTAACGGTAACATTTTTATTGCAGTCTTTACAGTAAGATTATTCTACAAACTAATTTATTAAACAACTGAATAACAAAAAAGAAAATGTGTTGGTTTGAAATCTTAGTTTATGATAAGACATTCCCTCAGTATTTGTCATTCATTATTCATTAGGAAGGAGAGGTCATGGAAGATAAGGCTCAATTACTTCCTAACCAAATAGTTTGGAGAAAAGAACAATATCTATAGAGGCAGCATGTTTCTTAATCCAATTAATAGTACACCTAATTTGGAGATGTTTATAAAATGAACGGTCATCATAGTAGTATGAAATATTAAATGAATATTGCTCTCTTATCTAACATTTAAAGCACTTTTATGGATACAAAATCGAGAACCAGAAGAGATCTTATTCTCTAGTAAGTGCTTTTAAAAGGATGAAATAGTTATATGAATTTCCAATTGATAAACAAACTACCTAAGCAAATAAAACATTAATCGTATTTCTTTCAAAGTCTTACTTACTTCTAATCACTATTCTGTCTGCATACACAAAGGTATCTTTACAATGTCTTGTGTTGGAAACAGCAGTATTCCTATTCCGTGCTCTAGTTCAATGCATTTGTCGATTACAATAAATTCATTTGAGATAGTGGAGAAAGAAAGCAATGCAATAGTTCTTCTTCATTTAGTGTTGTCAATGATATATAATGGTTTTTAGTATGAAAATAATGTTTGATGTAATGCCACTTCTTTTTAAAATTTATGCTATTTAGAGTAATTTACTCTTTAGTCATATGGAATTACTTATGATATTTTTTTTTTAATTGCAGAATGCACAGCTCTTTGAGAAATCGAATTTTAAACATATGGCTTTTTTTTTAATTTGACAACTCATAAACTTTTGTTCGAATACTCTATCAAATTTTGTATTTTTCAATACAAAACTACATTTTTTAAAAAAAATTATGCTAAATTGAAGTTTTTTCGTGTATTATTTAATTAAATCATAATAAAAATAAATAAATAGTGATTAAAAATTATTATTTGCATGGGATTATCATTAGATAAATTATTTTTATGATTGTTTGGAGAAATTAATTTGATTCAATAAAAACATTTTCAAGATACGGTAGATTAAACAAAATTTAAAATCAACATTAATGGGTTAAAACTCTCGGCCTCTCTCCTGACCAAACTATCAAGATCATATTTTCCAAATAGTGGAGGTTGAGCCGCGATGGCTCAGGGGATAGAGTTCGCCTTCCAATGCGGAAAACCGGGTTCGAATCCAAGTCGATACGAATTTCGCATCCGACTTGCACCGACTACAGTGTTGACGAGAAAAATCCTCAGTAGTAGACGGAGCATGGGTAAGAGTCCCCTTGCCGTCAGCCTAACCGTGGGAGATTCTCGTGATCTTCCTCGCCATGTATCGTTAATGCGGTTTAGCTCCATCAAAAAGGTCTCCACGAAAGCAAATTTCTCCCAATTCTTGATCCAGGAGTTCCCTTGTCTTTGGGATTGGGAACAAAATTACAAGGCTACGGAGTTGAACATTAACCCAAACCCAAACATTGGGTCGTAAACCCAAAAATTGGGTCGTAAATCCAAAAATTGGGTCGTAAACCCAAAAATTGGGTCGACAACTCAACGACGGTTATAAAATAGTTTCTACCCCGATATTTCAAGGGTCGATAACCCGATCTATGCTAGTTCATAGAAAGTACGTTTTTGTGCCTGATATTACACTTTAAAATATCGCCTGAACTAATTAAATAGCATATTTGAAGTCACCTGTTTAATTGTTACGAGTCTTAGTAAGTTAAGATCCGATCACTTGATCAAGAAATATTTTGAACGTTCTGTTCTCTATGGGTGTTGCGTCTATATAGTTTTAATTTGGAGAAATGAGAATTTGGTATTAGTCTAGAAAGTCTAGGAAAAAAAATTTTCGAACAAAGAATATGGATCTCAACCGGATTAAGAGAATCGGATATGCATATTGAAAAATTAGAAACAAATCCCTTAGAATGGTAGTCGAGAGATACATCTAAAATAAAAAAAAAATAAAAAAATCTAAATGAACTTACAAAAACACGTAGTAGAAAGTGAAAAAATTTGAAAGCAAGCATGGAATGATAGTCAACAGATATCTTAAAATTTATTTCAAGCTATCAGAATTTGTTTTGAATTGTAAACTTGCCTAGAGTCTGGAGAATTTAACGTGTTGTAAGTTTCGGTTTTTTGTCTAAAATGTGAAGTTTAAAATTTGTTGCCTTATTCAAAAAAACATAGTAATGTACTAAAATACTAAAATGATCAATTTTCTGGATTGTGAAGAGAAATTATCTGAATGCGAAGAAGCCTTTAAGAAGCTATAATTTATATTGCAAGCTGAAGCTTCGTAAATAAGCATGATTGTAATACTAACATAAGTTTGAGAGTGAAGTTTATGAACATACCTTAGTATTTTGAGTAGAAAGTTTAATGAATCCGAAAAAAATTGTATAACAGAAAAGAACATACCAGCATAAAGTTTACGACACTATTTAAAGTTAAAGTTTACTATACAGGCTAACCGTATATATATATATATATATATATATATATATATATATATATATATATATATATATATATATATATATATATATATATATATATATATATATATATATATATATATATATATATATATATATATATATATATATATATATATATATATATATATATATATATATGTATGTATATATATATATATATATATATATATATATATATATGTATGTATATATATATATATATATATATATATATATATATATATATATATATACATATATATATATATATGTATTTATATATATATATATATATATATACATATATATGTATATATATATATATATATATATATATATATATATATATATAAATATATATATATGTATATATATATATATATCAACTGCATATATCAACTGCAGTATTTATCTGGCTGAGCTCCTTGCGATACAGTCAGCGCTCCAATGGCTTAAAAAACAGGGTTCTCCAATAGCAAACATTTACACAGATTCCCTTTCTTAACTCATGAGCCTGGAGGACACACGTAAACACCTCAAACTTATAGAAGACACCAAAGCCATGTGGAGTAGTAACTATAATATAAATTGGATTAAAGCACACTCAGGCATTGAAGGGAATGAAGAGGCCGACTGGGTTGCTAAGGAAGCCACTAAGCTTGGCCAGATTTATTTTGAGATCCCGGGTGAAAAATGTGAAATCTTACATTAAGAAAATCACTTTTAACCACTGGAGAGATGGCTGGAGGTCTAGTGACAAGGGAAGACAAACCTATAAATTTTTTAAAGACCCTAGCATAAAGCACCTGCAGGCCAGTTTTTACTTAAACCAGCTCCTTACTGGCCACGGAGTATTCGGGACCTATCAACAAAAATATTTCAGAAAATCAGCTTCATATAATTACTGTGGAGTGAGACAGGACATTAAACATTTACTTAAGCACTGTCCAAGATTCCGGGCACTTCGTGGAACCCACATGAATAACTGCGAAGAGGAACATCAATTCTTTGCTATATTGACCTGCAGGAAAATTGTGACTCAAATTATTAAACAAACCCTCGAGGACATTTTAGCCCCAGATCAACTGACCCCAGTCATGAACCAACAATAGTGCATGTCATAGTTTATTTTTACTAATCAACTTTTAGCCTTACATTTTGAAATTTTATCTACTTTTGATTTTAGACTTCATCGACTTATAGTCAGACTTTTACTTTAGACACTTACACTTAGCTTTCTGACATTTAGGACTTTTAGCTTTCATTGATTTTAGTTTTGAGATTTTTTAATACGTCTCAGCAATTTCGATACGTCTCAGCAATTTCGAATTGCGCATTCAAGGGTTAAAATTTTAACCAATTCTGTTGTGAATCCATATGGTTTTTCAGCAATTACTGGTTGCATGTTTTTTTTCCTAAATCCCAAATGTTTTTAATAGCAATATTATTACGGCAAAAGGAATCCATAATCGCTTATTTGAATATTAACTTTCTAACGCACATGTTCGATTTGTGTCGATTTAATCGGGAACTTACCCAGTTTTTCGAACCATATTTCCGATGGTAAAATAAATGTACTCGATGTTTTTAATACAATACTATACAGTCTTTAAATCTCTAATCCCTCAGTGATCACCTTTCATATTTCGACTACATTCGTTAAATTTTTCACCGATTTCATTGTAAATTCATGTGATTTTTCAGCTATCACTCTTGCTGATTTCCATTCTTTTTTTTTTTTTTTTTTTTTTTTTAAATTTAAATTTCGGTTCATTTTATCTGATACGATTTTAAAACCACGTATTTAAATAACTCACAAGCCTGCGAAATTGAAAATTTTGAAAAATACTAGAGATGTCTTTGTTGATTTATATGTTATTTGATGTGCTGATTTCGAAAATGACCTTCATTTTTCCCAATCACGTCAGGATTTTTTGTAAAATCGATATTAATATTTTTACTAAAATCCTATTTGGAAAGGAATTCTCTCAAACAATTTTGCATGTACTATGTGGTAATTGTTGAAATTAAATTGTAATTGTAAATAAACAGATCATTTTTAGAGAAAGAAATATTTTAATAAATATTATAACATGAGACAAACTTGGTCGAAAAAGAAAAAAAAGCTTCTACTTATGTTTGCAAAAATTACAACAACGACTGTTGCCAGAAGAAAGATGAACAATGAAAGCAAAACATGATTTCGATTACTTGCAGTAACCTGATTGGTTGATTCTATCATCATTGTTTTTATCGATTAATCATTACTTTAGGTTTACAATATTTGGCTAAAATATGCCTTATTCCCTGTTCTGGTATTTAATATCACTTTCACTCCCACTTACCAGAGCACGAGAATGACCATTACACATATACATAATGTATCACAATTATTCTATAAGACCTAACTGATTCCTCATATTATTGAGTACTTTCTTCGAAATGTTTTTTGTTAAGAGGTCAGCTAACATTTCTCGTGAATTAATATATTGAAACTCGATAAATTTTTCATCTACATTGTCACGTATGAAATGATACCTAAAATCTATGTGTTTACTCCGATCAGACGCAGTTTGATTTCTAGCTATGATTATAGATGCCTGGTTATTAACATTTATTGGTACGGGAGGTGGTGCAAACATTTCTTTACCGAGCTCAAACAGTAAACTCTTTATCCACAATACTTCTTTGGTGACTTAACTTTGATTGTTTGAATATATCTTGTTTGTTAAACCCGCTGCCATAAAGTGCTGTTGTGGTTAGACGATCTACAATACTTGTTTTCGTTAAAAATATTTTTATTTTGAATAACTACTTTTTATTAATTAATTTATTATTTTCTTTTTTTATGAATAAATAAAACCATTGAAATACAATTTTTTGCGTATATTTTATGCTATAAAACTTTAAAACTTCAAATGCTGGCTTCAAATATACTGCATAATAATAAAATCTAAACAAAGAAAAGAAATTTAGAAGGTTACTAAGCCTCGTAGGATGTGAAGTATTGAATGATTCAGCGTCCTGTCAAGTATCTGTCAAGAAAGAGGACTGATATAAAATCATTCAATGACCTTAAAATGCATAAAAGATGTAACTTAGCATAAAAGTCAAATTCATTTAAAAATATTTCCGTTAGTGTCACAAAAATCTATAGTCTCTTGAGCATGATAGGTACCTCACCAGTGAAAAAAATTTGTAATTAAGTCAGAGATTGTTTTCCAAAATATGCAAATAAAAATTTAAAAGAATCAGGGACAACGATTTGTCTCTTTCAGTTTTTTAATAAGTCTTAAGGTGTAAAGGTATAAAAAAATTTTAAAAAAATTACGAAAACATATGTGCAGTTATAAAATAAACTAACTACATTTAGAAAAAAAATCTTCTGATATCTTCCAAGCACTAACTTTAAACTGCACTTGTTTGTTTAAATTATTAGAAAAAAATTCCCTTATTAACAAGAAATTTAGTAAGCATCAATTATAGAACTATCAGGCGAAAGATGGGAATGGGTAAGAGGGTATGAAATTAAAAGGATTATTTATTCTTAGATAAAGGGTTCTAGTAATTAATTCTAGATTAATTTCTTTTATTTAATTTTTTTTAATTCTATTTTTTTTAATCAAAATAGAAACCTAATCCTCATTTTTTTTCTTGTTTATTTTAGCAGTGAGAAAACATTTAACATTTTAAATGCCTCTGTATCTTATAAAAAATAATAATAGGATCCACTATATTTAAACAAGAACTAGAAGAACTCCTTGAGATTCGTATTTCAAGTAAGTTTCGATATAAAACTACTAAATCGATAACAATCATTATTAAGTTTAAAACACTTTTAATAACAAACTTATACTAAAACATTCTCGCAACAACCAGTTAGTTGGTTGAAGGAGTTACGGAGAATAGAGCTCAACAATATTGAGACTATTGCCTTGATAATGGACATAGACTCCGCATTACGCACTGAGTAAAAATGTTTGGTCAAAATTACCAGACTATGGTAACATTTACCATGTTTTTGGCTCAATGGAAACACTAAAAATCCGATAATTATTAACCAAAGCAATTTGGACATGATTTTGGTGCAATTACAATCATTATCTTAAAGCATGGCCTAAAATCCATTTTATCGGTTAAATTTAGTTTTCAGCTTTGTATTTTTACTAATGTGGGGTAATAAGAGCTGTATTTCAAACCAGATTTCCTGTATACCGTTACCATATGAACGAAACCGTTACCATATGAATAGTTTAAATACCGTATATTTTGATTTTATCGACAGAATTATGTGCATTTATCATAAAGTAAGGCAACTTTTCCAAAATTATTTTAAACATACTTCCCTGACAAGCAGGGTTTACTTCAAATCGCAACCAGTTATACAACTCCTGTCATCATTGTGAAAGCTCAGTACCCTACACCACCGTTCAATCGTGGCAGTGTTGCATTGTTATTATTATTATAGGAGCTAAACATATCACTTATAAAACACACTTAATTAACATTTATCATAATTCGGTATGACTTTTTTTAATTTTAACGATATATTTTTAAGGATTAGTGGCATATCTTGCATTCACAGAGAAATCGATTTATGGCAAAACGGTATTATAGTTGTTTCGAACCTGAGTATTGTGCAAATTCACAGCAATAATTTGCTAGAATATTTTTCGGGTCAAAGTAATAATAGTATCCGATGAACGATAGACATGCATTAATGTTCGTGGTAATTTTTTTCAAATTAAAGAGTTTTATTTTTGCTGCAAATTTTCCGGATTGTTATTATTCAAAATGTTCAAAAATTTTTAACCATGCATTAATAAAAATATAGCCACTTGATATTACGTTAAACATATCTGAAAATAGCTAAGTCTAGCATGTTTAAGTTATTAGATACTTATCCTATCACTATAATATTTAACGAAATTTATAGATAATGAACACATTTTTGGCGGGGGACGAATTAACTCGCATTCTCATGCCCAAACGTTATTGCCAGATAACGAGATAGCTCGTTATTGCACCTGCCTTATCTATTTAAATTTATGAAACCCAGGATAATATAGAATACTGCAAAAGCTTTGCTCATCGTGTTCAGCATCCTCTATCAAAAATAATAGTCGATGACATAACATAGTTTCTGTGTAAAACTGCAGATCAATGAAGTGTTAATACACATGTAAACAACATAATTAAAATATGTTTAAATCAGCAAAGAAAAACATTTAATATAGTGTATTTTTATCTTATATAGGGATATCTTTATAGGGATTTTATAGGGATTTTATAGGCATCTTTATAGGGATATTTTAAGGTCAATAGCATAATGAAGATAATACATAGCAAAACATTTCGTCATGAACATAGCAAACATAAAAGTCATGAACATAATATTATGAACATAGCGAAACATTTCGTCTGTAGAGGCTAAAAGATTGACTTAAGTTAAAAAAATAAAGGACACCAGGTACTTTATATTCCAAATATTTCGAAAATTAAGTGTTGACTTTGCTTTGATTTTTTAACTTGAAAAACTTTTTTTCTGACTTAAAGACTTTTTTGTTGCAATTCAGTAAAATATATTCTATAAGGAAAAAAGATTGCATAAATCATTTTGATAAAATGTGTTTTTTTTTCTCTTCTTTGATTATTACTTTTTTATTACTAATCAAAAACTAATGCCAGAAAATAATTGGGTCACTCTGATATTCCAAGTCAACATTGCTATTTTCGTAAAAAAATCGATGTTTTCCTCAAATTTTAACAAAAAATGAGGAATTAAGATTTTAAAATTTAAGATTAAAAACTATATAAATTTTTAATAAAGAGGCCCACTATGTACATGAATTTACTGTAACCTACTATTCTATACCTTACATTTTTTCATATAAAGGAAACCATTTATTAAACATCACAGCACAACATTAGACTCAATAAAAAATAAATATTACAAAACCTTTAAATAAAGAAAAATTTTTCAATTTTGATTCATATTCCCTACAGTAATCATTTATTGCTCATTACAAATGAAAATTATTTTAATTAATAAAATAATTAAATAATTAATAAAATTAATAAAATAATTTTTTTTTTGAAGAGCAGATAACTTAAAGTATTTAAACACCAAATACACTCATTTTTTGCACCCAAGTGAAAAAATTATTCTCTTTATTGGAATAAAAATAACATTTATTTAAAATTTCACTCTTCTTAATTGCTTGTAATATTTTTTATTTACAAATTCTCGTTTCTATTTAAGATCAGAAATACATATGCTTCAATAAAAATCTATTTTTTTCTTCCTTTTTTTTCTTTATAAATATAATTAAGCTAAATATACGTTTTTGTTAATATCATTACAATTAAAAGGTGATTATTGAAAATTTAAGATATTAAAATTCTTTCTCTGTGAAGTGAATTTGATTTGATTAAAGTGAAAGTAAAGTTTCATATTAAATTATATGCTTCTTTAAGATTTTATTTTTTTAGTAAAACAACTGAAGATTACTTCTTTATTTCTAACCCTATTAATTTACAATTGTTAAAGTAAAGTCTTCCGAAGGGTGATACGAATTAAAACCGATTAAGTAATCGGCTTAAGCGGTTTGTAATAATTAAAATGATCTTGACAAAATTAATCTCCAAAAACAATTTTTTTCGACAAACAATTTTAATGAAAAAGTAAAAATTAAAATTTTATTAAATTATTCAACCTCAAATTTTTATCTATTATACAGTTTTAAAAAAAAAAATTTAAAAAATGACCTGTAGAGTTAATACTTTTCCCAGAATCAATTACTAAACATGATGTCAGTTGCAATACGTTTTGTTTTTCCTAAATACTAATTATTATTTATGTATGAATGAAAAAGGAGAAGCTAAAATTTAATAAAAAATGTATAACCTTTTAAAATCATGTTTCTTCCTAACTATGCATGTTGATTTTTTATTCTTTTCGGTATTTAACCACTATGCGTAATGCCAGAGATTGAACATTATTTCTTCACTGAACTATTAAAAAAGTACTGAAATTGGGAAATACGTATAGTTAAAAAAGTATTAATCATAATACGTATGATCAAAAATGTACTAAAAAGGACTATGTATTGATAAAAAATAAGTTCTTTTACATATGGATACATGTTTAATAACAATTTTCTTTAACTTTCTAACTTGCGATTAACAACATTATTTTTTTACTAACTATACAATGTTGAATTCTCACTCCTTACGGCAATTGGATCCCTGACAGTGACGTAGTTCGGGTATCTCGATCCTGATGGGTTGTTGAAACGTTGCATTTGTTTACGTTAGTAACTATTCTTCCCATCCTAATTTCGATTAAGCCAAGCCCATCATGTATCATTTCTCTTAAGTGACATATTCTATATTCTTTCACAAAGATTTCATTTCTTTCACTATATATTTAATACTTAACACGAAGACAGGCACGTAGCCGTATATGACATAAGCAAACTAATTATGCATTGAAGTTACCAGTTACACAAAACAAAAATATATCACGGTTAAAATAAAATACATTAGCAAATTATAAATCTAAATTAAGTAAAAGACATAGAAGAGAATGAATTATATTTTAACAAATTCAATGTTTGATACGGCGTTGTATTGAATTAACTTCACGTTAATTAGCATTCTGACTTATTTGGAGCAACTTACTAGCTTTATTTTAATACGAAGCTTTATTTTAACATGTCATTTTGCATATAAACAATCAGTTGGCGCTGACGTCCCAGGTCACATGTGTAGGCATCCGTTATCTACTTCTTCGTGAGGTGCAAATACCCAATTAACTACTAAACATGATGGTAGGTCACTCCAGGTCACATGTGTAGGCATCCGTTATCTACTTCTTCGTGAGGTGCAAATACCCAATTAACTACTAAACATGATGGTAGTTCACTCCAGGTCACATGTGTAGGCATCCGTTATCTACTTCTTCGTGAGGTGCAAATACCCAATTAACTACTAAACATGATGGTAGTTCACTGTTTTCCTTAAAAACTATTTTTTCTAGATTATGTTATGAAAAAATAGAAGTTACATGTTTATTAAAATCATTTATTCTTTTAAAATTATATTTTTTGTCCACTGAGTATAGTGAAATTCTACTTAATACGGCGATCAAACACTAAACATGATGTCAGCTTCATATGGAAAAATAAATTCTGGTGAAATTACTGTCTGTTTTTTATTAACATTTCTAATAAAAAATTTATTCTGGTTTAAAAAGAATAAATAAATAAACGTTTTTTAAACCATTCCTTTGGTAATATTTCCGTGAAAATGGAAACGACTTACTGAAAACTTTAGTATTCAAAATTGAAATTCTCATTACCACATATTTCGTGAAAAATACAAAACTGAAAAACAAAATTAACTTAATAAATGGTTTTTATACCATACCATATTTTATCAAATATTATAAAATCATATTTTATTCAAGCGCTTCGATTAAAATTATAGAACGTTCTGGAATTCTTATAAAGCGAGAAGCAAGGTAAAATTTATCATATTATGGTAGTTTTGATCAGACTTTTTCTTTAGTGTAGCATCTTTTGTTTTATTTTTTCTAAAACCTTTTTTTTCTCTACACCCCTGAAAAAACCGATAACATGGTATTAGTTTGTAATAGTTGTACGTATTTTTTTAATTGCAAAGATCGATTTTGTTTCATATCCTACTATTATTAAAATATTTGAATCATAAGATGTGAACAAACCATTGTGTAAAAAAGGAGTATTTAAAAATTTAAAGAATTAATAGAGGTAACTTTGTGACAGATATCATCTATTTCTTCCTCTCTCTCTCTTTGGAAATATTTTTAAAATTATCTGCCTTCAATATCCAAGAACAACCAAATCATACTGTTGTTGTTTCTAATGACACTTGCCAATTCCAGCAATCATGCTTGGTGAAAGCAATCAAATTTATGACAAAGGGTGAGTTTCTTGATTTTCATTGCGCCATCTACGACCTAGCCACGCACGCACACACGTCACTGCCCGTTTATAGAGCGAAGTCATTCATGCATCATTTCATTCATGCACAGATCGTAGTTTAGAATTAAACCAGAGAACGATCAATCTCCGATATACCAACTCCCAGAGATATACCATCTGTTATGGGAATATAAATGACTTTGTGACTTGAAAGATATAACTGGCATCAGTCACCATTTACTAATTGGAGAGTTTTCAGCCGGAGGTTATCGCGCTCACGACCTCTTGGACGTGGGCCTGATACCTTACGAACCAGGCTATCCTAGCACCTACATCCAAATCATATTTATTAAATCAAATTTTCCAAAATTCATCTCAACTTTTATACCTACAATTTATTTGTCCAAAAAGCTAATTATACATAAACTTTTTTTAATTTTTCAATAAATTTCACTTCTAATTGACATGCTCCGTGTCAAATTTCCCTAATAAATGATAGGAAACATTTTGAAGACATAGTTTAACGTTTGATGAGCGAATATATAAACAACCTTTTGACAACCTTTGAAGAAACAGGAAGTCTCTCTGAGCTTTATCCCCGAAATCTAAATAAAGTAGGGGTCTAATCAGACATTTCAACTCGTCAATTTTGTTACGTCACTGTCACCTCTAAATCAATTTATT
This sequence comes from Parasteatoda lunata, assembly GCA_949128135.1. Lineage (NCBI taxonomy): Eukaryota > Metazoa > Arthropoda > Arachnida > Araneae > Theridiidae > Parasteatoda > Parasteatoda lunata. The sequence continues at coordinate 35,285,058 of OX421972.1, read as the reverse complement.
ATAATCCTCTTTCGTAAACAAGTAATACATGATTGCCTCGCTATGATTTATTAATGGTTTCGGCGGCGTTCATTTCTCTAAAAGTAAGCTCTGAAATAAATTAAAAATAAATTTCGTGCATTTCTAAAACGTTGTTTTAAGTACAAAAATGAAAGCTTTCGAAACTGCAGAAAAATATTACATTTTCTTGATTAACTTTTAAATTATTTATGTATAGATTATGTATAGATGAATCTTTTCAACATGTTGAAATATTAATTAATATTGCGCGTAAGGTATAATTGGAGAACATCCAGGCGCGTAAATTTTGTTTCCAAAAAACAGCACGTTTATTTTAACATTGAAGATGATCAGTTGCTAGGTGCTAAAATAAACATCTTCATGATTAGTACTATTTATACGCTTATTTTTTCAAGCTGAAAACAGCAGAATTCATCGAACTGGAAGAATGTGTAAAGTTTCATGAAACACGTACTGCTCAATTGGCTTGCATATATAACCTTACTTAAGTCTCATCTAGATAGCATGAGAATAAAAATTTAAATAGGTATGATGAAAATTTTGTATATTAACTGTAAAAGTGTATACCAATTCATACTTTAATGAGAAAGAAGGAAATTTTTACATCAATTTGCTTATTTTAGTATTTAAAGTGACACTTTGTACAAAAAAGTCTATAACAAAAATCTTTACATTTCGTGTACTCGTTCAGCTGAACGAAGGATTCTGTGAATCTCTGATCTTTATCTATATAATCAAGCTCAGAAAAATTATTGAGTTTTTTAAATTATTAAACCATGTCAAAACAGTTTTCTTATTATAATTTTTTTCCCTGTTGCTTTTTAAAACGTAATAAAGCAAAAGGCAAAAAGTCTTAGTTTAAGAATTATTTTTGACATAAAACTTTCAGGTAGTGTGACTGTGATAGATGGAATAGAAATCTAATAAAAAAATAGCACGTTTCTAGACTTTGTTCAAGATTGCTTTCTTTCGGAGGTGATTGCGAAACAAATAAAAATGAAGTTGGAAAGCGTGGTTCTCGCAAATTACTTTCGCCAGAAAAAAATTTTGTCCTGCGACTTTCTACCGTTGATCCATATGAAACAAATTTAAATAAAAATGCAAAATTTGGCTGAGAACAATGTGATGAAATTTGATACATAATCATTTTCTACTTCATTATATTATGCTTTGTTTTTATCTTATTTAAAACAAATTTATTCATACATTGATAAAGTTCACGAATTCAAACATTTATTTTTTTTTATTTAAAATAAATTTGAAAAAGATAAATAATTTTGTAAAGATTTTGAAAAAGATGGTAACACAATATGAATAATTTATATTGAATTATTTTAATAAATAATTGTCTTAAGAATGAATAATTTGTCTAGAAATATCCTTTGCATATTATTACAATCTAATATGTGAAGTTAAGCCCGATTTCAATCAAATAAATGTTGTCCAAGTTTGATATTTTAAGTATTAGGTATTAAAAGCCATGTGAAATCAATAATGGTCAGACCAGCCTTTTTTATTTAAATATTACAGACACTAATATTTTTATACTACATAATATGAATGCTGTAAAAAATCAATATTCAACTCAGAACAATTTGACGGAGACTTAATCTGAGACAAAGACTTAGATCAGTTTCTAGAAAAACAGTTTTTTGTTCGGAGTCATTTGAAAAACTATATTCTAAAAAATTAAGCACGTGATAACTAACACTCCCTATACTCTTTAAAATAGAAAAAGTTATTCAAGGTTATTCGATTTTCCAATTCTTCCACTCTCTTTCCATGGTTTCAAGAATTCATAATTTTTTTTCTCCATCGGCAGTACGTTAGAGTAAAAGGAGATACTTCTTTATAACCGTCGGTGAACACAATTTTGAGTTTACGTCTACTAATGTTCCACTTTGAAGCCTTGCAATTCTTAACCAAGACAAGGGAACTCCTGAATCAAGTATTGGGAGAAATTTGCTTTCGTGAAGGTTTTTTGATGAAACTAACCCGCATTTGCTTTACATCAAGGAGAATACCAAAAAAATTCCTATGGTGAGTCTGACGACAAGGAGCATTCAACACAAGATGTCTACGACTGAGGATATTTTACGTCAATATTGTAGCTGGGGCAAACCTGGTGCTGTATTCGTATCGACCAGTCATCGCTGGGATTCGAACCTTTGTACCTTACTGGGAGGTGAGCGCTCTATCCTCTGAGCCACCAAGGTCGTTAGATATACTTGAGTGGGGAAGAAGCCAAATTTAACGAAACCATGGAACTGAAGAGGAGGAAAAGAGTGTTGAGTGGAAAATCACATAAATTTGTGACACCATTATATTTATACAGAGGGCATAGTCAACGTAATTTCATAAAATTTAAGAGTTATTTGCTTAATGGCTCATTAAAATTTTTAACAGTGTGCATTTGTAACAGTCATAGTCGTATGCTATTGTAAAAATGGATGAAAAATTTCAATTTGAAAATCATTTAAGCATGTTAAAGTTATGTTTAACATTTAAAACTTGATCTAATTCTTGTAGAAAATTTTTTTAAAATATAAAATTTTTAATTACAAAGTATGATAACATAATATGGAAAATTTAAAGAACAATGCAACTTAACTTTTAATCTTTAAGTAAGAGATTTGCATAAAACTAGTAATAAAATTTATAATTTTCTAGAGATGGTTACATATTTATAATTCATAGAATACATTGAAGATTTCAGGAATTCATAGAATTCATAAATACCTTTAAGACCAAAAATACATTGAAGACCTTTAGTGTGTAAAGTAAGAAAATCTGGTAGTTCTATTATATTATTAAATTAGTACGATTGATGTGTGTTTGCTAGCATTTTCTTCCTATATTTTCGTCATAAATATAATTTTTGAAATATTTTTTCAAACAGCCTAAGGAACTAACAAAAAAAATCATTATTTATTCTTTATATGATTTATATATAATAATTATATAATAATTATATAATAATATATATAATTTTTGAAATATTTTTTCAAACAGCCTAAGGAACTAACAAAAAAAAAAATCATTATTTATTCTTTATATGATTTATATATAATATTTTAAGTTTATTTTATTAGCTTTTACTTGCATTTTGCATGTTCGAGAAAAAAATTAAAGTCTGAAAATAATTTTTAATAAGAAGCCAATATCTTCGTATCATTATGAAACGTTAAAAACAAATAAAAAAATTAAAATATGTTCTATTATTACAATCTAAATATCAATGTTATTTGTAAACTGCATGTTGAATTAATTTCATTTGCATTTCTAATACTGATAACATTTTATGTTCTGTAACCTTAGTTTTTTATAATAAGATAAATTGTTAATTATGTATTTTATGTAATTAATAAGCAGTTAACTAATCACAGATGTTGCGGTAAAAGGTCACTTCTCTTTCATGATTATTCTATAATCTATACTTTTTAAACACTTTCAAAATTTTTTGTAACTTTTTTTAAGCCATAGCGTTTTATAACGATTGTTTTGTTTAAAACGAACATGATTTTTTACATCAAAGTGTTTCATTTAATAATTTATTTCTGCTTTAGCTTAATAAATTTGACTTTTTATATTATCGTTATGAATTTTCAGAATGTTATTGTTTCTAAATAAAAACTTTTTGCTTATATCTTTATAGTGCTGCCATCTTTTATTGAAATTCGTAAGCCTCATCATGTTTTATAACATCACATAAGCATTGTATAAAAACTAAACTATTCTATAGATAGCAGTTGAGGAAAAAATAATTAAATATGAAGTAAGTAGTGTGAAAAAATGATACTAAATATTATGAAACTAAATATTATGAAACTTTAGAATTGGTGTTACTTTCCTCAAATCTTTTTATTGTGCTAAAGACAAATATTGGAATAGTTTAAAAATATATATATATATATATATATATATATATATATATATATATATATATATTTCTTTTTAATTATTGATTGATTGAAAATAACACAATGTCTTACAAAGATACGTAATAGCAAATATACGTATACATCTCATTAGTACTTTTCACAACATAAAACTTTTATATCGAGCATAGAATTATCAGCAGAATAATGCAGAAAGCATTTTCATATCAGCAAGTGTCGACATCTGTTATTTAAAATAAAAATATTGTCAATACATATAGAATCAATTTCAATAAATTGAAAGAGCAAAATATAATTTTAAATCTGAAGATTTAATTCTCTTAATTTCTCTTAAAGATTAATTTCTCTTAATTAATCTTAAAGATTAATTTCTCTTAATTAATCTTAAAGATTAATTTCTCTTAATTAATCTTAAAGATTTAATTCCTTGGATAATTAAAATGTTCTATAAATGTGTGGTTGTGATTTTGAATAATGTTTAAATTTTTCGATAAAAATTATTGTAGTTTTGAGCACTGAAATAATTTGAAAGTTTTTAATAATTTGTATTTTAAATTAGAATTAATTTTTATGCCAAGAAATAATTTATTTTGCTTACATTTGGAATCAACAAATGTTTTTTGTATTGATTTTTTTTATTTCATTTTATTTTATTTTATTTATCTTTTTTTGCTTATGAAACACAAAAGCAACCTTTTATATTTTTCATAGAGATCAGAACAATGTTTACTTTTAAAGAAAATAAATAAATAAATAAAAGAAGCAGTGACAAAACCCAATAACTAAAAAAAGCATCTCAGTATTTCGCTTTAAATTGATTTATTATCATAATATATTAAATTAAATTGCTGTTATAAAAATATTGAAAGAATTGTTTGTCCGCAAATTATGAGACTATATTAAGTGAAATAAAGAAATAAACTAATTTGAATAACAAACAAAAAAATTACAATAGTCCCAAATTTTTTTTGACTCACATTAGAATAATCTACTCAAGGTTTTTTAACTCTAAAAATCTGTTTGATGTTTTCGATGTGATTGACTATTAAAATATTAGAAATGTAAAGTCTGATGCGATCATCAATTCTGAATATTTATTATGTCACCAATTTCGAAGAAAAGTAGTTAAGATTCAGAAAAAATTAAATATGAGAAACAACATTAAATTTAACACCTAGCCGCTGAAGTTTTCAGTAAATTAAATACTTTATGTATCTGTCAGGAATCTTTCATGCGAGAATTAAGTTGATCAAGAATCAAATCAGTCATATCTTTTTTCTCGTAACTGTAGTTACTGAATCAAACATATTTCGAAATATGTCAAGATAAATAAGTTTCGAAAATTGTCAAATATTTTTGTGAAAACAACAAAGTGAAAAAGCTCTTTAACTGATTGAAAAATTGATTAATCATTCTCATTACTCATTAAAATGCTATTAATCTTTTTGACAACTTTAATAAAAGTTTACTCTGTTTTATGCAAATAAGAAACAGAATCGTCTTTCGATTTCAAATACACGAAATTTATGAATTTTACGATATTGAAAAATAATTTCTCCTATTGTTATGGATCTCCCAAATAGCCTATCAATATGCAATAATCAATTCCTTTCTCTGAAACAGTGGTTCTCAATTTTAAATTTATAAATAAATGAAAATATTTAACGAATTACACTTTATTAATTAATTTGAAAATATTTAATTAATGAATAAGAGCCGCGATGGCTCAGGGAATCGAGCGTTCGTTTTCCAATGAGGTGAGCTGGGTTCGAATCCCAGCGAAGCGTGCTGATACGGGTTTCGTATCCGGATTCCACCGACTCCAGTGCTGGCTTAAAATATCTTAAGTGGTCGACGGATTATGGGTTAGAGTCTCATTGCCGTTCGGCTAACCGTGGGATGTTTTCGTTGTTTTCCATTGAACGTAACGCAAATATGGTTTAGTTGCATCAAAAAGTCCTCCGCGAAAGCAACTTTCTCCCAATTCTTGATCCAGGAATTGATAATTAGCAGTCGTAAGAAAAAAAAAAATTGGATCGGTTGGAGATAATATAATTATAATAATGGTGATATTATAATTATAATAATGAATGAATATAAAATTACATTTTTTTATCATATCGTTTTAGCAATACTATTATGTCAGACAATTAATTTTACAGGTATGGAGTGTCACATAGTCTTCTAATTTTACTTTAGTTTATGTTTAAACTAAATATACATGAGCTACAATTTGGTTTTCATTGAAATAAAGAAGAAAAATGACTGAAGTAAGCGTTGCGGATATTTATTTGAGTAACATATTCGAATTTTATTTTTATTCTTTGCAAAATACTAATGCAATTTTTCATAAACGTGTTCTTTTCTTTCTAGTTCAATATATTGTTATTCGATTTATTTATTTATTTTTTTAAGTTCGCTTACCTTTTATTACAAGCACTTTAATTAAAAAATTTATCTAAAATAACGAAGATGTTCAATAAATAGTGGGTATTTAACGGGATATAAAATTGATTACATGGTTTCGAAAATCATAGATGCATGGTTAAAAAAAAAATCTAACTCTCGGACCCCCTATAATCCTTCATGAGACCTTAGGGAAATCAATCTGCCTTGCAACAATTGGATAATCAAAGTTGAAGGCGAAGCAAAGGAAATGAAATATTTATGTGCGATCGTTCTAAAGAATTATAAATTTACCAATTACATAAAAAATTTAGCTTGGTCCAAGTAGCAATTCCCTCAATTATTTTGAATTCTTATATTGGATGCATTATTTTGAATGTTTTGGTTTATATTGGATGCACCATTTAGTCGATTAGTAGCGTAAAATGATAGGAATTCTCTCTCACTAAATATATTTATTCATTTTCATTTAAAAGACACATTTTTGCTACCTGAAATTCTTGACCAATGCATAAAATTGTGAAAGCTTAGTTAAAATCTTTACCTATAGGTTCAGCAACATTATAAATTCAGATAGAAAAAAATAAAGGTTTTACCTACTCTAAACAAAATCACTCAAAATATCAATTTTGGAGGTATTATAATTTAAAATTATTTATTGGTTGTTATAATACAGATAATAATTTATTCATACGCTGTAATACATATTAAAAAGAAATCACGTAAGAGTAACTAAGCATGCTGAATCTTGGAGAGATCTAAGATAGACATTGGTACGAGTTACAACAATCATGCAATTTATTGATTTGCTTACGATTTAGAAAGAGTTTAGAGAATGAAAATTTGGTACTTACCTTACTTCTAATTTCTTATGATTACTTTAGAACTACCATAATGTTTTATATTTCAATTGAAAAATTTACTCAACTACTAGAAAATTTAAAAAAAAAAAAAAAACATATGGCTCTTAACAAATGCTTACCCTGGTAGCACAACGATATTATTTAACATCGGATAGATGAAATATAATACCGTCGTTTTAGAAAACACTACAATCCTGAATACTATTTAGTAACTTAAGAGCTAATGTTAAGTAAGATGAAATAATATTCGATCTAACATCCGAAACTTTAATATTATCATCTATTTTATTACTTTTGGTCTGGTGCCTCGTTTTTGTGAATCTTTGTACCTCATAGTTTTAAGAAATAAGGTTTTTTATAAGGTTACAACAATAAATTAAAATATTCCAAAAAATATATTTTTTTACAAATGCAATATTATGCTAAAGCCGACCGGTCTGTGTAGGGGGCAGGGAACTGTCCTTGCATCAGGAAGGTTCTGGGTTCGAATCCCGAGCAAGGCATGGATGTTTATTTCTCTCTATCTGTGTTCTATGTCCTTTCTCCTTTGTGTGTGAATGTGACCCGCCCTATAAACGGGTTGTGGTAGTGTGACGCGAGGGCGACGCTGCTCCTCCGCCGTGACTTCGCCACAGGTGCCCACTGGGTAACGAAAAGAGAATTAGCACTTTCTGTGGCCAATGGACAATAGTTCCAAGTGCCCGCCATTAAAAAAAAATAATAATAATATGCTAGAAACAGCAAGATAATATTATTGAAAACTAATTTGTTTCTCAAACGATGAACTGGGAAAACTTTTTTTTAGTAGCTGTTGTCGAGGTTACGAGAATTGACTCCACTGAAATCTAGAATCACGCGGGTCGCTTCGAAACTTCAAATCTAATATAGTCTGACATTAAAACCGATGCAAAATTAAATTACGGTGAAAGCTAGGTAATATTATTTTGTTTAGAATCTTATGTTTTATTTTTAAGTGGCGTTTTGTATCTTTCTAATATTCGATAGTTGTGCAAAATAACGTTAGATTTTCTGGTTTTCTGATGTTATCTAATATTATATGCTACTTGCGTAGAAAGTGTCAAGAACACACCATAGTACCAATTGTTACAAATATAGAGTGATGAATTTTCAACTAGGTGGCATAGATATTTACACTAGTACAAGAAACATGCAGTCCGAAGTATAACACTCTTTTATATATAAAACTAAAAATTATCCCAGATAACCTCATTACTGTTGATTTTAATGTCAACAGCAAGCTTTATCACAAAACCTTAACAAGGTTTATACATGTTTAACAAATAAACCATGCAACCTTGGAACAATGTTACATTAAACTATTTTTAGTTTACTAGCAATGAGGTTGGCATTAAGCTTGCATTAACAGCCCTATATATCGCTATCGATAGCCCTAGATATCGATATTGAATTTACCTTGATAAAATAAGGTTAGAAAACTTTCTGAAATTTAGGCAAGCTTGACAACTTTATCATTTAGTTTCATGAATATTAAATTGTTTATGGCCTTCATGTAATGATAAGAAAGAACAATTAAAAAAAAAAGTTTATCTAACATTTGATAATCATCATTACATCGTGGGTTTTTTTTTCTTGCAAATGTATATAATTTTTTTTATCATTTTAAAAGTCATTGTTGGCTTGATTAGTGAACTCTCGTCATCAAAAAAATCTACGTTTGAGAAATTTAACATAAACCATGCAACCTTGGAACAATGTTACATTAAACTATTTTTAGTTTACTAGCAATGAGGTTGGCATTAAGCTTGCATTAACAGCCCTATATATCGCTATCGATAGCCCTAGATATCGATATTGAATTTACCTTGATAAAATAAGGTTAGAAAACTTTCTGAAATTTAGGCAAGCTTGACAACTTTATCATTTAGTTTCATGAATATTAAATTGTTTATGGCCTTCATGTAATGATAAGAAAGAACAATTAAAAAAAAAAGTTTATCTAACATTTGATAATCATCATTACATCGTGGGTTTTTTTTCTTTCAAAGGTATATAATTTTTTTTATCATTTTAAAAGTCATTGTTGGCTTGATTAGTGAACTCTCGTCATCAAAAAAATCTACGTTTGAGAAATTTAACATACATAGGACGTGCACTCAAAATAAAGTTTTTTATACACTCAAAATCAAGGTAACAACATTCAAAACAGGGTAACATACATCCAAAAACAAAGGTTTATAAGAAAAGCTAAGAAATTATATTTTTTAACAAATGTTTATGCATTCCTCAAATCATTTTTTAGGAAAAAAAGAACATTGGAATACTAACAGTTCTGCCTTGTAGAAACAAAAACTAGCCATTCAACTCTTTAGTATCAATAAAAAATAAATAAATACAACGCTTGCCTGAAGATTGTTTCCCATTTCAACATGCAAAAAATTTATCCTGCATTAATTCGTAAAGTTATTAGTTAACTTTCTTATCTATACTTATATCTTTACTCATCTTTTCTTATCTTTCTCTGTATATTTTTCGTGAATTTCTTAAAATATACGTGATTTTCTTTAAATATGTGTTTTATCCAGTACTGCTCACTATTGTGGGATTAATAGTTCTAAATTTTTATCAATTTCAAAATGTTCAAATTTATTACTGATTTTCTACCAGACAAAGCATTTTCAAAGAACATTAAAAATCTCGTCTAGCGATACAAAAGAGTTTCAAAGAAATCAATCAATAAAAACATTTATATTTTTAGAAAGATCTAAGTCTCAATGGATATCCTTAACTGTTTCAATCAATCATTTCTACCTTAGATGTATGGGATACGTTGTTCAAGAAGGAGCTCAGTCTAGGAATGACCGAGATTATGATTGATAGGAGCATTTGTATGTTGACGTAGAAATGTTTTATTGGACTTTCAAATCTAGTTTTGACAAATGGAAAGCTATCACTTGTGTGTCGAAGCTGCGAGATAAGTGACGCTTCATATACGGGTCTCAAGAGAGAAAGAAATAATGAATGTTAAACACATAAATGTCATTATGCCTAACTCATCAACGGTAGTGACGCCTATTATGGCAATTAAATATAGGATCAAATTAAATGTAAAATGGAAAATTGATATTAATAGTAAATTACAATTTCATGTTTATTTGGAAAACTGAATCATTTTAAAATTTTTCAGAAAACTTTAAAATTTCTTATAACTTTTTATTTTAAATTAAAATTGCAGAATAAATAGAGAGTTCAGAAATTCAAAATTGTGCAGTATTACGAATTTAGCTTCTGTAATGCAACTTGGAACATTTAAGTACACTATAAAATATTCCAGATCAAATTACGGTTTATATTTGTGTGCATCATCCGTATAAACGATTTCTACCGTAAAATAGTGCACTGTAATTTTTACAGTAATTTTACTTTAATTACAGTTATTCAGTTACGCAGTTATATAGCTATTTAATTACAGTTATTATTGTAATTGTTACTGAAAAATTACGGTATATCAATTTATTGTTCCGTAACATGTTCCGGTAAATCTGAATTCTGCAATAAAAAGTACCTTCTGCAATAAAAGTATTTTAACGCACTTCTTTACAGTGTAGTTTTTACAGAATGTTATTTTTTACAGAATATTTTACAGTGTACCGACCAATTTTCATTTTATTATAATTGGAAAATGTAATACTTCATCAGCTGCAAAGCTTACTATTTATGCAAGAATTTTATAGTGAGCAATTTATGTACATAAATTTTTAAAAAAAAATTCTTTTGATTAATAAGGCTCATGATTTTTATTTAACTCTTCTAAATGCCAATTTCCGTATTTTCTTTAAAGATAAAAGTGACAAACATCGAAAGTATTATACTACTTCTTTTTTTCTATTACTTTTTAGTTGCTATTATTTTTTTTTTAATTTACTGTTATTTTTTCATTCATTTGTATTTATTTTAATGTTATTGTTTATTTAATTTTCTTATATATAATTATTCTCGTTTATCATTATTATCTCTTTACTTTTACTGTTTTTAAACCAGATTATATAACATAATAACACATCGTGTTATTATGTTATAATTAATTTTTCGGGAACTGGATTTTAACTTGTATTATTAAATATTTTAGTTTGCTTAAATCTTAACTTATGCAAACACTCAATATTTAACTCCAAGCTTTTAGAGTCCTCTTATTCCTTATCTACTTCACTAAAGATTATTAATAAAATGCAAGCCAATATATCGTTACTTACATAAACAAGACCACGCTATTATAAGGACAATAATGAAGTTAGCATGAAAATTAGAAATATATTGTTGATAATATTTGGAAGTACTTGCTGCCTTTTCATTAAAGAGAATGTTCATATCAAATCAATGTTTCATATATCAGTAGCAAGGATATATCAGTACTTTGTTTTCTATCGGAAAAGTTACTATTTCTTAAAAAAAAGGTTTACAAGGAAAGCATGCCGATAAATTTGTCCAGATAGTTGATAAATATTAATACACATATCAAAAATTAAATCCAATTCATAATAGTTATTTGGTTATTAGGTTATATTGACTGTCTTTTAATTGATGAAAGCCAGAGTTGCGATTTTATAAAAGAAAATTATGCAGCAATATTAAACGTTGAAAAATCAACAAAATTTTTTATAAAATCATTAATGATGTTTCCTTCATTTTTAGTAAGTTGATTATTTTAGTTTGTATTCTTCGTGTTAGGCACGTGATTTGCGGACCTTTTCAGCTCTTTGGACCATATGTTCCTGTTTTTTTTTCTATTTCTTCTTGCTTTATTGTCCTATTCGTATTGATCAGTTATTTTGAAACATTCTTCGTAATTGCATAAGACCGAGCGTTACTACCAGTCTCTCCCATACTCTTGGAGATCTCAACGATGCATTTATTAATGTTGCATTGTTCAATGTAGCTTTTCTCAATGTTGCATTAAGTGATACGATCAACGATGCAGTGACTAATAAAAGAATGCTTATTCTTTTACCATAACGAAATATTAATTTGCCCGAAGGCAAGAAAACGGGTATAACTGCAATATCATTGGATCGTGGTACTTATGCTTTGCAAAGTACGAATAACCTAATATGAAAAGAATATTATTTTAAACAGCATAGTTAAATCTTTTGCTAAAATTTAAGCATAATTAGTGTCCCACTGTGATAATCACAGTTAACACAAGTTTATACTCTCCAAATTAAAAAAAAGTATATTAAGGAGAGTATAAACTTGTGATAATTAACATTATCACAATTAAGTTCCTTTTTTTTATTCTCCGCGACGCGGACATGGTCCGTATCGAGGAGACCGTTTTTTTAACATTCTTTCTCGAGCCTTCTGGCTGGTGACTTCTTTTTTCCGAGATGCGGACTTTTGGTCCGTATCGAGGGGACCGTTTTTTTAACATTCTTTCTCGAGCCTTCTGGCTGGTGACTTCTTTTTTCCGAGATGCGGACCTTTGGTCCGTATCGAGGGATTTCTTTTCACAATTTTTTCTTAATCTTCATTTTAAATTAAATTCATAATCAATTTCTGTAAAATTTAAAGTCAGCATTTTATACCCTTAATTTTCTTTAACTTTAAAAACCCACTCGAATTTAAGCTATCCTCCCATATTCTTTTTAATCGTTAAATCTACTCGTTCATTTATATTTTAACTTTATGCATGACTCCTTTGGTTTCTTTAATTCTCTTGTCACTCATTTCTTTTAAAAAAAGATATTTCTTGTGCTACAAAATGTGTGGAATATATTGCTTTTTTTTTTTTTTTTTTACGAAATAACAAAATAAGTAGGTTTACAAAATAATGTTTTGCGAAAATAAATGTTTAGCTGAACAGAAAGTTTTGTGTGATTGTTTTTTTAGTTATATAAAATAACTATAGCAAACAGTTATCACCTTTTTTCCCCTCCTGTATGTGGTGAGTACCTTTTTTATTGTTATGGGCATTTATTTATCTGTCTTTGGAAACATCAGCTTACTGTATTAAATCACATATGTATGTTTAGATATAGCATGACTTTATCTTATTTATCTTTAATATTTAACTTATTTTAGTTTTGCCATTTTTTTTAAATTTGGTGATACCAATTTATCCAATTTGTTGAAATCTCACACTTTGTGACCCTTTGGACCTATTGGGTTACTGTTATCCCGCAATTTCTTGTACTACCACTCTCCTTAACGATCACGTTCCCCCCTATTAATTACCTTTATAAATTTCGGCCTTAATTTGTTTTTCATGACAAGATCAATCATTTAACTAATTTTATCATGACTATATCCAAATACAAACTCAAATACAAGTACTATATACCTATGATTTCAATCTATCAATTTTAATACATTAAATAACTTCACATTATACGCACCAACTTAATAATATTATTAAACTTTAACACCCACGTTTAAAAGTTTCCTATTCTTTCATTTATTTTTCTTTTACAATTTTTACCTCAATGTTGTATTAAGTAATACGAGCATTGGTTCGGTGGTTAATTAAATTATCTTTATTATTTTACCACTTAGAAATAATTTTGGGTAGTCCTTAAAGTTTGCGATTATTATAAAAAGTCCCACTAACAAAATATATTTTAAAAATATACTTCCCGCCAAATTAAATTGATTTTAAATATCGGGACGAGCCTATTTTCTCACGTATGATGTATATGGATCCCTGAAGATAACTTCAGAAAAAATATACGAATGAAGTGCTTTATTTCCCTAAATTTAGCTAATATTGAAGACTTTCGTGGTTTTGAAACTACTTTCTCTTGTGCGTTCGTTCATTTGATCTTGCTTACCGTCCACTGACTTAAAACCTACACCCACCATTTCTATTTATACTTTGTATTCTGATTGCCATTAGCTTATAGATATTTGCCCTTTCATTCAAGCAATTAGACCAGAGATAACTAAAGCTAGCAAATTACTAATAAAATTTTATTATAACAGCAGTTCTGACAAACAATAACAGTTCAAATAAACGGTTGCTAAAGTGAACAAGGAAAAAAAAAACTGAAAAAAACATGTATTTGTATGGGCCTGTGACCGCGAAGAAGCGAAGAGTCAGACACTTCTTTGGTTGAGAGACGTTGCGTTCTTGCCGTACTAACGGACGTAACTCACATATCATATCAACAGACAGAGATTCTGACGACGTAGGTATTACATCATTGTACAGTAACGATGATATATTTATATTGTTACAAGACAAGTGAAGTGAAAGTAACAAGACGGGTTTGACTGCACTAACGAACTGTGTTTCCACAATTCTGCCCACACCTCATTGGACAAAAAGGAATAATTTAAAACTTTAAAAAAACTTAAACTAAAATACACTGTATAATTCAAATTTGAATACTTATAATTACAGCGGAAAGTAGAAAAATGAAATAAGTTATTTATTGATTTTCTTACTATTTATCACATAGGTATTTGTATAAATAACCCCGTTTTTTAAACCCTTCCCCTGTTGTTTGCATTACACAAAAATTACTTATACAATTTCTCTATAATTCTTATTTAGATTTGTTTTTATAAAATTTTATATTACATATTTTTAAATTCAGGAATTGTATTATTTGTAAGATAATACTATACACTTAAGAAATAACTTAGATAAATGTAATATTTATTGGCAGTTGAGTTTCTCATCAAACTGCAATACATAATTTCCAGATGACACATGAGTAAATTTTGACAAGTCTCAATTAACTTGTTTAAATCAGATGCAAAATAGGACTAATTTCTACTACTAACAGCTTAAATTTATGGCTAAAGTTTGAAATTAGAAGTTGGTATTTGAATCAAAACTATTTTAACGAAATATTAAGCTAAACGTTTTAAATTTAAAAAAAAACAAAAAACAGCAGGATAGATTGAAGAAGGCACATTGTAAAATATTCGATATCAAACTGTGATATAAAGTACCGGCACTTATAGTGCATCATCAATAAAATCCATTTTACCGTAAAATCAATTCTTACCGGAAGATATTATACCATAATATTTACAGTAATATTAATGTTATTAGAGTAATTCAATGATTTTACAATAATTATTACTTTAAAATACAGTATATCAGATTTTTTTGTTCCGTAATATGTTCCGGTAGAAATGGATTTTACGGTAAAAAGTATCGCCACCCTAAGTGCCGGTACTTTTTACCGTAATTTAATCTGGAATATTTTACAGAGCATTTAAAAGTTGCAGGACATAAATAGTTCAAACGAAATTAGAAGAAATTTTAGCAAACTAATTTACATACCTTATTTTTTTTAAAAAAAAGTTATGTAATGAAATGCACACTTAAACATATTAACCCTTCTTTGCATGATAATGGAAATTTCCGTCATAACATTTAGTGTACAAAAAATTGCACTCAAAACAAGTGTACTGTAAATTGGTTGTTTCTGGCAACTTTTTTTACGACTATTGCATAAAAGGAATGTAGCTGTCAAAAAAAAATATAAAGCTTTGAACTATTCAGTTGTTTGTTGTGATTTTAAGCGTGCTATTTCTTGAATATTTTTTATAACTAATCTGAGATTTGTTTTTGTTTGTAACTGCAGTGATAAGTAGAAAAAGGTTTCTTTTTTGTGTTTCTATTCTTTTCTGTGCAGTTTATATTGATAAACCCCCAAAAAGCTTCCCCAAACCATATGGCAGAAATTTACATCACTCTGTAGTTGTTTCAAATCTAATAAATGATGAAAATTTTTTTTACTGTATGTTTATTATACGTTATTTCCGTAGAGAAATTTAGAAGAGAGGGACTTTAAAGATTTCTTGGAGTATCAGAAGATGGGTTTGATGACTGAAATTCTGACGACAAGTACCGTGATGCAGATAAAGAATGATGCAAAGAGGAGAATAATAATAATTTTTTTTAATTATCATAAGGAATAAAAAATATACAAAGATATACCATTTTTTATTTAATTTTGTACTGAGTTTAACATGTAAATTTGCATGATGATGGATGTTTCCATCATACTGTTTAAGTATTTTATATTATATGCTAGGATATTTGTGAATTTTTTTCATTTAACTTAGAGAAGGAATCTGCCCCCGCCCCCCTATTTCTTTCACAAAAGCAAAATCATACGAAGAAGGATTAAGCAAATAATTTTTTTCAACAAATTAGACTAGGGCCGACATAGCCTGGTTAATAACGTTGGGCTCGTGTTCGTGAGAACGGGAGTTGGAATCCCGTTGGCAGAAGAATCATCATGTATTAAATGGCAGAAGAATCCTCATGTGTTTAGTCCTCGTGCCACTTTAAATCTGTTGGGGTCACAAGCTCATCATGTTCCCTTGACAAATCAATTCCTTTGGAGGTACTGAATTGGAGATTGATCGTACTCTGGTTCAGGTCAAAACAACGATCTGTGGATGAATGAATAGAGCATGAGTGGGCCCTCTCTGTAAAACGGGCTGTCACGTGTTTGTTGCTGAAGTCATATTCTTGGACATAGATGTAAAAACTGAAGAAAAAAAACGTACCCTCTGCCTTAAAAATTCATTTAATTTCTAGCAGGCCAGCTAATTGGCAAGTGTCATTAGTAAAAAGAAGAAGAACAAATAAAACTGACTCCAATAGCTTTTATAAAAGTAATTTAATAACAAAGCATTATTTTTTACTAAAAGCTCAAATTCAGTTTCAAAAGTTTATTCAGTTTTTTGTGATTCAGTTGTGTAACACTAGTTTTTCATTTGCAATCCTTGTTTTTCATTTTTTAAAAACAAAAGATATATATATATATATATATATATATATATATATATATATATATATATATATATATATATATATATATATATATATATATATATATATATATATATATTGCTTATCCTTAAAAATATACAATGCTTCACTTTTTAAAGCCTTCTGGAAAATTTAACAGAGCATGTAATTTATTCTCGAATTTGGAACTATCTAGCGATTACTTCAAAAGCCATTATGAAATTTCTGAAGTATTAAGTGAACCATATAAATTGTTAAACTTTGATTTTAATTATATTGTTAACATAGTTTGTTTCATAAAGATCAAGGAACTATGTTTTGAACGAGAAAAAAAATTTAAATATGGTCCTTTTTAAGCTGGAAAGCAATTACTTTTAAACTGCATATTAGAAACCTGAAACATATGTCGTTACATCTTTAATAATTTACTTCTTCCATGAAAACTTTATACCAGTTTCAAAATAAATACCAAAAGAATACGCGCGTGCTTGAACTGTTTTCTAAATTATTTTTAAGGCAATAAACAAAAAAAGAGAAGAATATATATTTGTTTGTTAAACATTTTAAGCAGCTACATATTTTCATTCTTATTTCCTTTTTTAATATATTCCGTGGCGACAAAAGGTAATTTATTTATATCTATACTTATATATACTTCAACATAAACGTGAAAGTACGATTGTTTTTAAAAATTTCTTTATTTGCACTTGTATTTACTCATCATTTAATTATAAGAGATAAAAATCAAATTTAAGGATTGATAAAATAAGTAAATGAATATGACGAAAAAATTTTGGAAGTAAATGCCTTTCTTAAGAAATACGTTTTTTCCGACGAATTTAAGAAAAATTAAATAATTGAATTTGATTTTGAATATCTTGAAGTTGAATCTGGAGTTTAATGGTTTGACAACGGGAAATGGGTTTCTACGCCAAATGCAAACGGCTTTATGTTTTCTTAGTGCAAACTGTTCCAAATAATTCTAAACTTTTTAAATGCGAGAGAAGTTTTACTACAATACTACTGGGTGGTGGTACTCATGTTTCGCAAAATGGAAATTAAAAAAAAAAAATACAAAATATAAAAAATAAAAATACATCACTTTAAATAGCAGAGTTCAATGCTGTGTTAACATTTAAGCATTATAAATTTCCTGCAATTAAAAAGCTCCTAATATTTTTTTTATGCAATTTTTAGCTCAATGTTGCAATAAGTGATACGAACACCGTTGCCGTAATTAATTGAAGATTATTTATTATTTTATGACTTAAAAATATTGGCTTGTCTGGAAAGTTTGTGCCTGCTCTTAATGAAAATTGAAAAGCAGCACATTTAAAATTATGTTTATTACATTGCATAAGTATCCTGTTTTGTCGTACCTCTTTCAATTTTCCGTTTGCGTGAAAATTCCATCCTTGATTTTTAGATGACTCTCAATCCATCGATTATCTGAGTCAAAGAGTTAAAGCTTTTTCCTACAGGAAATCACTGGTTGTCTGAGAGGGCAAGATCATGGATAAAATGGACTTATGGACGACTGACCAAGCTTCATCAGCTGCTTTCCTAGTTGTTTTAGACAAATAAATCTTTACCTTAACTCCTAATTCCTGATTGAAGAGTATTTCCACTTTTAAAGAATATTTCCATAAAAAATAAAGAATATAAAGAAGAATATTTGCACTTTTTTATTCCGTGTATTAATTTTCCGTTTTTTACTTTAACCTTTAATAAGGGCGGAATAAATATACTCACAACCAATTTCATTTGATTTTAAATGTCGTTGGGATGCTATTTTCTCACGCTCATTTGTGCGCCCTTTTTATGATAGTTTCAGAAAATACAAAACGCGATGATTGACGGTGATGACGCAAAGTGGCAAAAGAGAGATTTTCCTTGTTTTGTTCTACACATTTATTACTTTTTCCATTTTCTTATATCTAACATCGCGTTTTATTATTATTATTTTTTTAAATATGTCTTGTTTTATCAACCGCGTGTTGGTTCGTCTTAATTATGAGCGCGTTCCGAGCGCTCAAAGCTTGACTGCATATCCCATCTTAGTTCTTGAGACGAAGAAAGTTTTCCCATTGAGAAAAATATCTTTCCGCTTCAGATTCTTGATATAAATTATTTCATGTAATTTCATTTCATGGATTTAGGATGTTTTTATTTATTTTGAAAATATATCGTTTCTTTTTTGTCGTTTCTATTAATAAAATTAATTTTTAAAACTCCAGATGTTTCACCCCATTCTTAGCCACAAATTTCTAACCATCATTTTTAAGCTTATAAAATATTCATAACGTTTAATAAATGATAATCAGCAGGAAATTTTTCTAACAAATGTTGTTTTAAATATTTAAATCTGCATTACAATTTATGATGAAAAAAAATTAAGGATGAATGAATAAAGGCTAGCGTATCAGCCAAAAATCTTTTTTCAGAAATGCTATTTTAAATATTTAAACATGTAATTCAATTTATGATGAAAAAATAACTAATGGTGAACGAATAAAGGCTAATGTGATGCTTATCAGCAGAAAATCTTTTTAACAAGTGTTATTTTACCTGTATTTTAATTTATGATGCAAAAAAGGCTAATGGAAATTTTAATGAAGTCAGAATAAAATAAAATAAGTGTAAGATAGATGTGTTGTGAAAAAATTTAGTAAGAGATTGCATGGAGAATTTTATAAAAATCATAATTAATGATTTCAATGAAAATTGATCTTGTTAAGAAACGTTATTTTAAATATTGAAATCGTTATTTCAATTTATGATTAAAAGAGACTAATGATGATTGAATAAAAACTAATGACGTTTTTATTCAAACTAATGAAAAGATTTTTCGCTTATCAGCGAAAAATTTTTTTAATAAATGTTATTTTAAATTTTAAAACCTGTATTATAATTTATGATGAAATAAAGACAAAATATGTTTGAATAAAGAGCAATATAATGCTCATCAACAGAAAATATTTTTAAGACATGTTATTTTTAATTTTCAAACTTGTATTTCAATTTATGATGGAAAAAAAAGACTAATGCAAATTTTATTAAAGTCAGAAAAAAATGAAATAAAAGTAAGATAGACATTTTGAGAAAATATTTAGATATAAACTGCACGGAGAATTTTATAAAAATCAAAATTAATGGTTTCCTAATAAAAAATATAGTCACGTTATCTGTATTCTTGCATCTCCAGTAAAAATCTAATTTTGTATTCATACATATTTTTTTATTAATAAGTGAAAGAAATGAAAGGTTTCCTTTATTCAATATTGAGAAATTAATGCTGGGTTTCATTATAATTTCTTTGAAATTATTTTCCCTAAGCATATGTAATGATGACTGAAAATTTGAATATGGCTTTAGAATTTTGTGCTGCTTTTAAAGGCATTAAATTTTAGTTATTGCTTGGGGCAAGAAATATCCGTTTGAGGCTTCATTTCATTTAATATTTTTCATAATAAGTGAGATAAGTATAATGTGATTTTAGTTTGAAAATAAATATTTTGCATATTTTAATAGGTGATAAATAATATTTTATGTTTGGTAAATTTGAACACTTATTTTAAGTATTATATTAAGTATGATAATTTAGTTTATTATTTAAACATTTATGCCATTTATAACTCTTGTAGTAAATATTTTGCGAGTAAAAAAAATTCTTTTTCCATTTCTATTTATCGAAATTGCATTTTTATGGTATAGGGATTTGGTATAATTTTCTCTTTTAAATTTATGACTGAATTTTGTATACCTAGAAATTTAAAGATAATTAACTAATGTAGGAAAGAACATTTAAATCTATATCTTATCTAAAATCACTGTAAAATTGAAAGGAATATCTTCTAAAATAAAAGTTTTGAGTTAAAGAAATAAGAATTGATTAGCAATTATAATTGGCGACATGAATTATTTTCTCTTTTGTAATATTTGAAACACATAATAACTTATCAGATAAATCACGAACTATGGATTACAAAGATGAAATATTCCAAAATTCTATACTTTCCAGACAAATGAAATGAAATTGAAATTGTACCAATCGTTACAATTTTTACACCCAGCGTAATTCTTTGAAAAACTCAACAAATTTCAGTGATTATAATTGAATTTAAATTACTTGATAATTGGTTATTCTTTGTCTTAAAAAGCTGTATTTCATTATTTATTTTATTTTTAATGAATAATATAGAAATGCATAATATAAATTAATGCGACTATGCATTACTATGAAGTTAAACTGAGGGAGAATCTGGCAAAAGTGTGCATGCGGATAAAACCAACAGCCGGCATTTTTTCCTGCCATTTATCAGAAACGACATGAAACTAGTCATAGATTACCGCGTCATAGATTTTGTAGAGGAATGGAAAAACGAAACAGGTTTTATTATTTTTTGAAGGCAGCTTTAAAAAAATCGTTTTGAAAATTTATGATTTTTTATCAGCTAATTTAGTTCTGTAGTTCTAATTGCCTAGTTTTGTAGTCCTAGTTGATTTATTTTAAGTGAGTTAGACATTTAATTATGCTTTATTAACTATCGCTTACAATTACCCTCAGTTTAAGCTTAGTATTTTTAGCTAACGTTTATTATTATATCTTGGTTTTATTCGACCAGGTTGAACGTAGCTTGATTATAACATGCGGAAATAATTGCTTTATCCTCCGAAAAATTGCTTTTTCACATTTTGAAGCTAATGGGCATTTTTATTATAAGATGAAATTTTAAGTAATTTTATTTATAAGGTTTCTCATAAGAAAAAGTAACCTTAACGACGTAACTCCATCCAACTTTTTCCAATTACATTGTCATTTAAACCACAATATATAAAATTGAACCACATTACACATAAAGCGAATAATTTCGAATGATATTACATACTCACATTGTTTGTAAAGACATGAGATAATATGACGTTACCAGATACCTAAGTACTTAAACAAGACATCATAAAATAATAGAATGAAAAACCAGGGTCAAAATAGCCAGAATATGGTAAAATTTAACGCTTGTGTTTTTTACCGAAGAGCTTTGGTTATGAATTTTGTAAAATTAATAAAAAACATGATTTTGTTGTTTTTATTGTAAACATATAATAAACTCTTGTAACATGACCAAAAAAGCATTTTTTTCGGTTAAAATTTATTTTTCGGTTTTGTATTTTTTATTAAATGTATAATACAATAACTATAAGTTTGAAAACAAGAAATTCTAATAAACTGTTACCATATGAATTGAAAGATAACCAAATGAATGGTTTAAATAACGTATATTTTCGTTTTATTACCATCATTATATTTTTGTTTTTTTACCAAAAATGTCATTACCAAGCAGAACGGCAATTAAACCAGAATTTTTCCCTAAGTACTAAACTATAAACAGCCATTTAAATATTTCCAAAACAAAAATTTTTACTACATCTTAAAACTAGACATTAAATTAAAATTTTGAGACAATAAATTTTGTTAACGTTATACGGACAACCAATTTGTTAAGTAAGTTTTCTATCAACTCTAACTCTTTTTTTCGATGCAATTCTTTAGAATCACTTCTACTATTCTTACATATAACATCCCAAGGGATATATTGGCTTGAAATAGTGGAGTAGTTTGGCTGAGTTAATAGTTTGTATAAGAAATAAGTGCAGTTGTTTGTGTTTTAAATCGAAATAGTTGTAAATAGTTCTTGAAAGAACAATACCGATATAAATAACAAAACACCTCAGGTTTTCTTTTGCAAGACAAAAGAATATCGAAAAAAAATATAAACAAATGAAATATTTCCCAGCTATTAAAATATTCGTACACTTTGTAATTTTATATGCACACTGAGAAAAAATTATGCGCAAAACTACCAGATAAAGGTAACATTTACCGTGTTTCTGGATCTATGGGAACACCCAAATACTTCGCAATTTTTACCGAACCACTTTGGTAATGTTTATAATAAAGCTAACAATTTAACATAGTCTTATAATAAGTTGTAAAATTTGGAAAATATGGTAAACTATGTAATTTTATCATGATACCTTAAAGCACGGCATAAAACATTTATGCGGATAAAGTTATTTTTCAGATTTAGTGCGTATCAAAGATTTTTTATAAATTATTCACTACCTTTCTAAACCAATCTCTATTTTAATTCAAAATGTAATGGATTTGCATTCGCTATTTTTGTCATTTTTATTTACTTTTTATAAATTTTAGTAACACCATCTCATAAACCATTGAAAATAAAATCAAGCACATAAAAGTTAATAAACTATTTTAAGGATCAAAAGATTTCAGAAACTCTTACTGTGTGAAAAGAATTTTAAAATTAAAAAATACATTTCGTTGATATTTAATTTTGACAAATGTCTTCATATTTTACATAATTCGAGCAAAAAGAAAGCAATAGCGACTCACATAGCAGAATAAATATAAAAAATATGTTTGCATTAACAATAGTTTGTTTTCATTCTAAAAATATTTCATACTAAATTTATGGCACTTTTATAAAACAAAACTACTGTTTATTTCCTAAAATTATGTACTTCCTAGAAAGAAATCAGTATTTTTGAATACGTTACTCCTTGCATTAGTTGATACAATAAGACCATTTTATTTATATTGAAACTGACTATCAACCCTGTGTAACTCCAGATCACTCACCAGAACGAGGCATTTGCCCATTTCGATACTGGAGTTATTACTGTTACGGAATTGGATTAAATAGAATCACCATGGGAAGCTCATTTGTCCATAGTTGATTATGCATTTGACTGGGATTCTCTTTATCGAATCTACAACTCTAGGATATGTAGGATTTAGAGAATAAATACATTTAATCAGCATGTTTGTCTTTCTTGTCCTAGAGAAATCGGGTACACATTTTCTAAGCGATTTCTTTACGAAAACTACGTATGCATATTTTGAGAGCAGAATATACCCTATAGGGTTTTTTGAAAATATTCTATAGAATTTAGAGGATATTCTATAATGGATTTAGAGGATATTCTATAATGAATTTAGAGGATAAATACATTACATGACCATGTTGATCTTTTTCGTTTTCAGATACACATTTTCGAAGCGATTTCTTTAAGAAAACTATGTATGCATATTTTGAGAGCAAAATATACCCTATAGGGTTTTTTGAAAGTATTCTATAGAATTTAGAGGATATTCTATAATGGATTTAGAGGATAAATACATTACATGACCATTATGATCTTTTTCGTTTTCAGATACACATTTTCGAAGCGATTTCTTTAAGAAAACTATGTATGCATATTTTGAGAGCAAAATATACCCTATAGGGTTTTTTTTTGCAAATATTCTATAGAATTTAGAGGATATTCTATAATGGATTTAGAGGATAAATACATTACATGATCATGTTGATCTTTTTCGTTTTCAGATACACATTTTTTAAGAGATTTCTTTACGAAAACTATGTATGCATATTTTAAGAGCAGAATATACCCTATAGGGTTTTCTCAAATATTCTATAGAATTTAGAGGATATTCTATAATGGATTTAGAGGATAAATACATTACATGACCATGTTGATCTTTTTTGTTTTCAGATACACATTTTCGAGGCGATTTCTTTAAGAAAACTATGTATGAGTGTTTTGAGTGGAGAATATATCATCTAGAGTTTTTTTTCACAACTATTCTATAAGACATGAAAATAATAAAACTTAGAAACAATCAAACAATATGCTTGTGATTTTCGACATGGAAGAATATTTTGATTTAATTTATTAACTTAAGTACTTAAAAATCTTCTGAACAGTAAAATGTGAGTTTTTCTTAAAAAAAGAACATAATCAAAACGATCGTACAGAGAGAAATTTGATAACTTTTAGTGATATTCTGAGTAGCACTTGTTTTTTCCCCTTTTAATAGAAGCGTTATAAATGTAAAGCATAACTTATATATAAATACATTAATAGACATAAGCAGTAATTTCAAGTCGAACTATTTTTTTTTTATTTGAGAGTCAAAAAATGCCCTTTTTTTAATGAAACTGTGCTCTTAACAATTTTATTGGTTTTAACTTTTCAATGTAAAATATAAAGGAAAAACAATTATAATAAAGAAAAGAAAAACGAAAAATAATTTAAAACAGTTTGGAAATTTGAAAAAGTTTAATATTTTGGGTATCTGATAAAAGTACAATGGAGCTTAAAGACGTGAGTTTTTGATCTAAAAAAATCATTTAGTTGCTAAAATCATTTAATTGCAAATAATCCTAATCACTATGCGTCGTTAAGCAGTTCATTTCATTAAAATATTCTATTTTCTAATATTCAGAAAATAGAGAATGTTTCTGCCCATACATTTCTTTTTCATTTGAAACTCTGACTAACTCAAGAAAATGAGTTAAAGTTTTCTTAAAAAAATAAATAATAAAAATATTATATTTTATAAACTGTAGATGTTCATTAGACAGACCAGGAGCTTCAAAAGAAATATAATTTTTTTCCTTACTTCGTGTAAAAAATGGATTAAAGCATCAGCTAAAATTTTATTCAAGGTTTAAACAGTCTAAACACAATCCATGTACTTTTTAAACATATCTCAATTCGTGACATACGGGAAATAAAATTCTTATCAAATTAAAAAAAATAATAATAATGTAGTAACTATAAAAAAACTAGGGATTTTAAATTACATCATGCATTTTTGTCATGAATTTATTCTCATGTTCACTCTAAATTAGATAATCACATTGTTTTAAAACACAGTTCTTTTTTTTTATTATAAGTCAAGTAAGAGTATTTAATATTTATAAGAAAATTAGATACTTTAAATTAATTTTAAATTAATTTCACCGCTGAAATATGGAATATAAGTTCAAGTATTTTTTATTAATTTTTGTAATAAATTAAAAATATATAAAAAGGACGGAGAATAAAACGCTTTATTTTGATAAAAATCTGTTTATTCTTTTCTGTGCATTATAGTGATTAAGAACACATTTCATTTAAATTTTAAGACTCTAACGAAAAAATAGAGGCATATTAACCTTGAATTATTATAGTATTGTATAGTTACTTGAGGAAATAATTCTGGAAAAGCTACTAAACGTAATGATATTTTTGGAAAAAAAAAACAATTTTGGTTTATAAAATTAAAAAGTATTGTATTTAAACTGTTCATTTGGTAATTTTTCCGTTCATATGGTATTAGTTTACCGGAAATTCTTGATTTTAAAATTACATTTCTTATTATCTCATATTTAGTGAAAAAATATAATAAAAACTATAAAGTTAATTAAACCGAATAAATTTTTCTTACGCTAAAGGTATCATGATGAAACAATCAAATTTTACCATATATAACCAAATTTTATCGCATATTACATAACCATATTTTGTTGTACTAAACTCATTACCAAACTACTTCGGTAAAAATTACTGAGCTTTTTGTTATTTTCACAGAATATTTACATGCTAAATTTTGCCACATTCTGGCAGTTTTGACCATATTTTTTCTTAGTAAAGAGTGCTTTTATTTCACAAAAGTTAAACTACTTCGTCAAATTTAAATTTTATGTATTTTCTTTTCTTTTGAACATTGAATGTACTCGTATTCTAAAGGAAAAAAAACTACCAATGAATTAGTATAGAAATCAATAAAAAGTACATTTTAACTTTATTTGATAACATTTATGTAATCTAGGCATCGATTTGGAGGATATAAGCAACCTGAGTTTGCCATGTACCTGTCGTATTCAATCATCTCTAAATTGCTATTAGAGTGAGATTTTGAAACAATGATGTGTTAGGAGCTGATTATCAGAAACGTTGAGTGACTACTGACTGACATTCATGTGCTGTGGTTGACTAATGTGTAGTTAGTGTTAACTTAATGTAAAATTACTGGCAATGTAATGTTTTGGAAAGGTTATAGTAACATTCACACAAAGCTGTTTTAAATTGTTCGTGACTAGAAAACGGCAGTTGTTATAAAACCAAATAAAAATATGGTGCCCTATTCCTGCTCAACAAAAAGAATCTTTAGTAGCATTAAATAAATAATCCCAAGAAACTGAATATTACTTGATTAAAAACTTCTTTCACTTCAAATATATAAAAATTGGAAACAGCAGTCGAGATCTTTTAAGCTTTCAAAAATAGACACCCATTTTCAAGACTTGCCAGGCGAGAATAAGAAAGAAACAAAAATTTGGCATGTCTCCGAAAAAAGGTGCTCACTAATGAGCGCTTGAAATACACTCTATAAGAAAGAAACTCGACGCACCAAGAAGGAGTTTTCTGATTGAAACGAAAATTGGTGGATAGGAAGACAATGTACAGAGTAGTAAATGATTAAAATTTCAGAACAATTGAATAATTTATTGCAGAGTTACAGTAACAAGTTCAATAAGGGGTTGACCCACCTCTAGCCTGGATACAAGCTGCCACACGGCGTGGCATAGACTTATAAGGCTCCCGGATGGTCTCTTGCGGTATTTCCTGCCAAATTCGATCCAATTGTCGAACGAGGTCATAAACATTCCGTGCCAGATGCAATCGCCTTCCCATCATATCCCAGACATGCTCGATGGGAGAGAGATCTTGTGATCTGGCAGGCCAAGGAAGAGTTTGACAAGCTTGCAGACACTTCATAGCAACACGTACCGTTTGTGGTCTGGCATTTTCCTGCTGAAAAACCAGCCCAGGGCGCTGCAAAAGGAACGGTAGCAAAACAGGTCTTAGGATATCGTCGACGTACCGCTGCGCAGTAAGTGTACCTCTAATGACGACCAAAGGGGTCCGGTTGTCAAAGGAAATGGCACCCCAGACCATAATGCCTTGTTAAGGGCCGGTGTGGCGTGCAATAGTGAAGGCAGGATCCCCCCTCTGCCCTGTGCGTCTTCAAACACGTCTTCGATGATCGTCAGGACACAGTTGGAAGCGGGATTCGTCGCTAAAGACTATACGTCCCTAGTCGGCATCATTCCAGCCTGATCGAGCCATGCACCACTGTCATCTCGCTTGGCAAAGTAATCGTATGATTGCTTCTTGGGGCGTCAATTTTTTTGTTATAGAGTGTATATCGACTATTATTTCCAATTTGTATATTTTTGAAGCGACTGAAGATTTTAATCAAGTGATATTTAGGAGTGTTTTCTAAAATTACCTGCCATATATTTCCCCTGAATTTACTCCTTCAAACTTCGTCAGGTTAATTTTACGTCTATAAGTCAAAATTATGTTTTTCGTTAACAAAACTTTAAGACCAGAATTTAAAGTCTGTACAAAAGAACAGATAAAAATGATTTTGTGTTCAAGAAAGCAAATTTGTGAAGAAAGGGAACGGGAATTCCACCAACGGAAGTTAGTTTCATCAACAACCCCGATTCAGACAAGAAACAATTTCTAAAGGTGAAATTTTTTTAATGGAGCTTTTCATGTGCTAAGTATTTGCAACATTCTGTTATCTTGAGTAGTATTCACTTTGCTGTTGGACACATTTTCTAAACACTATTAAAAAAATCTTAGTCACTGTAACTAAAAATGAATTGTGGACGCAACGACACAGTTTTCAATTCTATTTTTAAGAAGCAGATTTCAATGAAATTATTAAAATAGATTGTATAAAGTTTGCGGTATACGTCTTTCAAATCAACACAACGTTCTTGGCATTGAGGATCTTTAACTGTAAATCTATATTAACTAGAAGTAAGGGTAGGTTCAAAAGAAATACACTGCTGATTTCTGAGAGATTCATAATAGTGAGCGTTACTGTTGTTTTAAAGAAATATTCCGCCATATTCAATACAATTAAAAAATGTTCTGTCTGCCTATAATTCTCTATAAACAATTTCATTTCGATAAAATCTATCCCATTTCCAGTCTATCTTTTAATTCCCCAGCCGATTAGTTCCAAAGCTATAACCATTATGATCCAAGCTTACAATTTCTTGACTAATAATTTTATTTCAAACTCAAACATATAATTCTTAATTAGGTTACGTCCCATAACTACAAACAATTTTATCATATTATCATTTACCATTATTTCTTCAAGTTAATTTTCAAGGTGAATGGCAACCTCACAAAATCCATTATGTAAAACTCTTTTTATTTTCCCCTTTTTAATCGCCCAATATATATATATATATATATATATATATATATATATATATATATATATATATATATATATATATATATATATATATATATATGTATATATATATATATATATATATATATATATATATATATGTATATGCCATATACTGATGAGAATAAAATGGTTGAGAAAGTCAAAAAGAAAGAACAACTCACTTTGCTGGTTACCAGCAAAGTGAGAATTTATTTAAATTGAATGTGGAGTTTTATTATTGATATAATAAGATATATCTAAGTAAACTAAATGCATTAATAATGCTAAAGTTCTACTTTAACATGACAGTTGTTAATTTAAGAAGTATCGCTATAAGCAGCAATCAAAATGGAAAAAAAGTTATCAGTAAGTAAAAAAATTATTGATTGATGATTCCAAAAAATTAAAAAAAAAAAAGGAAATTCGCTTAGTTACTTTCTTACCTGATCTGTATATCTGTATTATGCCGGGCTCTCTTTTACATTAAAAAAATGCAGTACAGCATTTTTAACTACCACATTGAAGTATACAGTTTTAGTTAAGTTCGTTCTTCTGGAATTTTTTTCTGAAAAACAATTAGCGTTTGCCTTGTTTCCCATTTCAGGAGTCATAGCATGATTGATTTTTCCTACTTGGAAACTGTTTTTTTAGATATATCAAATTTAGCAGTTGTAGCAAAAAATTAAAAAAAATGTTATTTTCGAAAGTGAAAGGTATCACAAGTTTTAAAGTAATTATACATAACAATGAAAATTGGAAACCAATAAATTTTTTAAGGGAACTACTAGTTAATAGAAAATGTAAGGGGTCAAAATAATAATGAAATTAACTGTAAACAAAAGTTTTAAAGAAATATTTCATAAATATAGGGTTTCTTATGATATATTTATTAAAGTTACACAACGAAGCGTTCGTTTAAATTCTACTATAATTGAACATTCAAAGAGCCTTACGAATTATACAGAAATATTTTTCAAAACATGCGACAATATTTGTCAATATTTCAAAACTATACGAATAGCTCGATGATGACCTAGGAAACAACTAAAACAGAAAGTAACTCAGTTTGGAAAAAATACACTTTTTATTTACTTCTTTCAATTTATTTTGTTTATTTTTTTGGTGAGCAATGTTTCAATAATTAGAGGTACCGCAGTGGACTGATCGTTAAGACACGGTACCCAGCAGGTCACCGAAGTCAAGCAGCACTGGCTGCGATCAATGTGCCAGTGTGAGGTATTGGTTCTGGTTAAACTGTTCCACCGTAAGTGATCGACTTCGCATGCAGATCGTCGGGCTACCGAATCGGGGGTGTCATCCCCTCTGTCGAGGATAAAAATTGTGATGGCATGTCTTCGAATCATCCTCAGGGATGTTTTCCAGACCTTCGCCAATAGCCCATTGTGCAGCTCTAGTGTGACGTAAATAAACTACAACAACAATAATTCAAGTGAAATTTTTAATAATTCCCCTTATATCCACATACAACATTACAGCGTTCAAAAATATTTATTTAAGTGAAGTTAAATAAGTTCAAAAGCTTAACATTCCTTTAAAAGTTTGGGAGGCATCCCTGTCAGAGTGATATAGCCCGGCTCAAAACACGTCGTTGCCCTGCCTGCTTTTTTATTTTTGTCAGAATTGTGCCCTTTGTTCTTCTACGTCACAAAGGCTTTTTAAATCGAACATGTAGTTGCGCAAGCAAACCTGCATACATGACCAATAGATAAAGAATTAATATCAAATAAATAATTAAATAAAAGTTTTTCTCTGTTTCGTAAAAATGTAGTACTTTATATTTATTTATTTTTTATTCAATTACATAGAAATGCTTCTAAGCTCTTGTCAAATGTAGAAGAATATCACCGTCAAGAGAAGGAGAGCACGAAGATACACATCTAGGGTTACAGCGGGATTAAAACCGCTACCTTTACGTTTGGTGTGTGGTACCGTTCAGCCAAGGAAGCCCCCTAAAAATGTTGACTTGCTTTTTTCGTAAGTTCTAGAAATCTCTTTTAATATTATTCTTTAGAATTTCGGAATTCAATTAAGTCAACGTTGTTGTTTTCAGCTACTGATATTATTTTTTTAAATTATAGTTAAGTGTTTGTTTTATTTATAACCATACTATACATCTTAAAATGATAGCATTTCAAGTTACTTCGATATTTGGCTTGCATTTTCCTTTTATCCTTTCCATCTAAAAGTTTTTTAATCAAAAACGTAGTCTTCAGCTTAGTAAAAATTGCTGTCATAAAAATTCCTAAAATTTTTTTGATTTCACTTTCAAAAAGCATATTTTGCAACTTTGAATGGTATATTAAAGTTGGCCATTTCTGCTGGAGATAGATGATCACTCCTCTTGCTGAATACCAATTGAAAAAAGCCAAGGTCAATATTCAATTTTTAATATAAATCCATAAGAAATATAATCGTAATTTTTTTATTTTGTTTGGCTAAAAAGAATAACCAATATGACAGCCAGTAGATTATTACGATCGTAATGCAGAAGGGTTAACTAAAGCGCAAACATTATTAAATTGGATATATAAGATAAATTTGCATGCTTAAATCGACAAATAGTTGACGTAGCTACTCATACAAAATTTGCATTTATATTAAAAGGCGAATATAAATGTATCTTTGAAGAATATTATTCAAAAATATTTTGATTTATCAGAAAATATTTATATTGAAATAACTTTATTGGACACTTATGATTTTTAAAGTATAAAAATTAATATATCTGCAAATTAAGGATAAAAAATAAGTTTTTTTTTTAAGTAATAGGTCTTAAAATGTATTTTTATAAACTACATAAGCAGCTTATTATATTTGAAGAAATAAAACTATGTACAGTAAATTCCATTTCTGCTATTATCTAAAACGTATAATTCAGCGTTGTGGTTTTTTATCTTTAACTTGGTTGCGTCGGATTCAAGTATTAAAAAAATTGCATTTTATACGATGGTAAACTTTTAGTTTTTAAATAAGAATACGAGCTCCATTATTAAGACATTCAAAAAAGAGTTTTTCAATAAATTGTATATTATAATACTTTAAAATATTGATTAGAATTAAAATTTTCAAGAAAATCATATCCTCAGCTAAAATACGCTTAATTTTTTTATATCAGGTTTATTTATAGTTATTTTATTCTTAGATTTTAAAATTAGGTAGTGTTCAATAAACAAATAAGTTTTAGTTATTAAATTTCTACCTGATATATTTTCATATAAGTGCAAGATAATATATAAAATCGAAGATAATTTTTTATTTATTTATTTATTTTTCGTTTCATATTTTTTTAATCTTTCAGTCATTTAACATTAGTTGTGAAACATTACGTTGTTTTAAACATTAGTTGTGAAAGGAATATAAAGAGAAAAAAAATCAGGCAAAATGACCGCACTTTTTTTTAAAAGCATTTGGTAATTTTCTGTTCATATACTAATAATTAAACTTGTTATTGTGGTTTTTCAAAATCATAGCTCTTATTACATTACTTTGTAAAAAAATATAAAACGGAAAGTGCATTTAACTAAATAAATTGTTTTTATATCATTATGTAAAGTATCTTCGTGAAATTGCATAATTTTAACACATATAATAAAACCATATTTTGTTATTAAATTTTCGAAAGATACTACCAAAAAGAGCTTGAGTAAAAATTATCTTACTATTTTTTATGTTTCCATAGAGAGAGAAACGCGGTAAATTTTACCGTATTCTGATAGATTTGACAACAATTTTTTAATTTCAGAGTAAAAATGTATAGTTTGGCACAACATTATTTTAATACAAAATGCTTAGAGCAAAGATTTGACCACAGATTTATTTTATATAAAATACACATGAGATTATAAGGCTAGTTTGGACAAGCTCATCAGAGATATAAATATTTCAAACAGGAAAGAGGATGCGATTTAATGTAATTGGAATAACATTGGATCCTAAGGGACAAAATGACAAATAAAATGTCCGATGTGTGCATGGCGGTTATATTTGCTGATGAGAGTTACTTTAAATGAGAGAAAATATGCAACCTAATTCTCTTGAATATGCTTAATTGTGTAAGGAAATATGTTTTTTTCTTACATAAACGATTTAATTCATACAGCAGTTTATTATTTGCCATTTTCTTGAAAAGAAAGCCTAGAAAAGAAAAACGATGATTGGATTAATATTAATGAAAAGTAGTGTAACTATAATAAATACAAAGTTGAAAGGTTTTATTTGTTTTGCATTTATTTAAAAGTGCAACCTATAATTGAGTTAGGATAACAAATAGTTTTAAAAATTTACAGGCACTTTTTATTGAATAGTCACGTCTCTAAGAATTGAACTCTTAGAGAAAGCTATATAGTGAAATGATCCCTCTTTTACCCAAGAATAACATGATTTAAACTGATTTTTATCAGACAAGAAAGGCTGCATCTGTTAGTTCTGAAAATAAAATTTTTTAAAAAATCAAGTATTTCTCTGAACAAACTATATAATTAATAGACAGACCCTAAATTGGAACTAACCGATTTAGAGATTTCTACTAGCTTATATAAATAAAAATTACAAATTTTCAATTCTTCAAAACTAGTTTGTAAAAATCCGCATTTGTGTTTTTGAAAAATGGGATTTTTTGGACATACACAAAAATTATGAATATCGGGATAAAAAGCTTAAAACAGGGCAAATAATCTTAAAATATTTTTTATCAGGGAAACTCAGGGCAAATGGAAACGTTGCCATACTGCACACTAGTCAAAGTTATTTTTATAAAATTTTAGTCCTGCATTTTTAAGGAAAAATCTACTAATAAATAGTAGCCGATATTAATCTAAATTAAAAACTTGATTAAAGGAACTACTTTTGTGTTATATTCAAAATGAACTTTATTTTTCGAGTAATTGGAGAAAGATATACTTTAATCTTTACTATTATCGACTTTATTTCTTATTTAACACATTTTACAGTCATGACACTTTGAGCAGAAATTATTTTGATGCTGCAGCAACTTTTTCTTGTATATATTTTTTCATTCTAATTCCAATCGAAGAAGCCTCTTTATTGATCTGCTACACTATGGAAAAAAGGATATTAAAAAAATAATTTATAAAGCAAATCAAAGACTCTATTGTCAGCACGCTAAATACCCGAAATTATTATTTACGAGATAGCGTAAAATTTATTGATTGAAAAAATTAACTTGATGAAATAATATTTCACAGGAAAAAACAAAGAATCAATGAAAAATTTGATTTTAATTGTTCTGGAAAGTTGTTGTTAAATTGGAAATATGGAAAGAAAAAAATATTGATAGTGAGCAAGCGAAAAATTTTCTTCCTTTTTACCTATCCATTTATAAATTATAATAAATAATACTTACAAATTTAAATTAAAAGTCCTCCACGAAACGAAGGAAAATTTCCATTAATACTTAAACTCAGAGTTTTATTGTCTTCTGGATTGGGTTAAAAATTACAAGGCTGAGAAATTTCGAACCGAAAAACTTTACTGGAGAAATATTAGGCTCCAAGAATTTTATGCACCTCTGCATTTTGATACAAATTTTTTATTAACAGAAACATAACTGTAAATATTTTAAAGTAAATAAGAGTTTTTTTTTAAAATTTTTAATAAAACATTATTAACACAAATAATTAAATTAAATAAATTGATTAAATAATTAAAAAATACTGCTGTTCACAGTGGTTTATTTAATAAATGAATAAATATAATTAATTACTCGTTACAGATTTGTAGCAAATATGAAAAGGATAAAACTAAAAAGTATTCTGGAAAATCTGTTCAATATTTTTATTTGTTATCAAATAAAGAGTAAAAAAGTAAAGATGCCAAAACAATATAAAGTGAGCGGATACATATAAAACACTATAGGTAAATAGAAGAGTATATATATATATATATATATATATATAGCATAATTTAATACTTAAACTCAGAGTTTTATTGTCTTCTGGATTGGGTTAAAAATTACAAGGCTGAGAAATTTCGAACCGAAAAACTTTACTGGAGAAATATTAGGCTCCAAGAATTTTATGCACCTCTGCATTTTGATACAAATTTTTTATTAACAGAAACATAACTGTAAATATTTTAAAGTAAATAAGAGTTTTTTTTTTAAATTTTTAATAAAACATTATTAACACAAATAATTAAATTAAATAAATTGATAATATTTAATAAATATTTAATAAATGAATAAATATAATTAATTACTCGTTACAGATTTGTAGCAAATATGAAAAGGATAAAACTAAAAAGTATTCTGGAAAATCTGTTCAATATTTTTATTTGTTATCAAATAAAGAGTAAAAAAGTAAAGATGCCAAAACAATATAAAGTGAGCGGATACATATAAAACACTATAGGTAAATAGAAGAGTATATATATATATATATATATATATATATAGCATAATTTAAAAATTCAAAAAAACACGAAGAAAATTAAGAAAAACAATAAGTATTCTAACTCATTTTTGCATTATTATGAACAAAATTATACTCTTAATATTAAATATGTTTTTAGATATATTGATGATTTAATTATCTTTAATTTTCAAGATTATACCATTTTATTAAATGATATTTACAACGAGGAATTAATCCTGCTTCGTAATCATGATGATAATATTAATTTCAATTTTTGGATTTGGGTATTATAAAAGAAGAAAATATTTGCTTTGTTGATTTATACGATAAAAAAAATGATTTTAATTTTAATATAAATAAACTTATTACTTGGAATTCTAATGTTTCTAGGAGCATCTATTTAAACACCACTATTTAGTAAATGAATAGAATTAAAAGAATATGTAGTAATATTTATTTATCCAAAAAACAAATCGAATAAAGTCTTTCAAAATTTGATAATAAACAATGGATACCCAACTAAGATAATAAAATTCTATATAAAATCATTGAGTTAATCGTATATTATTGGAGATATATTTATTAAAAAAATTTCTTTGTTAATTTATATAGTTTTCTCTAATGCAAATCCATTTCGGGTAAATCCGTGGGCAAAATTATTTATTAAAAATTTATTTGTTAATTTGTATGATTTTTTCATGTTCCGAAATCCATCTCGGGTAAATCCGTGGCTAAAATTATTTACTAATAAAATTTCTTTGTTAATTTATAAAAACTTATCCATGTGCAAATCCATTTCTTCGTTTTATCTTCATTTCAAACTTATATATATATATATATATATATGTACTCGTTAAATCCGAGTGCTCGTAATAAACGGGCTCTTAAAGCAGGCGTGCAGCCACAAGAAGGGGGGGGGGGCTTGGGAGGTCAAATGATTGAGTTCACTTAAAATTTAATTAATATTTACTTACTTTAATTATATTAATTAATTTAATTAAATACTTTTCTTAATTTAATGACAGCAACCCCCCCCCCGAACCAGCAAAAAATTTCTAGTTGCGCTACAGTCTTAAAGGAAAGAAACAATAAACAGAAAGAAAAATAAAGGAAAATATTTTTACCAAAACATTTATTTTTTTCATTAATCTACATATTTTAAATATTTTGTTAGCTTACTTTGAACTCGTTCCCTGTCTCGATACGTCACCGCCTACTCTCACGTTACTTTTCCCACGCTTGAGATTAGAGCGATAAGGGCAATTAAGTTTTAGTTCGCGCGTTTTTTTTTTTTTTTTTGATTTCGCGCGCATTCCTTATCATTTTGAAAAAAATATAAGACGGAAAGAGTAGAAAGATGAGAAAAAAGATTGCAAGACCGAAAAATATTGCTCGCTAAAACCAGGTCCTGCTCGTTAAAAGCGACTTCTGTTCCATAGACTTAACATTGATCCAACCAAATATTCTCGTTTCCCACGGTAAATCCGAGTTCTCGTTAAATCCGAACTCATTATAAACGAGTTCGACTGTGTATATATATAAATATATATATATATATATATATATATATATATCCAATTACAAGAGATAACTACTGCATATGAACTTAAATTTTAAACGCAGAGCAGTAAAACAAAAGATCACTATTTAAGTAGCATTTTTGCGATTAGAGCGATAAGGGCAATTAAGTTTTAGTTCGCGTTTTTTTTCTTCTTTTCTTTTTTGATTTCGCGCGCATTCCTTATCATTTTGAAAAAAATATAAGACAGAAAGACTAGAAAGATGAGAAAAAAGATTGCAAGACCGAAAAATATTGCTCGCTAAAACCAGGTCTTGCTCGTTAAAAGCGACTTCTGTTCCATAGACTTAACATTGATCCAACCAAATATTCTCGTTGCCCTCGGTAAATCCGAGTTCTCGTTAAATACGAACTCGTTATAAACGAGTTCGACTGTATATATATATATATATATATATATATATATATATATATATATATATATATATATATATATATATATATATATATATATATATATATATATATATATATATATATATATATATATATTTATATATATATATATCCAATTACATGAGATAACTACTGCATATGAACTTAAATTTTAAACGCAGAGCAGTAAAACAAAAGATCACTATTTAAGTAGCATTTTTGCGATTAGAGCGATAAGGGCAATTAAGTTTTAGTTCGCGTTTTTTTTCTTCTTTTTTTTTTTGATTTCGCGCGCATTCCTTATCATTTTGAAAAAAATATAAGACAGAAAGACTAGAAAGATGAGAAAAAAGATTGCAAGACCGAAAAATATTGCTCGCTAAAACCGGGTCTTGCTCGTTAAAAGCGACTTCTGTTCCATAGACTTAACATTGATCCAACCAAATATTCTCGTTTCCCTCGGTAAATCCGAGTTGTCGTTAAATACGAACTCGTTATAAACGAGTTCGACTGTATATATATATATATATATATATATATATATATATTTCCAATTACAAGAGATAACTACTGCATATGAACTTAAATTTTAAACGCAGAGCAGTAAAACAAAAGATCACTATTTAAGTAGCATTTTTGGATTTTGATAAAAACGAGATAACATTTTATAAGAATTTTAAACATAAGTCCATCAATATTTTTTCATATTATAACTTTCTAACATTATCAATTAAAATATATGTTTACCAGGAAAAATATATAAATTAGAAAATGTTTAATTTTACGCAACGTCAATGCACCTAACCACACTTAAAAATTCAATTTCTTGTTACTATTAGTTTTTAAAAATTCAACATCACGAAATTAAATCAATCAGATAATTAAAGAAGCATAGGACTATTATCTATTCGTCGTTGAACAGCCGACCCAATTTTGGGTTTACGACTACTAACGTTCAACTCCGTAGCCTTGAAATTTTGAACCCAGTCCAGAAAACAAGGGAACTCCTGGATCAAGTATTGGAAGAAATTAGACATCGTTGAGGACTTTTTAATGGAACTAACCCGTATTTTAGTTACAAGGAGAGGAAAACCACAAAAGCCTCTCTCGGTTAGCCACACGGCAAAGGGACTCTAATCCCTGAGCCGTCTACACCTGAGGATATTTTACGTCTGCACTATGGTCAGTGCGAGCTGGGTGTGGAATCCTATCAACCAATCATCTCTAGGATTTAAACCCGGTTCACATCATTGGAAGGTGAACGCTATATCCCCTGATCCACCACGACTCACACATGACAAATTGTGAGCAATGAATTGATGCAGAAACTTTCTCAATCTAACGAAGCCAAACGAAATTTCAGTTGGAAGTCCAACACTTTGCCGGGTAGCCTATTCGAGGTTTATGTTCGGGACTGAAACTGAGAAAACCATAAGTTCATGTCTTGAAAATTTTAATTAACGCTTATAAGATTAAACTTTGGGGAACTCCCTAGTCGAGTGGTCTCGGCAATCCGCCAAACGCTGTGTAGCATAGAGTTAGTGGGTTCGAATCCGGCCATAATCCTGGATATATCTTTGTGATGGTTTGTGAAATGTATCCCTCTTTAATTAGTGTTATGTGAGCTTCAACTTAACAAGGGCTTATATGATATTTTGGGTTCACGAGCCAGTATATGCATGCGTAATTATAAATAATTTAAAAAAAAATAATTTTGAAGTTGAATTTTCATCAATTAAACACCTACAAATTATAAGTGACAGAAATATATAAGCCTACAATCTTCTTTGTTGAAGTGCGATATGCTCCGAGCACCCTCATCTTTAAACCAAATCTTAATTATAAAGCTTATATAACCTAATTATTAGCTATATTTCTAACATGTTTCTTCTGAATAACAATATATTTACTTTGAACTACCAATTGTAAATTCTCGCTCTATATCTAGCTTTCATTGGTGGCAATTATCATTGTATAAAGTATTATTATTTCCTGTTGCAATTAGAGATATTATTAAATTAATATGTTTGCGTGAATCGTGGCATTTAGGTTGTTTGAAACACTGTCCTTTGCATAAGTCTTAATTTTAAGACACAAATGTAAATTAAATTCTTCATTTACAGTGCATAAAAATAAACATTTTGCAATCAATTAATTATGTTATTTTTACAAATTGATAAATCATAACTATTTATTAATATTGCTCCAAATTATTAGCTATCAAAGTAAAAAAAACAAAGTGAATCGTTTTTTAATAATGTCTGCAAAATTGCATTTCTTACTCTTTTGAATCGTTCATTTTACCTATTTTAACATAGGAGTGGATAGTCGGTCGGTAGGCTTTAAAGAAAGACAAGTTATGACGCGCTTTGGATCATGAACTTAAAAACGATTGAATAAGCTGTGATTAATACGTCTTGAAAACTCTTTCGATGCTCTCTTGTGTCACCAGGTAGCGCACTTTTTTTTAATCTTTAATCACTTTTTTTGCATTATTTCTCAGAGCATTTAAAATTTCCATCATTGGCAACGATATGAATTTTTATGCTAATTTCGTGTATAAATATTGCCAGTACCTCTGTTATTAAGACCTCAATTTCAGTTCTGTTGTTTGAGCAGCCATGTTTATGCATATTATGAACTCGTACTAGCATGGCTACATACTTTCATTCCCATATTTATTGCATGTAAGACTCGTCGTGGTATTTCCAGTTTATGAATAATAATTCTACTTTTGGAGGAAAAAAAGTTTGAGCCTATTGTTCTTATTAGCTATGGTGGCATACTCTAAGAAGTTTCAACTCTAAAATAAGGGTCATTTCAGAGTTATCTTCTAACTTGAGGTCCGTGTTGTATGGGTGCTGTGGATCCCCTGAGCTAGCATGCTTGTTAAATTTTCAGTGACTTTAGGCAGTTTAACTTGACAACCTGATGGCGCAGTAGAAAGTGTCTGTTCTACCTTGAGGAAAGTAGCATGAAGTTTTATAGTTCCTAATGTGTAAAATTTTATACGAAATATACATTTAAATTAAGAATTAAACTTAAGTAATGTTATGATACTTCAAATAATGGAAGACTTGAGATTTTGTTTTTAATTTAAGATTGAAAAATTTATATTTTCACGAGTGATCTGATCTTACTGCAGCTAGATGTACTTTATTTAGTATTAAGCTAAATTATATTAATTTCAAATTTGAGTGCGATTGACACAGAATTCGTTTTAGGGTACATATTTTTGTATCTCGTAGATAAGTTATTACATTTTAAATTTAATATTTGCACTCGTGTGTGTTTCGGGTTTATTTTGAGCTTTTGTTTTTTCAACATTGAGTTCTAACGAATAAAATTAGAGTTCGATTTTTTTAGACCATCCTTGTTTAAAAAATTCATTAGTAAATTTTTGATACGCTAATTTTGTTATTTAAGAAAGGTCTTTCTTAAGCTTTGACTCCTTCCTCGTTATTGAACAGTTGTAAATTATGAATTTTTCGTTATGTGTTAAGATTTGGAAATTTTTTAATTATCGTTGAAGATCCACAAATTTACGAAACTAGGCAGTGCTAGTTGTGAAGTCAACAATTGTAGATTGAGATAGTGAATAAGAGCAACATTACCACTTTGTATTTGGATTAACTTCTCAAATGTAAATTTTCATAGCTTTACATATTCAGTTATTTTTAAAAATGGAAGTAGATTAATCTCTAGCGTTTATAGATCTAAGAATACCTGAATTAAATTAAAATTATGATTTCTGGAAAACTGTTCAGAATTTTTTCCTTCTTTTTTTTTTAATTTACTGATCAAAATCAGTCTAAACTTAGAGTTTACCTACGACTAATTTCTAATTTACTTTACTTCCATTGCTAGGTAGGAAGTGATTAGTTTAATTATTGAACTTGAGAAAATTTTTCAAATTGAAGAAGACGAAACAAAAGATACTTGAAAAACTAATCAAAATATTAATTTTTAATTCTTTTTTCCCTACTTGTGGTTTAATTTGGAAACTTTAATTTTTGATTTAAGCTAGTAATAGCCAACAAGGTTTTTAAGTTACTTGAGTGTTAAGTAGTTAATGACCCTAATTAAAAATATACACTATTCAGTTTCTACTACCAGTGACTTTGGCTTTTATAGTGTTTGAACTTGCTGAACTCTCCCTATACTTAGCTAATTTTGCTCAGCGATTTTTTACAATAATAAATATTTGGAAAAGGTAAAAAAAAAGCTAGAAAATGTTCAGTTCTGATTCTTAAGGTTACTAATTGACATTGTTTTACGAAAACATTTAGTTGTACATAATGTTATGACTAAATTTTAATTTCATGTTTAGGCATTATTTCCAAGCGCTTTTATATCATGCATAATAGGACATGTTCAATGCATATTTGAGTAAATGCATTCGGAAATTCTTTCTGGGGTAATTTCCATGATTAATTTTTTAAAAAAATTATTGACAAAAGTTGAGTTAATCTTTAACTATGCAACAATTTGTTTCTCGAAGCATTTAAATCTCATTGAATGATTCGAAAAAGTAAGTTAATTTTTAATAAATGTTTCGATTTCAGAGTAGAAACGTTAAAAATATCATTTGAATCTTCATGCCTAAATATTTGTCTGTTTGCTCTAATTACTGTAAAGATTAAAATTCATTTCAGCACGTAGAGGATACTGTATAGTTATTAAGCAGTTGTATCTCTCAAACGCTGTATTTTAAATCTGAAAAGGCTAAATTTTAATAAGATTAAAATTTTCAAACCATTTTTTATTTAACATTTTAATAAATGTGGCAGAAATGCTCTTTTCAGTCGCTACGGTGTTTGCATTCTAAGAGGTTTTTAAATACTTTTTTTTTTTATCTCTTAACGCACCGTAGACTAACGGGAAGCAAACATTTCGTATTACGAGTGGTTTATGTCTCTATGAATTTCTTGATGCTACTTATAAGACTATTCTGATAAGGTGATAAGAAATTAGGCTCCTATCTCATACTTAATCTTAATTTTTGTATTTTTCAAACTTTTTTTCGAAGCTTTTTTTTTTCACCTGATCAAGAAATGGGTCTGTGAATTTTAAAGCTGTATTTGAACTCTTCTGATAATTTTACTGCGTGTTATTTTAAATGGATTTTTCTGAATTATTAATTTTTCTACTTGTTCAAAACTCAGTATTCTTTGCATATTAAAGATCCATTTAGTAGTTTTTCTGTTACAGATAATCAAGAAAGTTTGCAATGTAATTGTGTGTGAAGTAGCTTAGAGTTTATAATGGAAATCCTTTATTGCCAGGATAAGAATGGTTTAAATTTATTACAAGCAAAGATATAGGTCTGATTCAACATAGATATAAGTGTAATCCTTTGATACACTTTTAATTCTGGAAAAATTTCAAATAAAATAAACTACTTTATAACTATTTCGGGTCATTCCATTTGGCTTTAATCTTTATTTAGCTACCTCTAAAAGCATTCCAAATATTTTCCTTGAATATCTTAATTGCAGAAGTCCAATATGTTTCTCCTTAACATACATAAATTGTTTTCACATGAGTTTAAACATTTCATATCAATTTACGAAAATTTCATTTACATTTTTTTTTCTTCAACTTATGCATTATGCAAAAACTTTTAAATTCACTTAAGCTAGTGATAATCAATACGGTTTAGTCAGTAAAAATTAGTCACTTTAGTGCTTCATGTTTTGACACTGTAATAACTGTAATACGAATTTTACAAGTAGCTATTGTTAAAACGCAAAACATGTGTATTTACTGAAGCTAATTTCTCGTTTTTGGAACTTTAGTATACTGACATTATAAAACTTCATTGATTTAATGTAACAAGCTTAACCAAACCTTAAACGTGTCCCACAGTTCATTTACAACATAGATGAAAATGTTTCTTCCGCTGAAATATCTCGGATTGGAACAATCAATAAAAAATTAGACAATAAAGTAAATTGCAGATAACTGATAGCTCACCAATTTACGGCTAATGCTTGCGAAGTATAATATGGTACCTGAAATATTAAACTAATTCGTCACACAAATAAAATTAAATTTGTAATAAAACTAATATAAATTAAATGCTTAGGGAAAAATTGGGTAAATAAATGGGAGAAATATAAAACTGAATGATCAAACCCTGAAACTGGAGTTTCCTTCAGATGAAGTTTCTAATTTAATA
Organism: Parasteatoda lunata; assembly: GCA_949128135.1. Lineage (NCBI taxonomy): Eukaryota > Metazoa > Arthropoda > Arachnida > Araneae > Theridiidae > Parasteatoda > Parasteatoda lunata. Next base: position 35,241,473 of record OX421972.1, on the reverse strand, counting down.
GTAACTTAAATTTATATCCGGACTATCCTGAGAAGTTTTTAAACAGTTCTATTTAACTTTTCCTCAGGATCTATAAAAGTAACGAATTTGATTGAAAACAAGAATACTAGTTTGAGTCTCTATTGCTTACGGGAAAACCATGCAAATACTTTGCAAGACCCTGTTTCTGTAAAAGGGTGCAAGACAAGCCATTGATGATACTTATTGCAAGTTGTATGCCTAAACTGTTAAAATTATTAGACTAAACATATGTAAGGTACATTAAGAAGTTTTCTTAATGTACCTTACATATGTTATAGTAGTTATATTTAGTAGATATACTTAGTAGATATATTTAGATTCTTATTGAACACCCTAGTTTGTAAATATAATTTCTCTATTCAAAGTATTTATTCGAATCGGGAGTACTTAAATCAAAATTCACCGCAGTTAATCTAAAATATCTCTTTTTAAAATAATCCTATATAAAGGAATTTTCAACATATATTTAGATAAATTTAAAATGGAATTCCTAAAACTATTCCCTTTTAGAATATTTTAGTTGAAACCACCCTGGATACAAAATTGGATTTGAATTCTATATAGCAATCACTGAAACTACCTAATTACATTTACCTTAAATATTAACTAATTACGTATCAGACACAGTTAAACTAAATTATTTATGAATATGCTCTGCACTGCAGTACAAACACATTCATTGAAACAAAAATAAATAAAACTAATCCACCAATCTAATAAAGCTCTGACCACTGAAAAAAAGAAAATGCAGGGCGGGGAACTGCAAGTTTTTCTTAAAATATTATTTAAGCTAGTGCAAATATTACTGAGGAGAAACTGAATTAGTTTTTAAATCCAGGATTGAGATGAAATATTCCAATTCAGAACAAGTTCAGGTAACTTTTTCAGATGCATTAATTTATAATAAAACTACAATGGGTATTTCTGACTTAGCCCACTACACTAAAAAAACAGTAATTTTCGTAGTTCATTTCTAAACTCTTCAATTTGCAAGCTTTTCTTTTATTTTATTGTCTGTTTAAGTCTTTAAAAACCTTCATCCATAAAGTTTTAAGATACAACATATACAAACTTGGCACTAATTTTATATAAATTTCATACAAAACTAACTAATCCTCAGTACTGAATAAATTAAATTGTGATCATAGATCGCAGAATTTCACTGTCTCCGCAAGTCCGTATTTCGTGTTCGGAATCTAGTTTGTCCCTTTTTCTTTTAATCGCAAACACATACCTTACCACATAAACCAATGACGAAGCGAATGAAATTAAAATTTAAGTGTTAAATTTAAATTTGCGTTTAATCAATCGACAACGGCCATCGTTTAGAAGAATAATTTAACTAGACTATCCTGAAAACTTATTTCCTTTGTAAATTAGTTTTAAAACTGTTTTTAGACAAGTGAAAGATTTAACCCTAAAAGAGCACACAGTTATTCTAAATTATTAAACCTGCGTTAATCAGATCATTAAAGTTTAGTATTATAATCAACATTTCATTCCAACTAATTTCTATTCTATGTCCAAAATCGTTCTAGTCTATTATGAAAGAGCATTTTTGTTGGTACTCACATATTGGTACTGCTCCGTTTTTGACAAAGTCTCAGTCTAGAATTTTTGTTTGTTTTAATGGAAATTTCAATAGCTTCAAGTTTGAAATTTTCATGGTTTCAGTTTACATTGACTGTCGAACTAAATTTATATAATTCTGTTTAATGCTAGTAAAAGTTTTATTTAGAATAAAACATTCTCAAAACTCAATCATAATCTATATAGTGTTGCCGTAATTTACTGAGGGCATTGTTTTAAACTATGGAAGCTTGTTTTTCTACCCAGCAACTAGTTTCTCAATCTTTAACATGTATTGAGCTCTTAATTTGCTCGTTCTTACTTTAAGACTATTGTCCAAGTCAGTTAACTGCAAAAATTAATCTTTGAACAGATGACAGCTTTTGAATATCGGGAATATCGAATGTTGCGTCTTCTATTGTCTTCAAATTTTATTTTCATAATTATAGCTGATTTTTAAATCAAACAAATTTCTTGATTAGAGGGAAATATTCTTTCTTAGTTTTAAAATGTCCCAATTTTTCAAATAAAATAAATTTAAAATATCCAGCAGAATGTTTATAATTTATCAGGAATATGGAGCGTTTTACTATTAAAAATGTCTATATGATCTTAAAGATCCATACTCTTCATTGTCCCCTTACCCTCTTAAGTTTCGATTTCTATAAAATATATTCGACATATTGAAATTCTAAAACTAAATAATATAGGCAAAGTAATGATTGCAAGGCATAAGAGGCCAGTGCAAAGGGTCTTCAAATTTTAAATAGGGCCCTGCATTGAAATAAAGTGAAAAAAAGCTAAAACAGAAAACACAATAGTGAACTTTTCAGATTTAAATATCAAATTAAAAGTGTTTTTATATTAATGAGTTTGAAGTGATAATTTGCAGGGTTATGTGCCAACAACTCCCGACATTTTTTAATTCTCCGGGTTTTTATCACTGGTCAGAATTTCGAACATTTCTTCTTCTAAATTCACCGTGGCACTAAATTTAATATTAATTTAGACTGTTTCAATAAGTTTAATTCTAAAAAAAATGGGATTAAATAAACAGATAAGTTGCCAATTTTTATCATGCCTTCATCTTCATTCGAACTGTACGATCTTAAAATATTGGAATCAGACTGCGATAGATTTGCTGCTACTGCTTTCAAGCGAGTACTGTAGATACCCTTAACATTTAGAATATTAGGAGCTTTATTGCCGCTGCGTAATTCTCTTTTTCGGGGATGGAAACAAAGCAGCACTTTTCATCGAAGAGATTTGTTTTTAAAAATTATTAAACAATTCAATTTTAAAATTTATAAGAAAGCAGTCATACAATACAGTGGCATTTGTCTTATAACTAAAGTCTGTATGTTTGGAACGAGAGGAGTGTGAAGTATGATGTGGAAGTGGTAGACGGCCGTTCTGCTTCCTCTTCTTGCTCTACCCTCGTTCAGTCGTTTCGGGACTTTCCATATCACTCTTGCAGAATTTAGTATAGGAGAAAGTGTCCCCGTAATTTGTAGAATAAATACAATAGATGTCTTTCAGTTTTTATTATACGTCACTCTTAGTGCTACACAGTTTAGCCCTTTAACTGAACATATCTTAGATTGCTAGCCTATTTTAATTTTTTTGATTATCTAAGAGTTACGATTAGCTTGCGTTAAGAGTTCTACCGTACAGTTTTAAATGCCTAGTTCAGTTCAGAATCCTCAAAGGCTGATGTAACCTCCATTCAAGTTGAAAAGTCATTCTTAACGATAGGCTGAGAACAAGTTTAATTTCCCTCTCCATGCCCCTTAACCATCGGTTTTGATTTAATTTGAAAATTTGTGTATCTAAATCCAGATTCTTTTCTAGTAAAATTAAAATATACAAAGATACTATACATAAAATTTTCACATTGTGATGTATTTTCTAACTAGACGTTGCGTTGTCATTTTATGCATTTTTTCCCTAAATAGAACAAACTTAAGGAATTCGCGTTAGACTTGTTGGAATGTATTATTACGGTATATTGTGGATGTCTCATTTCAGGAAAATATTTAGCTAAAATAGCTAAAACAATTGTTAAAATAGTTTTTGCTTCTCTAAATAATCCAGACTAAATAATTCAGACAGACTAAAATGTGGAATTGTAAGTTTCCCTATTCTTATCATTGGTGCCGGTAAAAGAGATAGATTATGACAATTTGATACAATAGATTAAAATTGGATTCTATATTTCTAGACTCCGATGCAGCGCTGCTGCCTTAAAATAAAGGTACATAACTTTTACTTGTTGTTTGGGGTAATCTTACATTTGAATAAATACATGCTGCACTTCTAGTTAAAATTTAACATTTTAATAAAGGCTTTTAATAAACTTATTGTCACACACATTCAATATTTAAGATTAAATATCTATCCATAAACAGAATTTTAAAAAAAAATTACATTAAACGTAAAGTTATAATTTCTTTGAAGACGAATGATTAAAATTTAATACGTCCCCAGTGTCTGAACTTGCGGCCATTACATTATAGTTTTAATACATTATGGCTACTCATCAAACTTGTTTTCTTTTTTCTCGTTTTTTCTTGATGTTTAATGTGTGTTCTGCTCTAATTTCTTTTATTTAATTGTCTATTTATATGATTAAAATGAACTTACTTTTTAAGGAATTTTAAATTTTATAATCCTTATAGTCATTGTACTAGGAAATTAAATCATTGGATGTTGCATATTTTTATCCTTTCATCATCAAAATTTAGGGAATTCTTTTTAACTTAAAAAACTGATTAAATTTGAGTTTAATATATCTGAGAAGTTTTAATCGGATATTTTTTCATAATCATTAGCCACATGTACTAGTTTTATGCAATTTCAAATTCGATTTTGTAAAGTGGGTTTAGAGTGTTTAATATTCTCTCATAATTTAATATTTACTTAAATACATAAATTTTATTCTGAAACAATGTAAAGAACATCGACACCCGGTAGCTTAGTGGTAGAGCTTCGCGCTCCTGTGCCACAGGTCCTGGGTTCGATCCTCGGGCCGGGCAGGGTTGACTCAGCCTTTCATCCCTTCGGTGGGTCGATAAATGAGTACCAAGCATGCTTTGGAACTTAACCGTGGGGGTTCCGCGTTAGACTGACCACCTAACCGGAACATCTGCTCCTGCACCCCAGAGCCCAAGGTCAAGAAAACTGAGATGGGCACAGTAGGCCTCGACCCTCTATGGGCTGTCGTGCCACTGAGTTTAGTTTAGTAAAGAACATCAAAGAGAAATGAATTCAGTTAACTTTTAGCAATTTTAGTAAAATATTAAGCATTCCTAAATTAGAACACTTTTCTATAGTGTGCCGTGTTTCAGATTTCGAAATCGTTGACTTGAATACAATATAAATTATCTTTAAATCTCTTTATCAATCAAATTTTATGAAGTTATGTAAGACTTTCTAATCAAAAATGAACTTCTAAGAAAAGTCTTTTTACATATGTCTAATAAAATAGCTGATCAACGAGCGTGTTTAGGCAGTGTACTCCAACAAGAAATCTCTCTTTATTGCTGAAGATAGTAGTTTGACCCCGAACAATAGTTTATGAATATAAAAGCATCTGTTAATACATTTTGTTTGTGGAACACGTTAGAAATGGCAAATTCTGATACAACCAAGCAAGTTGCAAGTTGTTTATTTTAAAAATAATTTAAGTGTAATGATCACTTATTTTTTTAAAAGCAAGCAAAATAGCACCTGACAGAGAATTAATCATTCACAAGAATAATATAATATTAATAAATTCTTTGAAAGCACTGTCTCCGCAATGAGAAGATTGTTAAACTATAGGGAAGCTTAATGGTGTGGATCGGGAAGTTTTGAAACAGCTGGGCAAATGTGGAGCACGAGGTGGAAGCGGTAGACGGCCGTTCTGCTCCCGCGTCACGTTTCACTCTCGTTCAGCCGTTTCGGAACTCTTCGAACCACTCATACAATCTGCTGTAGTGGAGCAGCAGTTTTCTATGCACTCAATGACAGCAATCAGTTCAAAACTGAAGAATATGAATAATTTAAACACTGACGCGAATTCTTGTGCTATTATTACAGTGAGGTGCTTATTTGTTTGCTTTTCAACCGAATGATATAAAATCATAAAACAAATGCTTTTTCTTCAAGCTTGCCCCTATATAATGTGATTCCCTGCAATATTCTAAATTTATCTGAGCAAATCTGAATTTTAATTAAATTCTAATTTACTTCGAAGCATTAACACTCCATAGTTTGGGAAGTTTTCTACATCACAATCTTAATACTATTATATAAACACATTAATATCAAACACATTTCTTTTTGTTTTAATGAAGTAAAATACGGCAAAGTTTAGTTTTGAGACAGTTCTTGCACTTTTTGTTATCTTTATACTTGCATTGTATGTATTTCTCTTTAAATGTAAACTGTCTGTTTCGCAGAAACTGAAATGCAGATTTTTCGAGAAATATTAATGTGTTTTAATCTGAAACAATGTAATTGTTATAAATACAAATAAAAGAAAATGCTTTGAAATTTGCTTGCATTAATTGATAAAATTTCGATCATATGAAAGAAGTTTCAAATATTAAACACATTTTACTCTTTAGAAAATAAATGAAAATAATTTTTTTGTAAGCACTTACAAATGGGTTGGATATGAAACTCCTGTATGGTCGTTTTCAATATCCCATATAATTATTAAAATTCTTCGGTGAAAACTTAAAATTACTTCAAATTTAATTTTAACGGCATTTTCAAGAATTCTTCAGAATTTACAAAATCTACGTTAGCTTTTGTAAAAGAATAATGTTGAGTGTTTTAACAATTCAAACTTTAAATACACAGTGTTATTGTCTGAATTTTTATTATTATATAGTATAATATTAGTATCGTACAGTATTTCAGCAGTAATATTTTAGTGTCTTTACACTTAATCTTTTGTAAAGGGACTTTCAGATAAATGGAGATTCCAAAACTCTAAATGAGATCCTGATTTCCTTTTAATTTAAATAGATATTAAATTTCAAACTTCTTTCTTTTACCATGTGTAAAATTTTAATATGGCATAGCAACAGCCATGTATAGGCTTTGTAGACTATACATCCAAAAACTGCTTTGCATTGCACACCAAGGTCAAATGATTTAACATAGATTAAATGCAAGTAATATATAAAAAAAAATTAATATTATCTGAAAAGAAATTTTGCGTAAATCTGAATCCTCATATTCCTTCCTTATGTGGAGTTTCTCTTATAGTACATCCTCTTTTTTTCGTATCTACTGTCCTGCATCTGAAGATCCTAATCCTAAAAGACAATCTGTCTTCATTAAAAAAATTTTAAATTCTAAGAAATGGCAGAGAGAAAAAAAATATGCTTTGCTTTACACAAAATTAAATGATCTAACATAGATTTAATGTAAGTAATATAAATAAAATTTATTTTACCTAAAAAGAAATTTTGCGCTGAGCTGAGAATACTATTCTTATTCCTTCCTTACATAGTGGTATTCTTATGGTACATAATCACTTATTTCGTATTTCCTCTCACTACATCTGAAGATTCAAAACCAGAAAGGCAATCTGTCTTCATTGAAGAACTTTTCCATCCTCCTACGACCAGAAAGAGAGAAAAAAATTGCTTTGCATTACACACCAAAGTGATATGATTTAGCATAGATTTGATGCAAGTAATATAAAAAAAATTTATATTACCTGAAAAGAAATCGGAGAATACTCTTCGTATTCTTTCCTTAAATGGTGGTTTTCGTATCATCCTCATTTATTTCGTATTTCCTCGAAACCTTATAGACGATCTGTTTTCATTGAAGTAATTTTCCATCCTCCGAAGCCCTGCCGATGGAAAAAATGCGTTGCATTACACACAGTTAAATGATTTATCTTAGATTGAATACAAGAAATATAAAGAAAATTTTTTTTTACCTGATTAAATAATTATTAAATTTATTTTACCTGAAGTTAAATGATTTGACATAGATTGAATGCAAGTAATATAAATAAAATTTATATTACCTGAAAAGAAATTTTTTGTAAATCGGATAATACCCTTCTTATTCCTTCCTTAAATGGTGGTTTTCGTATAGTACATCCTCATTTATTTCGTATTTTCTCTCAGTACATCAGAAAAATCAAAACCTTAGAGACAGTCTGTCTTCATTGAAGTAATTTTCCATCCTCCTAAGCCCTGCCGGTGAAAAAAATGCTTTGCATTACACACAGTTAAATGAATTATCATATATGGAATGCTAGTAATTTAAATAAAATTTTTATTACCTGAAAAGAAATTTAGCGCAAATCTGAAAATAATCTTCTCATTCCTTCCTTGCATGGTGGTTTTCTTAAGGGACATCCTCGTTTATTTTATATATCCTATGACTACAGCTGAAAATTTAAAAATAGAAAGACAATCTGTCTTCATTGAAGTGTTTATCCATCCTCCTAAGACCTGCCAGGAAAAAAAATTCTTTGCATTACACACCAAAATTAAAAAATTTATTATCGATTGAATGCAAGTAATAAAAATACAATTTATATTACCTGAAAAGAAACTTTTTTTCAATATATGAATACTCTTCTTATTCCTACCATGCATGGTGGTTTTCTTATGGGACATCCTCATTTTATTCGTATTCCCTCTCACTACATCTGAAAATTCAAAACCTGAAAGGCAATCTGTCTTTATTGAAGAATTTTTCCATCCTCCTACGCCCAGAAAGAGAGAAAAAAATTGCTTTGCATTACATACCAAAGTTATATGATTTAGCATAGATTTAATGCCAGTAATATAAATAAAATTTATATTACCTGAAAAGAAATTTTTTGTAAATCTGAGAATACTCTTCTTATTCCTTCCTTACATGGTGGTATTCTTATGGTACATAATCACTTATTTCGTATTTCCTCTCACTACATCTGAAGATTCAAAACCAGAAAGGCAATCTGTCGTCATTGAAGAATTTTTCCATCCTCCTACGCCCAGAAAGAGAGAATAAAATTGCTTGGCATTACACACCAAGGTTATATGATTTATCTAAGATTGAATACAAGAAATATAAATAAAATTTTTATTACCTGAAAAGAAATTTTTTGCAAATCGGTGAGTACTTTTCTTATTCCTTCCTTAAATGGTGGTCTTCGTATCATCCTAATTTATTTCGTATTTTTTCTCAGTACATCAGAAGAGTCCGAACCTTATAGACAATCAATCTTCATTGAAATAATTTTCCATCCTCCTAAGCCCTGCCGGTTAAAAAAATGCTTTGCATTACACACAGTTAAATGAATTATCATATATGGAATGCTAGTAATTTAAATAAAATTTTTATTACCTGAAAAGAAATTTTTTGTAAATCGGTGAGTACTTTTCTTATTCCTTCCTTAAACGGTGGTCTTCGTATCATCCTAATTTATTTCGTATTTTCTCTCAGTACATCAGAAGAATCGGAACCTTATAGACAATCAGTCTTCATTGAAATAATTTTCCATCCTCCTAAGCCCTGCCGGTTAAAAAAATGCTTTGCATTACACACAGTTAAATGAATTATCATATATGGAATGCTAGTAATTTAAATAAAATTTTTATTACCTGAAAAGAAATTCTTTGTAAATCGGTGAGTACTTTTCTTATTCCTTCCTTAAACGGTGGTCTTCGTATCATCCTAATTTATTTTGTATTTTCTCTCAGTACATAAGAAGAATCGGAACCTTATAGACAATCAGTCTTCATTGAAATAATTTTCCATCCTCCTAAGCCCTGCCGGTTAAAAAAATGCTTTGCATTACACACAGTTACATGAATTATCATATATGGAATGCTAGTAATTTAAATAAAATTTTTATTACCTGAAAAGAAATTTTTTGTAAATCGGTGAGTACTTTTCTTATTCCTTCCTTAAACGGTGGTCTTCGTATCATCCTAATTTATTTCGTATTTTCTCTCAGTACATCAGAAGAATCGGAACCTTATAGACAATCAGTCTTCATTGAAATAATTTTCCATCCTCCTAAGCCATGCCGGTTAAAAAAATGCTTTGCATTACACACAGTTACATGAATTATCATATATGGAATGCTAGTAATTTAAATAAAATTTTTATTACCTGAAAAGAAATTTTTTGTAAATCGGTGAGTACTTTTCTTATTCCTTCCTTTAACGGTGGTCTTCATATCATCCTAATTTATTTCGTATTTTCTCTCAGTACATAAGAAGAATCGGAACCTTATAGACAATCAGTCTTCATTGAAATAATTTTCCATCCTCCTAAGCCCTGCCGGTTAAAAAAATGCTTTGCATTACACACAGTTAAATGAATTATCATATATGGAATGCTAGTAATTTAAATAAAAATTTTATTACCTGAAAAGAAATTTTTTGTAAATCGGTGAGTACTTTTCTTATTCCTTCCTTAAATGGTGGTCTTCGTATCATCCTAATTTATTTCGTATTTTCTCTCAGTACATCAGAAGAATCGGAACCTTATAGACAATCAGTCTTCATTAAAATAATTTTCCATCCTCCTAAGCCCTGCCGGTTAAAAAAATGCTTTGCATTACACACAGTTACATGAATTATCATATATGGAATGCTAGTAATTTAAATAAAATTTTTATTACCTGAAAAGAAATTTTTTGTAAATCGGTGAGTACTTTTCTTATTCCTTCCTTAAACGGTGGTCTTCGTATCATCCTAATTTATTTCGTATTTTCTCTCAGTACATCAGTAGAATCGGAACCTTATAGACAATCAGTCTTCATTGAAATAATTTTCCATCCTCCTAAGCCCTGCCGGTTAAAAAAATGCTTTGCATTACACACAGTTAAATGAATTATCATATATGGAATGCTAGTAATTTAAATAAAATTTTTATTACCTGAAAAGAAATTTTTTGTAAATCGGTGAGTACTTTTCTTATTCCTTCCTTAAATGGTGGTCTTCGTATCATCCTAATTTATTTCGTATTTTCTCTCAGTACATCAGAAGAATCGGAACCTTATAGACAATCAGTCTTCATTGAAATAATTTTCCATCCTCCTAAGCCCTGCCGGTTAAAAAAATGCTTTGCATTACACACAGTTACATGAATTATCATATATGGAATGCTAGTAATTTAAATAAAATTTTTATTACCTGAAAAGAAATTTTTTGTAAATCGGTGAGTACTTTTCTTATTCCTTCCCTAAACGGTGGTCTTCGTATCATCCTAATTTATTTCGTATTTTCTCTCAGTACATCAGAAGAATCGGAACCTTATAGACAATCAGTCTTCATTGAAATAATTTTCCATCCTCCTAAGCCCTGCCGGTTAAAAAAATGCTTTGCATTACACACAGTTAAATGAATTATCATATATGGAATGCTAGTAATTTAAATAAAATTTTTATTACCTGAAAAGAAATTTTTTGTAAATCGGTGAGTACTTTTCTTATTCCTTCCTTAAATGGTGGTCTTCGTATCATCCTAATTTATTTCGTATTTTCTCTCAGTACATCAGAAGAATCGGAACCTTATAGACAATCAGTCTTCATTGAAATAATTATCCATCCTCCTAAGCCCTGCCGGTAAAAAAATGCTTTGCATTACACACAGTTACATGAATTATCATATATGGAATGCTAGTAATTTAAATAAAATTTTTATTACCTGAAAAGAAATTTTTTGTAAATCGGTGAGTACTTTTCTTATTCCTTCCTTAAACGGTGGTCTTCGTATCATCCTAATTTATTTCGTATTTTCTCTCAGTACATAAGAAGAATCGGAACCTTATAGACAATCAGTCTTCATTGAAATAATTTTCCATCCTCCTAAGCCCTGCCGGTTAAAAAAATGCTTTGCATTACACACAGTTAAATGAATTATCATATATGGAATGCTAGTATTTTAAATAAAATTTTTATTACCTGAAAAGAAATTTTTTGTAAATCGGTGAGTACTTTTCTTATTCCTTCCTTAAACGGTGGTCTTCGTATCATCCTAATTTATTTCGTATTTTCTCTCAGTACATCAGAAGAATCGGAACCTTATAGACAATCAGTCTTCATTGAAATAATTTTCCATCCTCCTAAGCCCTGCCGGTTAAAAAAATGCTTTGCATTACACACAGTTACATGAATTATCATATATGGAATGCTAGTAATTTAAATAAAATTTTTATTACCTTAAAAGAAATTTTTTGTAAATCGGTGAGTACTTTTCTCATTCCTTCCTTAAACGGTGGTCTTCGTATCATCCTAATTTATTTCGTATTTTCTCTCAGTACATCAGAAGAATCGGAACCTTATAGACAATTAGTCTTCATTGAAATAATTTTCCATCCTCCTAAGCCCTGCCGATTAAAAAAATGCTTTGTATTACACACAGTTAAATGAATTATCATATATGGAATGCTAGTAATTTAAATAAAATTTTTATTACCTGAAAAGAAATTTTTTGCAAATCGGTGAGTACTTTTCTTATTCCTTCCTTAAACGGTGGTCTTCGTATCATCCTAATTTATTTCGTATTTTCTCTCAGTACATAAGAAGAATCGGAAGCTTATAGACAATCAGTCTTCATTGAAATAATTTTCCATCCTCCTAAGCCCTGCCGGTTAAAAAAATTCTTTGCATTACACACAGTTACATGAATTATCATATATGGAATGCTAGTAATTTAAATAAAATTTTTATTACCTGAAAAGAAATTTTTTGTAAATCGGTGAGTACTTTTCTTATTCCTTCCTTAAATGGTGGTCTTCGTATCATCCTAATTTATTTCGTATTTTCTCTCAGTACATCAGAAGAATCGGAACCTTATAGACAATCAGTCTTCATTGAAATAATTTTCCATCCTCCTAAGCCCTGCCGGTTAAAAAAATGCTTTGCATTACACACAGTTACATGAATTATCATATATGGAATGCTAGTAATTTAAATAAAATTTTTATTACCTGAAAAGAAATTTTTTGTAAATCGGTGAGTACTTTTCTCATTCCTTCCTTAAACGGTGGTCTTCGTATCATCCTAATTTATTTCGTATTTTCTCTCAGTACATCAGAAGAATCGGAACCTTATAGACAATTAGTCTTCATTGAAATAATTTTCCATCCTCCTAAGCCCTGCCGGTTAAAAAAATGCTTTGCATTACACACAGTTAAATGAATTATCATATATGGAATGCTAGTAATTTAAATAAAATTTTTATTACCTGAAAAGAAATTTTTTGTAAATCAGTGAGTACTTTTCTTATTCCTTCCTTAAATGGTGGTCTTCGTATCATCCTAATTTATTTCGTATTTTCTCTCAGTACATAAGAAGAATCGGAACCTTATAGACAATCAGTCTTCATTGAAATAATTTTCCATCCTCCTAAGCCCTGCCGGTTAAAAAAATGCTTTGCATTTCACACAGTTACATGAATTATCATATATGGAATGCTAGTAATTTAAATAAAATTTTTATTACCTGAAAAGAAATTTTTTGTAAATCGGTGAGTACTTTTCTTATTCCTTCCTTAAACGGTGGTCTTCGTATCATCCTAATTTATTTCGTATTTTCTCTCAGTACATCAGAAGAATCGGAACCTTATAGACAATCAGTCTTCATTGAAATAATTTTCCATCCTCCTAAGCCCTGCCGGTTAAAAAAATGCTTTGCATTACACACAGTTAAATGAATTATCATATATGGAATGCTAGTAATTTAAATAAAATTTTTATTACCTGAAAAGAAATTTTTTGTAAATCGGTGAGTACTTTTCTTATTCCTTCCTTAAACGGTGGTCTTCGTATCATCCTAATTTATTTCGTATTTTCTCTCAGTACATCAGAAGAATCGGAACCTTATAGACAATCAGTCTTCATTGAAATAATTTTCCATCCTCCTAAGCCCTGCCGGTTAAAAAAATGCTTTGCATTACACACAGTTACATGAATTATCATATATGGAATGCTAGTAATTTAAATAAAATTTTTATTACCTGAAAAGAAATTTTTTGTAAATCGGTGAGTACTTTTCTTATTCCTTCCTTAAACGGTGGTCTTCGTATCATCCTAATTTATTTCGTATTTTCTCTCAGTACATCAGAAGAATCGGAACCTTATAGACAATTAGTCTTCATTGAAATAATTTTCCATCCTCCTAAGCCCTGCCGGTTAAAAAAATGCTTTGTATTACACACAGTTAAATGAATTATCATATATGGAATGCTAGTAATTTAAATAAAATTTTTATTACCTGAAAAGAAATTTTTTGTAAATCGGTGAGTACTTTTCTTATTCCTTCCTTAAACGGTGGTCTTCGTATCATCCTAATTTATTTCGTATTTTCTCTCAGTACATAAGAAGAATCGGAACCTTATAGACAATCAGTCTTCATTGAAATAATTTTCCATCCTCCGAAGCCCTGCCGGTTAAAAAAATGCTTTGCATTACACACAGTTAAATGAATTATCATATATGGAATGCTAGTAATTTAAATAAAATTTTTATTACCTGAAAAGAAATTTTTTGTAAATCAGTGAGTACTTTTCTTATTCCTTCCTTAAACGGTGGTCTTCGTATCATCCTAATTTATTTCGTATTTTCTCTCAGTACATCAGAAGAATCGGAACCTTATAGACAATCAGTCTTCATTGAAATAATTTTCCATCCTCCTAAGCCCTGCCGGTTAAAAAAATGCTTTGCATTACACACAGTTACATGAATTATCATATATGGAATGCTAGTAATTTAAATAAAATTTTTATTACCTGAAAAGAAATTTTTTGTAAATCGGTGAGTACTTTTCTTATTCCTTCCTTAAACGGTGGTCTTCGTATCATCCTAATTTATTTCGTATTTTCTCTCAGTACATAAGAAGAATCGGAAGCTTATAGACAATCAGTCTTCATTGAAATAATTTTCCATCCTCCTAAGCCCTGCCGGTTAAAAAAATTCTTTGCATTACACACAGTTACATGAATTATCATATATGGAATGCTAGTAATTTAAATAAAATTTTTATTACCTGAAAAGAAATTTTTTGTAAATCGGTGAGTACTTTTCTTATTCCTTCCTTAAATGGTGGTCTTCGTATCATCCTAATTTATTTCGTATTTTCTCTCAGTACATCAGAAGAATCGGAACCTTATAGACAATCAGTCTTCATTGAAATAATTTTCCATCCTCCTAAGCCCTGCCGGTTAAAAAAATGCTTTGCATTACACACAGTTACATGAATTATCATATATGGAATGCTAGTAATTTAAATAAAATTTTTATTACCTGAAAAGAAATTTTTTGTAAATCGGTGAGTACTTTTCTCATTCCTTCCTTAAACGGTGGTCTTCGTATCATCCTAATTTATTTCGTATTTTCTCTCAGTACATCAGAAGAATCGGAACCTTATAGACAATTAGTCTTCATTGAAATAATTTTCCATCCTCCTAAGCCCTGCCGGTTAAAAAAATGCTTTGCATTACACACAGTTAAATGAATTATCATATATGGAATGCTAGTAATTTAAATAAAATTTTTATTACCTGAAAAGAAATTTTTTGTAAATCAGTGAGTACTTTTCTTATTCCTTCCTTAAATGGTGGTCTTCGTATCATCCTAATTTATTTCGTATTTTCTCTCAGTACATAAGAAGAATCGGAACCTTATAGACAATCAGTCTTCATTGAAATAATTTTCCATCCTCCTAAGCCCTGCCGGTTAAAAAAATGCTTTGCATTTCACACAGTTACATGAATTATCATATATGGAATGCTAGTAATTTAAATAAAATTTTTATTACCTGAAAAGAAATTTTTTGTAAATCGGTGAGTACTTTTCTTATTCCTTCCTTAAACGGTGGTCTTCGTATCATCCTAATTTATTTCGTATTTTCTCTCAGTACATCAGAAGAATCGGAACCTTATAGACAATCAGTCTTCATTGAAATAATTTTCCATCCTCCTAAGCCCTGCCGGTTAAAAAAATGCTTTGCATTACACACAGTTAAATGAATTATCATATATGGAATGCTAGTAATTTAAATAAAATTTTTATTACCTGAAAAGAAATTTTTTGTAAATCGGTGAGTACTTTTCTTATTCCTTCCTTAAACGGTGGTCTTCGTATCATCCTAATTTATTTCGTATTTTCTCTCAGTACATCAGAAGAATCGGAACCTTATAGACAATCAGTCTTCATTGAAATAATTTTCCATCCTCCTAAGCCCTGCCGGTTAAAAAAATGCTTTGCATTACACACAGTTACATGAATTATCATATATGGAATGCTAGTAATTTAAATAAAATTTTTATTACCTGAAAAGAAATTTTTTGTAAATCGGTGAGTACTTTTCTTATTCCTTCCTTAAACGGTGGTCTTCGTATCATCCTAATTTATTTCGTATTTTCTCTCAGTACATCAGAAGAATCGGAACCTTATAGACAATTAGTCTTCATTGAAATAATTTTCCATCCTCCTAAGCCCTGCCGGTTAAAAAAATGCTTTGTATTACACACAGTTAAATGAATTATCATATATGGAATGCTAGTAATTTAAATAAAATTTTTATTACCTGAAAAGAAATTTTTTGTAAATCGGTGAGTACTTTTCTTATTCCTTCCTTAAACGGTGGTCTTCGTATCATCCTAATTTATTTCGTATTTTCTCTCAGTACATAAGAAGAATCGGAACCTTATAGACAATCAGTCTTCATTGAAATAATTTTCCATCCTCCGAAGCCCTGCCGGTTAAAAAAATGCTTTGCATTACACACAGTTAAATGAATTATCATATATGGAATGCTAGTAATTTAAATAAAATTTTTATTACCTGAAAAGAAATTTTTTGTAAATCAGTGAGTACTTTTCTTATTCCTTCCTTAAACGGTGGTCTTCGTATCATCCTAATTTATTTCGTATTTTCTCTCAGTACATCAGAAGAATCGGAACCTTATAGACAATCAGTCTTCATTGAAATAATTTTCCATCCTCCTAAGCCCTGCCGGTTAAAAAAATGCTTTGCATTACACACAGTTACATGAATTATCATATATGGAATGCTAGTAATTTAAATAAAATTTTTATTACCTGAAAAGAAATTTTTTGTAAATCGGTGAGTACTTTTCTTATTCCTTCCTTAAACGGTGGTCTTCGTATCATCCTAATTTATTTCGTATTTTCTCTCAGTACATCAGAAGAATCGGAACCTTATAGACAATTAGTCTTCATTGAAATAATTTTCCATCCTCCTAAGCCCTGCCGGTTAAAAAAATGCTTTGTATTACACACAGTTAAATGAATTATCATATATGGAATGCTAGTAATTTAAATAAAATTTTTATTACCTGAAAAGAAATTTTTTGTAAATCGGTGAGTACTTTTCTTATTCCTTCCTTAAACGGTGGTCTTCGTATCATCCTAATTTATTTCGTATTTTCTCTCAGTACATAAGAAGAATCGGAACCTTATAGACAATCAGTCTTCATTGAAATAATTTTCCATCCTCCTAAGCCCTGCCGGTTAAAAAAATTCTTTGCATTACACACAGTTACATGAATTATCATATATGGAATGCTAGTAATTTAAATAAAATTTTTATTACCTGAAAAGAAATTTTTTGTAAATCGGTGAGTACTTTTCTTATTCCTTCCTTAAATGGTGGTCTTCGAATCATCCTAATTTATTTCGTATTTTCTCTCAGTACATCAGAAGAATCGGAACCTTATAGACAATCAGTCTTCATTGAAATAATTTTCCATCCTCCTAAGCCCTGCCGGTTAAAAAAATGCTTTGCATTACACACAGTTACATGAATTATCATATATGGAATGCTAGTAATTTAAATAAAATTTTTATTACCTGAAAAGAAATTTTTTGTAAATCGGTTAGTACTTTTCTTATTCCTTCCTTAAATGGTGGTCTTCGTATCATCCTAATTTATTTCGTATTTTCTCTCAGTACATAAGAAGAATCGGATCCTTATAGACAATCAGTCTTCATTGAAATAATTTTCCATCCTCCTAAGCCCTGCCGGTTAAAAAAATGCTTTGCATTACACACAGTTAAATGAATTATCATATATGGAATGCTAGTAATTTAAATAAAATTTTTATTACCTGAAAAGAAATTTTTTGTAATTCGGTGAGTACTTTTCTCATTCCTTCCTTAAATGGTGGTCTTCGTATCATCCTAATTTATTTCGTATTTTCTCTCAGTACATAAGAAGAATCGGATCCTTATAGACAATCAGTCTTCATTGAAATAATTTTCCATCCTCCTAAGCCCTGCCGGTTAAAAAAATGCTTTGCATTACACACAGTTACATGAATTATCATATATGGAATGCTAGTAATTTAAATAAAATTTTCATTACCTGACGAGAAATTTTTTGTAAATCGGTGAGTACTTTTCTTATTCCTTCCTTAAATGGTGGTCTTCGTATCATCCTAATTTATTTCGTATTTTCTCTCAGTACATAAGAAGAATCGGAACCTTATAGACAATCAGTCTTCATTGAAATAATTTTCCATCCTCCTAAGCCCTGCCGGTTAAAAAAATGCTTTGCATTACACACAGTTAAATGAATTATCATATATGGAATGCTAGTAATTTAAATAAAATTTTTATTACCTGAAAAGAAATTTTTTGTAAATCGGTGAGTACTTTTCTTATTCCTTCCTTAAATGGTGGTCTTCGTATCATCCTAATTTATTTCGTATTTTCTCTCAGTACATCAGAAGAATCGGAACCTTATAGACAATCAGTCTTCATTGAAATAATTTTCCATCCTCCTAAGCCCTGCCGGTTAAAAAAATGCTTTGCATTACACACAGTTACATGAATTATCATATATGGAATGCTAGTAATTTAAATAAAATTTTTATTACCTGAAAAGAAATTTTTTGTAAATCGGTGAGTACTTTTCTTATTCCTTCCTTAAATGGTGGTCTTCGTATCATCCTAATTTATTTCGTATTTTCTCTCAGTACATCAGAAGAATCGGAACCTTATAGACAATCAGTCTTCATTGAAATAATTTTCCATCCTCCTAAGCCCTGCCGGTTAAAAAAATGCTTTGCATTACACACAGTTACATGAATTATCATATATGGAATGCTAGTAATTTAAATAAAATTTTTATTACCTGAAAAGAAATTTTTTGTAAATCGGTGAGTACTTTTCTTATTCCTTCCTTAAACGGTGGTCTTCGTATCATCCTAATTTATTTCGTATTTTCTCTCAGTACATCAGAAGAATCGGAACCTTATAGACAATCAGTCTTCATTGAAATAATTTTCCATCCTCCTAAGCCCTGCCGGTGAAAAAAATGCTTTGCATTACACACAGTTAAATGAATTATCATATATGTAATGCTAGTAAATTCAATAAAATTTGTATTACCTAAAAAGAAATTTAGCGCAAATCTGAAAATAATCTTCTTATTCCTTCCTTGCATGGTGGTTTTCTTAAGGGACATCCTCATTTATTTTATACTTTCTAGGACTACAGCTGAAGATTTAAAACATGAAAGACAAGCTGTCTTCATTGAAGTGTTTATCCATCCTCCTAAGACCTGCCAGGAAAAAAAAATTCTTTGCATTACACACCAAAATTAAATAATTTATCATCGATTGAATGCAAGTAATAAAAATAAAGTTTATATTACCTGAAAAGAAATTTTTTTTCAATATATGAATACTCTTCTTATTCCTACCATGCATGGTGGTTTTCTTATGGGACATCCTCATTTTATTCGTATTTCCTCTCACTCCATCTGAAAATTCAAAACCTGAAAGGCATCTGTCTTCATTGATGAATTTTTCCATCCTTTTGCGCCCAGAAAGAGAGAAAGAAATTGCTTTGCATTACACACTAAAGTTATATGATTTAACATAGATTTAATGCAAATAATATAAGTAAATTTCATATTACCAGAAAAGAAATTTTTTGTAAATCTGAAAATACTCTTCTTATTCCTTCCTTAAATGGTAGTTTATGTATAGTAAATCCTCATTTATTTCGTATTTTCTCTCAATACATCTGAAGAATCAAAACCTTATAGACAATCTGTCTTCATTGAAGTAATTTTCCATCCTCCTAATCCCTGCCGGTGAAAAAAATGCTTTGCATTACAAACAGTTAAATGAATTATCATATATGGAATGGTAGTAATTTAAATAAAATTTTTATTACCTGAAAAGAAATTTAGCGCAAATCTGAAAATAATCCTCTTATTCCTTCCTTGCATGGTGGTTTTCTTATGTGACATCCTCATTTATTTTATATTCCCTATGACTACAGCTGACGATTTAAAACATGAAAGACAATCTGTCATCATTGAAGTTTTTATTCATCCCCCTAAGACCTGCCAAAGAAAAAAAATTCGTTGCATTACACACCAAAATTAAATAATTTATTATCGATTGAATGCAAGTAATAAAAATAAAATTTATATTACCTGAAAAGAAATTTTTCGTATATATATGAATATTCTTCTTATTCCTACCATGCAAGGAGGTTTTCTTATGGGACATCCTCATTTTATTCATATTTCCTCTCACTACATCTGAAAAATCGAAACCTGAAAGGCAATCTGTCTTCATTGAAGAATTTTTCCATCCTCCTACACCCAGAAAGAGAGAAAAAAATTGCTTTGCATTACACACTAAAGTTATAAGAGTTAGCATAGATTTAATGCAAACAATATAAGTAAAATTTATATTACCAGAAGAGAAATTTTTGTAAATCGGTGAGTACTTTTCTTATTCCTTCCTTAAATGGTGGTCTTCGTATCATCCTAATTTATTTCGTATTTTCTCTCAGTACATCAGAAGAATCGGAACCTTATAGACAATCAGTCTTCATTGAAATAATTTTCCATCCTCCTAAGCCCTGCCGGTTAAAAAAATGCTTTGCATTACACACAGTTACATGAATTATCATATATGGAATGCTAGTAATTTAAATAAAATTTTTATTACCTGAAAAGAAATTTTTTGTAAATCGGTGAGTACTTTTCTTATTCTTTCCTTAAACGGTGGTCTTCGTATCATCCTAATTTATTTCGTATTTTCTCTCAGTACATCAGAAGAATCGGAACCTTATAGACAATCAGTCTTCATTGAAATAATTTTCCATCCTCCTAAGCCCTGCCGGTGAAAAAAATGCTTTGCATTACACACAGTTAAATGAATTATCATATATGTAATGCTAGTAAATTCAATAAAATTTGTATTACCTAAAAAGAAATTTAGCGCAAATCTGAAAATAATCTTCTTATTCCTTCCTTGCATGGTGGTTTTCTTAAGGGACATCCTCATTTATTTTATACTTTCTAGGACTACAGCTGAAGATTTAAAACATGAAAGACAAGCTGTCTTCATTGAAGTGTTTATCCATCCTCCTAAGACCTGCCAGGAAAAAAAAATTCTTTGCATTACACACCAAAATTAAATAATTTATCATCGATTGAATGCAAGTAATAAAAATAAAGTTTATATTACCTGAAAAGAAATTTTTTTTCAATATATGAATACTCTTCTTATTCCTACCATGCATGGTGGTTTTCTTATGGGACATCCTCATTTTATTCGTATTTCCTCTCACTCCATCTGAAAAATCAAAACCTGAAAGGCATCTGTCTTCATTGATGAATTTTTCCATCCTTTTGCGCCCAGAAAGAGAGAAAGAAATTGCTTTGCATTACACACTAAAGTTATATGATTTAACATAGATTTAATGCAAATAATATAAGTAAATTTCATATTACCAGAAAAGAAATTTTTTGTAAATCTGAAAATACTCTTCTTATTCCTTCCTTAAATGGTAGTTTATGTATAGTAAATCCTCATTTATTTCGTATTTTCTCTCAATACATCTGAAGAATCAAAACCTTATAGACAATCTGTCTTCATTGAAGTAATTTTCCATCCTCCTAATCCCTGCCGGTGAAAAAAATGCTTTGCATTACAAACAGTTAAATGAATTATCATATATGGAATGGTAGTAATTTAAATAAAATTTTTATTACCTGAAAAGAAATTTAGCGCAAATCTGAAAATAATCCTCTTATTCCTTCCTTGCATGGTGGTTTTCTTATGTGACATCCTCATTTATTTTATATTCCCTATGACTACAGCTGACGATTTAAAACATGAAAGACAATCTGTCATCATTGAAGTTTTTATTCATCCCCCTAAGACCTGCCAAAGAAAAAAAATTCGTTGCATTACACACCAAAATTAAATAATTTATTATCGATTGAATGCAAGTAATAAAAATAAAATTTATATTACCTGAAAAGAAATTTTTCGTATATATATGAATACTCTACTTATTCCTACCATGCAAGGAGGTTTTCTTATGGGACATCCTCATTTTATTCATATTTCATCTCACTACATCTGAAAAATCGAAACCTGAAAGGCAATCTGTCTTCATTGAAGAATTTTTCCATCCTCCTACACCCAGAAAGAGAGAAAAAAATTGCTTTGCATTACACACTAAAGTTATAAGAGTTAGCATAGATTTAATGAAAACAATATAAGTAAAATTTATATTACCAGAAGAGAAATTTTTGTAAATCGGTGAGTACTTTTCTTATTCCTTCCTTAAATGGTGGTCTTCGTATCATCCTAGATTATTTCGTATTTTCTCTCAGTACATCAGAAGAATCGGAACCTTATAGACAATCAGTCTTCATTGAAATAATTTTCCATCCTCCTAAGCCCTGCCGGTGAAAAAAATGCTTTGCATTACACACAGTTAAATGAATTATCATATATGTAATGCTAGTAAATTCAATAAAATTTCTATTACCTAAAAAGAAATTTAGCGCAAATCTGAAAATAATCTTCTTGTTCCTTCCTTGCATGGTGGTTTTCTTAAGGGACATCCTCATTTATTTTATATTTCCTATGACTACAGCTGAAGATTTAAAACATGAAAGACAATCTGTCTTCATTGAAGTTTTTATTTATCCTCCTAAGACCTGCCAAAGAAAAAAAAATTCTTTGCATTACACACCAAAATTAAATAGTTTATTATTGATTGAATGCAAGTAATAAAAATAAAATTTATATTACCTGAAAAGAAATTTTTCGTAAATATATGAATACTCTTCTTATTCCTACCATGCAAGGTGGTTTTCTTATGGGACATCCTCATTTTATTCGTATTTCCTCTCGCTCCATCTGAAAATTCAAAACCTGAAAGGCATCTGTCTTCATTGAAGAATTTTTCCATCCTTTTGCGCCCAGAAAGAGAGAAAGAAATTGCTTTGCATTACACACTAAAGTTATATGATTTAGCATAGGATTAATGCAAATAATATAAGTAAAATTCATATTACCGGAAAAGAAATTTTTTGTAAATCTGAGAATACTCTTCTTATTCCTTCCTTAAATGGTAGTTTATGTTTAGTAAATCCTCATTTATTTCGTATTTTCTCTCAATACATCTGAAGAATCGAAACCTTATAGACAATCTGTCTTTATTGAAGTAATTTTCCATCCTCCTTAGCCCTGCCGGTGAAAAAAATGCTTCGCATTACGAACAGTTAAATGAATTGTCATATATGGAATGCTAGTAATTTAAATAAAAGTGCTATTACCTGAAAAGAAATTTAGCGCAAATCTGAAAATAATCCTCTTATTCCTTCCTTGCATGGTGGTTTTCTTATGGGACATCCTCATTTATTTTATATTTCCTATGACTACAGCTGAAGATTTAAAACATGAAAGACAATCTGTCTTCATTGAAGTTTTTATTCATCCTCCTAAGACCTGCCAAAGAGAAATAATTCTTTGCATTACACACCAAAATTAAATAATTTATTATCGATTGAATGCAAGTAATAAAAATAAAATTTATATTACCTGAAAAGAAATTTTTCGTATATATATGAATATTCTTCTTATTCCTACCATGCAAGGAGGTTTTCTTATGGGACATCCTCATTTTATTCGTATTTCCTCTCACTACATCTGAAAATTCAAAACCTGAAAGGCATCTGTCTTCATTGAAGAATTTTTCCATCCTCCTACGCCCAGAAAGAGAGAAAAAAATTGCTTTGCATTACACAAAAAAGTTATATGATTTATCTAAGATTGAATACAAGAAATATAAATAAAATTTCTATTACCTGAAATGAAATTTTTTGTTAATCGGAGAAGACTCTTCTTATTCCTTCCTTAAATGGTGGTCTTCGTATCATACTAATTTATTTCGTATTTTCTCTCAGTACATCAGAAGAATCGAAACCTTGTAGACAATCAGTCTTCATTGAAGTAATTTTCCATCCTCCTAAGCCCTGCCGGTGAAAACAATGCGTTGCATTGCACACAGTTAAATGTATTATCATATATGGAATGCTAGAAATTTAAATAAAATTTTTATTACCTAAAAAGAAGTTTAGCGCAAATCTGAAAATAATCTTCATATTCCTTTCCTGCATGGTGGTTTTCTTATGGGATATCCTCATTTATTTTATATTTCCTATGACTACAGTAGAAGTTTTAAAGCATGAAAGACAATCCGTCTTCATTGTAGTTTTTATCCATCCTCCTAAGATCTGCCAAAGAGAAATAATTCTTTGCATTACACACCAAAATTAAATAATTTATTATCGATTGAATGAAAGTAATAAAAATAAAATTTATATTACCTGAAAAAAAAAATTTTAATATGTGAATACTCTTCTTATTCCTACCATGCATGGTGATTTTCTTATGGGACATCCTCATTTTAATCGTATTTCCTCTCACTACTTCTGAAAATTCAAAACCTGAAAGGCAATCTGTCGTCATTGAAGAATTTTTCCATCCTCCTACGCCCAGAAAGAGAGAAAAAAATTGCTTTGCATTACACAAAAAAGTTATATGATTTATCTAAGATTGAATGAAAGAAATATAAATAAAATTTCTATTACCTGAAATTAAATTTTTTGTTAATCGGAGAAGACTCTTCTTATTCCTTCCTTAAATGGTGGTTTTCGTATCATCCTCATTTATTTCATATTTTCTCTCAGTACATCAGAAGAATCGAAACCTTATAGACAATCTGTCTTCATTGAAGTAATTTTCCATCCTCCTAAGACCTGCCGTCGAAAAAAATGCTTTGCATTACACACAGTTAAATAAATTATCATGTATGGAATGCTAGTAATTTAAATAAAATTGGTATTACCTGAAAAAAAATTTAGCGCAAATCTGAAAATAATCTTCTTATTCCTTCCTTTTGTGGTGGTTATGTTATGGGACATCCTCATTTATTTTATATTTCCTTTAAATACTGCTGAAGATTTAAAACATTAAAGACAATCTGTCTTCTTTGAAGTTTTTATTCATCCTCCTAAGACCTGCCAAAGAAAAAAAAATTCTTTGCATTACACACCAAAATTAAATAGTTTATTATTGATTGAATGCAAGTAATAAAAATAAAATTTATATTACCTGAAAAGAAATTTTTCGTATATATATGAATACTCTTCTTATTCCTACCATGCAAGGTGGTTTTCTTATGGGACATCCTCATTTTATTCGTATTTTCTCTCACTCCATCTGAAAATTCAAAACCTGAAAGGCAATCTGTCTTCATTGAAGAATTTTTCCATCCTTCTACGCTCAGAAAGAGAGAAAGAAATTGCTTTGCATTACACACTAAAGTTATATGATTTAGCATAGATTTAATGCAAATAATATAAGTAAAATTCATATTACCAGAAAAGAAATTTTTTGTAAATCTGAGAATACTCTTCTTATTCCTTCCTTAAATGGTAGTTTATGTATAGAAAATCCTCATTTATTTCGTATTTTCTCTCAATACATCTGAAGAATCGAAACCTTAGAGACAGTCTATGAGAATACTATTCTTATTCCTTCCTTACATAGTGGTATTCTTATGGTACATAATCACTTATTTCGTATTTCCTCTCACTACATCTGAAGATTCAAAACCAGAAAGGCAATCTGTCTTCATTGAAGAACTTTTCCATCCTCCTACGACCAGAAAGAGAGAAAAAAATTGCTTTGCATTACACACCAAAGTGATATGATTTAGCATAGATTTGATGCAAGTAATATAAAAAAAATTTATATTACCTGAAAAGAAATCGGAGAATACTCTTCGTATTCTTTCCTTAAATGGTGGTTTTCGTATCATCCTCATTTATTTCGTATTTCCTCGAAACCTTATAGACGATCTGTTTTCATTGAAGTAATTTTCCATCCTCCGAAGCCCTGCCGATGGAAAAAATGCGTTGCATTACACACAGTTACATGAATTATCATATATGGAATGCTAGTAATTTAAATAAAATTTTTATTACCTGAAAAGAAATTTTTTGTAAATCGGTGAGTACTTTTCTTATTCCTTCCTTAAACGGTGGTCTTCGTATCATCCTAATTTATTTCGTATTTTCTCTCAGTACATCAGTAGAATCGGAACCTTATAGACAATCAGTCTTCATTGAAATAATTTTCCATCCTCCTAAGCCCTGCCGGTTAAAAAAATGCTTTGCATTACACACAGTTAAATGAATTATCATATATGGAATGCTAGTAATTTAAATAAAATTTTTATTACCTGAAAAGAAATTTTTTGTAAATCGGTGAGTACTTTTCTTATTCCTTCCTTAAATGGTGGTCTTCGTATCATCCTAATTTATTTCGTATTTTCTCTCAGTACATCAGAAGAATCGGAACCTTATAGACAATCAGTCTTCATTGAAATAATTTTCCATCCTCCTAAGCCCTGCCGGTTAAAAAAATGCTTTGCATTACACACAGTTACATGAATTATCATATATGGAATGCTAGTAATTTAAATAAAATTTTTATTACCTGAAAAGAAATTTTTTGTAAATCGGTGAGTACTTTTCTTATTCCTTCCCTAAACGGTGGTCTTCGTATCATCCTAATTTATTTCGTATTTTCTCTCAGTACATCAGAAGAATCGGAACCTTATAGACAATCAGTCTTCATTGAAATAATTTTCCATCCTCCTAAGCCCTGCCGGTTAAAAAAATGCTTTGCATTACACACAGTTAAATGAATTATCATATATGGAATGCTAGTAATTTAAATAAAATTTTTATTACCTGAAAAGAAATTTTTTGTAAATCGGTGAGTACTTTTCTTATTCCTTCCTTAAATGGTGGTCTTCGTATCATCCTAATTTATTTCGTATTTTCTCTCAGTACATCAGAAGAATCGGAACCTTATAGACAATCAGTCTTCATTGAAATAATTATCCATCCTCCTAAGCCCTGCCGGTAAAAAAATGCTTTGCATTACACACAGTTACATGAATTATCATATATGGAATGCTAGTAATTTAAATAAAATTGTTATTACCTGAAAAGAAATTTTTTGTAAATCGGTGAGTACTTTTCTTATTCCTTCCTTAAACGGTGGTCTTCGTATCATCCTAATTTATTTCGTATTTTCTCTCAGTACATAAGAAGAATCGGAACCTTATAGACAATCAGTCTTCATTGAAATAATTTTCCATCCTCCTAAGCCCTGCCGGTTAAAAAAATGCTTTGCATTACACACAGTTAAATGAATTATCATATATGGAATGCTAGTATTTTAAATAAAATTTTTATTACCTGAAAAGAAATTTTTTGTAAATCGGTGAGTACTTTTCTTATTCCTTCCTTAAACGGTGGTCTTCGTATCATCCTAATTTATTTCGTATTTTCTCTCAGTACATCAGAAGAATCGGAACCTTATAGACAATCAGTCTTCATTGAAATAATTTTCCATCCTCCTAAGCCCTGCCGGTTAAAAAAATGCTTTGCATTACACACAGTTACATGAATTATCATATATGGAATGCTAGTAATTTAAATAAAATTTTTATTACCTTAAAAGAAATTTTTTGTAAATCGGTGAGTACTTTTCTCATTCCTTCCTTAAACGGTGGTCTTCGTATCATCCTAATTTATTTCGTATTTTCTCTCAGTACATCAGAAGAATCGGAACCTTATAGACAATTAGTCTTCATTGAAATAATTTTCCATCCTCCTAAGCCCTGCCGATTAAAAAAATGCTTTGTATTACACACAGTTAAATGAATTATCATATATGGAATGCTAGTAATTTAAATAAAATTTTTATTACCTGAAAAGAAATTTTTTGTAAATCGGTGAGTACTTTTCTTATTCCTTCCTTAAACGGTGGTCTTCGTATCATCCTAATTTATTTCGTATTTTCTCTCAGTACATAAGAAGAATCGGAAGCTTATAGACAATCAGTCTTCATTGAAATAATTTTCCATCCTCCTAAGCCCTGCCGGTTAAAAAAATTCTTTGCATTACACACAGTTACATGAATTATCATATATGGAATGCTAGTAATTTAAATAAAATTTTTATTACCTGAAAAGAAATTTTTTGTAAATCGGTGAGTACTTTTCTTATTCCTTCCTTAAATGGTGGTCTTCGTATCATCCTAATTTATTTCGTATTTTCTCTCAGTACATCAGAAGAATCGGAACCTTATAGACAATCAGTCTTCATTGAAATAATTTTCCATCCTCCTAAGCCCTGCCGGTTAAAAAAATGCTTTGCATTACACACAGTTACATGAATTATCATATATGGAATGCTAGTAATTTAAATAAAATTTTTATTACCTGAAAAGAAATTTTTTGTAAATCGGTGAGTACTTTTCTCATTCCTTCCTTAAACGGTGGTCTTCGTATCATCCTAATTTATTTCGTATTTTCTCTCAGTACATCAGAAGAATCGGAACCTTATAGACAATTAGTCTTCATTGAAATAATTTTCCATCCTCCTAAGCCCTGCCGGTTAAAAAAATGCTTTGCATTACACACAGTTAAATGAATTATCATATATGGAATGCTAGTAATTTAAATAAAATTTTTATTACCTGAAAAGAAATTTTTTGTAAATCAGTGAGTACTTTTCTTATTCCTTCCTTAAATGGTGGTCTTCGTATCATCCTAATTTATTTCGTATTTTCTCTCAGTACATAAGAAGAATCGGAACCTTATAGACAATCAGTCTTCATTGAAATAATTTTCCATCCTCCTAAGCCCTGCCGGTTAAAAAAATGCTTTGCATTTCACACAGTTACATGAATTATCATATATGGAATGCTAGTAATTTTAATAAAATTTTTATTACCTGAAAAGAAATTTTTTGTAAATCGGTGAGTACTTTTCTTATTCCTTCCTTAAACGGTGGTCTTCGTATCATCCTAATTTATTTCGTATTTTCTCTCAGTACATCAGAAGAATCGGAACCTTATAGACAATCAGTCTTCATTGAAATAATTTTCCATCCTCCTAAGCCCTGCCGGTTAAAAAAATGCTTTGCATTACACACAGTTAAATGAATTATCATATATGGAATGCTAGTAATTTAAATAAAATTTTTATTACCTGAAAAGAAATTTTTTGTAAATCGGTGAGTACTTTTCTTATTCCTTCCTTAAACGGTGGTCTTCGTATCATCCTAATTTATTTCGTATTTTCTCTCAGTACATCAGAAGAATCGGAACCTTATAGACAATCAGTCTTCATTGAAATAATTTTCCATCCTCCTAAGCCCTGCCGGTTAAAAAAATGCTTTGCATTACACACAGTTACATGAATTATCATATATGGAATGCTAGTAATTTAAATAAAATTTTTATTACCTGAAAAGAAATTTTTTGTAAATCGGTGAGTACTTTTCTTATTCCTTCCTTAAACGGTGGTCTTCGTATCATCCTAATTTATTTCGTATTTTCTCTCAGTACATCAGAAGAATCGGAACCTTATAGACAATTAGTCTTCATTGAAATAATTTTCCATCCTCCTAAGCCCTGCCGGTTAAAAAAATGCTTTGTATTACACACAGTTAAATGAATTATCATATATGGAATGCTAGTAATTTAAATAAAATTTTTATTACCTGAAAAGAAATTTTTTGTAAATCGGTGAGTACTTTTCTTATTCCTTCCTTAAACGGTGGTCTTCGTATCATCCTAATTTATTTCGTATTTTCTCTCAGTACATAAGAAGAATCGGAACCTTATAGACAATCAGTCTTCATTGAAATAATTTTCCATCCTCCGAAGCCCTGCCGGTTAAAAAAATGCTTTGCATTACACACAGTTAAATGAATTATCATATATGGAATGCTAGTAATTTAAATAAAATTTTTATTACCTGAAAAGAAATTTTTTGTAAATCAGTGAGTACTTTTCTTATTCCTTCCTTAAACGGTGGTCTTCGTATCATCCTAATTTATTTCGTATTTTCTCTCAGTACATCAGAAGAATCGGAACCTTATAGACAATCAGTCTTCATTGAAATAATTTTCCATCCTCCTAAGCCCTGCCGGTTAAAAAAATGCTTTGCATTACACACAGTTACATGAATTATCATATATGGAATGCTAGTAATTTAAATAAAATTTTTATTACCTGAAAAGAAATTTTTTGTAAATCGGTGAGTACTTTTCTTATTCCTTCCTTAAACGGTGGTCTTCGTATCATCCTAATTTATTTCGTATTTTCTCTCAGTACATCAGAAGAATCGGAACCTTATAGACAATTAGTCTTCATTGAAATAATTTTCCATCCTCCTAAGCCCTGCCGGTTAAAAAAATGCTTTGTATTACACACAGTTAAATGAATTATCATATATGGAATGCTAGTAATTTAAATAAAATTTTTATTACCTGAAAAGAAATTTTTTGTAAATCGGTGAGTACTTTTCTTATTCCTTCCTTAAACGGTGGTCTTCGTATCATCCTAATTTATTTCGTATTTTCTCTCAGTACATAAGAAGAATCGGAACCTTATAGACAATCAGTCTTCATTGAAATAATTTTCCATCCTCCTAAGCCCTGCCGGTTAAAAAAATTCTTTGCATTACACACAGTTACATGAATTATCATATATGGAATGCTAGTAATTTAAATAAAATTTTTATTACCTGAAAAGAAATTTTTTGTAAATCGGTGAGTACTTTTCTTATTCCTTCCTTAAATGGTGGTCTTCGAATCATCCTAATTTATTTCGTATTTTCTCTCAGTACATCAGAAGAATCGGAACCTTATAGACAATCAGTCTTCATTGAAATAATTTTCCATCCTCCTAAGCCCTGCCGGTTAAAAAAATGCTTTGCATTACACACAGTTACATGAATTATCATATATGGAATGCTAGTAATTTAAATAAAATTTTTATTACCTGAAAAGAAATTTTTTGTAAATCGGTTAGTACTTTTCTTATTCCTTCCTTAAATGGTGGTCTTCGTATCATCCTAATTTATTTCGTATTTTCTCTCAGTACATAAGAAGAATCGGATCCTTATAGACAATCAGTCTTCATTGAAATAATTTTCCATCCTCCTAAGCCCTGCCGGTTAAAAAAATGCTTTGCATTACACACAGTTAAATGAATTATCATATATGGAATGCTAGTAATTTAAATAAAATTTTTATTACCTGAAAAGAAATTTTTTGTAAATCGGTGAGTACTTTTCTCATTCCTTCCTTAAATGGTGGTCTTCGTATCATCCTAATTTATTTCGTATTTTCTCTCAGTACATAAGAAGAATCGGATCCTTATAGACAATCAGTCTTCATTGAAATAATTTTCCATCCTCCTAAGCCCTGCCGGTTAAAAAAATGCTTTGCATTACACACAGTTACATGAATTATCATATATGGAATGCTAGTAATTTAAATAAAATTTTTATTACCTGACGAGAAATTTTTTGTAAATCGGTGAGTACTTTTCTTATTCCTTCCTTAAATGGTGGTCTTCGTATCATCCTAATTTATTTCGTATTTTCTCTCAGTACATAAGAAGAATCGGAACCTTATAGACAATCAGTCTTCATTGAAATAATTTTCCATCCTCCTAAGCCCTGCCGGTTAAAAAAATGCTTTGCATTACACACAGTTAAATGAATTATCATATATGGAATGCTAGTAATTTAAATAAAATTTTTATTACCTGAAAAGAAATTTTTTGTAAATCGGTGAGTACTTTTCTTATTCCTTCCTTAAATGGTGGTCTTCGTATCATCCTAATTTATTTCGTATTTTCTCTCAGTACATCAGAAGAATCGGAACCTTATAGACAATCAGTCTTCATTGAAATAATTTTCCATCCTCCTAAGCCCTGCCGGTTAAAAAAATGCTTTGCATTACACACAGTTACATGAATTATCATATATGGAATGCTAGTAATTTAAATAAAATTTTTATTACCTGAAAAGAAATTTTTTGTAAATCGGTGAGTACTTTTCTTATTCCTTCCTTAAATGGTGGTCTTCGTATCATCCTAATTTATTTCGTATTTTCTCTCAGTACATCAGAAGAATCGGAACCTTATAGACAATCAGTCTTCATTGAAATAATTTTCCATCCTCCTAAGCCCTGCCGGTTAAAAAAATGCTTTGCATTACACACAGTTACATGAATTATCATATATGGAATGCTAGTAATTTAAATAAAATTTTTATTACCTGAAAAGAAATTTTTTGTAAATCGGTGAGTACTTTTCTTATTCCTTCCTTAAACGGTGGTCTTCGTATCATCCTAATTTATTTCGTATTTTCTCTCAGTACATCAGAAGAATCGGAACCTTATAGACAATCAGTCTTCATTGAAATAATTTTCCATCCTCCTAAGCCCTGCCGGTGAAAAAAATGCTTTGCATTACACACAGTTAAATGAATTATCATATATGTAATGCTAGTAAATTCAATAAAATTTGTATTACCTAAAAAGAAATTTAGCGCAAATCTGAAAATAATCTTCTTATTCCTTCCTTGCATGGTGGTTTTCTTAAGGGACATCCTCATTTATTTTATACTTTCTAGGACTACAGCTGAAGATTTAAAACATGAAAGACAAGCTGTCTTCATTGAAGTGTTTATCCATCCTCCTAAGACCTGCCAGGAAAAAAAAATTCTTTGCATTACACACCAAAATTAAATAATTTATCATCGATTGAATGCAAGTAATAAAAATAAAGTTTATATTACCTGAAAAGAAATTTTTTTTCAATATATGAATACTCTTCTTATTCCTACCATGCATGGTGGTTTTCTTATGGGACATCCTCATTTTATTCGTATTTCCTCTCACTCCATCTGAAAATTCAAAACCTGAAAGGCATCTGTCTTCATTGATGAATTTTTCCATCCTTTTGCGCCCAGAAAGAGAGAAAGAAATTGCTTTGCATTACACACTAAAGTTATATGATTTAACATAGATTTAATGCAAATAATATAAGTAAATTTCATATTACCAGAAAAGAAATTTTTTGTAAATCTGAAAATACTCTTCTTATTCCTTCCTTAAATGGTAGTTTATGTATAGTAAATCCTCATTTATTTCGTATTTTCTCTCAATACATCTGAAGAATCAAAACCTTATAGACAATCTGTCTTCATTGAAGTAATTTTCCATCCTCCTAATCCCTGCCGGTGAAAAAAATGCTTTGCATTACAAACAGTTAAATGAATTATCATATATGGAATGGTAGTAATTTAAATAAAATTTTTATTACCTGAAAAGAAATTTAGCGCAAATCTGAAAATAATCCTCTTATTCCTTCCTTGCATGGTGGTTTTCTTATGTGACATCCTCATTTATTTTATATTCCCTATGACTACAGCTGACGATTTAAAACATGAAAGACAATCTGTCATCATTGAAGTTTTTATTCATCCCCCTAAGACCTGCCAAAGAAAAAAAATTCGTTGCATTACACACCAAAATTAAATAATTTATTATCGATTGAATGCAAGTAATAAAAATAAAATTTATATTACCTGAAAAGAAATTTTTCGTATATATATGAATATTCTTCTTATTCCTACCATGCAAGGAGGTTTTCTTATGGGACATCCTCATTTTATTCATATTTCCTCTCACTACATCTGAAAAATCGAAACCTGAAAGGCAATCTGTCTTCATTGAAGAATTTTTCCATCCTCCTACACCCAGAAAGAGAGAAAAAAATTGCTTTGCATTACACACTAAAGTTATAAGAGTTAGCATAGATTTAATGCAAACAATATAAGTAAAATTTATATTACCAGAAGAGAAATTTTTGTAAATCGGTGAGTACTTTTCTTATTCCTTCCTTAAATGGTGGTCTTCGTATCATCCTAATTTATTTCGTATTTTCTCTCAGTACATCAGAAGAATCGGAACCTTATAGACAATCAGTCTTCATTGAAATAATTTTCCATCCTCCTAAGCCCTGCCGGTTAAAAAAATGCTTTGCATTACACACAGTTACATGAATTATCATATATGGAATGCTAGTAATTTAAATAAAATTTTTATTACCTGAAAAGAAATTTTTTGTAAATCGGTGAGTACTTTTCTTATTCCTTCCTTAAACGGTGGTCTTCGTATCATCCTAATTTATTTCGTATTTTCTCTCAGTACATCAGAAGAATCGGAACCTTATAGACAATCAGTCTTCATTGAAATAATTTTCCATCCTCCTAAGCCCTGCCGGTGAAAAAAATGCTTTGCATTACACACAGTTAAATGAATTATCATATATGTAATGCTAGTAAATTCAATAAAATTTGTATTACCTAAAAAGAAATTTAGCGCAAATCTGAAAATAATCTTCTTATTCCTTCCTTGCATGGTGGTTTTCTTAAGGGACATCCTCATTTATTTTATACTTTCTAGGACTACAGCTGAAGATTTAAAACATGAAAGACAAGCTGTCTTCATTGAAGTGTTTATCCATCCTCCTAAGACCTGCCAGGAAAAAAAAATTCTTTGCATTACACACCAAAATTAAATAATTTATCATCGATTGAATGCAAGTAATAAAAATAAAGTTTATATTACCTGAAAAGAAATTTTTTTTCAATATATGAATACTCTTCTTATTCCTACCATGCATGGTGGTTTTCTTATGGGACATCCTCATTTTATTCGTATTTCCTCTCACTCCATCTGAAAAATCAAAACCTGAAAGGCATCTGTCTTCATTGATGAATTTTTCCATCCTTTTGCGCCCAGAAAGAGAGAAAGAAATTGCTTTGCATTACACACTAAAGTTATATGATTTAACATAGATTTAATGCAAATAATATAAGTAAATTTCATATTACCAGAAAAGAAATTTTTTGTAAATCTGAAAATACTCTTCTTATTCCTTCCTTAAATGGTAGTTTATGTATAGTAAATCCTCATTTATTTCGTATTTTCTCTCAATACATCTGAAGAATCAAAACCTTATAGACAATCTGTCTTCATTGAAGTAATTTTCCATCCTCCTAATCCCTGCCGGTGAAAAAAATGCTTTGCATTACAAACAGTTAAATGAATTATCATATATGGAATGGTAGTAATTTAAATAAAATTTTTATTACCTGAAAAGAAATTTAGCGCAAATCTGAAAATAATCCTCTTATTCCTTCCTTGCATGGTGGTTTTCTTATGTGACATCCTCATTTATTTTATATTCCCTATGACTACAGCTGACGATTTAAAACATGAAAGACAATCTGTCATCATTGAAGTTTTTATTCATCCCCCTAAGACCTGCCAAAGAAAAAAAATTCGTTGCATTACACACTAAAATTAAATAATTTATTATCGATTGAATGCAAGTAATAAAAATAAAATTTATATTACCTGAAAAGAAATTTTTCGTATATATATGAATACTCTACTTATTCCTACCATGCAAGGAGGTTTTCTTATGGGACATCCTCATTTTATTCATATTTCATCTCACTACATCTGAAAAATCGAAACCTGAAAGGCAATCTGTCTTCATTGAAGAATTTTTCCATCCTCCTACACCCAGAAAGAGAGAAAAAAATTGCTTTGCATTACACACTAAAGTTATAAGAGTTAGCATAGATTTAATGAAAACAATATAAGTAAAATTTATATTACCAGAAGAGAAATTTTTGTAAATCGGTGAGTACTTTTCTTATTCCTTCCTTAAATGGTGGTCTTCGTATCATCCTAGATTATTTCGTATTTTCTCTCAGTACATCAGAAGAATCGGAACCTTATAGACAATCAGTCTTCATTGAAATAATTTTCCATCCTCCTAAGCCCTGCCGGTGAAAAAAATGCTTTGCATTACACACAGTTAAATGAATTATCATATATGTAATGCTAGTAAATTCAATAAAATTTCTATTACCTAAAAAGAAATTTAGCGCAAATCTGAAAATAATCTTCTTATTCCTTCCTTGCATGGTGGTTTTCTTAAGGGACATCCTCATTTATTTTATATTTCCTATGACTACAGCTGAAGATTTAAAACATGAAAGACAATCTGTCTTCATTGAAGTTTTTATTTATCCTCCTAAGACCTGCCAAAGAAAAAAAAATTCTTTGCATTACACACCAAAATTAAATAGTTTATTATTGATTGAATGCAAGTAATAAAAATAAAATTTATATTACCTGAAAAGAAATTTTTCGTAAATATATGAATACTCTTCTTATTCCTACCATGCAAGGTGGTTTTCTTATGGGACATCCTCATTTTATTCGTATTTCCTCTCGCTCCATCTGAAAATTCAAAACCTGAAAGGCATCTGTCTTCATTGAAGAATTTTTCCATCCTTTTGCGCCCAGAAAGAGAGAAAGAAATTGCTTTGCATTACACACTAAAGTTATATGATTTAGCATAGGATTAATGCAAATAATATAAGTAAAATTCATATTACCGGAAAAGAAATTTTTTGTAAATCTGAGAATACTCTTCTTATTCCTTCCTTAAATGGTAGTTTATGTTTAGTAAATCCTCATTTATTTCGTATTTTCTCTCAATACATCTGAAGAATCGAAACCTTATAGACAATCTGTCTTTATTGAAGTAATTTTCCATCCTCCTTAGCCCTGCCGGTGAAAAAAATGCTTCGCATTACGAACAGTTAAATGAATTGTCATATATGGAATGCTAGTAATTTAAATAAAAGTGCTATTACCTGAAAAGAAATTTAGCGCAAATCTGAAAATAATCCTCTTATTCCTTCCTTGCATGGTGGTTTTCTTATGGGACATCCTCATTTATTTTATATTTCCTATGACTACAGCTGAAGATTTAAAACATGAAAGACAATCTGTCTTCATTGAAGTTTTTATTCATCCTCCTAAGACCTGCCAAAGAGAAATAATTCTTTGCATTACACACCAAAATTAAATAATTTATTATCGATTGAATGCAAGTAATAAAAATAAAATTTATATTACCTGAAAAGAAATTTTTCGTATATATATGAATATTCTTCTTATTCCTACCATGCAAGGAGGTTTTCTTATGGGACATCCTCATTTTATTCGTATTTCCTCTCACTACATCTGAAAATTCAAAACCTGAAAGGCATCTGTCTTCATTGAAGAATTTTTCCATCCTCCTACGCCCAGAAAGAGAGAAAAAAATTGCTTTGCATTACACAAAAAAGTTATATGATTTATCTAAGATTGAATACAAGAAATATAAATAAAATTTCTATTACCTGAAATGAAATTTTTTGTTAATCGGAGAAGACTCTTCTTATTCCTTCCTTAAATGGTGGTCTTCGTATCATACTAATTTATTTCGTATTTTCTCTCAGTACATCAGAAGAATCGAAACCTTGTAGACAATCAGTCTTCATTGAAGTAATTTTCCATCCTCCTAAGCCCTGCCGGTGAAAACAATGCGTTGCATTGCACACAGTTAAATGTATTATCATATATGGAATGCTAGAAATTTAAATAAAATTTTTATTACCTAAAAAGAAGTTTAGCGCAAATCTGAAAATAATCTTCATATTCCTTTCCTGCATGGTGGTTTTCTTATGGGATATCCTCATTTATTTTATATTTCCTATGACTACAGTAGAAGTTTTAAAGCATGAAAGACAATCCGTCTTCATTGTAGTTTTTATCCATCCTCCTAAGATCTGCCAAAGAGAAATAATTCTTTGCATTACACACCAAAATTAAATAATTTATTATCGATTGAATGAAAGTAATAAAAATAAAATTTATATTACCTGAAAAAAAAAATTTTAATATGTGAATACTCTTCTTATTCCTACCATGCATGGTGATTTTCTTATGGGACATCCTCATTTTAATCGTATTTCCTCTCACTACTTCTGAAAATTCAAAACCTGAAAGGCAATCTGTCGTCATTGAAGAATTTTTCCATCCTCCTACGCCCAGAAAGAGAGAAAAAAATTGCTTTGCATTACACAAAAAAGTTATATGATTTATCTAAGATTGAATGAAAGAAATATAAATAAAATTTCTATTACCTGAAATTAAATTTTTTGTTAATCGGAGAAGACTCTTCTTATTCCTTCCTTAAATGGTGGTTTTCGTATCATCCTCATTTATTTCATATTTTCTCTCAGTACATCAGAAGAATCGAAACCTTATAGACAATCTGTCTTCATTGAAGTAATTTTCCATCCTCCTAAGACCTGCCGTCGAAAAAAATGCTTTGCATTACACACAGTTAAATAAATTATCATGTATGGAATGCTAGTAATTTAAATAAAATTGGTATTACCTGAAAAAAAATTTAGCGCAAATCTGAAAATAATCTTCTTATTCCTTCCTTTTGTGGTGGTTATGTTATGGGACATCCTCATTTATTTTATATTTCCTTTAAATACTGCTGAAGATTTAAAACATTAAAGACAATCTGTCTTCTTTGAAGTTTTTATTCATCCTCCTAAGACCTGCCAAAGAAAAAAAAATTCTTTGCATTACACACCAAAATTAAATAGTTTATTATTGATTGAATGCAAGTAATAAAAATAAAATTTATATTACCTGAAAAGAAATTTTTCGTATATATATGAATACTCTTCTTATTCCTACCATGCAAGGTGGTTTTCTTATGGGACATCCTCATTTTATTCGTATTTTCTCTCACTCCATCTGAAAATTCAAAACCTGAAAGGCAATCTGTCTTCATTGAAGAATTTTTCCATCCTTCTACGCTCAGAAAGAGAGAAAGAAATTGCTTTGCATTACACACTAAAGTTATATGATTTAGCATAGATTTAATGCAAATAATATAAGTAAAATTCATATTACCAGAAAAGAAATTTTTTGTAAATCTGAGAATACTCTTCTTATTCCTTCCTTAAATGGTAGTTTATGTATAGAAAATCCTCATTTATTTCGTATTTTCTCTCAATACATCTGAAGAATCGAAACCTTAGAGATAGTCTATGAGAATACTATTCTTATTCCTTCCTTACATAGTGGTATTCTTATGGTACATAATCACTTATTTCGTATTTCCTCTCACTACATCTGAAGATTCAAAACCAGAAAGGCAATCTGTCTTCATTGAAGAACTTTTCCATCCTCCTACGACCAGAAAGAGAGAAAAAAATTGCTTTGCATTACACACCAAAGTGATATGATTTAGCATAGATTTGATGCAAGTAATATAAAAAAAATTTATATTACCTGAAAAGAAATCGGAGAATACTCTTCGTATTCTTTCCTTAAATGGTGGTTTTCGTATCATCCTCATTTATTTCGTATTTCCTCGAAACCTTATAGACGATCTGTTTTCATTGAAGTAATTTTCCATCCTCCGAAGCCCTGCCGATGGAAAAAATGCGTTGCATTACACACAGTTAAATGATTTATCTTAGATTGAATACAAGAAATATAAAGAAAATTTTTTTTTACCTGATTAAATAATTATTAAATTTATTTTACCTGAAGTTAAATGATTTGACATAGATTGAATGCAAGTAATATAAATAAAATTTATATTACCTGAAAAGAAATTTTTTGTAAATCGGATAATACCCTTCTTATTCCTTCCTTAAATGGTGGTTTTCGTATAGTACATCCTCATTTATTTCGTATTTTCTCTCAGTACATCAGAAAAATCAAAACCTTAGAGACAGTCTGTCTTCATTGAAGTAATTTTCCATCCTCCTAAGCCCTGCCGGTGAAAAAAATGCTTTGCATTACACACAGTTAAATGAATTATCATATATGGAATGCTAGTAATTTAAATAAAATTTTTATTACCTGAAAAGAAATTTAGCGCAAATCTGAAAATAATCTTCTCATTCCTTCCTTGCATGGTGGTTTTCTTAAGGGACATCCTCGTTTATTTTATATATCCTATGACTACAGCTGAAGATTTAAAACATGAAAGACAATCTGTCTTCATTGAAGTTTTTATCCATCCTCCTAAGACCTGCCAAAGAAAAAAAATTCTTTGCATTACACTCCAAAATTAAATAATTTATTATCGATTGAATGCAAGTAATAAAAATAAAATTTATATTACCTGAAAAGAAATTTTTCGTATATATATGAATACTCTTCTTATTCCTACCATGCAAGGTGGTTTTCTTATGGGACATCCTCATTTTATTCGTATTTCCTCTCACTACATCTGAAAATTCAAAACCTGAAAGGCATCTGTCTTCATTGAAGAATTTTTCCATCCTTCTACGCTCAGAAAGAGAGAAAGAAATTGCTTTGTATTACACACCATAGTCATATGATTTAGCACAGATTTAAAGCAAGTAATATAGAGAAAATTTATATTACCTGAAAAGAAATTTTTTGTTAATCAGAGAATACTCTTCTTATTCCTTCCTTGCATGGTGGTTTTCTTATGGGACATCCTCATTTATTTTATATTTCCTATGATTACAGCTGAAAATTCAAAACCTGAAAGGCAATCTGTCTTCATTGAAGAATTTTTCCATCCTCCAACGCTCAGAAAGGGTGAAAAAAAATGCTTTGCATTACACACAGTCAAATGAATGATCATATATGGAATGCTAGTAATTTAAATAAAATTTTTATTACCTGAAAAGAAATTTAGCGCAAATCTGAAAATACTCTTCTTATTCCTTCATTACATGGTGTTTTTCTTATGGGACATCCTCATTTATTTCGTATTTCCTATGACTACATCTGAAGGTTCAAGACAAGAAAGACAATCTGTCTTCATTGAAGTTTTTATCCATCCTCCTAAGACCTGCCAAAGAAGAAAAAATTCTTTGCATTACACACCAAAGTTATATGATTTAGCATAGATTTAATGCCAGTAATATAAATAAAATTTATATTACCTAAAGAGAAATTTTTTGTAAATCAGAGAATACTCTTCTTATTCCTTCCTTAAATGGTAGTTTTCGTATAGTACATCCTCATTTATTTCGTATTTTCTCTCAATACATCAGAAGAATCGAAACCTTATAGACAATCTGTCTTCATTGAAGTAATTTTCCATCCTCCTAAGCCCTGCCGTCGAAAAAAAAATTATTTGCATTACTCACCGAAATTAAATAATTACTTATCGATTGCATGCAAGTAATAAAAATAAAATGTATATTACCTAAAAAAATTTTTTTCGTATATATATGAATACTCTTCTTATTCCTAACATGCATGGTGGTTTTCTTATGGGACATCCTCATTTTATTCGTAATTCCTCTCACTACATCTGAAAATTCAAAACCTGAAAGGCAATCTGTCTTCATTGAAGAATTTTTCCATCCTCCTACGCCCAGAAAGAGAGAAAAGAATTGCTTTGCATTACACACCAAAGTTATATGATTTAGCATAGATTTAATGCAAGTAATATAAGTAAAACTTATATTACCTGAAAAGAAATTTTTTGTAAATCGGAGAATACTCTTCTTATTCCTTCCTTAAATGGTAGTTTTCGTATAGTACATCCTCATTTATTTCGTATTTTTTCTCAACACATCAGAAGATTCGAAACCTTATAGATTATCTGTGTTCATTGAAGTAATTTTCCATCCTTCTAAGCCCTGCCGGTGAAAAAAAATGCTTTGCATTACACACAGTCAAATGAATTATCATATATGGAATACTAGTAATTTAAATAAAATTTTTATTACCTGAAAAGAAACTTAACGCAAATCTGAAAATAAACTTCTTATTCCTTCTTTGGATGCTGGTTTTCTTATGGGACATCCTTATTTATTTCGTATTTCCTATGACTACATCTGAAGGTTCAAGACAAGAAAGACAATCTGCCTTCACTGAAATTTTTATCCATCCTCCTAAGCCCTGCCAGAGAAAAAAAATGCTTTGTATTACACAACAAAGTTAATTGATTTGACATAGATTGAATGCAAGTAATATAAATAAGATTTATATTACATGAAAAGAAATTCTTTGTAAATCGGAGAATACTCTTCTTATTCCTTCCTTAAATGGTAGTTTTCGTATAGTACATCCTCATTTATTTCATATTTTCTCTCAGTACATGAGAAGAATCGAAACCCTTTAGACAATCTGTCTTCGTTGAATTAATTTTTCATCCTCCTAAGCCCTGCCGGTGCAATAAATGCTTTGCATTACACACAGTTAAATGATTTATCTAAGATTGAATACTGATAATATAAATAAAATTTATTTTACCTGATAAGAAATTTAGCGCAATTCCGAAAATAGTCTTCTTATTCCTTCCTTACATGTTGGTTTACTTATGGGACATCCTCATTTATTTCGTATTTCCTATGACTACATCTGAAGGTTCAAGACAAGAAAGACAATCTGTCTTCATTGAAGCTTTTATCCATCCTCCTAAGACCTGCAAGAGAAAAAAAAATTCTTTGCATTGCACACCAAAATTGAAAAATTTATTATCGATTGAATGCAAGTAATAAAAATAAAATTTATATTACCTGAAAAAATTGTTTTTTTAATATGTGAATACTTTTCTTATTCCTGCCATGCATGGTGGTTTGGATACTTAATGGACACTATAATGTGTTATGGGACATCCTCATTTTAATCGTATTTCCTTTCACTACTTCTGAAAATTCAGAACCTGAAAGGCAATCTGTCTTC
Organism: Parasteatoda lunata; assembly: GCA_949128135.1. Taxonomy (NCBI): domain Eukaryota; kingdom Metazoa; phylum Arthropoda; class Arachnida; order Araneae; family Theridiidae; genus Parasteatoda; species Parasteatoda lunata. The sequence continues at coordinate 35,199,071 of OX421972.1, read as the reverse complement.
ATTGAAGAATTTTTCCATCATCCTACGCCCAGAAAGAGAGAAAAAAATTGATTTGTATTACACACCAATGTTAGATGATTTAGCATAGATTTAATGCAAGTACTATAAGTAAAATTTATATTACCTGAAAATAATTTTTTTGTAAATCGGAGAATACTCTTCTTATTCCTTCCTTTAATGGTGGTTTTCGTATCATCCTCATTTATTTCGTATTTTCTCTCAGTACATCAGAAGAATCCAAACCTTATAGACACTCTGTCGTCATTGAAGTAATTTTCCATCCTCCTAAGCCCTGCCGTCGAAAAAAATGCTTTGCATTACACACAGTTAAATGAATTATCATATATGCAATGCTAGAAATTTAAAAGAAATTTGTATTACCTGAAAAGAAATTTGGCACAAATCTGAAAATAATCTTCTTATTTCTTCCTTGCATGGTGGTTTTCTTAAGGAACATCCTCATTTATTTTATATTTCCTATGACTACTGCTGAAGATTTAAAACATTAAAGACAATCTGCCTTCATTGAAGTTTTTATCCATCCTCCTAAGACCTGCCAGAGAAAAAAAAATTCTTTGTATTACACACCAAAATTAAATAATTTATTATCGATTGAATGCAAGTAATAAAAATGCAAGTAATAAAATAATTTTTCTTATTGTTAAAATTATTTTGAAACAATGAGTTTCTTATAGCTAATAACTGTTGTTGTTTTTTTTACTTTTTACTATAATTGTTAAATTTATATCTATTAGCTTTGTTGAAACAATGGTGTACATATTATAATGAATATTAAAAATTTAGCTCAATAGTTCGTTGTTAAAGAGTGAGTTTATTTAGCTTTTAGAAAAATGGTAAACGTAATGAAACGTGATTTTTATAGATTTGCTATTTACCTCTACACCATAATTACTGAATCAGAGTATTCTACTAAATATATGACTAAATATATATTAATTTTCTACTATATATATATATATATATATATATATATATATATATATATATATATATATATATATATATATATATATATATATATATATATATATATCTTTCTACTAAATATTCTACTAAATATACGTGTATTTTTAGAGCCTAACTTTTAGAAAAATGGGAAACTTAATGAAACGTAATTTCTATAGATTTGCTATATACCTCTACACAGTTAGTACTTTATCAGAATAATCTACTAAATAATTATTTTTAGAATCTAAGTGAACATATACATAAATTAGGGATTCCAAATTAATATACAAAAAAAATCTGTAAGAGTTGAAACAAGGAAATCGTTTTTTATCCCCTAAATATTAATTTGAGTTAATCTTTTGCTATACTTTAGTTTTGATAAGGGTTCTATATGTTAAAGATTTGTTCCAGAAATATATATTGCTATTTTGTACTTTATCGTTATATTTAGAGCATTATATGTTTAGTTAAAGTTTTTCTTCAGTTCTGTAGGTTTTAAAATTATGTTCTAATTATAAATGTAATTTTTAAAACTATAATTTTAAAATTATGTTCTAATGATCACTATAATTTTAAAAACCCGCATTTCCCGTTATCCTTTACTAAAAATACTACCAAATGAATATTTTAAATGCCGCATAATTTTTTTTATTATCAGAAATATGTTTTCCTTTAAAGATTAACATTATCACAGATTACGGAAATTTTGCCAGATTATTTTTCTTTGTGTAGTTACCAATTAAGTATTTTTTTGAGGAAAGAAAATATATATTGACCCTATTTTTAGTTCAAGATCTAAAATTACACTGATATCAAACATTTAGTTTTCCAAAAGCCTTTTTGCTTTTGAACTAGTCTGCTTCCTCCCGTAATCAAACATGTTTGCTTTGCACATATAATTAGTTCAATGGATATAGAGGCCATTTTATGGAAAATCTTGTGCATTTGATTTTTTGGCTAACTAAGAAGTATAAGTTTAAGGTTTTGTTCCATTTTGTTCATAACACGGCGGAATTTGTATGACATCATAATCATTATTATTTTTGAGAAACACATTTTTTGAATGAATTTTTTTCAGTCTTGTGTATCAAAAACACCGCAATAATAGCAAAAAGTAACCTTAACAAATGATAATTTAAGATCATTGAACCACCAAATTGAGACTGAAAATTTTATGCCTTTCAATGTGAATATTTAGATTCTCCAAGTTTAACAAAAAAAAAAATGTAATCCATCAAAATTTAAATTTCCCCCCATTTAAACAAAAATGAAAATTTTCCAATTTCTTAGATGGCTATAAATACCTAAAGAATTGTTGCATTTTTGTCCAATTTTGAAGACTTGAGACTGAAAGATTTAAAAGAAATGGAATTGAAATGAGGCAGTGTAACAAAAAATGTGATAATGTGATATTTTTCTTTATTGCTTGAACAACACAGAATATCCAAATACAAATGGTTTAGGAGTCGAAGCTGAATGCCCGATTAAGTCGATTACAGATTAAGTAAATTAAAGCAGTTGTAAGCATTAAGGGAAAGTGCCAATGCAAAATAAAGTGGTAAAAGAGTATATGTGTATAACAACAATTCTCGTTGTAAGTACTGGTGGTTTAGGTAAAAAAAATGGCTCTGGAACAACTGGAGAAATAAATTAAGAAAAGAACTTAAAATTTCAAAACAGTAAATTGAAACAAAAGAGTTACTCAACCTATTTTAGAAAATAGTTAAATAGAAATTGAAAAATAATGGATGTTGTGGATCATAAAATCTGTAGCTACTGCAACTGCTGGCACTAATGCAGACTGGTACTAATGAAGATAATCCTTTGAGAAACATTAGTGAAGTCTAAATTGTCGACAATTTTATCAATTTTCTAAATTATGCGCTAGAGCTAAATAGATAATGCAACTGCTGGTACTAATGTAGACTGGTACTAATGAAGATAATCCTTTGAGAAACATCAGGGAAGTCTAAATTGTCCACAATTTTATCAATTTTCTAAATTATGCGCTAGAGCTAAATAGATAATGCAACTGCTGGTACTAATGCAGACTGGTACTAATGAAGATAATCCTTTGAGAAACATTAGTGAAGTCTAAATTGTCGACAATTTTATCAATTTTCTAAATTATGTGCTAGAGCCAAATAGATAATGCAACTGCTGGTACTAATGTAGACTGGTACTAATGAAGATAATCCTTTGAGAAACATTAGTGAAGTCTAAATTGTCGACAATTTTATCAATTTTCTAAATTATGCGCTAGAGCTAAATAGATAATGCAACTGCTGGTACTAATGTAGACTGGCACTAATGAAAATAATCCTTTGAGAAACATCAGGGAAGTCTAAATTGTCGACAATATTATCAATTTTCTAAATAATGTGTTTGTGTCAAAAAAATTTTCCCGATCATTGACCAATCTCAATTTTTGACTTCGGCAATCGGAGAATATTAAATTTAAAATGTTACATTTGAAACGGTGCGTTTTAAATATGCTAATTTACTAATTCAGAAAAAATAATCACAATTATCTAAATACTTAATTGTTTTAAATAGACAATCGATTTTATTTTTTGGCTATCAAAATATAGGTTTTTTGTCATCCTTAAAATATGACTGTTATTATAAAGTTAGTAAAAGTGATCTATGTTTTTCAAGAACATTCCTATTTTTGTGTTTCACTTTGGCTGGGAAACTAATCGTATGATTCGAGAAAAGTTTGCTTGCAAATCTTACGATATTTCTATTCAAAATAAAATATCACAAAAATAATTTTAAATAAATAATACCTACTTTTATTATTTAATTTTAATTTGATAAAAGCAATTTGAGCAATATTTTTACTCAGCGTTAAATTTTTACCAATTCTTTATATTTTGAAGTAAGATTTTAACAAAGTCCGGAAACGAAATTTAAAGCTGTGGAATTATTATCGCAGAATTAATATAAAGCAGCTAACGCTTTATTAAACAACTATTTAATCTTAATCAGAAATAGTTTTATATAATTTATAATGAAACTTATTAACTAAAACCATAACATGGCCGAATTAATAATTATTAATTTATTTCATTATGATTGCTACTTCGTACTGTTAGATAATGCTTATAGTTTTTTTTTTAACATATATTAATTATAAATATTAAACTCCGTTGTATTCTAGAAAACACCAATCAAATGCACAAGTATTTTAATTTTAATTTTAGAAATAGTTAATGTATTGTAAAGAAAGAATATTATTTATTTTTGAATATTATTAAACCATTAGCTGATTTTATTTTCTTTCATATTTTATAAAATTAATATTTAATGAAACGCTTTCACTTACTATTTTAAGTCACCTTTCTCATCTTCATGTTCAGACAACCATTTCTTTTATTTACATCAGTGAGTCTTTAAGAACTTTTTTTTTCTACTTCAAAAAATAACCTTCACACACGAAATTCAAACGTAAAATGAACTAACTCAATAATGATTTTAACTTATTGTTCAAATTAGCTTTCAACAATGGATGCTTTTATAGCAAATATTATTTTCTTTCAACTGTAATTGTTTAACTACTTCTATGAGCTTTGTTGAAACATTGGTGCACACAAAAAAATTAAAACCAACTCAATAGTCATTGTTAGAGAATGGTATTATTTAATTTTAAAAAAACGGACTGCATAATGAAAAATGATTTCCACAGATTTGCTATTACACTTAGCACTTTACCAAGAAAAGCTACTAAAAATATTTTTTAGAGTCTTTGTAAAAATATAATTACATCTGTTTAACTACATCTATTAGCTCTGATGAAAGAGATGTGTACACAAAAAGATAATTAAAAATTACCTTAATAGCCATTGATAGAGAGGGATGTTTTAAATTTTAGAAAACATAAAGAACATTTAACATTTAGAAACATTTACAGAACATTTCAGAAACATTTAATTCTATACAATAATTACTTTATCAGAGTTTTTCACAAAATCCACCTATAATATTTTTTTTAAAATCCATGTAAAAATTTATAAAACTTACACATTTCATATTAACATAAATAATGTTCTGTAAAATATGAAATAAGGCAATCCCTCTAAATGTTAATTTGAGTTATTTTTTTGTTTTACTTTAGGTATGGTTTTTTTAAAATAAATATTTATACTATAATATGTATTCTCCTCAGTAATAAAAAAATTAGAAAAGTGAGTTAACGGATTGCCCAATACCAAACTAAAAGAAAACTAGGGGACATGTGGTGTAAGAATTGGAGAAATCAAACGTTTTTAATTAGTTTTTCTTTACCAATTTTTTTCAATAAATACAAATAATTTTTTTCAATAAACTCAAATAAATACAGTAACTACAACTCCTGAATTAAAGTTTTAATATGAAAGGGATAATAAATATTTAAAATTTCGTAAAGCCTAATGTTTATAATATTTGCTTTTAACCAATCTCAATTTCCTCCAGCCATCAAACATATTTGCATTGCATGTATAGTAGTTGATTGAATAGCGATAGCATTTTAGGGAACATGTTTTACTTCACACTTTATTTGTCAAAATGACAGTGAATGTAGATGGTATGATGAAAAAGTGATGAGAAAATAGTACTGATGATTTGATTTTAATACAGGAATATTTATAACTCTGACAGATATTTCAAAATGTTAAATTTGAAGAAAAAAAATGAGATGCATACAACAGAAACGTGTCTTGCATCAAATAATGAAACAGTTACAGATTAATTTAAAGTTGCTGTTTTTGATATTGTTGTCTTAATTCTATTCTAAAAGAAACGGGTGCTAGCAGTGATTTATTTTGTAAGGAAAAATAAACTTCAAATATGTTTGCTGGTAAAAGGCCATCTAAAATAAGTCTAAATGGTTACCTCTTTACGGAAGTTGTAGCCGAATCAGGTTTTACTATATCAATTGCTAATTAAGTAAATAAAGATAAATGTCTGACAGGTAAAAAAAGTAACACATGAATGAAAAGTGCCAATACAAGTCAAAGGGGCCGGGATAGCCTGGTCGGTAGGGCGCTGGGCCCATGTCCAAGAGGTCGTGGGTTCGATCCTCGCCGGCTGAAGACTCCCCGTGTAGTAAATGGTGACTGATGCACGTTAAATCTGTCGAGTCTCAAAGTCCTCCAAGTTCCCATAACAAATAAATACCTCTGGGGGTACTGATCCAGGAGCTTCCTTGTATTCTGGATTAGTTCAAAATTACAAGGCTACGGAGTTGAACATTAGTAGTCTTAAACCCATGAAATTGGGTCGGCTGTTCAACGATGGGTATAAAATAAAATACAAGTCAAGTGGTAAAAGAGTAAATGGTGTATGATGTACAAAGAAGATCATTAAAAAAAAAAGTTTTCCCGGTTTAAATACAAAACTGGTGAAGTAAATAAAAAAATGTCACTGAAACAACGAGTGAATTATGAAAAGAAAAAAAATATTTTATTTGAAAAAAATAGTAACAGAAATATTCGAACTCGATTAAAAAAATTTTGAAATGTCTTTTAAAAAATATTATAGGTAATCATAAAATCCGAAATATCATGTACTAATGGGAAAATGGAATAATCACTTGAAAAACATTTTTGAAATCAAAATTGTCGAAGCCAAGAAACTACAGATTTTGAATGAAATCTATAGAAGAATGTATTCGGGAAAGCATTCTGAAATGAAAAGTGTTTTGATAGGTACCTAATATGTTCAGAACAAACATTTTAATGTGTTAACTGTACAAATGAAAAGAAGGAAGCCAATATTATTGGCTTTTTATGTAAAGAATTTGAAAAAAAGTAAAGAAACTCGCCAAATAGCCCGAAGTCCAAAAAGTACATAAAAAATGAAAATACTGGAATTCAATTCAAGTTGATAAGCTTTGAAATTATGTGATAATAAAAATTAAATCAAAGTTTGAATTTTATATTTAAATAAAATAGTGTTTTTTTATCTTTAAAATTAAAAGTTTTTTCATCATTTCTCTACATATTATGTCTGTATCATAAACATCAATTCCCACCATTGACACTTATTTATAAACTTATTGCAATCGCCGAGTCTCGTATGATTTAAAATGTGGTGATATGACTACTTCAGGAAAACCTGTTCTGTTTTTTAAGATGTTATAAATGTATTACTTTATACTAAGAGCAAAGTTTACTATTTATTTTAATTAAAAATATAAAATTAAAAATTAAAAACATAACAATCTAACAGCTTCTACAAAATATATATGCTTCTCTAGGTATTGTTTTATTTTATATTTATTTTACGTTTTATTTTATATTAAATGTTTTGTGTAAGTAATCAAGTATTTTATTATTATTAAAAACTTGACATTAATCTTATTTTACTAAATATGAGTTAAAAATCAAGTAAATATGAAACTTAACTTAGGATAACATTACAATTTTTTTGTAAATAACAACAGCAAATAACTGCAGCTGGCTTTGATTGCAGAATAATTTAGACATTTTCAGCTAACTCTTAGTTATCCAAAATACTATTAGTTTACACTAATCTTTGAGTTTAACTTGTTAGTTTTTTTCTTAAATAAGCATAACTTTTCAATATAATTTTCCAATAAAATATGACAATGAAAGTTCTACGATGGCATAATTAATTAAAATGTAAAGCTTTTATATGACATTATCTTATTTTTAAATTTACAAGTTTGAAAGGTCAACAGATTTAAATCACTGAAAAAATGTTTTTTTTTTTTTTTTTTTGCTTTTTTAAAAAAAAAAATATTTAAAAAAATCATTACTGATTTAATGGCCGACGAAAAATATTATTTACTTCATTCGATAAATCAGTTTTGTTAAGCAATTAAAATAATATTAAAAAGATAGGTAATTATCTCATTTGATTAAAAAATATATTTTGTTATGTAAAACATGTCATATAAAAATTATTATTGTTATGTAATTAAAATAGCATGAAAAGAATACCGAGCAATAGCCCTTATAATTTACGAAATAACTTCAATGTTCGGAATATTTGGCTTTAAACATTCACACATTCGACCTGGGTAATAATCCCATTTAATTAAAAATCATTTGACAGAGTTAGAAGATCTTCATATTACTCGTACTTTATTTAATTGTCAAAATTAAAAATGATGCAATTAAAACTAATAAAATGAAATAACTTACAGTTCTTCATCAAGATTCAACATTTGAGTATCTTGTGATTTATATCAAACCTCTTCACTCAACAGCGAAATAAACAATGGCTTTAATATAAGATTCAACCATTATTTAAATTAATTTAAAACAATGAATATACTTCTATAACAAACAAAAATTACTTTTAAGTTTAAAAATAACTATTGTTGCTTTTTATCTGTTGCTGTCAGAAAAGTCAGCACAACAATAACATATATGGAAACAAATAATTTCTTTATTTTTAAATACATTTAATGTTGCACTCATATCAGACTTCAACATATTTTTGCTAATTAAATTAACTGGAGAAAAAAATCAAACAATCTAGAATAGCTTTGGATTTTTTGATAACTTGCAGTGCATATACAATCTGTAAAAAAAAATTAGAAAGCTCATGTAATATTGAAAAAAAATATTACATTTAAAAACTTCTAAATGGCTTCAAAAATCATAAATAAAATTTAAAAAAAGATATTTTAGTACATAAACTAAATTGTGAATTTATAAATCTTGAATGCAAATATTTTTTCAAAATTTTTAAAAAAGGAAATTGAAATTCATTTGCTGTTTTTTTTAGCGTACGGTTTGAAACGTTATCATAAATGTATTAGAAACATTTTTATGTTTATTAAATATAATGTAAACAAAAATATCTACTATACTGCTTAGCAATTGCTTAGGAACAACTGTTTTATGCAAATAGCGTTGATTTATGCAATAAACGTTCGTTAAAATATTAAATCAAAATTCAGTTATTTTTATCTAGCTTATACTTCAAAATTTTGTCATAAGTGCATTAGAAACATTTTTGAGTTTTCTGAAGACAACTTAAACACTGCTGAAAAATAGCTAAGAGACACTTGATTTATGCAGATAGCGTTCCCAACAGCTGACCAATATCAGTAAAATCAAGTAAAAAGGGTATAGTAGAGCAGCTAAGAGACCGAGCCCACAAGCTCGAAATTTATTCGAAAATTTTTATTGTTAAGTGTTTGACCAAAATAGTTGGTTGTGTAACTTATTTCTGGGAAATTCCGTGTAATGTTGCAATAATTCAGTACAAAATGTTAGAAAGACATCATTTGAGGGCTTACAATCATGGACGACTATAGTTCGCTCACCAGGAGTTGGTACTTGGCTCCATCTCCTCGGTCGAAGTGTTCATTTCAGCGCGATATTAAGAAGAGAAACGTCTCCGTGCTTGAAATTGAGACAACCTTTGATGCGTGCCAAAAACAAACAGTGAATTTTTTTTAGCCACTTACTTCGCTTTATCATCTGCAATTATACCTTTCCTTACTCTAGATAATTAAATATATTTTGAATTTAAAAACTACTGTTTTTTCCAGTAAAATGTCTCAAAACTTATTCACACAAAAGGGAGAAATATTAAATTTATGAAATATTTAAAGTTAAAAAAAAGCACATGAAGGTAGCGAAATAAATATTTTTGTCTTACGATCTCCAAATAGTAACTTTGTTCAGGATTGTTCACATCCCTCTCCCAAAAATAGCGAAAGAGTATCGTCGGATACCTCGTGATGAAGGTGGAGCCAAGTGCCAACTCTTGGTGAACGAACTATAGTTAGACAACTGGAAGTAGGTCCAAGTGTCACCATTGTGGTCACAGTGTTAAAAAGTGTCACTTCACGATTGAAAAAGGCCGCTAAAGATAGAATTGCTATGGCAAAGCATGATTGTAATCATGGTAGAAATATTACTCCTCAAGATAATCGACATGTATCCCAAGTGGCGAAAGGTAACAGAAACATCCCACTTAGACAGATAGCTGCAGACCTTGGTACATATGTACCAATGTTACCGCAACATATGTACCGCTATTGGTACATATGTTTCTGTCAGAGTCATCTCACAAGGATTAAATCAAGTTGGTTTGGAATCCAGTTCGATGCATCAAGCTTGAAAGATGCCATCGTCGAGAAAGATTATGTTAGAGTTAGGAACGTATTTCATGGGAACACCATCAGTGTTCCTGTGTGATGTTTTTCGATTAATTCTGTTTCGCAGTGACAAGGGATTCTGGTCACTAGTTAATGTGGAGAGAGAGAAGGGAACACTCTATGCGCAACTGTATGTTTATGAAAGTGATCAGTATGGCCAAGGCGTGTTGGCGCAACAATTCCTAGAAAGAGTAGGCCTCAGCACGGGTTACCATTAATATCCTTTAGTAGTCCAAACGTAATGACATATTTCGTATTTTCAACCACTACACAGCTTGGCACCCCGAGCGTAATGACATCTTTCTTATTTTTCATCAACTGCGCAGTTAACTTCGTCATATCGGACTACTAAATTTATCCGTGCTGAGGCCTTCCTTCTTCTAGGAGGTGTTGGTTGGCGTGGGCGGGCATCAAACTAAATTGCAGAAAACCGCTTTTCATCTTTGAGCGATGTAGTCTTACATGGCAGAAGCAGTGCAAAGAGATTATTCTGAATCATGTTCGCCTTCTTAGGGATATGGTAGCTATAATTTCTGTATAATGACCAGAATTTCTGTTCATGGATGACAATGTGTACTCCCCTGATTTAAATCCTATAGAGCATGTCTAGGATGCTCTTAACAAGCGTTTTTCACAAAGAACAAGCCGTCCCTAAACCAAAGAATATATAATGTGTGAAGAAGTCTAGCTTCTCCGATACGTAGCAGGGGACCAGCAAGGTCCCTCTGTATGACAAGAAAAGCGCCTAAGGATTTTGAGCCGACGCATGCGCACATCTTTCATCCATCATAGCGTCTCTAAACTTGTTTAACAACAAATCTTTCGCCATCTTTAAAGTGACTGTTTAAGGTGACATCTTTAAGTGACCGATATCTATTTAAATTATATACCTATGTTAAAATAATGAATTATATTTATTTTTTAATGATTTCGTCACAAGTAAATATTTTCCTTGTTTAATAAGTAAACCTTTTTCAAAGCCATATAGTCTGTAAAGAACAAAAGCAGACGGGTATTGAGTCACTTTTCATTAGCTGTTTGCATGAGTGGGGAGAAAGTTGTTTGTTGGGAGCGGAGGGGAATGGGGTTGCTTACGGGGTAAGGACGGAGGGACCCTCTGTTAGGGGGCAGGTTGTTTTCCTAGCAATACTTCCACACCTTGATGGAGGAAACCGTTGCCTCCGGAACAGGTTTACATGGGGGCCTATGAGAGCTGGTCTTCTTCTCACTTATATATTCGTTGCCTAAACTAGGCAAGAACTGAAAACCGTCTTAAGAAAAAAGTGGAACACTATCCCCCAAGGACTCCTAGATAGTTTTGTAGACAGCGCGAATGACAGGTGTAAAACGTGCTTTAATGTAATCACGCATCTTACTGAGTTACTCATAACTGTTTCATTCTGGCAAAAAGATCCTTTTTTCGTGGCTGTTTATATATTGTTCAAAAAGCAATTTTTTTCTTATGTTTCTTAATTTTCTTATTTTTTAATTTTCATGATCTAACACATTTTGCATTCACACATTGCTTAAGTTTTCTATAGATAATAAATCGAAAGGCATTAAAATACATTGCATTTTAAAATATTTTTAAGTACTCTGATGCATATGGGCATTTTACAGAGTATATAATAATCTTACTTAATAGCAGTCTTTTATATAAAAAGACACAATGTGTAACAGCAAGGTCTGGCAAATATAAATCAGATTCAAACTAAAATTTTCTTACTCGAACTATTAAACAATCTAACCAATTACCGATTATTCGTTTACTTAGACTTAAAAATCTTTTCTAATTGTCTGAGAAAGGATATGAAATTTTACAAACGTCATTTAATTTTTGAACGTCATTTATTATATTACATTCCTTACTACGACGATCATTCATTTTAAAATGGTTTTCTCAGATGATTTCACTTTATAGTCCTATAGTGATTCTTTGTCTAGTGTTTTCAATATGTTTTATCGAAACGGCTGTTTCTATATAATATCTTCCTTATAATGATGATTGATATACATAGTGAATGAATGAATGTCTCGAATGGGAAAAGAAGGGTGTGAATCATTTTGAACTAGTGTGTGAATTGGCGTATACAGTACTTGGATAATCATTAAAAATCATTGAGTGAGTGAATAAATAAATCAGAGTATGTTGGAATCAGATCTAAAGTAAATAATGAATATTTCAAATCCATAATTTGCGGTACTCCAGTCAATAACTTTCTTTTGCACATTATAATACACTCGTTCAAAACTGTGAACGGATATTATGATATCATACATGAACTTAATGTGGAAAAAATTAAAATTTAATGAATTTAACATTAACATTTTACGAATTTAGAAATAATTCTTAAAAAAATGTGTTTTGAAATTTAAAAAAAAAAACATTTGATGGTTTAAAAACTTTTATGAACAACGAGTAGTTCCGCAAGACATGGCAGTCAAATCTAGACAAACAGTTTAGCGATAGTGAGAGTTCAATGGAAAGTTTCTAATTAAGACTCTCGCCACTTAGCAAAGGCTCATATAATAAAGATTTTAACAAACTTATCTCCAAAATGATGTTTTAAAAACAGTATAATGAGAGAGAAGTTTGAAAGTAGAATGTGGATCTACGTCCACAGTGCCCGAAACTGAGTAAAAATATTGAAATTGTTGGTTCATGTTTTACATTTGAAAACAGATTAACGGCACCAATTATGTCAACAAAGACAAAATTGTGAAAAAAATTCCTATTAGATGATGTGATGTAATTCATATTAAAGTATGTGAATGATGAAATGGATACTTTCTGATTACCCTTATCACTAGAACCCTTTAATACCGTTTAGCACTAGACTGGGATTTAGGTCAATTGGTTATCAAATCTGCAGTTTTAAAAAATCCCTAAATGAAAAAAGACATTTATTGGACATTTAAGGGAAATTATTAAAGTATTGTTAGAAATGGATCAATTGCCAAAACTTTAAAAAAGTAATGATTCTAGACAAATGTTACATAAGAAGAATTTACTGTAAAATAAAATAAAAATCCTTATCATGAAAATTTCGAAATCTGAAAGTTGGCAAGTTGGAAAAAATGGGTCAACTCTAACTGTAGATACCTATATATTCTGATTATGTTGACAAAATTCTTTTTAGAAATAATTCATGGGTTTAACTATTAATTACCGTGGTAAACATATCCGAAAATGTATAGTTGTATTAAATCAATTACGGTGACAAACGCACTTTAAAAGTATGGATTCGAAATTCTGTGGAGAAAGAGAACCTTGCTTAAATTAATTGAATATCACGGCACACGGTGCGCCTTAACCAAAGTTAAATAAAATGCTCTTACACCTAGAAAATTAGAAGAGATTATGAATTTATAATATTAACAGATAATAAAAATCGAAAAATCAAAATAATCTGTGGAGAGATTTTTAAAAAAATCCCGTTTGAACATTTTTGCGCACGAAGTATGATATTTTGGAAAATCTGGAGTTGTTTTATTTCAATAGAAAGGAAAAAATGATATAATAATAATTTTTCAGTTGTAATTCTATTAAACTTTTATTATTTCAACTTTTTACAGCTGATAAAATATGAAAATGTAACATATTTACATCAATTTAAACATTATATCTACAAACAGCGCTCAAAAGGTGTTTAAGATAATCAGGGTGATTTGCAGCAACCTTATTCATTTCCCAGAAAGACTTTAAGAAATCAAAATGTACGGACTCCATCACCTGCTCACCAAAAAATGCTAATCCTTCACCGTTTTTGTCACAGAATTGTTCAATGTGAAAAAAAACTGCATGAATCTTTGGTGTAACGCTCCCACCTAAGTCCATCATGTAGTTCTTTTTGAAAGCTTCTATACATGTTTTGTAATTTTGGTCAAGATTATTTCCGAAGCATACAGAAACCACTTTTTTGAAGTCCTCAAATACTTTAACATACTTCAATATTGCTAGATTTTTAAACTGGCGCAGAAGATCTACTTTATCCAAAAATGTTTTGCATGCATTTCCTTTAAGCCCAGAACATCCTCGTCTGATTTCACGCTGAACGTGACAAGCTTTTGCCCAAGTCAGCGATTCATTTTCACACTCTTTCAACATATGCGTGAAAACAGTGTTAACAGCACCAAGCATAAGGTGTAATTCTGGCGGTGGAATAATGTCTAGGAATGTTTCGCCTCCAACAGTTGTAATTAGCGGTGGATGAATGCAATTGAAATAATCTTTCGCTTTTTTTTTTCAACCTCTTTCTTCAGTCAGACAACTTGTATAATACGATGAAACATTTTCGGGGGATCTCAATTCGCCATAGCTGCTTAGCTCATCTTTCTTGGTATAACAATAAGTGCATGATTATGCGCTGCTGTGCGACATTATACCTGCTAAGATATTCGCTAACTTCAAATCGGTCGCAATTGTGCCGTGGAAAGGACTTATATTCAACGTTGAAATAAGTTGATCTACATTCTTATAATTTTCTTGTGCACTCGAAACGGCTGCTAGAATGAATAGTCGTTTAACTCCAGAATCCTTAAATTTCCTTGCAGCAATCCCCTCATCATACTTACCGCCTACCGCTTCACGCTTACCGCTGCACTCGAAGTCCAACTTATTTAATTGTACAGAAAGACATATTTTTAAAAATCCACCTCCTCCATCAATACCCATTTTTAGGTGAGTTAACCGCAAAATTGAAGGCTCTTGATCACCCTTAGAATCTTCTTTTAGTTTTCCTTTAATCACACGTGACATAATTTGATCCTCCGCTTTTAAAGGTGCATCTGATACAAAATTTGAAAGATTTATTACTCCAGATTTCAAACCACATTTATGTGGTTTGCCTTTTCTAATCTCACTGAAGCACACGTCGCACCGTTTTATCGCAGGCAGTTGTTTAGACTGGTCTACAATAATAAATAAAAACAATAAAATGTGTACTTTAAGAACAAGCTAACAATTTAGCAATATTTTTTACTTCGAAAACTTACCTGAAATTATTTTGGAATTTTGCCACAGATTTTAGCAAGTATTTCGCGTGAAATTTCACAAATTTTGCAATCGCATCTTGATCGCGTAGCCTGCACAGGCTTAAAAATAGACAAATCTGGAGATTCTAATTTTTTTTCAGTCTTCGCTTTAAATACTTTTCTTCTGCACGCTCATCATCATAGTTGTCAACGTCATTTTTCATGTCAATTTTGAGCTGATCCTCGGTAATATACATTTGTTTTCGAAAACACAGGAAACATACTTTACCCCGATTTTGATCGTGAGTCAAAGCTTTAGACATCTTTCACTGAACAATTATACACGTTTTAACAGTTTTTTAGATAACAAACAATTGATTGATAATTCGAGTTTTAATTTCACAGTGCTTGTGTTGCTCAAGTCGATTTAAGTTTTTATTATTTTTGTTTTTTAAATAGTGGTTCATCGACTATAATTAACAATTAGTAAACTTCCAATAATTATAAAATTTATTATAAACGGTTATTATGAATATTTAATACAAATATATATTTTTTTTCTATTTGTAAGTATGAAATGATGCTAACATTTTTGAAATATCCTACATCGTGAGTAAAAATGTTCTAAGTGGATTTTTTTTAAAATCTCTCCACAGATTATTTTAATTTTTCGATTTTTATTTTCTAAGAACATTGTAAATTCAGAATCTCTTCTAATTTTCTAGGTGTAAGAGCATTTTATTTAATTTTAGTTAAGACGCGCCGTGGGCATCTTTTAAGAAAAATCATTTAAGATAACATAATTAAAGATAAGACATTTAAATCTAGTGTAGCAAGCAACGGAACTGTTAATAAAAATAGAATTTGTTCAGCAATTCATAACTTAAATAATAAAAAACTGAGCTTCAGATTTCTATTTTTTCTAGATAAAACTACAGAAATCGACTATAAAGATTTGACAAGATTTAGTTTCTAATTATTCAAACACTTAGGAAGTTTATTTTTTATTTAAATTTTTGAAATTTATTTAAAACTTAGGCACTAAAAATTTTACCGACACATATGGAATATAGTTGGATTTAATTTTGTTTCTCAAAAAGCTATTAGTATTAATGATGGTTAAGAATGTTGTAATAATTTGAAATGTAATTTATAAATGAAATCACGATTTTTTTAACCATGATGTACAACTATTTTGTTTGATTTTTTCACTTGGAAATAGTTATAATAATAACATGTTAGTAGATATTTTTCAGTGAAAATGTTCAGCCGTAGTTGAATAATCGAACAATCACTTATTAGGAGAAATCTTTTCTAATTTGTTATTTGTTTATTTGTTACGCATGCGCTCTGAAACTCTTGCTAACTCGAATATTTTTCGCCTGCTTCAGTTGAATTAGCGATTCCGCGACAGCATGTTTTACTCTGGCTTTAAGAGTTTCAGAGCGCAGAGCCTTTTTCCCAAATTCTTTGGAAGTTTGAAGTATGTTTTTATTAAGTTTTTATTTTAAAGTGCTTAATAAATAGTTTATTTTTGCAATTTAGTTTTATTTCGTTATTCGATGGCTCATATTAGTTTTAATTTATGTTAGTATTCCCCCACATTCTGTTCCGTCGAGATCGGAGCCATCGAAATTAAATTTTTAGTTAGGGCTTTGAATTACTTTTTATGAGCTTTCAATATGCCAAAATTATTAGAAGAGCTACTTAAGCTGAAAAGAGTAGTTAAAAGTAAAGTTACTAGGGTAACTAATTCTATCTCTGACTTGTTGCAAGATACTGAACTTAACCTTGAACATTCAGATATTTGTTTACGTCAAATAAGTGAACTATGTTTGGAAGTTTCGAATCTTTTCAAAGACATCTTAGTTCCTTGCGATGAAGAAAATTACTCAGATTACGAAACTGAGCTTTTCGACTTACTGAATAAATTAGATAGTTTTGAATTGTCTTTAAAGAAACGAAATAGTAATTTGACCGAAAATAGTAATTTGACGAATGCACAATCTCAAACTTCGGTTGTAGCTGAAACTCCAAAGGCTTACATCAATCTTCCAAAGCTGGACTTACCTACTTTCTCAGGTAATTTATTTTCTTGGATATCATTTCGTGATTTATTTTCCGCTACTGTACGCAATAATGAGTTGTTATCAAATTCTCAAAAATTGCAATATCTAAAATTATCAGTTAAGGGCGAAGCACGATCGTTAATCAACTCTATACAAGTTTCAGACGCAAACTTTGAAAAAGCGTGGAAAGCACTTACTAATAGGTACAACAATGAAGTCGACTTAGTTTATTGTCATTTAGATAAGTTATTTACGCAACCTAGTTTGCAAATTGAATCCGCTAAAGGTTTGAGGAAACTTCTGGATTTATCAACTGCATGCTTAGAGAATTTACGAATTTTAAACCAACCAGTTGATAATTGGGATTTAATCTTGGTTTATTCATTAAGAAGGAAAATTGATAACGTTTCATTAAAAGAATGGGAATTATCACAGACGAAAAGAAAAATGCCGAACTTTGAAGAATTTCAGTCTTTCTTAGAAATGAGGGCACGCGCACTTGAATCGACAAGCATGCTGCTTCAAAAACCGAAAGTGAGAGTTGAAAAAGCGAAGATTTTCAAAACTCAAATTTCGCCAAGCAAATTGGAATGTTGCATATTCTGCGATAGGTCACATAATATCTATAGATGTGAAAAGTTTCTTGCTAAATCAGTTCAAGAAAGAAAGACTTTCGTTTTTAAAAGAAAACTTTGTTTTAATTGTTTGAAATTCGGACATATTGTAGCGAATTGCAAAAGCAAACACTGCAACTTTTTCTTAGGAAAGCATCATAGTTTGTTGCATGAAGAAGTTGAGGATTCGAACTTAGCGTCTGTTGAAAATTCTGAAATAAAATCTTCTGCTCATTATTCAACGGGCGAGAAATTTGATTGTAGCATCCTTCCAACTGCCATAGTTAGGATTCTTGATTCTTTTGGAATTGGTGTTGATTGCCGAGCACTTACAGACTCTGGATCTGAATCGAGTTTTATCAGTCAAGACTTGGTTCAACGTTTGCGTTTAAAAAAGATGAACACAAACATATCTTTGTCAGGTTTATCAGCGAAACCCATGACCAAAGTTAAAAACTTTGCAAATGTTACAATTGGCTCGAGACTGGATCCGAACTTTTGTTTAAATATATCCACTTTAGTTCTTTCGAAGGTAACAAGTAGTTTGCCGCAACACAAGCTTGACTTTAACGAGTTTACATACTTCAAAGGATTTCAACTTGATGATCCAAATTTCTATCAGCCAAACAAGATAGACGTGCTATTAGGAGCAGATGCAATTCCTAATGTTTTTCTTAGTGAAAAACATAAACCAGCTGAGGTTGATATTGCTGCCTTCCAAACTGTATTCGGATGGGTGGTCACAGGAAAAATGAGTTTCGCCTCTACAAGGAAAGTCAGAAATTTGCACGTTACTTGCTGTGATATCGACAAGAATTTGAAAATCTTTTGGGAGCTTGACCATAATCCATGTAAGAAAATTCTTAGTGAATCTGAAAAGTATTGCGAATAAATCTTCCAAGAAACTACGACGAGAAATGCAGAAGGAAGATTCGTTGTTCGATTACCGTTTAAAAGATCAAGTCCGGAATTGGGAGCCTCCAGAGAGTTTGCCATTCAACGTTTGAAGCGCATAGAGAGAAAATTGAAATACAACCCTGATCTAGACAGAGCATACAAAACTTTCATGTGGGAGTATATGTCCTTGGAACGTATGGAATTGGTACCTCCAGAAAAACTATTAAAACCTGTTCATGAGACCTTTTATTTGCCCCATCAGGCTGTTACGAAATGTGAAACTAGCGCTACAAAATTCCGAGTGGTTTTTGACGCATCGTCTAAGTCTTCAAACGGAATATCTTTAAACGATAAACTACTGGTCGTACCTGTAGTACAGGATACTCTTGCTGACATACTTCTTAGATTTCGCATCCACCAAGTAGTTATTGTGGCAGACATCGTAAAAATGTACAGATAATTCAATGTCGAAGATATGGATAGGGACCAGTGTTGCCAGATTGGGGGTTTTCCCCCTAAATTTAGGGGGATTTTTTATCTTCAGTGGGTATTTTAGGGGAATTTGTTTTAGGGGTTTGTTTTAGGGTTATTTATAAATTTTACTAGTTTCATTTTGGTTACGTTCTAATATCAAATTTCATAACTGAATGTGTGAGATGGTAATATGAAAATCAGTATGTTAAACCAAAGCAAAAAGATTAAGATTTAATTTTAGAGCTTAACCTTTGTTGAATGTAAATGTAGTAAGTTATTACTTAGCTCGATTCTCAACTTAAGTTTACTAAGTGATCGACTTAAGTTTATTTAGCTCGACTCTTTTTTTAGCTTTATGAAGTATTCCGTTTTCAAATGCAGCTGTGGAGAGATGTTTCTCCATATTAAATATTATTAAAGACAAATTGAGGAATAAAATGTCCATAACTACAACTGATGCTATTTTGTGCGTTCCATATGAACTTTCTAATGATTGTCAAAATTCTGTACCTACTTCTTTTATGTTAAAAATGTTTAACAGCGAAAACATACATATACAAATCAGAAAGTATTGACGAAAATATGTTGGTTATTTTATCAGAAATTTAAGCTTAATTTTAGAATTAAAATATTAAAAAGACTATATCGTTGATAATAAAATATTTATGAAAAAAATGTGCAATTCAAAAAGCATTGAAAAAATATCTTAAATATTTTAGTAGAAATTAAAGATAATGTAACGATTGAAATGTAAAAAAGATTAATTTGTTGATAATAAAAAAATTAAAGCAACGTTTTCTATATATTATTTAACTTTTGTACTATTTTTTAATACTTATACCAAAGTTAAAAATTTTGCGGTTTTTTAAAATTTTTTAGGAGATTTTACAACGCCATCTGGGGGTGAACGGTTATCGGCAACTGGCAACACTGATAGGGACTATCAAAGAATTGTTTGGAGGGATTCATCGTTAGATCCAATTCAAGACTGGAGGTTACGAACCGTAACATACGGTACAGCCTCAGTTTCATATCAAGCTACAAGATGTTTGAAGCAACTTGCCCTCGACGAAGCAAAGGAATTTCCATGTGCTGCTTTAATTGTTCAACGAGATTTCTACGTCGATGATTTAATGAGTGGTGCGGATAGTGAAACTGAATCGTTTCAGCTTGCACAAGAAATTATATCTCTTTTGAAAAGGGGTTGCTTAGAACTGAAGAAGTGGTCATCAAATTCACCAAAGATAATTCAAGCAATAGACCCTCCAATCGAAGACATAAGCCCACCTCGGCGTATTGATATTGATGACTCAATAAAGACGCCTGGTCTTCAATGGCAACCATCTTCTGATTGCTTTTCATTCAACGTGATTGAAAATTTATCTGCATCAGTTACGAAACGACAACTCTTATCTGAACTATCTAAAATTTTTGATCCACTTGGTTGGTTGTCACCAGTAACAGTTAAAGGAAAAATCCTAACGCAAGATCTATGGAGGAACAATCTAAACTGGGATGAAACTTTGCCGACCACGATTCAACGGGATTGGTTGGCTTTGTCCTCGAAACTTAAAGATTTAAAGAACATCAGAATTCCAAAGTGCATAGTTCAGAAGAGCTCCATTAAAATTGAAATTCTTGGATTTTGTGATGCATCGGAGAAAGCCTATGCCAGTGTAGTTTACTTACGAACTAGTTACAGCCTGGGAAATTCGATGACAAGATTAGCGGTACCTAAAACTAAAGTAGCGCCGTTGAAGCTGACTTCCCTGCCTCGATTGGAGCAATGTGGATCATTACTTTTAGCTCGTACAATACAACAGGTGCTGGAATCCATTTCTTTGAAATCACCAATCATTCACTGTTGGACAGATTCCAAAATTGTCTTAGCTTGGATAAATAGTGATTCTAGTCGATGGAAAACGTTTGTCGCCAATAGGGTCAGCAAGATCCAAGATATAATTCCCCAAGAACAATGGCATCACATCAAAGGCGAACACAATCCTGCAGATTGTGCTACCAGGGGAATCAATCCTATTGACTTGAACTATCATCGTCTGTGGTGGACAGGTCCAGATTTATCCAATATCGTCACAAGTTCTTCAGTTAATGATTTGACTGAGGAAACACTAAGTGAAGTAAAACCGGTGAAAATTCATCACACTATCCAACCAGAGAACACAAACATCTTTCCGTTAGCCAAATACTCAAGTTTGTCCAAACTGAAGAGATTATTAGCCTACTGCAAACGTTTTGCTTCTAATGCTCACCCTGGTAGTTCAAGAAAATATGGCTTTTTAACAGCTCAGGGATTAGAATCAGCCTTGATTCACCTCATTCGTCAAGCGCAGAAAGATGTATTTCAAGATGAAATTGCAACCTTGATTAAACATAAAAATTTTAGTTGCAGATCAAAAATAGCCCCTCTAAATCCTTTCTTAGACGAGAAAGGAATTCTTCAAGTAGGAGGCAGACTACATCACAGTAAGCTATTAGAGACTGAAAAGCATCCAATTTTACTTCCCAAACACCACAAGTTAACAGATTTGATACTGTCTGATATTCACCTCAGGTACTTGCATGCAGGTCCCCAACTGATGCTTTCAGTGCTAATCCGAAAGTATTGGATAATTGCAGCTCGGGATGTTGCAAGGCATCACGTTCGAAAATGCGTAATTTGTTGCCGACATAGAGCTCAAACCATGGAACAACTTATGGGAGATCTACCTAGAGATCGAACTTTACCATGCAAGGCCTTTCTAAAATGTGGCGTGGACTACGCCGGTCCATTTTCACTAAAAGCTTCGAAAGGAAGAGGTAGATCCACCTACAAAGGGTACGTCACACTATTCGTGTGCTTTGTAACAAGAGCTATTCACCTGGAGCTAGTGTGTGATATGACTTCAGAGTTATTCATTGCTGCTCTAAAGAGATTTATTGGTAGGCGTGGTCAGTGTACTGATCTCTATAGTGGCTGTGGTACTAATTTTGTAGGTGCATCCAAAATACTGGAAGAGGATCGCAACTGGAGGTCCATAACCCACACAGATAAAGTATCCCATCATCTAGCAGACAATAACATAAGTTGACATTTCAACACTCCGTCAGCGCCTCACATGGGTGGCATCTAGGAAGCAGGTGTCAAATCCGTGAAATACCATCTACGCCGTATTCTGGGACACACCATACTTTCTTATGATGAGTTTTACACGCTTCTAGTGCAAATTGAAGTGTGCTTGAACTCAAGACCCATTACACCAATTTCAAGTGATCCTAACGATTTAGCTCCTTTGACTCCTGGTCATTTCCTAACAGGACAATCCTTAACATCAGTGCCAGAGAGGGATTATACATCTCTTCCTGACAACAGGCTATCTAGATGGAATCTATTACAAAAACTGATACAAACATTTTGGAATCGGTGGAAATCCGAATACCTATCCCGGCTGCAAAATCGTCCAAAATGGTATGCTAGCCGACAAAACATAAAGGTAGTAGATTTAGTGATCATTAAAAATGTCAACTTGCCACCACTACAGTGGAGCTTAGGAAGGGTTATTGAGACATTTCCAGGTAGTGACGATAAGATACGAGCTGTATCTTTAAAAACTGTTAATGGTATAATTAAAAGACCAATTGTAAAATTATGTCTATTGCCTCTTCACTCCAAAATTTAAATACCACTGTTTCAAAAATTTTGAGTCAATAAATCAACTAATTTATTGAGAATTATTTAGAATTGAGTTTTATGTTTTTGTGATCTTCAAAATTTATACTTTAAGATATTTGAGTTTGTGATTCTAAATTTATGCTTGTTTAATTTTTCTATTAGATATTCTATTTCTATTAGATATGCTTGTTTAATTTTTTTATTAAGATTGCTGAATTTAATACTTCTTGGAAATACTACTCTGAAGTGTTTTCAATATTTTCAATGTTTCGAACAAGTTTAGAAAATTGTGATTTGTTTCATTTTCTTGCATAATTGTTTAATTTAATTTATTAATTGTTGAAGTTAGTTACTTAAAGGGCGGCGGTATGTTCAGCCGTAGTTGAATAATCGAACAATCACTTATTAGGAGAAATCTTTTCTAATTTGTTATTTGTTTATTTGTTACGCATGCGCTCTGAAACTCGTGCTAACTCGAATATTTTTTGCCTGCTTCAGTTGAATTAGCGATTCCATGACAGCATGTTTTACTCTGGCTTTAAGAGTTTCAGAGCGCAGAACCTTTTTACCAAATACTTTGGAAGTTTGAAATATGTTCTTATTAAGTTTTTATTTTAAAGTGCTTAATAAATAGTTTATTTCTGCAATTTCGTTTTATTTCGTTATTCCATGACTCATTAGTTTTAATTCATGTTAGTATTCCCCCACAGAACATACATTGGCGGCTGCTTTTCCAATTATCGCCAACAAGAACCTTTTTCCCTAAAACGGTTAAGTGCCTGGATTTAATACTGAAATCCAATATATTTATAATTATCATTGGGCTGGTATAGCCTGGTTGGTAAGGCACTGGGCCCATGTTCAAGAGTTCGTGGGTTTGATCCACGCCAGCCGAAGACTCCCCGTGTAGTAAATGGTGACTGATGCATGTTAAATCTATCGAGTCGCAAAGTCCTCCGTGTTCCCATTACAAATCAATACCTCTGGGGGTACTGATCCTGGAGTTTACTTGTTTTCTGGATTGGTTCAAAATGACAAGGCTACAGAGTTGACCACTAGTAGTCGTAATCCAAAAATTGGGTCAGTTGTTCAACAACGGATATAAAATATAAATTAAAATATAATTCTCCTTATCAAAATAATCGATTTTTAGTAATAAACTGCAAAGTTTTTCCGATTACTAACTTATATTGCTTTTTACTTTAGTAAATTCCTTCGTTAAATAAACTTTTATGAACACTCATAACAATATTGTATTTAATGATTATCATTAAGTTGGTGTGCAGATGGATCGATGTTGATCTCAATATTTTCGCTTTTGATATGTTTAATTACCAGAAAATATGGCGTTTTCGCCTAATTTATTTATTGGTTATTAGTATCTTCCTAACCAGAATTTGAAATTGTTTCATATTGAACCCTAACCGATAAGTATCAATATTTCTCAAATAGCCTTATGTTAATTTTAATAACATTTAATACATTGACTAGTGGAAGACTTGGTGCGTGAAAATTGAATTAATGGATTAAAAGCTATTAAGGGTGAATTGTTACGAATTATATAAGCAAAATAGAAAAAAAACTATGAGCGAACACTGATGAACAATCATACAGCTCTACAACAGGGAAACATTTTCTACTACACAGTACTCTATTATAGTACTCTACAACAGAACGCAATGATTATCACCAGAATTTATAGCGTTAAATTTTGTTTATGTAGACAATTTATCCTTAAACATAGTTCATACTTACTTATTCATAACAGCAATTGAAAATTTAATTATAATTATTGCATTATCATTGCGCCGTAACTACCACTATGATTATTAAGCATTATTTCATTAGTATATAAGAGATGCTAACTTAATAGATGAAGGCCGGCATTGCCTAATGGTCCTTTCCCACATTGGTGACCTGCGGACGTGATGTGATTACGACTACTTCAATGTATGGTCCACAATGAATAGTTGACTGGATATTTGTAACTGCATCATCGTCCTCCTAGCGCAGCTTTCAGTCTCATTTACACAGAACGGGATACTGCACAAAATCGGCTGCTAATAGCAACACAGGAGAGACTACACAAACACACAACCATAAACTTAATACAGCTTTCATGTTTAAAGCTCAAAACCCAGTGACCTTAATCCAGCTCTCCCGGTCTTTCACAAATGCAGCAACTAGAGATATCCGGTTCATCAAATTCTTGAATTCTATCCCTGATAAAATTTTGGTGGGAGAGTATTGTGGCGTAACTACTACTATGATTATTAAACATCAAATCACTATAGTATATAAGACATGCTAACTTAACTCAATATTGAGGCACCTTTTGACAGATGAAGATTGGCATTATCTAATGGTCCTTCCCCACCATTGTTCATTGTTCGTTATTTCTAAACAAAATGCATACTAAATGCATAATTTGAAGAAGTTAAAATATTTCCGTGATGCTACAAAAAATAACTTATTTATGATTAACATTAAGCATAAAGTGCACCTTAATCATCATCTAAGCTGGAAAACTTTCAAATTTTTGAATTCAAATATAGCCGTCATCCACAAAAGCTGAAGAGGAAATGAACTTTAAAATGTATTTTAGTTATTGTTGAAATAAAATTCTAGCTATTGTTGAAATCAATTTTACTTATTGTTGAAATGAGTTAAAACAATGTACGAGGTTACGAAAACATGATTTTGTAACTTATTAATGAAATTAATTATTTTACTATGTCTATTGTTTGGAAAAACAATGGTATATACAAAAGAACTAACTTTTGTTGATAAAAAATATGAATATACCCATTTTCACTGCTCTTAGCATACATTTTTTAAAATCCTTTTACCCTTTATAACTTTTCTAATAATATTCTTATGGGCAATTTCTACATTTAAAACTTCATAGTTGCCGACCAGGTGGTCGAGTGGTTAGAGCGCCTGACTGCGGAGCCGCTGGTTGCGAGTTCAAATCCTGCTCAGGGCATGGATGTTTCTTTCTCTCTCTTAGTGTTCTATGTCCTTTCTCCTTTGTGTGTGATAGTGTGAATGTGACCCGCCCTATAAACGGGTTTGTGTTAGTGTGACGTGGGCGACGCTGCTCCACCGCCGTGGCTTCGACACAGGTGCCCACTGGGTAGCGAAAAGAGAGTAAACAGTTCTGCCATCTAAGGCCAATGGGTCTTCGTCCCAAGTGCCCGCCATTAAAAAAAAAATCATAGTCGCAATAACTAAATACATAAATCTGTCTTTCAACTGCTTCTGGGATTCCTACCTGGACCAAAAAGAATCTTTTAAACGAAAAAGATTCTTTCAAACTAAATGAAAACCGGTAAAGGACAGGAAAAATTTAAACTATTGTAAAAGAGGATAATGTTTAATGCACAATTTAAGGGCACTACATTAAAATGACTTAAGTTTTCGACTCTCTTTCGGCATTTTTTTTTTTTTTTTTCTTTTTTTTTTTTTTTTTTTTTTTTAAGATCCAGATAAAATTTCCGGTTACCGGTATTATGGTTAAACAATGAACCAGAAGGGGATAAAGCGTTTGCCTTCTAATGAGGTGAATCGGGTTCGAACGAGTTCCACATCCGGCTTGCACCAACCACAATGTGACGTAAAATATCCTCAGTGGTAGACGGATCATGGGATAGAGTCCCTTTGCCGCGAGGCTAACCGTGGGAGGTTCTCGAGATCTTCCTCTTCATGCAACGCAAATGCGGGTTAGTTCCCTCGAAAAGTCCTCCACGAAGGCACATTTCTCCCAATACCTTGATCCAGGAGTTCCCTTATCTTCTGGATTGGGTTCAAAATTACAAGGTTACGGAGTTAAACATTAGCAGTCGCAAACCCAAAAATTGGGTAGCCTGTTCAACGACGTCTATAAAATAAAATAAAACAATGAACCAGTTTTTCCGTCAGTACCTACATTATGCAAATATAATATGACAAAAACTGATAGTATTTGCAAAAATTAAAATTTTCAGGTTAATTGAAAAAATTTTTTTCTTATTATTGAAATTAAGAGTTGCATGTTTGATTTGCAATACGTTTTGTAAAATAATTTTAGAAAAGTAGCTTATTAATAACTAAATGATCAGAACAGAAAAATTTTAATCTTATTGAATACATTCTTCTCGATTTGAAATATAAAACAAAAATTTTTACTTCCTAGAATTTGTTTGAAAGAATATATTGAGCTAACAAACGACCATGTGCCTGTTCTCAACGTTTTAACTGAGAAAAAAGGAGGCAAAATACTTTACCAAGAAAAGCAAAAAAGACGAGACAATTTGGAAAAAATAAACCAACCCTTCTTACGAAGAATTAAAGAGGGAATTTCAAGACACTGATGCAAATAAAGTATTTATTCTTTTTCTTGTTCATTCCGTGCTGCAGTAGCTTTGAACCAATTACTTCTGTTTGAAAGATTTTGAGTATTAGAACTGTTTTTCAATTGTTTTTACGATTGAACAGTTGTGTTAACGTCAGAAACATCAGACTGATTTTTAGAAACTCATATTTACTTAGAGACAGTTTTTTTTTATGCAAATTGAATCTTTTTTTCGAAATGCATTGATACATTGAAACAAACATATGCAGGCATCGTGATTTTAAATAAACCCAATTAACTTAAACGTTATGCAAGAAAAGGTTGTTTTAGAATTTCTTCGATAGTTGAAAGTTTTAAAAAAAATTCTAATTTAAAATGACAATATTTGAACAATTAATTAGAAGACTTTCCGTATAAAATCCTTTTGAGGAAATACTGAATGAGAACAAAATTTTAAACTAAGAGAACAATAATTGGTAATTGAAACTGTAAAATATGAAGTACAAATATTCAAACATTAGCTTTCAAAATTTAATTTCAAAGACATTAATACAGAGAAAACTATTTAATTATTTTCTTAGTTTAAGAAAAAAATCTTTTTTCAGCTTTCAATTTACTATGAAGTTTAAAACGGGCTACTTTGAAAGGAAATATTCATAAAAAAATTTTTACTTCAGTTTATAATAAACAACATCTAAAATCACAAAGACAGGAATAATAAAAACAGAGAAGAGCCAATCCAACAGCGGCCGTGTCACACCAAAGAGATAAATATGTATTTAAAAGATAAAATGAAAGGAGATGAAAAAAGGATTAAAAATTAAAAATTAAAGAATATTAATCAATTATGATTAAAAGTAATAATGTTTGATGATTACAGATAAACATATGATTCCTAGTGATCAGAACAGGAAATGATTACAGGTAATCATGATTATAAGTAATTAAAGTTCGCGAAAATACTATAAATTCAAATTAGCAAAACTATGTATACTGAGAGATGTACGATTAAAGTATGTACATAAAATGTATTTGTACTATTTTTGGATATATATATATATATATATATATATATATATATATATATATATATATATATATATATATATATATATATATATATATGCATTAAAAGATGTCCCAGAATGACGTGTACTAATTTGGAAACTTGGAGGGGAGGTAGAGAATACTGTTAGGGAGCTACATAGGAAAGCTTAGGCGAAAACGTCACTCTAACATACAAAGATATAATACAAAAACATTAAAACTGCAACACAGGAATGTAGTTTAAAACTTTTTATTAGACAATAAAAGAGTTCGATGAATAACTTAAAGTATTTAAGAAAGTGTTCAAATGTGCACCCATTTGCTTGGATGCACTCACGACACCTATGCAAAATAGATAGGCGAATATTTTCCAAGATTCCTGGCGTTTCATTGATTAGAGCAACAGCGATGGAGATTCGTGACGCCAATTCCAGTTCGTAATTTACGGACGTGTAGTACACAATTTTCTTCATGGCACCCCAGGGAAAAAAATTCAAGGGTGATCTTGATTTGACCAAGAAACGAGACCACCACTCCCAAACCAATTGTTTCCAAATAGTTTCGAACACACCTTCTATAATGTGATGGTACCCGGTCCTATTGAAACAACATTTCACGCCGGATGTGTGAGGGGAAATCGTTAAGCGATTCCCGGAAGTACCTCCTGAAGAAAGATGAGATATTTGTAAGTGTCCAGTTGAGGTGGTAAGATGATTGACCCAATTAGATTTTCCCCACGACACCCGACCACCCACACATTAAAATTGAAGCGTTGTTGTGGGGCTTTTGGTCGGGTATTGTGTGAGTTATATAAAGCCCACAGATTTCTGTTATGCGTATTGAAACGAGACCACCACTCCCAAACCAATTGTTTCCAAATAGTCTCGTACACACCTTCTATAATGTGATGGTACCTGGTCCTATTGAAACAACATTTCACGCCGAACATGTGCGGGGAAATCGTTAAGCATTTCCCGGAAGTACCTCCTGAAGAAAGATGAGATAGTTGTAAGTGTCCAGTAGAAGTGGTAAGATGTTTGGCCCAATTAGATTGTTCCCCCATGACACCCGACCACAAATTAAAATTGAAGTGCTGTTGTGGGGCTTGTGGTCGGGTATTGTGGGAGTTATATAAAGCCCACAGATATGTGTTATGCGTATTGAACATCCCTTGATGTTTATTTCACCACTGAACAAAACAGAACTGGCGAATTGCACATCTGCCGTACTGTGGAGTAGAAACCACTGAGCAAATGTGACACGTAGTGGGGGATCATCCGGTTGTATAACAACTGAACTCTGAACATGAAATGGATGTAAGGCTTCCCCCTGAAGTACGTGATGGTTAATTGATCAAGATGCTCCGATGTCAACGGCAAATACCCTTTCACTGGAATCTGGATGTCGGTCCACAGCATGAATTTTGTTTCTAATTATTATAATGTTAGTAATTGAAGGAATGGCAGCTTGTCCAAAGTCACCCCTCGTTGCACAAAGTCACCCCATCTGACGGTACAATAAATATACAAAACGTTATTGAATAAAAACTTGTTTCTTTTAAGTTTCGTTAAAAACTGCAATAGCTTGTTATGATTTTGAATTTATATATTCAAAATAAAAAAAAAACTAATGAAACTTACTTAATCATCATCCTCTTAGCTATTCTGCTATACATTTTTTAATTAATTAGTATCTGATTAAAACATTTATCTTCATTTAAATTTTTACTGCAGTATATTTGTTTCATAGTTTTCATTTAGGCACGCATTTCTTGAAAAACATTAAAATTCAATGGTTAAAAAATTATTTCGGATAACATTTATCCTAAATTTATTTAAAGCTCATTATTTTTAAAATTATTAACAGTTTTGGTAATTGTATTAGATTCTTGAATTTACACTTAACTAAGTGACAGATTACTTGGAGAAAATTGTAACATCTCACTCGTGTGTAATGAGTAACCAATAGATACTTAATAGTGTACTCAGTAGTTCACTAGTGAATAATGTGAAGAAAAAATTATTTGTTGCTAAAAATTGAGAAACGCAAGATATGATTTGATGAAACAATCAATGCATTATAAATGATACAAAAGAATTATATCAGTTACGATATCAAAAATCAGTTGTGGTTTATAAGTATTAATAGTTGACGAATTGTATTGAGGTAAATTTGATAAAAAAAAATAGATCAAAGTACTTTATGAATCTTGTTAATACATATTTATAACATTCAATAAGTAGATACCCTGCGTTTTAATAATATTTTAAGGGGATTCGATAGAGCATGTATACCCATGGTGATAGAACTGATTTTTTCCGATGTAACTTTTCTCAGCATTTAATGAAAATATTGCTTCTTGTTTTTTTTTCACAGAATATTTACATATACATGTTTACATTGTGATAACTGTTAATACATATCTTTGGAAAAAAAGTGTTTGAAAAATTATGAATTGAAAACTTTTAATTGTTTAAAAAGTTTTATCAAAAAATTTCATAAATTAAAAAGTATTTCTGTTGACGCTAAAACGGCCTACAACTGATATAATCTCAAATATCTCTAAAAAAATTCAAAAGCGGTATCATAAATAGTTTCTTAAAAAAAGGTACACCGAAAAAAGTTCAGCTTCAGCATTATTGAAATATGCCCTCGACTCCCCATAATCATTTATGTGTATCTAACTCAAATATTATGTATTAAACATCTAATAATAAAGGAATTAGTCATTTTCAACTTGAAAAGAATTGAGGTGATTATGTCTGACCATGTGGTGCTAATCTGATTTAAATGGATACCTGTGAGCTACGTCACGCTTGCGTGTCAAACCTGATCAATTTCTGAATCTACAAATGTCACAATCTACCTACGATGAGCATTTACTACTACATTTACTACTGGATCACTTGCAGGTGTCCAGTTGTAAATTATTTGAATCAATATGGTATGATAGATGTTTCTTCAAATACTATTTCATAATTATAACATTCTAACCTTGCGAATTGTTTTTTTTTTCAATTTTTCTTTTTTTATTTTACATATTATCTTGCTTTTATTTGCGCATGTGTTGCTCCTATAAATATAAACAATTTAAATTTATATTATAACACAGTGCCTTATAATTTGAAAAATTCAGTTCGACGTTGAACAATTATATTGATGATACCTTGAACGAAATAAGATGTTAATTAGAGTCATGACCGCGTTCAAAATGTACTATAGTATTGTGTAATAGAATTTAAGATGTGCAATATTGTTAAATTTAGCACTAAATTAAGATGTCGACAAAATTAGACAATATCGTGGTTTAAACACTCTAACATTGTTCAGACGACAGTCATAAAAATGCAATGCCTTATTTTAAATCATCAAAATAATTTTTATTCTATCGTTATATTTTAGATCGCATGATACGTGTAAATCTATGACCAAATATACGGTTTCAGTAAATTAAGGTGTCAGTAAAATTAGACAATATTGGGGTTTAAACACTCTAACATAGTTCAGATGACAGTCGCAAAAATACATTGCCTTATTTTAAATCATCAAAATAATATTTATTCTATCGTTATAGTTTAGATTGTGGTATTATACACGTAAATCTATAACTAAATGTACGGTTTTAGTAAAACTTTGACACCAATGGATAATTTTCATTATTCCGATATGATAATCATAGAAAGTGAATTTATGCAACTATATCAAAATGCTCATATATTTTCCATTAGCAAAATATTAAACTGATTTATGTCAGGGGAATTATCGACAAATATTCCTAGCGTTGTATTTCACATCACAGTATTATTGTACTGGACTGAAGTATAGTTCAAACATGTGGAATGAGATTAAGAAAAAACTAGATTAACTTTTAATTCAAATTAGGGCAAGTTTTAGGGAAGAAAGGGAGATTAATGAGGTTTTAAGATTTGAAATCATGATCTTGTTAAACATTCTTTTCTAAAAAGTTTGCATTCATAACTAAATTTATTCTGAATTAAAACATTTTTTCTTGGTTGTTATTATAATAAACATTACAGAATATTACAGAAAGCTTGTTTTACCTTACATCTTTTTTTCTTTTCAAAAAAATTTCACTTATGCCTTATGCGACCATAAAATATTCACATTTATCTGAAAAAGACATACTATATTTTTTTTATCACATAACTTTTCTTGATCTGTCTTATTTTTATCAGAAAATAATTTTGAGTAATAGTTGTAAAGAAATAAATTCTTTGAATAATTTGTTTCCGTTCGATATTTATAACGGTTAAATCATTCTATTACTTCCAAATTACTTTCAGTTTTTGATTAAAATTTGATAAGATGATATAAATTATATGATGCCCCGATTTAATTTTATACGTTTTATTTTTATATTTTATTTTGATTGAAGATTTTAATTATTTTGAGTGATTTTGACTTTTAAGGTTGCTTTTGACGCTAGATGGAAATTTTGACTTTATATATATATTTCTTTTGATTGCAGATAAACTTTTAACTCTTGATCAAATTGTGAGTTATGAGGAGGTTGTAGACAAAAGAAGAAATATCAATATTTGATCAAGGTTAATATAGCATTCGAATCAAATATATTCCCTTCATTTTTGATTCTGAAAACAAAAATGTACTTCCAGTTAGAAATACTAAAGCTTATGAAATTGTGTTCAATATATTTAACGTTCATCTTGCTTTTGCTCCGAATAATTTGGTAAGGTGGAATTTTGAAAAGTCAAGCAAAAATAATTGATATATATTGTTGTTATAACCAATCGAGAAAAGCATATTTGAAAGCAATCAAATATTATTACGATTATTTTAAAAGTAAAATTTTAAATTCTGCAATGATTACCAAAATAAAAACAAAAGTTACGAAGCAATAAATTTTGTGATTGCTTAAAATTGTTTTAATTCTTATTTTTAATTCATCCCTAAATATACGTAGTAATACTTTACAACGATATATGATTCTGAAGACTTTCTGGATCAATATTGAGAGAAAAACCTATTCAATAATTCAAACAATATCAGATAAGTTTTCTATAAATTTTACTTAGTCGAAATATATTGGATTTCCTAAACTTAAACTATAGCCATTTTTAAAGTCAGAAGTTTTCGTTTTCTCATCCATATTAAATTTTCATTTTACATCAAAAATTTTGAATTGATTTTTTGAAAAAATATTTTGATTTTTTTTGTAAACATTTGAAATCAGTATAGCTGGGGATTTGAAATACAAAAAAAAAAAAATTTTTTTTAGAGTTATTCTTGAAAAAAACTATATAAAATATGTATCTATAAAAGATATTAAGAGTTTTTGAATTTAAATTTATTGCACGCATATTTCTTTATTGTAGAAAAAAAATGTTATTAAAAATAATATTCTTACATACAATTGAGTCATTTAGTTACAAAACTCATTCAATGCCATTAATCAATTAGTTGACTGAAAATTAGTTAGTTTGTTTACATTAGACTTAAAATAATAAACTGTGAACATTAAAGTGAACGTTTAGTAATTGCTTATTCTTCAATCATTTACTCATTAATACTTAATCTAATATGATAA
This sequence comes from Parasteatoda lunata, assembly GCA_949128135.1. Classification (NCBI taxonomy): domain Eukaryota; kingdom Metazoa; phylum Arthropoda; class Arachnida; order Araneae; family Theridiidae; genus Parasteatoda; species Parasteatoda lunata. The sequence goes on along the minus strand of OX421972.1, from coordinate 35,165,331 downwards.
ATGTAACTACTGAATGTGTTACGAAATATACTAATGCAGTAAAATTTAATTAGTTAACTTCAGTTAAAATTTCAGCATGCAATTTGCATTAAATTTAAACATATAGTTCTGAAAATAAACTACTTTACATTTTGATATTTTTTAACATTTATAAATGACTCGTGCAAGGAGCATTAGACATGCTTTGAAAATAGAGGTATTGAGTTTTACCCCCCCCCCCCCCTCCCGAAAAAAAAGAGTTACCCAAAAAATGTGTGAAGGAACTGTTTTTTTTTTTAAGTCAACACCAAATAGAGTGTTCATATATATTTTAAAATATGTATCTTAATACCAATAGTGAAAAATGCTTAAAACAAGATCACGCGTATTCACACGATTCATAAATTTTTTCGCTTCCCAAAAAGGCCAATTTTTGCGTACTTAGGATGTCATATTTATTTACAATTGATTACGAAATTGCATATGATTGAATTTTTTACACTGTTAGACATCTACAGAAAAAAAAGTTACCCGTTACAGAATGCAAACATGCTTTATTTGAGTAATAAGGATAATTTTATTTCAATAATAGTATATAGCAATTGTATAAATTAGTTTAATATTATTTAATTTCTGCCCAATAGTGCTTCGTTAAGCTTAATTTAAATTGACCTTGAAATTTCAGTCAATCGTTGGTGCAGAAAGTTGTGTTTTCGGAACTATTTAACTAAACTCTTGTGTGAATAGTAAGACATGTTTTAACCTATAACAAACTATTAACCTGTTACTTATAACTTGTACCATTATTAGAAGTTTAAAAGTGAATTTCAAATTTGTCTCAATATAGCTGCTAAGATGACTGTTTATTTACATGAAATCTGAGTTTTGTATGATGGATTGAATTGACAAATTTGTTTTAGCCAATTTAATACAAAGTAAGTTTCAATCTAATGATTAATAAAAAAAATTATTGTGATTTATTATTTTTCAAGTAATTTCAAACTTCTTGTCGGATTGATTTTACTAATATTTATCTCAACTGTTATAAAATGCAACATGTTTTTATTTGTGTAATAAAGATATTTATGTTCTCATATGATTTGCCCAAATCTCTGAATTGTATAAAATAATTTCATTCCATTTTATTCCCATAGGTTTTGTGCAAATTCATATTGATATTCTGTATGTGCTATACGTATGTCTAACTTACAAATTAATTTCATTTGAAGAAATAATGCATATATGCATTCTAAATCTACGAGTTTTGTTTTATATTGTTTTGTAAAAGTATCTTTATTGATTCTTTTGTACAGAGCGCAAAAAAATAAACGGGCCAACAAGAATAACTTTTGATCTAATGATAGGATCTTCACGTTCTAGAGCTCAATCTTAATGGTTCGAATGGATGACCTCAAAAATGCTGATCAATTAGTGCAGACGATATTTTAAATTCGAAATAAGACACAAAAACATACTTTCTCTGAATAGACAGACTTTTTTTGTAATGGATTCGGATATCTGACCCTCAAAATATAAGGGGTAACAGCAATCACGAAAATATGGCCCCAATATTTTAGCAATGAAAGCGATCTAAAATTTGGTCCCCTTAATGTTGAGTTTGAAATTTATTTAAAAATGGTTTGGATTCAGTTTTCGCACGTTAAGCTTGAAAAAATATCTACTAATAAAAGAATGCACAGTGCGCAAAAAGAGAAAATGGATCACTTCGAATAATTTTTGATTTTATGATCGGATCATCTCGTTCTATGATCATTCTTAATAGATCAAGGATGCGATCTCAATTATGCTAATTAATTAGTGTAGACGACATTTTAAGGTATTAAATCAGACATAGAAACGCACCTTCTTTGAATAAACATTCCTTTATTTCAACGGATTCGGATTTCTGACCCCCAAAATTATGGGGGCAGCCGCAATTCGGGAAATATGGTCTCCATAGTTTGATAAAGAAGGCCATCTAAATTTGGACCCCTTAATATTACTTCGACCCTTAATATTATTTCGCTTACTTCGAATAATCGCGATAAATGTTCAAAGCAAATTGATAACTTTTTACACACAATGACAAAATTCATTTATCCAAAAATAATTCTGTGCAAAAAATAAATTTTAATAAACCTTTATTATTTTTTATTATTTTATTTAATATGAGTTTAAAAAAATTTTGAGTTTTTAGGTATACAATAACTTGCATCATTTTAAAGAACATAATTTTGCATGGAAAAATACGAAATTTGAATGAACTTGGTTAAATAATTCCTGTGAAATAGAACTTTTAGAATACGACTTTTTAAAAATTCAACCGATTTCACTTAAATTTCGTATTTTGTCATATAAAATTGTATTCTTTAAAACGATGGAAAAATTATGCACCTTAGAATTCAAATTTTTTCGACTAACAATAAATAAAATAATAAAAATTTATAAATGTTTTTAAAAAAATTATTTTTTGGCATGGAATTATTTTGCATCAAGAAATTTTATAATTGTATGCAAAAAAAGATTTTTTTTCGATTAATAAGTTCTGGAGATACAGTTAAATACGCAAAAAGTAAAATTAACGTTAAGGAATCTAACCTTTCGACGACTCTTCTGACCAACTATCGGGACAATATTTTTCAGATTGCGACTACTTCCCAAATCTTGGGGGTCCAAAATCCGAATCCGTTGAAAAAAGGCATGGTCATTCAGAAAAAGTACGTTTTTGTGTCTGATTTTGTAAGTTAAAACATTGTCTGCGTTAATTAGCATATTTGAGGTGATCCCCTCAAACAATTAAGAAAGAATCTTCGAACATAAAGATCTGATAATTAGAGCAAAAGTTAATCAGAGAGATCATTTTTTTTTATTTTGCTTACTGTATATCATATCTTACTGCGATTATAAATTTTAGTGTTACTGAATTACTAAGTATTTTACACCCACTTATGTAAAAAAAAAAAACGTATTTAGGTGTTTCCCCTGTGTAGATGTTAAAAAACGCTTACGAAGTTGTTCCAGTACACCAGGATCTATCCTTGGTCCTTTGTGTATGGATCACTTCGTGAAACACCACTTTGGTGTACGTAGTTGTCATTAAATTTTGGTGTGTTAAAATACAAGAAAAATATTTTTACAATATAACCTTATGTTTGAATTCAAACAATTTCTATTTTAAGAATTATTTTCTGCATGTTTCCTAAACTAACTGATCATGCTTTAAATTTTATTTTAAACTCACTTTACGAAGTCTAATGTGTATCATAAATTGCTATTATTATATAAGTTAAAGTTACGGAATACCAAAATGGAAGAAGCTATTTTACACCAACTAGTATAATCGAACATACTTAGAGTTTGATTACACCAGCAATTAAGCTTTGTTTCTGTTATGATGAGAAACAAAAACATTTCCCGCAGTGTTTCACTGCACCAATTCGGTGCCATCATTTTTGGTGTTCAGATACACTAAAGGTTTTAATAGTGCAGGCTTAGCACAAATGAATGATCGGATTTTAAATGTTTATGTTTTCAAAACTATTACACGCATAAAAATAAATTATGCACGAAATTCAAAACACAAATTTTCAATGAATAACCCTTTTGTTACAAGATCAATTAGCTTCAAGTTCATTTACTATGTTTTTTCAAAGTGATCAAAATGGTTCTTCACGTCATTGCAGTGTTTTCGGCGTCGGCATAACAGTACCTTAAGGACAATGGCTAACTCGAAAAGCCGCCACGATCATCAACAGATTTCATACCATGAGATTTCTTTTTTTTACACAGTAAAAACTGTTATGTAATATTTATTTGAATTTGGTGTTGAAAAACTCTTAAGACTTTGCGTGTCATAGTTTACTAATGCCAAATCGAGTGTTTATTCACACTTTAAAGGGTGTTGTTAAATAGGATTTCCGAAAAGTGAGAAAAGTTACATCAAGATGGCATGCAATTACTCCATTTGTGACTTACGCCAATATTGGCGAAAATTTGGAAACAATCAGAGAATTGATATGTCCTGTATAAAATCAAGCAGAGATGGTGAAAGTTTGATTTCGCCTAGTGCAATGAACATTCCATAAAAATAAACTGCTATAAAAAGGCATGCATGTTTTTAGTTTTATAATAAAGATAATTATAAGTTCTAATAAAAATATTCTCATAGACCTATCCGTTTTGGTTTTACTAAGCTTGCCTAGTTCGAATTCGTGTTAATATTCTCTCTCTGCTGTGTATATATTTGATTAACACTCTAATTTTTTTACGACATATTGTATAGATTTCATCCTAAATGAAAGATACTTTCTCTACGTTATATCGTAAACAACAACAATAACACTTTTATGTATATTATACATTACTGTAATTATAAAATTTAGCGTTAATGAATAATAAAAATGGTGCACTGAGAATAAAAACAGTTTGGTCAAAACTACCAGAATATGATAAAATTTACTGTTATTCTGGCCCTATGAGAACATTAAAATGCTCCGAAATTTTTATCGATGTCCTTTTGAAATGATTTTGGTAAAATTATCAATAAAATATGGTTTAATATGAAATAAAATTTGGTGAATGACTTAAAATTTGGTAGTTGTTGAACGATATCTAAGAGCATGGTATAAAAAAACCATTTATTAGATCAAATGTACTTTTCAATTTTATTTATTTTTTGTTTTTTGCTTTTTCCTTAACCGAATATGAGGTAATAAGAGCTATAATTTTGAAAACCAAAATGAATAGCGTATACCTTCATACAAATGTATACCTGCTTAACAAATGTATAACGTACGTTGAAATACCATATAGTTCAGTTTTATAAACCAGAATTACCAGACGTTTTATTAACATACTGTTCGGTTATTTTACCAGAATTTTTTTACTGTGTGGTGGCTGTTTCATATCAAGTAATAGAACATTCTTCACGCAAGGAAACACATAGATCCAAAAGTTATGTATAGACTACACCACTTTAGTGTAAAATAGTTGTCATTATTATCATTTTTTCCGTTGAGGTACTTCATTTTTTTACATTGAGGGGTTATGCCACAACATAAGACACTGCAAGAACTTCCAGAATACATGTTTGCCTCAATAGGGACCAACGTTAATATTAGATATAATCCGCTTAACGAAAGGGTCACACGTTAAAACTTGTTTCTAAAAAAAAAAAAAAAAAAAAAAAAAAAAATATTAAAAAAAAAAAAAAAAAAAAAAGTACTGGGTATATTTTTCTTTAATTTCGTTAATATTGGTTAGGTTCGTTAATATTGAATTAATTAGTAATATAGTGCAGTGTAATGTGAAATGAAAAAATAATAGTAACTACCAACAGTTTATCACTAATAAACTACCAAATCACTGCAAAAATTTATCGTGTTTCTGATTCTGGCCCTATATGGAAAATGCTCAAACATTTTTATGGAAGAGCTTTGGTAATGGTTTTGGTAAAATTAACCATAAAGTATGCTTTTATATTACGTGATAAAACTAGGTATATATTACGTGATAAAACTAAGTAAATATGACGAAATTTGGAAATTTTATCATGATACATTAAAGCATGGTTAAAAAAACTAATTCTTCGTTTAAAATTACATTTCAGTTTTGTATCTTTAAGTAATTGAGTGGTAATAAGAACTATAATTTGAAAAACTAAAATTTCCCGAAAACAGCTATCATACGAATGGTAAAATCATCAAATGAATAGATTAAGTGCCGTATACTTAGATTTTTATTACCAGATTTAAGTTGTTGTTGTTTTTTTTTACCAGAAATATTATTACCATACAGTAAGGTAATTTTACCAGAATTTTTCCACACAACCTTATTTTGTTTATATTAAAATAATTATGAAGTAATGTGAAAAAATTTTAACTTTTCTTGAACTATTAATTTAAAAAAAATAAAAAAACATAAAAAAAACTGAAATAATATTTTAAGAAATATATTCCTCCTTTATTTAGTCACTGAAATCATTCACTTGCACAGATGTCTCATTGCAATTTCAATCATGCGCAAATGCATAAAATTTAGGAAATTTATCTCATGCTTAACACACATTAAAGATTCCATGATGATTCAGTAATCCTTCAAATAAAGTCCTCTCATTAATTCACTTCTAGTTTTAAGATATACTTAAGCATCTTTTCAAAAACCCTTGCGTATAAGTACTCCATGCGATTCAGAAGAACCTGATAACTATGCTTTTAGAATTCAATAAGACGTTGAATTATTGAAAGAAGTGAAAGGGGAGAAATAAAATATGTTGTATTTTAATTTTTATTTGAATAAGGAAATTAAACACAATTTAGCAAACTGTGTTTAGCTATTAGTAAATTGTGTTTAACTTACTATTTTAATTAAAATAGTTAAACTATGTTATTAAAATATGTTATTTATTTGAAAGTTTTTATTTGACAAATTTTGTGGTTAAATTTTATGAAATAATTTTTTTACAGTCTACGTGTAGAAAAGCTTTTGCGATTTGACTTTCTTAACCCTTAAAAAACTACCAATACTTTATCAACTTTACATACGCTGTCTTGTCAGTGGATTTTCATTTTTTTCCCTCTTTATTTACCTCTTTTTTTTTTTTTAATTTTCCAGTTGAATTTTGTAATTTTGAATCCAATTTAAATGACAAAAATTATGACAAAATCAACTTCGGTTGAGTGTTTATACTTTATTTTATACCCGTCGTTGAACCGTCAAACCAATTTTTGGATTTACGACTACTAATTTTCACCTATGTAGCCTTATAATTTTGAAATCAATCTAGAAGACAAGGGAACTCCTGAGTCAAGTATTGGAAGAAATTCGCCTTCGTGGAAGACTTTTTGAGGAAACTAACCTGCATTTGCGTTACATGGATAAAAAGTCCACGAAAACCTCACACTGTTAGCTTTACGGCAAGGGGATTCTAACCCATTATCTGTCTACCACCAAGGATATTTTAGGTCAGCTCTGTGGTCGGGGCAAGCCGGATGCAGAATTCGTATCGACCAGCCATTGCTGGGATTCGAACCACTTTCACCTCATTGGACGAATCTCCTGAGCCGTAGCAGCTCTCGGTTGAGGATTCGTAAAATTTAAAAGTAATAATTCGCATTAAATAAATAAATTTAATCAGTTCACACTAATCTCTCTTTCTTTTTTTCTTGTGCAAATGTAACTAGTCATTGATTCAACAATCACTATGAATTATTTTGGTCAGCATTGCTTGTTAGTACAAACTCACTTTGGCGCTTTATCTTTTTAAAAGTTTCATTTGCTGCTCGCTTCATTCATCAATCCGTATGAATTTTAATCAAACATTTTTTGTTTCTTATCGCCGAACAGAAATTTAATATCGAGAGGACTGTTAAAAAAATACTGAAATCCGGATTTAATTAATGTTTAATCATGCATACACAGATAGGTTGACAATAATTATTGAAGCTTTGGGAGAAAAATTTTGATAACATTTGAACCGTTGACGAGATTCAGTTAAAACTTGACGGCTGAAGGGCAAATTGAAATTATTTATTTTTATTATTTTATTTTATTTTTCATATATATTTTTTGAAGGCGTGTTTGTTTATTGGTGTTCATTTCTATGATTGATCTCAATAGCTTTTGAAATTATTTCTTTATTTCATAGTTAAGAAGCGTTCCTCGCACGGGATGAATAAAAAAATCTTACCTGGTTCTACCACTGAATCCCTCAATCAACAAAGTTAAAATAATTACAATCTGTTTTATTTATTATTATTTGTGGCATTACGTTATTAAATTAAACAAAACTTGTTTCTTACAGATCATCCAATTAGAAAATTCCATATCGTTTTTCGCTCATCCCTCTCGCACGGTTCTAATGTCCACAGTGACTTTCCTCTTCCGTTGAAGTATCAGTATGCCAAATTTCATCATTTTCAACTGTACGTTTTAGGAATCTATAAGGAACGCACAGACAGAAAAGCATATATATCATTATATATAGATTGCCACATCAATTGTTACACTGTGATTATTACCCTGCATTACTTAAAAATTAAGCTATAGTGGAATTTTCGATTTTCCCTCTTCATTACGAAATATATTTTACTTTTGTATTCTAAATAAGAATATTTATTAAGCTCCTCTATGTCTTCACTAAACAAAATTAAAGTGCATACTTCTACCAATGAGAAACAAAGATAATGAACCCAAGCACAAAGATAACATTGAAAGCAATTTTAAACACTTCATTAAAAAGCGTATTTGCTTTTAAACATTTGTATATTAATTTGATATAAACCTATGAGATATCTCGAAATTCTTCAATAATGAAATTTAATTGCAATCACATAAGTTTTAGAAATCCAACACGTCTGAAAGTTTCATTTCTAGGTAACGTAATTAATATCATATTACTGAATTTTGAAGGGAAAGAAGGTACCTTACAATTTTTTATCTTTTAAAAAAGCATTTTTTATCTTATAAAATTTTAAAAATATATTGAAAAAAGAAAATGAGAAAACGCCATAAATAAACTCCCACTCCTAGGTTCGAATTAGAGCTATGACTGATGGATGTCTGCTCCCAGCTCGCACCGATCTCAGTGCTCAGTGGTAGACGGATCATGGGTTAAAGCCCCCTGGCCGTTGAGCTAACAGAGGTTTTTCAAGATTTACCTCTCCATGTAACGCAAATGCGGGTCAACTCCCTCAAAAAAAACCTCCGCAAAATCAGGTTTATCTCAATGTTTGATACAGGAGCTCTCTTGCCTTCTGGGTTGAGTTCGAAATTACAAGACTACGGAGTTAAACTTTGATAGGCGTGAACTCAGAATTGTATTGGCTGCTCAGAGCCGGTTATAAAATAAAATTTTTAAAAAATATTTTGTAACATGAGTAATTTTTACTAATCAATCAAAAATTAGTTTTATTGGACATTATTATAGTTATCTATATTTTCTTTAATTTTTTGGTTTATAAATAATGAAATGCAGACAATTTTAAATAAAGTATCATTGATGTTGGCTTACTTATAGCTTTCATTACTCAATGATAAACGCGAGTCTGGTTGATGGGGACAACTACATCACCAAATTAGTATTCCTTTTGAGTAATAATAAGTAATTTAAAATCAAAAGTATTCGAAATAAAAAAGTTATGTACTGCAAGCAAAGTTAATTAAGAAAACATGCAAAATCGTTTAATAGAAAGGAAAAAAATCGCTATACTGTTAAAACTATTTAATGATTCAATTTGTTTTTTTAACTGTGCTTTTTTCTTCAATTTATTCATCTTATTTAAAAAGTATTTACAAAGTATTTCTTTTTCTTTTAAATATTTCTTTTCTTTTTCCTTAATTATTAAACAAAAGTATTGCTACAATACGGCACCTAAAAATACCATATTTTACTATCCTCTTAACTATAGTTACGATTTCCTCTTAACTATTACATTCATCCATTACAAAGACATTTGTTTAAAATCTTAACTCAGTAATTTACTTTATACTAGAGTAAATGTCACATAGGTGCTCAATTTACACACTAATTTAAAATTCAGGAATATTTAATTACATCCTTCTTAAAATCTTTCCCACATATCCTGAGGTTTAAAAATACCAGTCACATTGTAAAAATATCTTTAAAAAAAACCAAAATCCGTATTCTTTGTAAAGAAAGAATTAAACTGGATTTAGATGTTCAGTTTATTACGTGAAGTCAAATGCAAGCAAAACATAAAAAATAATAAGACTTTCTTTTAGTTTCGACTAGTTCGTAAAGTATTTTTTCTCCCGACGTATTTTTTCAGGATCTTTTTTCCAAAATATAATAACTTTTAAAAAGTTTTTTTTTATTTATTTTTTCATAAGTAAGTATATGTAAAATTTCCATAAGTTTAAAATACGCATTTCTAAGCATCTTATTTTTTTTTATAAATTTGAGGAAGAGATTTCTTTTATAATAAACCTTCATATTTATTTTCTTTTTACACTAACAGAGAGTTGAGAGAAGGAATTTCTTTAAAATTATATGCAGGTTGTTACCTAATTAACACACTCTTAACTAAGTTTTTTTTAAAAAAAATTAGAAACTACAGATTTTTTTTAATTGAAAATAAGGGATAATTTTCAGTATTTAAGACAGAAAATAAACACCACTAATGAGAAATACACATATGGTTAGCTAAAACAGTTCATGTAAAGCAATAAAATTCGGAGTAATATTGTAATTTTCTCCCTAATAGACAAGAATCGTATAAAATCTTTTCTGACAAATGCAACATAGACATTCTTATTGACTTCATATGCTGAGAAAATTTTTAGGATTTTGATAAGAAATGTACCACGAAATGCTCATATTTTTAAAAATTTTACTTTCCAAAATATTTTTTACTTTGAACGACAGAAATTAGTGGTTGTCACACTTCACCGATGAATGTCAAAAACCACTTAGTTGCTTTAGTGAATGTTAACAACTACATAGCCGCTTTGGTAAATGTCCGAAATATACGTTAAAACTGATTTAATATTGGTTTGATAATAACACTTTTCCGGTATCCAACACAGGTGTATTTTTAAGGTCAAGCGTCACTTCCCGATATCGAAATACCCTGTATCTGATCACTGATATTTTTTTTCTAATCTATCCTAAACTGAGAATAAAATATCAATGAATAAATAATAAAGTATGCGCAAATAAATTAATATCAAATTGGACATTATAAGTATTTCGGACATTTACCATAGCGACTGTGAGGTTGTTGAAATTCAACAGTGAAAATCAGCATTATTCAAATTTCGGTCATTTACGGTAACAAATACACAGGGTTATTTAACTATTATGGGATAAGCTTCTAACTTGTCAAGATATATATGTTACTGAGAAAGATAGGAATTGGTGGTTGACGACTTCCACCATTGAATGTCAAGGACTACATAGTCGCTTTGGCGAATATGAAATATATGCTATATCTAATTTGATATTTGTTTAATAATTACACTTGCCCGGTATTCCCTACATTAATGTGTTTTTTTATATATCCTATTTGGATACTAAAATATCGAAAAAATATTAAAAAATCAATGAATAAAATAATACTAAGTCTGGCTTTACAGATATTTGAAGCATTCACCAAAGTGACTTTAGATCCTACATTCCCACTTGTTTTAGTATGCTAAACCACTTCCCAGAGCTTGTCCCATAAGCGTTGAATTACCCTGGATATATAAAAAATCAGCAGGAAAATACAAAGAATGGACTATATTGATCTGCTATCAGCAAATGCATTATAATTTATCGTCGTTAGTTGCCACAGTCCCTTCGGCGTCAACAGTTTTTCCTTCTTTTCCACACATCATTCATTAATCATATTATGGAATATTGATTTCATTTTATAAATGTGGGCAAACATTGCTCGATTTGCTTAAAAGCTTCTCAAGATATTGCGAAATACGCAAACATTTATTAAGATCTCCAAACTTTTAACCGTTCTCTTGACCAAACCATTGGGACCATGATCCCAAAATATGGCTACCCCTATTATTTTGAACTTCCGAGAATCCTAACAGTCGAAAAGGGGTAAGTTTGTTCAGAGTCAGTAATGTAATTTGGTGATTGGATTTTTGTTTCAAGTAAGCTTTTGTACGCGCTATTCTTCCGTATTTGTCTTGTTTTTATTCTTCTGTATTTGCTTTATGTATTTTTTTATTTATTTTGTATTGTATTCTCTTCCTAGATTTTGGCAAAACCTTTGAGTTACAGAGAGAGCAATTTTAGACTATGTTGTGCTCTCTCGACAGAAAAGGTTTTACTTTTATGACTTCCGGAGCTGGTACCCTCTGAAGAAGTCAGCTTCGGTTGTCATATTTATCCATTTTTTTCATATTTAATTGTTTCTTTTGTTCAGAGACAGTACATTTTTGTGTCTGATTTCGTATCTTAAAATATTCTCTGAGCTAATTAATTAGCGTATTAGGTGTCAACCTTTTAAGCCTTTAGATTGAGTCCTAGTGCTAGAAAACGCTATCATCGCTATCACTCATCAATGGCCAAGCACATAGCCTCATTTTTAGGGCTCTATCTTTTACTAGCCATGGTGGGAATCCCACGCAATTTTAACACTAGTCAGACAACGCGGACAGCACCTTAGCTGGTACTCCTCTCTCCAAACTTCCACAAACAACTAGAGGATTTTCAGCCACGGCAGATTTAACGTGCATCTTACTGCGTATGCACTCTAGTTGTTTTGTCCGCTGTCGGGATCGAACTAACTACCTCCAGATCTCCAATTAGTGCCTTCTTCGACTGAGCCACCGGAGTGCTTCAAAATGCGATCATTAAATCAAAAGTTATTTTGGGAATACAATTTTGTTTTTGTTTCTTGATTAAAAAAATTATTCAGCTAGTACTATTTTGAGTACTAGTATATCGTACTAGAAGCTATTTTGTTATTGGTTTTCGTAGTAACTATTCAAATACTTTTGTCCGAATTATTGGAAGTTAATATAAACGTACATTAAAAATTTACTAAAAATTGACGCATAGAATTACAGAAATTTATTTATAAATAAGAGTAAAATATTCCAAAGGATTATTGTTTTGATAGAACTTCTCTTGTTACTTGATTCTTTGCATCCTGATAAGCTCTTTTTAAATCCTCCAGCTTCGATTAGAGGATCTTTATACTCTCTAATCTTTTCTGAATATCACTACCGGATTTTTTTTCTTTATTTGATAAGAACATCTGAAAGGGATGGGAAGATATCCGTTGATGGGCTTTATTCCTAAACAGCAAAAAGGAATTGCTTAGGGAGAAAAGAGGAAAGTGCGTTAAAAAAAACACCACTGTGTTATTTATTTTTGTTAAACAAATAGAAAAAGTTTTTTTCATGCATAAATAAAACTTTTCACCATGGAAAAAAAAGAAATACTTTAAGACAAAACCCATAAGTATATTAAAAGTTTTTAAAAAGTTTTACATAAACGTACAAGATTTAACTCACTTTCATACATCAATATCATTGTGTGTTAAAGGTGTAACTATACAATTTTTAATTCAAACTAAGCAGTGGTGAATTAAATAAAGCAATCTATTATTGCCCACAAATAAACTGCTATAAAAATAAGCTTTGGCTACCAGTTTTATCTTTTTTACCCTGATTATCGACACCCTGAGAATGCATATATGACTCGCCCGTCTCGAAGAGGTTAAAATAAAATCTGATAAGAAATTATGTCTATGTAAGATCTGATAATAAATTATGTATATTTAAGTTTTTAGAATCGCAAAAATATACAATACCCCATTAAATATCATAAAGTTCAAGGAAACAGGTTGAATTTGTGAATGTAGGTATTTTACGACATTGCATTCCTTATGTAAAGAATTAAAACAAAAATTATTAGTGAAATCCCAAAATTATGGTTACACTCTTTGAAATAAAATTCCCACTATTGAAGATTCAGAAATTCATGAGCTGCCTATTGATCATCATTTCGTCATAAAATCACGTGATTTTGGCAAAACGCATAATCTCAGATATTGTACGAAACTGCTATTTTTCGATGCATTCTTGGAGTTGATGCGGATTTGCGGGTAAATGGTTCCTCTTGTTAAATAAATATCATTGCAAAATGCAATAAATTGCACAGGAACTTTTTAACTAAGTGAATAAATAACTAGTAATGAATAACATTGTAACTTTCTCTTTGTGTCTACTTGATTTTAAAACGGACTGCGCAATATGGCAACAAAGTACGAATGTCAACTAATTTTGATTATTTAACTTTATGAACTTCTCAAAATATTTATAAATGAGAGTGTCAATTTAATAAAATTGAAACTTTTCAACAGTTTAAACTCTATATAATTATTATTTTTTTTTTTTTAGTTTTCTTTAAATCGACAAACATTTTTAGGATATCCAATAAAAAAAGTAAAGCATACCGGCCACTGCCCGCTGTGGTCCGAAGGGCCATAGAGTTTAAATCTCTACAGTTTCAACACAAACGGTATGGTTGTGGCAATTTTTTCAGCACTGCGCACATGCCACCTTTACTTACCATCAGACAAGCTGGTACCTATTTATCTGAAGCTGGGTGGGCTTCAAGGCACCCCCGGGATGGGATATCCAATAACAAAGGTTATTAATATTTAAAAAAAAAAAACAGACATAGGTAGGTAATAAGTTTCTAGATTTTGCAAAATAAAATTTTTTTTCTCCAAAAGATATTAAAATTAATGTACTGTATAGAAAATTTTATAATTTTTATTTACTATTAAACCATTATTTTTTTATAATTAAGAAACAATTTTGGTACATTTAATGAAATTTTCACAAAAAAAATTCCATTCATTGTCTTCCAAATTTCCAAAAACAAAAATCAAACAGTAGTCTATTGATCTAAATAGAGATAAAACAATAACTTTTTTATTGACAAAAAACAACGATGAATTTTGAATCTAAAAAATATTCAGTTGCTTCAAAACATTCTGCAGCCGATACGAAAAGCAGTAAATAAAACCTGACAAATATACAAAAAAAAAACAGACTTAACTTATACTTAGCATATTTTTATATATTCCCAGAAATATATCGATATTCGATTTACCATGAAATAGAGTTTTTTCTTGACGTTCGCAAACTCTTCCTTTCATAGACTCCATTGGGAATACTTCATGGAACTTCTCTTATTTTTAGTAACTAGATCAGTGATTCTGGGAAATAACGTTATTTGTGTAGTTGCTCCTGAACATACATCTCCTAAAATCGTGTTTGAATGAAGAGTACGGCGTATAAATGAATTTGTTATTAATCGAACGTGAGTGTTTCTGTTACGAAGTACCATTTATTCTATCCGTTATATTGATAGCACTTGTCCATTGGTATCTGGAGAGTTCTTTTATCTACCCACATTGTTTCGAATGTTTCATCAGAATGGAATTAGATATGAATCAAGAATAGATTCGATTAATTTAGGAATTAATTCTAAATTCTTGAGGTAAAACGAAAAATTTCCAAGCATTATTTATAACTTTATATTTGATAGTTCTATATTCAATTCAATGAGCAATAAATCCGAATTGCTACCAGTGTTTAATGAATTGAAAAAAAAAGCAGATCAAATTTTAAAACTGAGCAAATATTTTGAATATTTAAAAAGTTATTACTCTTTTTTAAAAAAAAATAAGCAATTTGTTGGAGATTTTTATGTAGCTGAAAATTTAAAATCAATCGATGATTTGCACTTTATTATAAGTCAATTATTGCACAATTATTGCACTGTTTTAAGGGTCAAACAAAAAAGTGTTAAAGTAATTTTTCAAGTATTGAAAAACATGTCCACAAACACTTTTTATTTTCTAAAAAAAAATATTTTTCATAGATATTTCGCTTCATTGTCATCATCAACATAGAGAACGTTAGCTGGAATTGAATAAAATGTAGCCTAATAGTTATGTAATACAGGGTGTTTATAAAGTCCCGGACCCATTTTGATGTTAAATAACTCCTAAAATAATAAAGATAGATTAAAATTAATAACATAAATGGTTAGATAGACTCAAAAAGTTTCATGACCCTTGTCAATGAACTTCAGAGGAGCCTAGGAGGATGGCGTTTGCAACAGATATGGTAGGAAGGATAGAAACGATGCTGATTTTCTGAAGCGCATAATGTTCTCCGACGAAGCATCATTTCATGTTTCTGGCATTGTTAATCGCCATAATGTGCGCATTGTGGGATCTGAAAACCCCCATGTATACCGTGAGGCACAAAGGGATTCCCCAAAAGTTAATGTGTGGTGTGGACTATTGCACGACCGAGTGATTGGGCCTTTCTTTTTTACAGAAAAGACGGTCTCATCAGTCGTATACTTAGACATGTCGGAAAACTTCGTATTTCTACAACTAGAAGAGCGTCAGCCACATGTCTTTTTGCAACAAGATGGTGCACCACCTCATTGGGGTGGTGCACCATCATCGTTCATAGTTCTTTGAATGACCATTTTCCAGGAAGATGGATTGAGCGAGAAGGTCCAATTCCTTGGCCCCCTAGATCACCTGATATAACGCCGCTGGACTTTTTTCTTTGGGGATTTATAAAGGACAATGTTTACAGGAGGATCGTGTCGAGCATTGATGACCTAAAAGCCAGAATTACAACCGCAATAGCCTCTGTGGATGCCGACATGCTTGTCGCTACCTGGCGTGAAATGATTATCAACTTGATATTCTCTGTGCGACGAAGGGGGCACACGTGGAAGACAAGGGTCATGAAACTTTTTGAGTCTATCTAACCATTTATGTTATTAATTTTAATTTATCTTTATTATTTTATGAGTTATTAAACATCAAAATGGGTCCGGGACTTTATAAACACCCTGTATAATAGCTTCCAAACAGTTGCAAAAAATGCTTGATATTCTAAAAAGCATTATTATACACGATAAAAGATATTTCGAAAGCAAAATCTATATTCTACATTTGATTAATCGAATCTAAATAACAAAACATTATAATAAAAAATAATTTAACTTCTTTGTAACCATTTGTATACAGCCTTGGTCGAAATTTAAACGGACAGAGCATAGGAATAATTTTTGCTACAGGGGACGATAGTTTCCCTATAAAAATAGATTAATTATTGACGTTAAATAACATATAATATGTCCACATTAAGAAAGTTGCCATCGTTTCCTTGGTAACCAAAGAATAAGAGAAAAAAATTTCATTAAGTTAATTAATATTTTAATGTTTTAGAAAACTGTGCTTTCACTATGTGTTTA
Organism: Parasteatoda lunata; assembly: GCA_949128135.1. Taxonomy (NCBI): domain Eukaryota; kingdom Metazoa; phylum Arthropoda; class Arachnida; order Araneae; family Theridiidae; genus Parasteatoda; species Parasteatoda lunata. The sequence continues at coordinate 35,148,587 of OX421972.1, read as the reverse complement.
AAAAATCTTTTTGTTTAAAAAAATAATATGTGTCGTTTATATGAATGAACAATGTACTAGATATCAAATCATCATCAGCAGCCTTAAAATGGTCTAGTGCTGAACACAGATCGTCATATAACACTCAAACTACTAAAAAAAGAAGAGATAAAGGAAGACATATTTCATATCACAAATTTCCAAATGACATACCTCTTCGAGAAATTTGACTGAAAGCAATATGAAGAAAAAATTTACGATCAACGATAAATTCAGTTACTTTCTGTAAGTACTAACAATTTCATAGAAGATTTTATGCTCATTAAAATGGGAGATGGGGGAAAAGATCTTCCGCTTTATCTATATATATATTATCTCTAACAACAGTAAGGGAAACAACAAAACTAAAGCTCTCTAATAATCACTAATTTAACGAAATATTCTTAAATGTATAAAAATAATTTCTGGGAGTGATAAATCATGTCAAAAATTAATGTTTCTCATTTTCCATTAGTTGGCTTTGACTAGATAAAACTGAACTATCGAATTAGCCTAGCAGGCAGGATTAACCGTTCTCCATATAGACGGCATTAATTATCCCAGTATCCTCAAAAACAAGCAAATCAAACAGGAAGTCTTGCAGCTCTCCTCTAACGTCATAGCACTTTAGATCATTGTAAATTAGAGCCCCTAAATTAGAGTAGTATAGGAGCCCATAGTGTAGGAGCCTTAGTGTAAAACAATGCATTCGCATCCTCCAAAAGATGTTATAAATGCCATCTGCTGATAATGAAGAGAACCATCATCAGGAATAAGGTATAAAGGGAAGCAACGTTGTTTTTGCGACAATCCATTCGAAGATACTGGGACTATTAAGTTACTGAGCTAGTTCAGTCTTACTAAAATTGATTCTTCATACAATCAAGTGTTGCTACCTTATTTTTTATTTAACATACACCTTTTATTTAACATATACCTTTTTTTTTTACTTTAAAAATATTCCCTGACGGGATAATGTATTTAATATGGAACTTTATTAATATTATTGTATTTAATAGAGTAATATGAAATATTTTCAAAGGTAATATTAAATACAAAGCATTTGTCTGACTTAAGGGTTACCAACTTACTTAAAATAAATGCCAGTGATTTTGCTACATTAATATGTATGCATATAAATTATAACTGAAATAAAATAATTAAAATGTAATAACACTAAGAAAACTTCCCTTACACAGCATGTAAGTAGCACTATTATTTTAAAAACAATCTCACTCATTCAGTGAAATCAATTTATAAACAAGATTTTTAAAAACATAAATTCTTCTAAAATCATATGACTTTCAACACTAAATTTATGACTTTCTACGAATCTATGACTTTCAACACTAAATACTGACATTTTATTCATTACTCAGGAAAAACTCTCACATTGCTTTATCTATTTGGAACATTTTTTTTTTTAAAATAGTTTTGCAAATTGTTATTAATGTTTATTGGAAATAATTTTAAACACGTAAAGATTTGTAGTTAAGATAAATAGGAAAAAAGAAACGGTTGTTTTTCTTAAAAGCATAAACACACAATTTATTTGAAACATTTGCTTGCTTCAGTTTTTTAGTCTCATCTAATTGAGAATTCTTAGTACATTTAATGTAAGTTTCACTGATTTTCCATCTTTACCAATTAATTAATATTTTCCTTGCAATTTTGTTAACGAAATATCGATATTTTGTTATCGAAATATTTTTAATATTTAAACTAGTTAAATTGATATTTACTAAGTACAAAGAATCAATGAAAAAATGTAATAGTAATATTAATTTTTTTGATAAGCTCGAGTTAAACTAAAGCTCTGGATTACCTAGCTTAAGCTGATAAGTTACGTAAGCTAGTAACATACGGCTTTAAGTTACGGCTTAAGTCTACCTGGCTTACGGCTTAAGTCTACCTGGAATTTTTTATTTGATAGACGAAAGTTAATTTGTCTACCAAAATTTTTCCTAGTCCGCTTAAGACGCTTTAGTATTTAAAGGGAGTTATCATATATTTGTTCTTTCGGCTAATCGCAGTCTATTTGTTAAAATTAAAATGAGAAATTTAAAAAAATAACATAAAAGATACATTGAAAAAGCAATATAAATTAAACAACAAAGTATCTAAATCAACACTGAAGATTGAGATCTTTAAATTCATTAAACTTAGAATAATAGATTAAAGAGATCAAATTCTGTTTGAATTCCAGCCAACCGGCCTGTGTAGAGTTCAAGGGACTGGCCTTGGATTGGAAGTGTTCTGGGTTCAAATCCCAGGCAAGGCATGGATGCTCTTTCATTCTCTGTACTTTCTTTATTGTGGAAGCAACGTTAGTCCACCTAATATAGTGCCAATGAAAGAGGGGCCAACAAATATTCCCTTCAGATGCCTGTATGACGAAAAGTCATTTTCCGATGGGCATTGGAAAAAAAAAGAAATTTGAGTTACAACATTTCGCCCCTTTACCATTCAAAACATAGTCACTATCCTCTTATTATCCTCTTCCTATCCTTATGAAGTACAGCCTTCATAGAAAACCAATGATCTAGATTTTATTAAAAAAAATTTAATGAAATAAAAAATGTAGTCTGCATTCTGTTTGCAAGTTAAAGAAGGAGAGTGAACGAACACTTATCATTGAAAGAATTTTTTCGCCAAATATTTTCTGAGAAAATAAAATGAAACGGAAAGTTATCAATTTTTAAAAGCCCATAAAACATAAGGTTAGGAACTTTATGGTGTTGCATAAAATATCATCTTACAGTTTCAGGCCCCCAAAAATATGCTTCTCTTGAAATGGTGTGCTATATAGAAATTGAAAATTCATTCGATAGCTTACTCTTTTTGAAATTTCGAAGTATATGAAATTCCATAAAGTTTCAAAATAATATTCTTGTTACGAGCGGATATGAAAACATAGATATCATATTTTATAGATATCATATATTTGTAACAAACTACCGGATATAAACATGCCATCACTAAAAATAAAACCAAAATATTTACATCGATATTAGTCACGCAATTTTTTAAAAAAACATAAAATCAACAAATTTAATATTCCTGTATGCCACAGAATTCTAAGTGCCTTGCATTTTATTCTGTGGCATAAATAAGAAGATATTTTTCTTTATTAAACAGCGAAATAACACAATGTCACTATTTTAATAAACAATAATTCAAATAAAAAGATTATTATTTTTATATTTGTTTGATAAAGTATTTTTATTATAAAATATTTAGTAAGTTTCATGTTTATCTTTATCATGCTCAATATTTATTTTTTTAATAGGCATAACCAACACTTTCAATATCAAAATAAAATTTTTTCTAAATAAGTATTAGATTTCTTTTTTTGTCTGATCTATGGAGCTCTACGTTTTGGAGGCTATCTCTTAGCAACCTTTAAAACAAAAGCCTTAAAAAAATTTCCTGACAAAAGATTTTAAAGATATTGTGACAACAGGGACTCAAAAACTTCCAACCTTAGAACCAAAGATAGAGGGAAATCGCTCATTTTGCCAGCAGAAAAGGAGGAATTCAGCATTTCTCTGACTTTGATTGTTTACAAAATTCTATCTCCAAGGGAAGTAACCTAAATAGGGAGAAGGGAAAAATATTTCTCAATGTTTTTTTTTAAACTACAGATATCAACTTTGTGCACTTACACCTTTGTTCTTTTTTTCGCATTATTTATCCGCAACTAAAGATATTAAAAAAGAACCTAACAATTTAACTAAGTATAATCGAATCAATTTATAATTTAATAAAAATAATAGATGACAACACTAGGGAATATTTTTTTTCTGTTGCATGATATTCTTTTAACTGATCTTAAATATTTTTTTCTCTTAGATCTCATATCTGCAGCCGGTATCTCTCTCCATGCTGCGGTTTTTTTAAAGGCATTTTTAGCCTATTTTTTGACGAAATGTGTAAGTTTAAGAACGTTATAGATGAAAGGAAGTTGAATAATGTTACGATAAATTTCTAGGGGAATTATTAAAAGTTTAAAATTGGATCAGGATTAAAATTGCATAAGCATTAAAAGAATTATAATTGCGTATGAATAAATTCCGGGAAATGTCATCATACTCCGCTAGGGCAGCTTCCCTATTATGTTACTACCATGTGCTTTTCAACAAGTTATAATATGAAAGCGTCTCTAGCCACGTACAACGACATTTCCGAGCATGCACTCCGGTGTAATTTTAATCATGATGACGTGCTTCAATTATCCTAGAAGTTTATTGCAACATTTATGCAGCCCTCTGCTGTATATAAACGTTTTTAAACTTGTACATTTTGACCAAAAAAATAGATTAAGAATATCATTTTAAAAATATCAGCAGTTTTAGGAGCAAGAATAAATTCCGATTTGAAACCACCACACCCGAATAAGGTAAAATCTACCATTTATAAAAATTCGACGAGAATTTTATATCTAGTGTAATTAATAATTTTTTTCTTCATTTTCCAAGCTTATTCTTGACCTGTTTACAAACGGTAAAAATAATATTGTTACTTCAGACGCGATTTTCGATCGAAATCATGATTGCAAAGTTACCCCTGATGCTAAGGTATTATTTAACGATGGAAAAATGGCAGGTTGGGGGGAAAGTTTAGCAAAGGAATTCATTCCTTCATAAGTGAGAAAAGTTAAAGCGCGGGAAACATGAGTGCATTCCTTTTGAGAATTCTAAAAAAACATTTCGATTCTTTGGTTCATTGCATTAGAAAAACTCTTTAAAAAAAATTAGGTTTTTATTCATTTCATTTCTGCAATGCTCCGAAAAAGAAGTTTATTTTCACTTTCCTTGGATCCATCGATTTTATTATTCCTTTTCTTTCGCTAAATCACTGGAATAAATTCTACCGGTGCGCTTAGCTCCCACTGTTCCCACGCCAACTCGTGATCGAAGACCTATAACAATGCTCATCATTTTAATTCTTTTTTTAATCAGGGAAAAATCGTATAGTTATTTTAATATATCATATCAATAATTTGAACTCTAAAAACCTTCCCTCAAAATAAAAATAAAATTTAAAATAAAAAAATTTCTCACAATAAATTTAAATATTGATAAAGTAAAAAATAAACGCTAAATAAAGGTTTAAATAGCAAAATTTCACAAATAATCTGAAAGAATAAAAGATAAATAGTAATTTTCGGTTAATGTATTTTTAAGTAAATAAATATTTTAATCAAGTCCTATGCATTTCAAATGCATCATATTTATTAAGGATAATAATCAACTAAAAATAAAAGGGAAAATGTTAAATTAATTTTCGTTCAATGAAAGGATCTTCGGAATTAATTATTGTTAGGCATACAAACTTTTCCCGTTTACGAATGTTTGTGACAACTAGGTTGATATATAATTACATTTATTCAGTAAATGAATTTTTGCAAAAATACTGACTGTACATTTTGCGCCCACACTTCTAAGATAAAATTATACGGAACTCCACAAATGTGAAATAAAGGCTGATTGTTGTAATTACGCCATTCACCTGATTGTAGGTAAAGCTGATTGGAACTACAAATTAAGTAACATTTTAAAAGTGCTAAGATTTTTTTTTTATATTCAACTGACTGAATGTCTGCAACACTTAACGACGCCCTTTCGCTTGTATTTTCTTGCCGAAACACTAGTTTTTCTCTTGTTCTTAAGTAATGTGTACTATGCAAAGAAATTTCTATATAAACAGACCCGAATAAAAACCGCTCTTTCGAATAACATGCTATGATTGATCGAATGTAGGCGTAAAACATTAAATTACTGGCTGAAAGTCTGCTCTTTGCACGCAGTACAACAAAAGACAAAAACTAAGAAATCGATATTAATCAATATAAGGCAGTTATGCACAAAACTGAAAGACATATGCTGACATACTAGTTAAAATAACTCCAGAACCCGCAGTGGACTGATCGTTAAGACACGGTTCCCAGCAGATCACCGAAGTCAAGCATCACTGACTGGTCAGTGTGCGGGTGGGTGACCACTTGGATAAGTCTGCGTAGGGACTGAGGTTGTGCGATATTAGTCCTCGTCTAACTGTTCTACCGTAAGGTGCGCGACTTCGCGTGCAAATCGTTGGGCTTCCGAAGTGGAGGTGCCATCCCCTCAGCAGAGGATCAAAATTGTGATGGCATATCTTCGGAACATCCTCAGGAATGTTTCCCAGACCGTCGCCAATAGTGCAGCTCTAGTGCGACGTAAATGAACTACAACAATTAAAATAACTCCAGTCTGTTAAAATTATCCAATTTCTTTTCATTAGTATCTGTGGCCTTTCCCGATGACTCGACGTTATTATATTAAGCAAAACAACTTCTGAGAAGTTTTAACGCATCAAAATAATGAGGATTTTTGAACGATGTTTTGGATTAGGGAATAAAATTCTCCCTTCCACCCGGCTTTCAGAATTAAAAGACAAACGCTTTAGTTACACGAGTGCAATAATTCTTCCTTTTATTTTTAATAATTTTAGTAACTCCAAATGATTTACGTTTGCTCGTAACATGCAAAGATGTTTACTAATCAGCATCTTGATATACAGTGCATATTGAAGCTTTATTCACTAGCTCAGTTAAATGCCACTTTATGCATGATTTTTTTTCACTATTCTTTCCGTAAAAGTATTTGAAGTATTATTATTTTTTTCTTATTATATTTTTGCGTAAATATTTTTTCCCTTTTTTTTAAAATTAATAAAGTAAGTCTGAAAAATTAGTTTAAGCAATTAAAAAAATTCTGATCAGCATTTTAAGGTTACTAAACGTTATCTTATACCAATGAATAATTATTCATTACCGTTCGGTGTACTTATGATAATTATTATTATCATTATTCATTATTACCAATGAACACTTAGAATATGCCAATCCTCCCTTTCTTAGGTTTCTTCAAATGCCAAGAGTTCCACTCTCATTGTAACACTTTATATTTGGGTCGTACTTAAGAGGACACTATAGCGATGGAGAAACACTTCATGTCAAGTTTTCTTTCCCTTACTTAGGTAATTTAATTGGTAATGTTTCGAAAAAGTGAGTTCTAGTAAACCATGTCGTTTCAAATGCCTAAATAATTTTTTTCTTCAAAATATCAGCATGAAAACAAATTGTTTCAAGATAAATTATGATATATATATGAGATATATATATTATAAAGGAGTTACTCTGCAAATTTGTTTTTTTTTTTTTTTTTTTTTTTTTTTTTTCGCATTTTGATATTTTGAAAACATTTTGCAGCATTTAAAACTTCTTGGTTTACTTTAGGTTTACCTGAGCTCACTTTTCTATAAACTCTTAAGTTTTAAAACACCAATGGAGGTGAGGCAGAATTTACCATAAAAAGTTTCTCCTGTAGTATAACGTCCCCTTAAGTTTCATCCGGGATTTTTATGCAGATCTTGAGCGTTACCCTCGCACAGCTTGGCATGGTCTCAAAACCAGCATCAACGCAGCCATGCAGTAAAGCATGTAGAACACTGAGACAGTAAATAGTAAAAAGGGACATGTAGAATGTGAATTCCCATACGTTTGGATTAGGGTGCGCAGAAGTGATCTGCGCATGCCAATGAGTATTAGTTATCCTCTTGTATGCCTCTCGCCTCCCACGTGCTCCATCGGTGTTCATAGTGTCTGATAGTACTGGTGCTGGAAGTGGGCAGTTTCTTAGTGAGCAGAGAAAATAATTAATCTTTCTATATTATGTAATCCAAGATTTCATTAACCACCTTAACCAACAGGTGGATATTTCTTGGTATTTGGTATCTTGTATAGTCTTAGTAAATTAGAAAATACTTAAAAATTGATAAAATAATGGTATTTAATAGTTAATATATTTTAAGATAATAAAAATCATATTGTATGAGAAATTTTCTTTTTTTGAATTTTATCAAACGTAAGAAGACTTTATGTATTTTTTTAAAAGAAATATTTTTGGATTTTGTAAGCAGATTTTTAATAAATAGAATAATATTTATAAAAATACATAAATAACCTTTTAACATAAATTGATTAGATTCTTTTATTTTGTTAAAAATAATTATATTAAAAAACTTTATCTTTCTTACATAAATTTAAAAGAAGAAAAAACGAAATAGTGATTGCAGCCACATTGCAATTATATTCATATGCTGAACATACCAAAAATTATTATATATTAAATCACCTTTGAATGAACATTTAAATCAGGAGTATATTATAAATTGATGCCATAGAACAAACCTCAAGAATTGACCATTGATGCAAATTAAAACGCTTTAAGCTGTCAATTAAATAACCTAGCAGCTTCAGGGGATCTTGTGTTTAAAAGGAAATGCAGAACATAAGGAATATCTTAATGGAATCTCTTAGACCTTGATTTCTTCCAATTTAATCCAAAAGATTTCTATTCAGTTTAATTCGACCATCTCTTCTACGAAATTTTCATCTCCAGACTTTACTAGCTCTTTCAGCTATTCTTCAGACATAGTCAAGACTACTTAACTTAGAATTAAACTATTAAGAATGAAATTTTTTCCTGGTTAATGTTTGAAAATTGTATGCTGTGAGAAATGTGCAAATTTATTCGGTCGATTTTGCATTGTAATAATTTCCATTCCAATAATTTCTGTATTGCGTTATTTTATTAGGAAAATGGCCATTGTTTTTTTGTATTTTTTTTTTTTTTTTAAAGAAAATAGCGCAAGTGCTTCACAAGTACGATTTATTTTGCAAAACACGATAGTTATGTCCACCATGATATATTAATAATAAAAATCTTCTATTTGTGTATTCGGATGTGATTGAAAACTGTATGCTGTGAAAAATGTGCAAATTTATTCGGTCGATTTTGCATTGTAATAATTTCCATTCCAATAATTTCTGTATTGCGTTATTTTATTAGGAAAATGGCCATTGTTTTTTTGTATTATTTTTTTTTTTAAAGAAAATAGCGCAAGTGCTTCACAAGTACGATTTATTTTGCAAAACACGATAGTTATGTCCACCATGATATATTAATAATAAAAATCTTCTATTTGTGTATTCGGATGTGATTGAAAACTGTATGCTGTGAAAAATGTGCAAATTTATTCGGTCGATTTTGCATTGTAATAATTTCCATTCCAATAATTTCTGTATTGCGTTATTTTATTAGGAAAATGGCCATTGTTTTTTTGTATTATTTTTTTTTTAAAGAAAATAGCGCAAGTGCTTCACAAGTACGATTTATTTTGCAAAACACGATAGTTATGTCCACCATGATATATTAATAATAAAAATCTTCTATTTGTGTATTCGGATGTGATTGAAAACTGTATGCTGTGAAAAATGTGCAAATTTATTCGGTCGATTTTGCATTGTAATAATTTCCATTCCAATAATTTCTGTATTGCGTTATTTTATTAGGAAAATGGCCATTGTTTTTTTGTATTATTTTTTTTTTAAAGAAAATAGCGCAAGTGCTTCACAAGTACGATTTATTTTGCAAAACACGATAGTTATGTCCACCATGATATATTAATAATAAAAATCTTCTATTTGTGTATTCGGATGTGATTGAAAACTGTATGCTGTGAAAAATGTGCAAATTTATTCGGTCGATTTTGCATTGTAATAATTTCCATTCCAATAATTTCTGTATTGCGTTATTTTATTAGGAAAATGGCCATTGTTTTTTTGTATTATTTTTTTTTTTAAAGAAAATAGCGCAAGTGCTTCACAAGTACGATTTATTTTGCAAAACACGATAGTTATGTCCACCATGATATATTAATAATAAAAATCTTCTATTTGTGTATTCGGATGTGATTGAAAACTGTATGCTGTGAAAAATGTGCAAATTTATTCGGTCGATTTTGCATTGTAATAATTTCCATTCCAATAATTTCTGTATTGCGTTATTTTATTAGGAAAATGGCCATTGTTTTTTTGTATTATTTTTTTTTTTAAAGAAAATAGCGCAAGTGCTTCACAAGTACGATTTATTTTGCAAAACACGATAGTTATGTCCACCATGATATATTAATAATAAAAATCTTCTATTTGTGTATTCGGATGTGATTGAAAACTGTATGCTGTGAAAAATGTGCAAATTTATTCGGTCGATTTTGCATTGTAATAATTTCCATTCCAATAATTTCTGTATTGCGTTATTTTATTAGGAAAATGGCCATTGTTTTTTTGTATTATTTTTTTTTTTAAAGAAAATAGCGCAAGTGCTTCACAAGTACGATTTATTTTGCAAAACACGATAGTTATGTCCACCATGATATATTAATAATAAAAATCTTCTATTTGTGTATTCGGATGTGATTGAAAACTGTATGCTGTGAAAAATGTGCAAATTTATTCGGTCGATTTTGCATTGTAATAATTTCCATTCCAATAATTTCTGTATTGCGTTATTTTATTAGGAAAATGGCCATTGTTTTTTTGTATTATTTTTTTTTTAAAGAAAATAGCGCAAGTGCTTCACAAGTACGATTTATTTTGCAAAACACGATAGTTATGTCCACCATGATATATTAATAATAAAAATGTTCTATTTTGTGTATTCGGATGTGATTGAAAACTGTATGCTGTGAAAAATGTGCAAATTTATTCGGTCGATTTTGCATTGTAATAATTTCCATTCCAATAATTTCTGTATTGCGTTATTTTATTAGGAAAATGGCCATTGTTTTTTTGAATTATTTTTTTTTTTAAAGAAAATAGCGCAAGTGCTTCACAAGTACGATTTATTTTGCAAAACACGATAGTTATGTCCACCATGATATATTAATAATAAAAATCTTCTATTTGTGTATTCGGATGTATTCTATTTTTATGCACGGAGCTTTGAAAAAGGTAAAGTGGTAGTAACAAAAAAAATATCTAATAAACAAATTGATACAAAACGAAAAAAAAACAGACCTCAACTGACTTTCAATAAATTTTGATCTAATGATCACAATCTAATGATCTTCACATTCTAGGACTAAATTTTAATGGTCTGAAGGGATGATCTCTATGTTAATTAATTGGTAAGACGATACTTTATTTGTGAGGAAATCGAAACTAAATTGTGTTTTTCTAAACAAACGTAACTTTTTTCGTTCAGATTCGGATTTCCGACCCCCAAAATATAGGAAGTAGGCTCAATCTGAGAAATATGGTTTGATAACGAGTGCGGTTCAAAGTTTGGACCCTAATGGTAATTTTAATTATTGGGTATTTCGTCATATCTCGAGAATTTTTCAAGCTAATTGAAAAACTTTGCACACAATTATAAAATTCACTTATTCAAAAAATAATTTCATGCCAAAAATAACTTTACTAAATATTTATTATTTTTTCAATATTTTATTTAATAATAAGTTCAAACAGTTTTGAATTGTAAAGAATACAATTTCCGACACTATTTTAAAAAATATAAATTTATATGGAAAAATATAAAATATGAAGGAAATTGATCAAATGGTTCCTGAGAAATCGAGTTTTATAAAAGTCGTATCTTTAAAGTCGTATTAAAGACATTTACGGCATGATAATGAGCAGAGTGATATGCAACACGAGGTTATAAGTTTTTTTTTTTTTTTTTTTTTTTTTACATACAATGTTTATCGTTAGTGATCTTTATTTTCTAACATGGACAATTGAACTTTAAGACACAGATGAGCATTTTGATACAGCTTATGGTTTAGTTATACCTTGAACAGCCTGTATCAGGTAGCTTTATTTAACCTCAAAAAGAGGTAGGGTATACCGGGCAAATGTATTCCAGGCAATGGCACTTAACCTAAAAAATAACATTCTATAGTGTATACCGAGCAAATGTGTTCCGGGCAATCACACTTAACTTTTAAAAAAAAGCATCAGTGTAGGGTATGCCACGCAAGTGTGTACCGGGCAGTGGCACTTAATCTTAAAAAAACATGAGTTTACGGTGAACCGGGTAATGACACTCACTTCGCTTGATTAATCTGATTATTAAAAATAATAAACAGCAATTATTATGAATAGCAACATCCGGATGCGCAATTATTTTCATTAATCGAAAGGACTGTATTAATTTTCTCTCTACACATTTCTTCATTACACACAATACTGTTCTTTACTTAAATTTTTAATCACATCACTTTTCAAAAAAAAAAAAATATTAGAAATAAATAACAGCTTTGAACTAAAATATTTTCCATAAAACGTATAATAATCCTTTCTAGACCATTTTTTAAGAACGCGCGATTCAAACAGCCAGCTAACAAAACCATGAATTCTCAACAGGATTATATAAGTCGAAAGAAGATGTGAAACTCTGTATGACTAGCTAAGTGCCACAGCAATTAAATAGAAAGACTATTAAAATACATAAATTTTATTTACAAAGTATTTTGATATTTTGAGTGGCACATACATAACATCAAGCCTACTTCGAAAGACATAATTCGCGATCGCAATGAACTATAGGGGGCGTTGTTGTATGTGCCGAATCCCTGCGATTTCCATATGAACAGTCATTCAGTTTCACTGGAGACGTCTTTAATGTAGCATTGTAACGTTCCATCTTTATTGTGGCTGATTAAATTTAAAAAAGAAAAATGTTTGTTTTCTTTCTTATGCAAACGAAAACAAAATGGTATCTCTTTTTTTTTAGAGAAGGAACATCCAGAACACATCGGAAAAATATTTGTAAATAAAGAGAAAAAAATAGGTATATTCTTATAAGAGTTCAAACCTAATGCCTGAGAAATAGTATTCCTAAATTTAATATTTATTGGTATAACATGAAAGGCCCATTTAAATTTTAACGTAAAATAAAGAATTCTTACGAAACAAAAAAAATAAAAACAAAAAAAGAACCATTCTTTTTTTGTCGCCATTTTTTAGTGTTACGAAAATGCGTCTTTGGGACTTGCCAAAAACAAAACAGGATGCAATTTTATTTTTTTAGAAGCGAAATATTTTATGGAGTGAAATATAACGAAAATGTACCAATGTCCATAACATGAAACTTTATCTTAGTAAACGTCCGTTTTGGAAATGTTATTTAATTTTGAATCTTATTTATTAGAATTCATAATGCCTATACAATCAGGTTAGAGAAAAGTTTGTTTTGAATCTATGCTAAACTCTATATTGGCCCATTTTCCTTCGAAATTCGATTGACTACTATGTTTTTAAACAAAGTGTTTCATTTTAAGATTTTTTCCAAAACTTTTAAGTGTAGATTGGCGGCACTTAAAAATCTGCCAAATCTGTAGCTGTGGTTAATACGTAAGTACCGAATTTTTCTTCCATACTTTTCTGAATCATATTACTTCAAATATTAGAATATGCAAGAAGTATACATAAACACATAATTTAATACCATTTAATTTTTCAAAAAAAAGTATTTTGACAACAATTTTATCAAAAAATTATAAACTAAAAAGCGTAAAATAAAGAATTCTTAGGATAAAATCGATTTTAAAAATTCATTCGATACACAAAACTTTCGTATTGTTTCTTTTTTTTTAATTCTTATAGTATTTAATCAGACGTAAAAAAACCATTTTGTAGAGAACGATCATCAAGTAAGAAAAAAAATTATTTACAAGCGAATTTTTTATTATAAAAATCATAACACTTACCTGATTTATAAGTCCGGAGAATTCCAAAATATGTTCTTTGTTTGAAAACTTTATTCTCAAATAATATATACATAGTTTATCCCTTCATTACTTTTAGGTAACATACCACACATCAAAATTTTAGAATTGTAAGATCTCGATATGAATTTTAAAATGTAGCTTAAAAACAGAATAGCTGAATTCTAGTTGAAATTCTTTCAAAACTAAGAAACACTTACCAAGTAAACGATAAAAAATTTATTTATAATCAGCACAAAAGATACTTTTTCAAGTAATTCGGATTATTCTTTATTGTTGTTTTCTGAATTATGTAGATACAGAAATATATACTATTCTAAGAAGAATATTCTATAACTATTACAGTTTTGTATGGAATTCATTGGAACACATTTATTCATTGGAAAGACGAAAGCAATGTTGACTTCATTTTCACTTGTAATGAATTGAAGACAGAAAAATTATTTTACCGCAATACACACATCTGTAACAGCAAGTGATCATGAAATCATGTTATGTTGTTAGTAATAGAAAGGTAAAAATTATTGAGAAGTTGTTCTTCAAATGCTTGGCGTGTTCTGCTTCAATGTTTGGCATGTTCTGATTAGTTTTTTCAAGAAGTTTTACCTTTTCTTTAGGAAAATTTTGCTTCTTTTTTGATGCTAAGAAAATGGCGTCCGTCATTGCCATTGGTTATGTGGGAACTAATGCACGATATTTACAGTCTCCCGCTAGATGACGTACCCGAGTGTTGCGATCGCAAATTCTATCATTACTTGATAGTTAAATTAACTACAGCATTTTATGCTTAAGACAACCAGGTAAAAAAAGGTACAGGTAAAAAAATTATTTGCGCATTTATCGTTAACGTTATACTATGATGTCATTGAGTATCGGGGTAATGAGAAGAAGAGGAATCAACAAGAGCAAGAAACAACAAGAACAGGAATCTACAAAGATGCGGGAAGAGTAGATATCGGTAATGTCAACCTTATGTAGTCTCAACCTTCATTTATGAAAAGGTACCCCACCATAAAACACGTCTTATATACTAGTGAATTGAAATTATATTTTTGTAGTGATAGATACACTACAGTACTCCCCCACCAGAATCATATCTTTGATAGATCTCGATGAACGGATACCACTAGTTGATTCATTGCTATTTTGTAAGATGCCGGGAGAGCTGTATTTAGATCACCGTACTTTTTGAGTGCTGATTGAGAGGGCTGTATTAAGTTTACAGTCTCGGTCACTCCTGTGTTGCCATTAGCAGACGAGTGAATACGTTGTACGTTATGTATGATCGAAACTGAGTCGCAGTAGCTCGTGGAGTTGGATAATGTCGCAGTCACAAGTAGCAAGTCAATTGCTAAATATGGACCATCCATCGAAGTAAGTGTGTTCAAATCGAAGTGGGCGTTTCTGCCAAGGTAGGCGTGTTTACACCACATCCGGGTCACCAGTGTGGGGAGCGTAGATATCGGCAGTGTCAACCTTCATCTATGAAAAGCTACCCCACCATAGTATCGAGTTAACACGTCTTATACATTAGAGAATTGGAATTATATATTTTTAGTGATAGACACACTACAAAAGATATAATAAAAATGGGAATTGTTTTATTTTATAAATTTTAAATATAATATATATATATAAAAATATAACGAAAAAATTTAAACGTAAAAATACGCCATAAAAAAGTGTAATAAAAAGAATCAAAACAAAGTAAAAGCCTCTATTTTTTTAATAATATAGTTCCCGTTGTCAAGGGCTACAAAATAAATATGATAAAATTAGTGGTTATTGGCGCAGAATCTACCTATTGGCGTTAATGTTATGTTTGGCCAAAATGGTCAACGGGATAATCCCTAAGTATCTTTTATTCATAACTTGCCAGACATGGTCAGCATAACCACAATTGTTTTTAAAACATTGTTCTTAGTTTTTATAGAAATTGTTTACAATCTGCTAGAAGTTTAACTAGTATATTTGACATCAAAATTGTATAATTTTATAAGTTATTGATTATTTCAAATTTTATAGAATTTTAAAATGGAGGAACTCATCTCAAAAATTCAGAATATAAAGAAGACATCCGATTTCAAAGTTGTGGGTGAACTTATGAAGAAAATGTTTAAATCGGTTAACTCAAGCCACACCAAGTATATTAGCCCATCTAGTATAAGAAAGATGTACCAGCAGTTACGCATTTGGCGTGGCTTAATTAATGATAAGCATATAAAACCAGAGTTAAATCGTGAATGGATAAAGTAAATATATTTATTCATTTTATATTCCTCAAATTAAAAACAGGCAAACAAATTGATATTAAAGTTATCACCTTATAGATATGTAGACTATTAGATAGATTGTAGATATTAGATTATTAGTCGTCTATATTTAATATTGAACTCTGTTCAAAATTTTAGACTTCTTAATGCAATAATTATTTTAAAATTTAAACAGTGTCCTTGGCACAGAATGGTAGTAACATAGCACATGCCTTTTCACTACTTTGTTTGAGTTTAAATTTATTGTAATATGGTCGCGATCTTCCCTTATCTCCCCTTCTTTATATATTTTTATCTATCAAAAATTTTTTTAAATATAAAATAGTCAGTTAAAAGAAAACAGCAAGGGATGGAAACGAGAGATTTTCTGCGTTTTGTTTAGGAAACCAGAAATTTGTTTTTAAATATTTTATTTATTCATTTGTTTTTTAAAGAGTTTGCCATTATTCTAATATCTACCTCCAATATTAATTTTATTTTTTGTGTATTTTGATCGATCTCGAGAACTTTTTAAGCAAATTTAAAACTCTTTGCACACAATTATAAAATTCATTTATTCAAAGATAAATTCTTGCAAAAATAAATTTTAGTAAATATTTATTATTTTTTATAATTTTATTTAGCAATGGTCGACAAATATTGAATTGTAAGGCTTGAAATTTTTGTACATATTTTTAAATTAGGTATCTAATTTAACAATACAAAATTCAAGCGTAATCGGTTGAATAGTTAGTTCCTGAGAAAACGAGTTTAAAAAGTCGTATATTTAAAATTTGGTTTCTCAGGAACAATTTAACCGATTTCTCTCAAATTTTGTATTTTTCAATGTAAAATTAGATACTTAAAGTAAAATAATAAAAAATAGTAAATATTTACTAAAATTTATTTTTTACATGGAATTATCTTTCGATAAACGAATTTTATAATTGTGAGCAAAGATGTTTTAATTTGTTTTAAAAGTTCTCGAGATATACGAACACGAACACGAAAAAACTAAAATAAACATTAGCGGGTCCAAACTTTTTATCGCTCTCCTGACCAAACTATGGGAACCATATTTCCCAGATTGCAGCTACGTATTTTGTTGACCAAAAATCCGAATCCGTCAAAAAGAAGGTATGTTTATTCAGAGAAAGTAAGTTTTTATGTCTGATTTCGTAACTTAAAATATCGTCTGCAATTAATTGAGTTTACACCATCGAACCATTAAGATTGAGTACTAGAACGTAAAGATTCAGTCTTTAGATCAAATTATATTCTGGGTGGTCCATTTTTCTTTTAATGTACTGTATCTACAATGTAAAATGTTTATTTTATAGTTTTTTTTTTTTTTTTTTTTTTTTTTTTTTTTGCTGTCAGAAGCGTCATCTGTTGAAGAATGTTGTAAATAAATTTGAAATTTGGTTAGAATAACAATTGGAATTGAAACACAATTCTATCTCTTTCAATTTTTTGATTAGTCATTTTGCATTTTACTGGTCATTTTAGAGATGACTAGTATATTCTTAAAAATAAACTTGAAACTTATTCATTTTTCGAAAATACAAAACGTGTGTATTATAATATATTTATTTTCATTTTTTTTATAATAGCTACTTTGAAGCGTTTGAACGTGGGATTCTAAAATACCTTCTGGAGCGATGTTACTGGATGCAGTATGGCGACAGTGAAGTCGTTGCTTACCTCTTAATTGCAACTTACGAAGTTATGAATGATTTAGGAAATTTGTTCGATTATCGAGATGAGCGCTATTGGTTGCATGGAAAAAGCAGTCAGACGGAGCAAACATTTATTATAAAATCAACACTTATAGACCGGAAGATCGCACGGAAAAAGGTTTTTATTTTTATTTTCTAAGGAACTTATGCAATTTAAAACACTATCAAGTCGTCTAAAACTCAATGATAAGAAGGTAGCAACTTTTTATAAGTATTAAACATAAATTATTTGTGAGCCTAAACTGTTTTTACTAAATAAAAACAGAAATAAATAAAAACCATTAAAATTGAAAATTATATTCTCTGTTACTAAGTTTGTGCGCCTTTGAACTGGTGTTTTTAATTATTTAAATTATCTTAATTTTATGTTTTATAGAATTAATAGCAATAATAGCAATAAAACAAGCTCAATTGATAATAGCAATAATAGCAATAAAATAGGCTAATTAATAGCAATAAAATAGGCTAATTAATAGCAATAAAATAAGCTCAAAAAAAGCTGTTTCACCATAATTTACTGATTTGAAATTGAACTTGGCGAGATTGTTAAGCTTAATCATTATTTTTGAGGACAAATAAGTAGGATTAAAACATGGTGGGGGCATCCGATTGTGTAAATATTAAAAGCAACAAAATGTTTTTAGATTTGCGAATGAGGATATGAATATGTTTCTGGAGCATTAAATAGATTTTAGTTTGAAGGTATCTTATTGATCTGCATAAACATTATTAGTGATTTTGTTAAAAAAAACTTCCATAGTTTGATTTGTCATTTTCTTAAAGAATGTTATTACTATTTAAGTAATTTTCTGCTTATATATATATATATATATATATATATATATATATATATATATATATATATTGCCATTTGAGATAGTGACCAGCATTCTGTGAATTTTATTATTTTTCTTTTATTTATTTATTTTTTAACTTTGCTTGTATTGATTCTCTGTCACGCGTACTTCGGAAGCAGAATTTAGTTAATAACAATGCTCCGAAATTTTTTTTTATCATACCGGGGATTAGATCATCAGAATAAGTTAAGGTTAAGAATTAAATCATTGCAATTAATGCTTTTTATCATTAGAAATTGAAATGACATATTAGTAAATTTTTATACCATTCAAAGAGAAGTCATTACACAATATGTTCATGAAGGCGATAAAAAAGGTCTCAGAAAATTACTATTATTAGACGAAATAGATAAAACATCAAAGTAAACAAGGTACTATCCTGTTAAAGAAGGTGGTTAGCAATGGTTAAATTTTCATCGCCAAATCTAACAAGAAACATATTAATTAATTAATAATAATCGCTCTTTATTATTTTGAATAATCTGATTAATCCAGGCACGAGAGTGCGACTACCCGGTACATTCAACACCGATTATTTTAAGGTTAGGTGCCATTGTGTGGTCCCGATATTCCTTATACTGACTGTTAAAGTGAAGGTTGTCCCGAATTCACTCAACGCGATCGGGCAATTTTTTTTACGAACCCGATTAACTGAAAAGTACCAAAATCAATGACGAAAGTAAATAAATGATGATGAATGAGTGCCTCATATATACAGAAGCGTTTCTGGTTAGAGCTGAAATACATTTAAAAAATATAAGCGATAAAATTATAAAAACTAAGAAAAAATAATGACAGCTGCTGAATCATGTGATTACAAGCAATACAATTTAGCCATGTCAAACGTTGTGATACGTTAAATTTAATAGTTTTGCGATGCCGGAGACTATAATTTTTATTCAATTTAGGTTTCTCCAGTTGATTACTTCATAGATCACGCCAACAAGAAAAGGCTGTTATTTGGAGGAAAACGATTTGCTGAACAATGCTTCATTTCTTACAAACTTAATTCTGCAGAACGATCTCAAAATTTATCTTTGCCACCATGTTCCCTAACTTTTCAATACCCGGATCTGCTTCATAAATTGTTGAGACATGGTCTTTTTGTCAACTCTAAATCTGATGACTCGGATGTTGGTAAACTACTCACTGGCACCATAGGAGTGTTTTTGAATCATCCAAAAGTGTTTATCGAACACAGTGGAGTATTTGCACAGGAATACGTAATGAAGGTCAAGAATATGGGCAAGTACCTACTAAGAGCCGTAGAATCCGTTGATCCATCAATTCTTATAAAGTGTAAAGGTAGAAGACTCGTAAAGTATAAAGTACTGTTAAAAGTGAGTGAAGAATTTCTGCCGAATTTGGTGCATCGCTTTTACAGAGTACAAGACCTTAAGCATATATGTCGCTGTAGAATAAGAAAAATTCTCTATGACAGCTGGAATTTGCCTATTGGCATTTGTGTATTGCCTGTACCTCGAATTTTAAAAGAGTATTTAGATCTAGAACGAGATTAAAACAAAGATTACTTTTCAACTTAATGTATATGTTAGAATAAATTAAGTGTATGCAAATTTGTTGGGATGATGTACAATAAAAAAGCATAAATTGTTGGAGCAGCGCAATTCATTTATCTTCTAATTCATATTTTAGCTTTCAAAATCAAAAATTGAAATTTTAAATCCTTTTTGTGAAGCAGAAATTTTTGAACCAAACTTTTAGTCAAAAAGGGCCATAAAATTGTAGTCATCGTAAGCATGTGCAAAGAAAAAAAAAGAATTTCCTTAATCTTAATTTTTTTTTTGTATTGGTTGATTAAAACCCATGAAGTTAAAACGATACAAATATTACACATTTAGTGGTCACTATTATTGTCAAAATTAAGTGTAGTTCCTATTCCACCGCCTTTAGAAGGATGAAATAGTAATATTATTAAAAAATAATAATATTATACAATACGAGGCTAATCCGGAAAACAATTACTGTCTCTTTGCACTGTCTGTACAATTACAAAACAGTTTGGAAATTTATTACAAAGCAATTTTAATTTCACGATGTCACTCATTCACTTTTGCAACCAAACCATCACTGGCAACAGGAGGCTGTCCACTCCGGTACTTCTTGACAAGAATGTTGATGCGTCCATACACTTTCTCCCCATTCCGTCAATCATTGTGTTTTCGCCATAAATATCTTGACGTTTGATGATAAATTTCCGGTGGCTTAACATTTTTACCTACAAAAACCGTTTTACAAAACACACTTCATAGTCGGCGGGATCGGCAATCGTCTTAAATATTTGAAAGCAACCCCCATGTAAATGCAACACAATACGGCTATTATAGCGTCAGTGGACAGACACGTGTGCGCTGAACACCGACACTACCGCTGTGGTGGTGGCAGAACGAAACGGTACTTACTTTTCAGACGTATGCAATTAAGCATTTTATTGAATTTAGAATAAGCACATTTATTTTGTATTAATTTTCTTCAAATTTAATTTTTTTTAATTTTATTGTACATTGAATTATTGAAATTTTATAATAAATAATTTTCTTATAAATAAAAATAAATGTTATGTAATAATTTTGATAAAAACGAATGGATATAAAAAATTTATTGTAATAAAATTTTTTTAAATAATTCTGGTTGTAAAAAGGTTAATAGAAAATAATCCATACTAATTATTCTGTAACGATAGCTCTTAATGTATATTTTTAAATTCTTTGTAATAAAAAGAAATAAATAAAGATCAACTATGCAGATTTAGGGTCGTAAATTAATATTAAATTAAGTTAGAAAAAAATTAAAAGTCTAACCACTCACTAATGATGTAAAAAAAAGCAAAGCTATATATAAAATAATTTATACTCAGTTTATTTGAGGGAAAAACTTGTAGGCGTAAAGAAGAATTCACCTATGTTTTAAAAAACAAAGAAACTTGTCTTAGAATATTTTAATCCCTTCTTTGTTTTTTTCAACCTAAATACTAATTAATTGCAGTTTTCATTTCTTTCTGGCTGAAATATTAGTTTACAAGAATTCTAAAAGGACATTTTTACATGAACTCTAAAAGATATGGAGGAAAGGAGTTCAGTTTTGAACATTTTGTAAATAGGTTTCTTCTAACCCATCAACATACTTATTACATCAGTCCACATATGTGCATCTCCTCCTCTTAGCTTCTAAAAACAAGCTATAAGAAAAAATATAGTTTTACCCTCACTAAAATATTCGTAGACGTTTAAACTTTCAGGGGATTCCAAGATAGACGGAAAATGTAAGTTATTTGTGTATAATTTCATATAAACAAAAGTGATTTTCGAAAAATGGCACAAAATCCACTTCCACGAAAAGGATAGTAATTTTAAATATTTGCTATTCTGAAAATATTATTTTCGCTTTCGATTTAGTAGTTCAGTGATTGGTAAGAAGCTTCAAAATTTATACTTACTTAATAGATAAAACTAATACATACAGATCTACGTATGTGTACCTTGGTATCGTATGGCAAAATTTATGACAGCGTAGTAGTCAAAAGGAATCTCATAGCATTATTAGCTACATAAGATATATCTATTTAGAGAAATTATGAGAGATTATATCGATTTAGTTATAGTTTTATGTGCATTTTAATTAATTGTTTTATATTATGGTACATGCATGCATTTAATAACTTTAACTGTTTTCGTTTTTTTCCATAATTTTGATATTTTACCCTTTAGAATTAAATATTTTTTTATAATTAATGTTAGATTCTTTTCGATAATTATTTATTTTGTGTTGTATGCATAACTTAAATAATATTAAAACTGATACTTAAAGCAGAATTGCAATGTGCTTAGTAAAAACTTCATATTTTTTTTTTCTAAATTATTATTAAATCTATTCATCATTGTATTTAAATAGATCATTATATAACAATATGCATGTCTGTTCCTACTTTAGCTTAACTTTTGAAATACTTATAGTCTTTTACTTACTTAAACCTGAGTTCCACCTAAAATTAATTTATCTTATTATTTTTTATGGCGGTATAAAAGAAATTCCGAACACTAAAATATTTCTGCTGAATTTCTTTACCAGCTCAATGCCTGTTCTTTTTACAGGGTGTGAGAAAAAACATCTCAATAAATCTGCACTGAACAACAAAATAAAATCATACACAAAATTTGCCACACTCAAGTTATTCTTTCTATTACATATCCATTTATATAAAAAAACTATCCTAAAAATGTACAATATATTTGCAGTTGTAATCAGTGTCAAATTTACTCTAAAATACGCTGTACCAATACAAGAGTACATTTGGTATCTATCAAAAACCCACCTATTAACATAATGCCAATAGTAACCATTACCAAAATTTACCATCATTCATTAGCATTAGCAATGATAGTATGGCGACGGTACCCCGTAACAAATAAGTACATTTTCTCCATTAATTTTTCTTTTTAGCTTAAAGCATATTTTTATGTCATTTAGTATTATTATAAAAATTAATTAAGCATCTTTGACATCAATAATAGTTCGCTAATTTGTTACGCTCTCTTAAACGAACTGAGTAACATTTCTCTATTCTACCTTTTAGTACATAGCTTATTACGGTACTTCAATTTGTAATTTGTCACAATTAATTATATTTAATCTCAATAATAATATTGGTGTTTTTTATGCTTATTCCTCAGTGAATTATGTCCCTTTTTTCCAATAATTTTGACTTTCAATACAAAACTTTTGCTTTTATTTCAATTACCGTCTATTTTAAATTGTTTAGTTTTATAAAATTATGATTTAAAAGTATAACTATTAGCAAAATAAACACGTGGTTTCTTTGGAATAATAATTTGGTGATGTATTTTGCTTAGGTTACCGCGATTACGTTGATCATTCAGATAATTTGGCATAACAAATAAAAAATACGCAAGTATAACAGGAATAGCAAAAACAGCTTTTTTTATATATAAGTTATCTTTAAGATATTAGAAAAAAAACTGAATCATCCATAGCTTATTTTACGACACTAGCTTCCATTAATTCAATAACAAAATTTCCTTTTTTAAATTTCTCTAAATTTAAAACATATTTAAAAAATCAAATATCGGTTTAAAAAATCAAAAATTCGTTTATAATTTTACTTATTTAGATTTATTTTTAATCTCGTATTTTTAGAGCTTATGGATTAGTTTACCGGTTTTTAATATTCTTTCAAACGAATCAGTACCATTTTTCCTTTTTAGTACATGGCGTATTTTTTACTTCAAATTGTAACTATTACCAAAATTAATTATCATTGAAGTCAATAATAATATTGGCATTTTATTACTTTCTATTCAACGAATTAATACTATTTTTTCCTTGATTTTGCTTCTCAGTTCAAAACTTTTTTTTAAATTTCAATTACTGTAGATTTTAAATTATTTAGTTTTAATAAAAACCCGTTTTAAGAGCATAACTATGAACAAAATAAAAGATTACCTTAAAAATATTAATCAGGCTTATGCTAGCACTATCAAGTTTAACTTTCAGATAACCTGGCATAACGAATACAAAATAATTAAATATTTCCGAACTAGCAATAAACAGCTTATTTTATAGAGCTATAAGCTAACAAACCCCACCTCGTGTTATCTTTAAAATATTTGACAAAACTGAATCGTCAATGGCTTATTTTGAAACAATGGCTTCCGCTATGCTAAGCTACCATTTACCCGCAATCTTCTATGCAGAAACACACACATACGCACACATTTTATTATATGTATAGATAGTTAGATACTTCAATAGTAGTTTAGTTGCGCGTGTGATCAAACTTGATTATCTCAAGCATTAAATTTCTTTAATTTACTTACATTTGTGATTGTATCACACGTGCGCCGAATTGATTTTATCTTAACCACTTTAACTCGGTTTTGTAGTTTATTGTTCACAATGATCTCATTTTCGGCATTCAATCCGAGTCAATAGTTCACGTTTATTACTCAAAGTGTCTAAATAATGAGTTAAAAACGAAAATTTAGTTCAATGGTTTAGAATCAATTATTTTACCGCTATTTAAGTTTTTCATTTACTAAATGTTCTCGCATAAAGATCTAAAATTCTTACTTTTAACACAGATTTTTCAATTTTCTTAAGTACCATGCTTATAAAACGGAATTCCAACTTCTTTTTCTTTGTATTTTGGGGAATAGCTCATCGAAAAACGCTTTAGATTGCAGGAATTTTCTTCCTTCAACCATAAAATTCTCGAAATCTCTATCCTAAGGTTTTTTTTTTTTCAGTGTCTGGTTCGATTGTTTTTCTCTCAATTCTTTCTTATCTTTCATCACCCAGTAAAAAGCTTTCCTATCATCGACATTTTTGTACCGATTTTTTAAAAGAGTACTCTTGTCTTTTCACGGAAATAATGTACTTTTCTTGTCCAAAAAAGGTGCTAGTAACTTCTCTTTTATTAGAAATAATTATATTTTGTATAAAATTTTGTATAATTACAGTTTGCATAAAATACAAAAATAAAAACTAAATTTAATGAAATAAATGGTTTTTGCGTCATGCTCTAAGGTGTATCATTATGAAATTACCAAATTTTAATTCATAATATAAAACCATATTTAATTGTTATACTTTTACTGTTACCAAACTTATAACCAAAGCATTTTAGAAAAATTACCGAGCTTTTAAGTGTTCCCATGGCTGTATGGGTTACAGTACCCATACAGCCATGAAAACAGTAAATTTTAATATATTCAAATAGTTTTGACCATGCATTTTTTCACAGAATAAAATTATGCTTTGTTCCAATTACTTGGGGGACAAGGGAATGATGCCCAATAGATACAATGGAAATTTAACGCCATCTAAACAAAATTTGAAGCTATCTGTTACGCTTATTTTATAATTCTGGTTTTGTCTAGTTAAAACCAATTTTTTGGATAAGAAATTTGGATTTCCGAGTTATTGTAAAACTAAAATAAAATTTTAT
This sequence comes from Parasteatoda lunata, assembly GCA_949128135.1. Classification (NCBI taxonomy): domain Eukaryota; kingdom Metazoa; phylum Arthropoda; class Arachnida; order Araneae; family Theridiidae; genus Parasteatoda; species Parasteatoda lunata. The sequence continues at coordinate 35,123,119 of OX421972.1, read as the reverse complement.
ACGTTTAAAAATATTTTTATTCTTAATCCTAATAGTAAATAAAGATTAAATATGCTGATTTAACAATTAGCATTTTATTAATGAGGAAATAAGCTGAGAAGTAAGCAAAATAGTTCTTTAACTGTCATTTTACGAGTTTATTTTTGAGAAATTGTTAGTAGAATACAAGTTTTAAAGATGTCGAAGAATAAAAAGTTGAATAAAAATTAGTACTAAACAGTAATAGGAGTTTTGACGACTACGTAGTCATCTTTTTTAATGAATGTCACTCTAAAACATGCTTTTGGAGGAATTTCCGAAAAATTAATTTTTTTTTTTCTTAAGGGGTTACAGTACCTTTGCAACAATTTTTTTAAATAAAGGTATAATCATTCATTTTGTGGATGCTTTACATGCTCATTTAACTTATAATCAATAATTTATCTTCAAAACATAATTAAACTGTTTAACTTTTTTAAAATTTTAAAAAAAATTGAAAAATTCAAAATTTTTAAATCCCTACAGCTTTTTTATTTTAACACATTTTCAAATTTTTTTTTCCTCTTGCTTAGAATATACATCTTAATAACTTTGTGCATTCATTTGTTGATACATCTATTGGAATATTTTTCATAAATTATTTTGTAAAAAAGTAGAAAAAAAAGGTTAAAAATTCCTGTTAGGTACATATAACATGCTTTAAAAATTGTAATACCTCCTAAAATGCTTGTTCCATGCACAGTTTAAATAAATGTATTATATACTTAAGGTAAAAAAGTTTACTTCAAAAATTTCTCTTAAATAGAAAAAGTTCCTTAGGGATTTAATTAAGACACAAAATTATCGTCTATGAGAAAAGGCACTTTAAAGTCTGTCTGTTAAGCAAGAGAGATGATGTTTTTTTCAGTGCATTCGAAATAGTTTGAAGTTTTATTATAAGCAATAAAAAAAATTTCGATATTTTGGTCATTTTTTGGATACTGTGACCCAAGGGAATTGAAATATCATATGTAGTTTAAAAGAGTTTAAAGCAGATATTTCTTTAGTTAACAAAATAATTATTGTGTATTACATGAAAAATGTTCGTGTTATTGCTTTCAGCCAACTTTATACCGTTTGTTTTCTCATAGCATGAAGTGGTCCTCTTCGTTCGGCGCCTCTTCTTAATCTCCATCAAGAGTAATAGTAAACAGTGCGCATGCGATGCTATGGCGACAGCTGTCGTTAGTATCTCCCTGAATATTGTTTCATTCAGTCGTACTCAGCTTCTTTATTATCTGACACCATTTAATTTCTATACTTTACAAGATTACAATAATTCTGGTAGAAAATAACTTGACACGATGCATTATTATCTTTCACCATTTTCATTTTATCCACATTCGAACACAAACATCGTTGCCATTTTCTCTTTTAACAAATACAATAATTACAACTTAAAGAACATATAAGATAACTCTGTAGCGTCAGACATATATTTACAAAAACTATCGTTCTATTTTCCACAACAGCTGCTGTTAGATAATTTTTTTTTAATTCTTTTTTTTACTTTTAATTTTGTTATGCATTAAGTAGGTGAGTTTATTTTTGAGATATGAGACCAGAGAGATCCCATAAATACTTCTTGAGTTGTGAATAAAAGAGAAATATATCATTTGAACGATATTTTTGCTTTATTGTTTCAATTAAGAATCAGAAACTAGATCGTTTTCAATACTAATTCAAGTGAATATTACAAATACTGATTAACACGGTCCCAAAAGTTAGAATTGAAGCATAAAAAATGATACCAAAGCCTTACCGAGGCTGAAAAAAGCCAAAGAGCGTAGACGGGAATACATTGAGCGTTACACACAAACGAAAAAACGAAAGGATTCCGTTCACAAACGCAAGGATGAAGCACGTCCCTCAAAAAAGCACCAAAGAGGTTGAGAGAATTGAATCCTACCGAAGAGCGGATGGTAACTCTCCGAACCCCTTTCATGCAAATACGAGCCAGATATACCATATACCAGTTCTGAAAATCAAACGTGCAGAACTGGGTGCTGATGACCAGGTTAGGGATAAAAGGATCCATTGTCAACGAACCCAATAACTTGCTCAAGATAGTAGACTGTCCTTCTCGCAATATAAATTATTCATTCAGTATTCATGTAAAATTGAAAAAAAGTATAGCTTTCAAATCATATATGTATGAACTTGTGAATCCGAAACGGGTGTATCAGGCAGCTTACAATCTCCATCAAATACCGTTGTACCAATCCGAAAAAGTTAATATTGATCTCGATTGGCAGTCCAATGTCTATTCAGTCATTAAAAGAATTTACACAGAATGCGTCTGAGCTGCATTTAAATATGTCTGCGAAATTGTGCACCGAGACATTCTAGATTAACAGTTAAAGATGTCCAAGATTAAAACACAATAAAGTTTATTTTCCAAAAAAAATTAGACAACAACCATTCGTTGCCATTGGGTAACCTGTGATCACAGTGAATCGTACTTTGCCTTTATAATTTTTTTAAATTAACTGATTATTATAAAATAATTTTTAATTATACTTTTTAGGAAGATTTTGCAAATTTACGTTAGATTCAGTGCGCTACTGTACGTGAGATTTGAATCAACTGCACATTGTCTTATTCTCTAAATATCTGTATTTTCTGTTGGGCTGATTTTGCAAAGCTACAAACACTCTGTTCATTGATGAAGTTTTCTGTTTAAGCCTATTTTCGAATTAATAGCGTGGATATGTTACAACTGGATCAAGAAGAATGCCAACACAAAATGAATATGGAGTATTCGTTATTAGAAATGCAAAAAATGAATCATGCGATTTTACAACAATTGCTTGATTTAATAAAAATAAAAATAATTTTATTGGACTTAGTTTAAAATTAAGGTTTCAAACTAAGGTTTCTAAGCAAGTTGATAAGAAATTAAATATTCATTCATTAAGTTTATAGAATGGATTTATTTTAACTACTCAATTTAGTTAGACGAAGTTTAACTTTCATAATATCTAGGTCAATTTTCAATGTTTGTTTTGATTTGGTGGTCAAAGTTACGGTGCTATTCTGCAAAATAACTTACGGGTTTTTGCAACATCTCTTATTTTCATTCACGTAAGATTGGGTTTTTTTAATCGGGGTATGAGAGTAACTGGAATTCAAACAATTACTTCAAATCGGGATTTTTCTTACTTAGTAACTATTTTCGGGAGCTTACGGAATGTGACGTAAAGGTATGAAATCCTTCTACTTTACTTTAAATTTTAAAAATAACGTCTCAATGTATGTTAACAAAATAACTAATTACGCATAAAAATATACAGTCAAATATAACGGATGATTAAAGGTCGAGAGCTAGGAAAAAACAATAATGCAAAAAGTTTGGTTACTTTATGCTTTAGCTCGACCCGGCTTCAACTCCAACGTTATACTTTTTGAAGCATTGAATCCGCATTTCAGTTAAATAACAGAGATAAGTGATTTACAACCTAATGATGTATAAGAGTTCAAACTAGAAGCGGTTTCTATCTATTTTAATACTTTTAAATTTCTGAAAAAAAGCCGACCAGCCTGTGTAGGGGTTAGGGAACTGCCCTTGCATCAGAAAGGTTCTGGATTCGAATCCAGGGCAAGGTATGGATGTTCTTTCCTCCTCTATACTATTTGTCCTTACTGTGGAAGCAACGTTGGCCCACCTAATATGGTGCCCCTGACAGAGAGGTTAACAAATCTGCCCTGTAAATGCCTCAATTGACGAAAAAACGGTAACACTGGTGGACATTAGAAGAAAAGAAAGAAATATTTTTGAAAAAATTCGATATAAAAATTATGATTTATAATTGGGATTTATAATTTCTTTTTCATGTTTGTTTCATTTTATTTATTCTTTTTTTTTTTTTTTTTTTTTTTTTTTTTTTTTTTTTTTTTTTTTTACTTTTAAGACTTCAAGTCAAGCACGAGCTGGTAAAATGAAAATTTTGAATGAAATACTTTTCTTAAAACAATTAAGCAAATAATCATTGTTTGAATGGGGTTCTTTACTACAAGTTTAACAGTTTATAAGGCTTTGACTTATTATGTATTCCATCTTATATATTTTTCTATGCACCTATATTTCTTTAATTTCAAGTTTAGTCTTAGTTTGTACAGGAAAGCAAAATACAATGTGAAAAATGTGAGTTAGAAGTTTACAAAAAAACGCACTTAAAATTGTTTTATTTTACAACAAATTACAATTTCGAAACAAAACTGAATGTTATGCTCATTAACATATATTACTCTTCCAGCATTCTAAATTTCAACTCTATAATTTCCGTCCTTAGGCCCTTTGAGAATCTGCTAGGGTATTTGTTTCAACAAATTTAACTATAAATTAATAAGTTAATCATTCTCGAACTAATTATTGAATGTTAATTTTTTTATTTCATTGTATATTTTGCACATTTTTCTGCACATCATCGTCATTTCAAGTCTTAAAGCATAATAGTTTTTAAGCAGTAAAACAAACTCTAACATTAAGTTGAAAATACAAAACAGTGGCGGCTCTTACGATTTTTAATATAGAAAAAAATGTTGAGATTACACATAGTTGGAAAAAGGTCTTAGATTTTCAAAAATATCTTTAAATGCGTGTTAAATTCCACGCTCTGTTAAAAAAAAAAACTTAATCATTTATTCAGAAGAGCAATCGAAAGTTTATCTTAATTTTTTATCTTTCCAGTTATAGACCTTGTCTTTGGAAAAAGCCTGTTAAAAACAATTAATGAATATTGTAAATCTTGTGTAAAATAACGGTATACGCATTTTTTTTTCTTTTTGCATAAAATGGAAGAAGAAAATCACAAATGCAAAATTTTCTTATTTACAAACTTTGCAGTATTCAAATTTTGAGTTTGACGTTGAAGACGACGCCTTAACGGCAGCCACTTTAGTTAAATTTTCAACTTAATGTAAGACAGAGTGGAAAAGAATGATCGACATTCAGTAAGCATGTTGTTTCGAAGAGTGCGATGTCTGAACGAAGTCATTTAACCAAATCAGAAGCTTGGTGAGTTGTTGGGTGGTTAGAAGTGGACCAAACACAAGCCGAAGTAGCAGAAGAAATTGGAGTTTTACAAAATGTGACTCCCAGGATCTGGAGCCGTTTTTTGGAGACTGGAAATGGAGGCCGAAGATCAGGGCAAGGGCGTAGAAGACCATTATTTAACGCTAACGACCAAAAGACACCGAAATATAAATACCTACGCTCGGCTACTAGCACCACAGTTTCGACACATACTGTCCAAAACTACCTTAATGCTGTAGTATGCTAGCTGTGTGTGTGTGCCACGTTAACAGCAAGGCACCGTCTTGCCCGCAGGGAGTGGTCAACAGAGCATGTGAACTGGATGAGAATAAATGGCGCAATATTCTTTTTTCTAACGTCCCATTTTTCTGTGTTCACCATGATAATAGGCGTGTTTTCATCTGGAGGGAACGTGGCACTTGAAACAAGCCTGCGTTCGTGCACAAAAGCTTAAGATTTGGCGGTGGAAGAGAGATGGTCTATACTGGTATCTAAATTGATGGGCGCGCTGATCTCCATGTCATTCGAAATGGAGCTCTGAACGGTCGCCGCCGATGTAGGGATGAGATCCTGAGACCTATTGTAGTTCCTTGCACTGCAGTATTTGGAGATGATTTCATGTTAATTGCAGTTCACGACAATTGCAGGCCATATCGGGCTAACTGGGTGAATGATTTCTTTTTGGAGAAAGGAATCATACGAATGCATTCACCAGCGTGTTCTCCGGACATGAACCTAATCAAGCATGCTTGAGACATTCCGAGCAGACGAATTGCTGGACGCCTACTACCCCCATAAACTTTTCAAGAACTGGAAAGGGTTCTTCTGGAAGAGTGGGACAGAATTCCCCAGCCCCTCATTAATAACTTCATTGACTCAATACCTCAAAGGTGCTCAACGTTGCTGACCGCCCGGGGAAATTATATCCCTTACTAAACACAATTTCTTTTAAGGAAACATCTTTTTTTATTTATTTTTCTCATATGCACAAATTGTGTTTTTTTCTTTTGTACCCAAATGCTAAATAAAAAGCTCTCTCTGCCAAACGAATGTCATTTTTATCTCTTATAGCCTACAACGTCCGATAATCTATCAGTTCCCCAGGTGCAAGATGAATTCACAACCTCAATATCCTTTAATTGCTTTGAGCAGTGTATTAAGATAGATTGATATCTTTTTGCGCTCAGTTATAGAGCTCATTTATTAAAAGAAAAATAAATACAAAAAATAAAAAGATATATAAAAAAATAAAATCAATGCATGCAATATTTCTGTCCTTATTATTTTATTTCTTTATTTAGTTTAATTTACTTTTTAAAACCAGAAAAGTTGGTAAATAGGGTTGTAATTTTTCACTTGCTACAATTATTTGTAATTGTTTTAGTTATATGTAATTATTACATTGTAATTATTTTGAATGTGAAATTGTTTTGAAATGTGTGCTGGACAAAAATAATGCGTTTTAAATCTGAAGCATTTTACTATTCTTGAAAACGACCCATGTAGATAGCAAACTTATTACATTTTCTTTGCAGGGGTATTATTAATCTGATATTAACAACAGAAAAACAATTTCGTCAATATAAATTCGACAAAAGCATTCTTTTAAATATTAGTATGGCTCTCTAGTGTCCTATAAATAATACTTTTCTTCTTTTAATGTTAATGCACAAAACATGTCTAAAATATTTCACTACTGACCACTGACAATTTGAGGGAAATAATTCTCAATTTAAAAAAAATACCGAATTAGTATGCAGTTCAAGTTTAAAAAAGTTGCCCTACTTTTTCTTGCCAAAGGGAAAATAAAGTAAAAGAAACTTTCCTTTTAAAACTACAAATATTATATGAAAACGGTAGAAGTAATTGGTCTGTCAAGTAAAGATTATTAAAGGATTTTATGGCTCTAAAGTTTTAAGTTTTTCTTTTTGAAAAAAAAGTTTTATCTTATAGTGTAAGGTTTTTAAACCAGAAAATGTTTTACACTCAGTACTTTTCAATTAATCGGGTCATTTAACAATGCTATTAAAGTAACTGTTAGCCTAAAACGTTAATAGAATTTTTGTTTTAAAACTAAAATTAAATGACTAAATAATGAGTTGATTTAATTGTGTGAAAAAATGGTATAAGTAAAGAAAAAAGACAATTTCTCTCGAGGTAAATACCATATATTTTTCATTCTAAATAATGTTTCGTTTTAAATTGCACGTTAAAAAATATTCTGATGATGTACGAGTTTCGTTAATTATATCCAACTACAGCAATGATAATTTACTTGTAGTTGATTTTTTGAAATTTAAATGATCTTGAACTTTGTAATTTTTTATAACAATCCTTTAAACAAACGAAATCAACTAAAAATATTAATAGTCAGGATTGTAACAGCTATTTTCAGTTATTAAACAGGCTTATAGCAGATGCATTAATTTTACATTTTTTACGAAACCAGAGAGTTGTGTAGACGCCGTTCATTTTTTCCGATGATTTGTAATTTAGTATGTGCCTGGTTCTGTCTCCTCGGTGTTCCATGTAATTTTTCAACAGAAAAATCAACTCAGCAAACGGAAACAACCTTCTTTACTAGTGGATTATTTTATTTTGGGGTTTCTCATCGTGGCCGAGCTGTTTTAAGGGGCAAGGTTTAGCAGTCATTTTTTTAAGGCTGAGGGTAGCATGAAGCCCAAGTGGGGTCATGGCGGTTCCCTCCGCGTGCTTTAAGCACTAAAAATATTATTTTTTTTTTTTTTAAAAAAAAAAAAAACAATAATATGAAATAAAGAGGACCACAACATAAATGTTAAAAGCACTTAAGAAAGTTTACAAACATTTACCTTCAGAAATAGTTAATCATATCAAATTTAAAAGATGTATTATTTAGAAAATATTTATTATTTGAAAAATATATATTATTTAAAGAAGGAAGACGATTAAAGGAAATATAGGGGATCACTGTATTATTAGTGCAATACCACATAGAGTATGACTAAGTTAGACAAGTTAATGAGTACGAGTAAGCTAAGTATAAGTTGCTTGTACTCACAGAGTATGAGACAGCTAGGACACACAGAATATGAGTAAGTAGGAGTTCCACCAAAGAGTACAAGGTGTCAGTACTCTTTGTCGGAAAATCCATTGTTACTAGTACATGTTACGGAACAAAAAACTGATAATCCGTAGTTTTTACGATAATAATAACCGTAAAATCAATGAATTAATCTTTGGAAATATAGATTGCTATAAAAATGACCATATAATATTTTACGGTAAAAATGGTTTTTACGATAAAATATATTTTACGGATGATGCACCCAAAATGTCAGTACTTTATATAGTTATTTCATCCAGAAACTTTTACAGTTTAGATTATTTTAAATTCTGTAAGAACAGTGATGTTTTTTTCTGCTAAGTGGTGCAATTAATTATTTGATTTTGAACATCGTAAGACTTATAACTTGAAGAATTCTTATAAAACTCAAAATATTAAGGTAATTATTAATTGAATTTTCGAAAGTATAATGCATAGTTTTGAGGGCTATCACAAAGCTTTGGACAGAAAACGGGAAGATAATCGGATTTATCTAACAAGAACACTTCAAAATGATTAAGGAGAAATGTTAACAATATAGCATTCTCTCTGCGAGATATTTCAAAATATTTAAAGTTTGCTGCTTTAGAAGATTCTCCTTCAGAGTTCTTGGAAATCTAGAGGACTACATTAATTTCTTCGAATTTGCATACGTATATGCTACTTGAAGCTTTGTTAGAATTTAATTTGATCTGCGTTATTAATGCAGTTGAATCACCATATTTCCATTTCAAATAAATCAACTGTTTTGTAATTAATTTCGTGCAAAATAGTAGTTATTGTTGAGACAACGATATTAGCATTAACTTAATGTATGCACACAAAATAACGTTCATTATTTAAATTGACGAAATATTCGATAAATAAATCGATGAAACAATCTTTTGCAGGATTATTCAGAATAATGATCCACTTTAATATATATTTTTAGACTTTAAACCTTTGGAAATATTTAGCAGTGAAACAGACAAGACAGCAACAAACTCTCTTAAGAAGGGTGAATTTGAAAAATTTACCCCAACTTGCCCTAATTAAGGGTATAAGAGTAAATGTTTATTAAAATGCAAAAATCAGTACATAACATAAAATACATGCAACAGCCCATGAACATGGCGGGCGAGTAAGATTGTATGAGAGAACAAATAAAGCAGTATAACATATTCAGCAGTACTGCCAGCTAAAAATTATAAAACTTTGTCCATCAGGGTCAAAGGATCTTTAAATGAAAATTAATTACTAAAACAACACATAATAACCTATGAAAATTTTTTTACGGATTTAAAACTATAGGTCAAATGACCCTTATAGAGTTAAAAGATATCAAGATTTAAAATAGTTAAAACAGTAAAATACAGTAAAATTGACAAAAGCTTTACAATGGCTAAAAAGCAAATTAAAAAGATCGGCTAAAACTATAGTATGTAAAATATACAGCTAAAATAACATAGAACAATTAAAATTTAAGTTTAAAAAAAACAAAGACAAAACGTGTGTAAAAGTTATTAAACAGTAAAATTCTAAAAATTTAAGATTAAAAACTCAGAATCAAAATTTAAAAACTCAAATACAATATTTACAAGTTCTGTGTCAGAAAAGCTGCTCCGGAAAGAGATACCTAAATTAATGCATCGGTAAAAGTCAATTTTAAAAGTGTCAATTTATAAGCGGCGGGGGAAAGTTGATGTTGTGGACTGAAGTTCGGCAATGTGCTAAAAGGAGAAGATTTTAGTTGTGCAAGTTCAATGTGTCTTCCAGGGTCACTTTAATAATGTATTTGATTGTCGTTCTCCAGGCCAGGTTTGAGAATAATATGGTCGGTTTGAGGTTGGAAATCGTTACGACGTGCCCGGAATTCAGGACAGTCACAAATTAGGAAGAAGGTTGAATATACTAAACATTAAAACCTGAGCATTAAAACTTAGGTTATGTACGGTTTTCTACCTCTTTTCTCCCTCTGAAAATCAAACACGTTTTATACTCACTCCTTTCTCATTCGGCATCAGTAATATTTTTTCGCATTTAATCAATTATTTGCAAAATTTAATATGCATACTTTTCATCTTGATATTGGACAACGATTCTTAAGATACATACTAAGAGAATCATAATTGAACAGCAAGTATACAGCCGTGCAAAAGACAAACCAAAGTACGTGCCAAAAAATTTAAAATTAAGAATTTTAGATATTTTGCATGACAAACTACTTATTGCAACAAAAAAAATCTTTCAAAAATAGTTTTTGTTTTATAAGTTTCTTTTAAATTCTATTTTAGTGTTCATAGCTAATATAATATGCTTGCATTCAATAGAAGACAATAACAGAAATTTATTTTTAAAGGACGTGAGTGAGGTTGGCGAATAGATGAATTAAACAAGATCTTCGATGAGGACATTCCTTCGTTTACCATTCTTGAGAAACCAACACCACATTTCTCAGTCTACCTTAGGGGTACGATCAGCCACAAAATAGAGAACTTTAAAACTTTACATGGGATTCTAAAACGAAGATGTTGACTGGGAATAGCAATTACAGCACTGGATATGGAGTTGTCATAAAGAAAAACGGAATAACACTTAAAACAACCTCCGCTAGAGTCATTAGCAACTTCAACATTTACATGGAAGTGCTGTTGGCAATCATACAACGCATTGCTCGGACTGAAGGAAGAACATTATCAGATAGCTGAAATCTTTACTGTCTATCTCTCCTCGTTGCATGGGCTAAATGATCCAGCACCTAAACTACAATTAATTGAAAGCATCAAAACACTATAGAACTAAAAGTCTGCTTTAAACTAGGTTAAAGGTTACAATGGTATTGACGATAGCGAGAAGGTGGATACTACAACTAGAATGACCACACGGTTCTGCCAAGTCCATATTGAGGTCCCAAACCAAACTGCTCAGGTCAAACCAATTCTAAGAAAGGTCATAATGACACCGTGGAAATTTTATTAGAAGACCAGTGACCAAGTTCTTCAGAGTTCACAAATTAAAAAGACGGCTGACTAACTTGTATCTAAATCTATTTTTTAAGGAACACTGGGTGTTTGGATTACAAACACCTACCAAACTTTCTTCATAAAAAAGTTTCACATGCAAATAGTGCAGAGCTTACAAGAACGTAGAACTTTTGATTAAAAATTGCTTAAGATTCCAAACACTTTGTGGCCCTCACTTTGAGCATTTAGATACAGAACATCAATGGTGTGCAATGTTGATATGCAGAGAAAAATAGGCATTAGAGAAACATCATCACAAAAACTATTAAAGATCTTCTGGTTTATAACTCCGTCTCTTCAAATCGACTTACAGATTAATGACAAATTTTACTCTTTATTATTTCAACTAGTAATCATTGAAATAAACTTCACTTATCACTGAACAAAAAAATTCTACTGTGTCAATTTTATTTGAGTCTTAACTTCAACTTATTTTAGCTATTGATTATTATTTTAATTCCAATGAAAGTTTTACTGCTTTAAATTTCTCCATTTATATAATTCACTTAAATGATTGTACTCAATCTCTATCAATTTTATTTTACCTTAATACTTTTTAAAGTTTTTATCGCACTTTAAGTCTTTTTTAATGATACTGGATGTTCTTACATTTTTATGCTTGACGTTATTCAGCACTAATGTTATTCAACTAAACTTTTAACTAAACAAGATTTTAATGTTTTTTAGACTGAATTTTATTAACCATTTTATTATTAGCTCTTTACCAAGCTGATTTCAATCTCCATATACATCCTACGCTCTTTTAATTTTCATTGAGGGTTTTTCTTTATGGACTTTTAAATAATTACTCTTTTAACCAATTACACTTGATCTTTTAATGATTTATCTTACTTTTCTCTTAACTATTTACTGTTTTAAATTTATATTCTATTTACTTTTGAAAAAAATAAAAATTAAAAAATATAAACATTTTGAATTCCGTTTTACGGTTTCATTGTATTTAAATAATTAAGAAAAAATTAAAATTGTTCTTCGGTTCAGATCAATCACACTCAATCGCACCCTCTGTGTCTTAATAGGCGAGGACAACAACAATAGAATAAATTAAGAAAAGAATTGTATTGTAAATATTATATGAAAATTATGGGTGAAAAAAAACTGTTGTCATATTCTTGTAATATTTTTGTTAATTTGTATTTGTTTTTAAAAAATGCCTAGGAGGGACTTCGCTGGATCCTTCAGCATAGGTAAGGGCCTGCATCTCTTCTCCAGAGGAGATTTAAGGTAGCGAAAGGTCAAAATTTCAAACCCGAATATTTATTTTAGAGGGGTGGAGAAACATATACCCTTAGCGTAGAGTACATAAGCTTAGCAAGAGAAAGAAAATAGTTATTAAGCCATTTTTCTCGAAATTTATCGTGAAACACTTATGATGTTTATATAATTGCACGGCAGTATATACAAAAAGAAAATTATTGAAATATTTCATGCGTAGAAATTTTTATTTCCCACGAAAATTTGAAACATTATGTAAGAAAAAAATTTAAAAATCGATATATTTGAATTAGAATTGCTTTTTGACGCCCCAAAATTTTAAGGGTTAATCAGAAATAAGGAATTTCATTGATAAAAGTTCCTTGAAGCTTAAATAATACATTTATAAGAATTAATAGTAATAAGCTTTTATTTTTGTTTTGTGCTGAAAATTCGTAATAAAAAATAAGCTTAGAATTTTTATGCATTCAACACCCAATCAGGTCCTGATTTATCACCTAGGCCCAATAGGCACGGGCCTAGGGCCCACACTTTCAGGGGGGGCCTCAAAAAGTAGTTAAAAGACCACAATATTACTTTTTTTAAATACTGAAAGAAAGTTTTTCTCGAAAAAGGCATTTTTTTTTATTTAAAATTTTTTTTATAATGTGATAAACCAAACTCGTGTAAACATTGCCCTCATCAAATTCGAAAGAACAGCTTAATTGGTGCAATTTTTACTCCAATGGCTTAAGCAAATGCAACGAGAATGCATATTCGCAAAGTCTCTTATAAATGATTAGTGTCAGCAAGAACTAAAAGCTTAATCTTAACAAATATGCAAAGCTGTATATGAAAGGCTACAATCTTTAAAATAATTCAGCTAATCAGTGACTTTTAGCAAAAATCACTAATTTCACTTGTTTATGGTCACCAAACTATTTTTTTTTCACACAATAACTTATCTTTTGCTTTAATATTTAGATGCGTAAACTTTTTCTTAGAAAAATAATCTTCAATTGTCTGCTTTCAAAATTTTTTAGAATGTTTCTCTTGAAACATCCAGTTCAATAGATTCCTTTCATTGTTAGGACAATTCTTCAGAAATTTAATTTCAAAATATTTTGTTAGGGGCCCGGTAAATTTTGTGGGCCTTGGGTCTGAATTTGTCTTGATCGGTCCCTACACCCAATTATTCATATTCCGTAGGTTATCTCCATCAATAGGAGCATTTTTAATAAGACAGAAGATTTCATAAATTGCGTATATATTTTTTTCTTTTATCAGTCTCCAAAATATATGACTTGTGTCAGATTTTAAAGAGAAGCAATAAAATATGATGATCTGTTTAAATAACTTTATTACATATAATACTTATGGGCATAAAGTGTATGATTTAAAAGGTAGACATCCTATTTTATACATGACTGTCTGTATGGGCTTCTTCCAACATAACTTTACAGTATGTGTTTAAATCCTGGGGGTTGTGCAATTGAAAGTAAAATACAAATTTTATTATACAGAAGAAGTTATTTTGTGATAGTGACTACATTTTGACTTGTTATCGATATAATTTAAGTTTCCTTTCCTATAAAATGTTTATTCATACCCTGCTCCATGATGGAAAAACAAAGAATAATAACAAACTGTTTTCAAATAAAAACTTACGATTCCCGAATTTAGTTTTACGTCACCACAGATAAAAAATCCTTTTTCACAAAGGTCTCATTTCCCAAAAGGAATCAACATTTCGAAGGTTTATGGTTCTAACACCAAACTCTGTATTCACATCGATGAGCAAGCTGAAACTTATTTAATTAATGATAAAATAAATTTATTATTAATGTTAGTCTTTTTTCTTTCTTCAATAAAATTTGGTTAATTTTATTAAACAGTTTTGGACAAGAGGTTGAAAAATGCTCTCTCTTTCTCTCGAAGAGAGAGGGAGAGAGATTGTAAATAGCAATGAATTTTGAACCCAGTCTGAAAATCATTGCTATTTACAATGTGTATACAGTCCTGAAGGATAAACAAAACTTGGAGACGTAAGGTTCATAATAAGATTTACATAGAAACTCTCTTTTACGACTCGAGGATGTCCTCATTGTTATAAATATGTTATTTAAGCACCAAATTATCTTAATTTTGTGCTTTCTAGCAATTATTGTCTAAAATTGCAGCAATAGCTATTTTATCTTAATTAAATATTTTGAAGAGCAACTTGGTGAGCTCAAAAAATTATGTAAAACTAACACTTAAGTTAAGATATTTTAGATTAATAGAAGTATTATTTCAAATGCACTTTATCACCCAATTCAATATAAAGAGGTGACTGTAGCAAAGTAGGAAGACATTTTCAGTCAGGGGTTGCTATGCAATTTTCTTACCATGATCTCCTCTTTTCCAAGTTTTGAAAATCTTTTATAAATTACCTTTTCTGTATAAAAAGTCATCATTGTTTGTTATTTCATTACATTTGAATTTATTACGTAATATAAAAACGTCAACTCAATTTTCTAGTGATATTTAAAATCATTCGTGATATTGTTTGATAAATAACAAACAAGAATTTTTGAGATTTTTTATAATATTTTCAACTATATATTGCCCCATATACCGTAGAGTTTTTTTTTCTCTTTTGCAAAAAATCCATTATTATAAAATGTGTAATAAACTTTATATAATTGTTACAAATAAGGACAAAGATTATTTTATAAAAAAATGTAAGAAAACTAAATTACATTAAATTTAGCAAAATAAAATGTTTTTTTTTCTTTCTTTCATCATTTTAAAACATATAATAAACTTTATGCAGTTGTAGTCAATCAAAGCAGAGATTATATTTTAAAAATTAATAAAAACTGATTATGAGAAATAAATTACTTTTTATTTATAAGAAAAAAATCATTTTTCTACGACAATAATACATTTAAACATTCAAAAATACGCCAAGAGAGAAAATGAAGCTCTTATTTATTACAAAAGAGTTGCCAAATTTTATTTACTATCAGGAGAAAAGAGAAATTATGCTTGGCTTTTAAGCACAATAGGCACAACAGAATTTTGCTTTCTTTAGGTTCAATACAATAAAGTAACCGAGATGTATTATTCATTGAAAAGTCTTTTATTACTTTTAAAATTTAGTTAAAAATAACGAAATCCATATGAATAAAATAAAGAATTTTTTGTTCGGAAAGATAAAAATTACTTGAGATTGAAAAGAACATTTTAAGAGAAAATGGTTATGAATATTTAAATTGAATAAAATTTATTTTTATGTTTTAGAATGTAAAAGAAAATTTATATTAATATAATTTTATTTCTTTTGTAATAAAAAGTTGGAATTTTAAATTTTCAGTAGCTGAAATGTTTCTTATAATAATGAATATAATAGTATTAGACAGCTATTACGCAGAGAAAGGTGGGATAATACCGGTAGCTAAGATTTGAAGGCCTGTTGTAGCTAAACTGTTCGACTTAATAACTGTCAAGATTTAATCAAGATATCCAATAAGTTGTATTCCATTTAGTACATCATTCTTAAAAAGTCATGGATGTACTACTTTTTTTATAAATGATTTATTTCTAAAACTTTTAACCGGGTCCTCATGTTAACTCTATGAAGAACTAAGAAGTTCTAGTATTTCGTTGAAAAAAGTGGCAGGCATTTCTATTTTATACGACAATTTAAGAAAATTATGCATACAATTTTCGTGAGATATAGTCAAAGTCGTACTTAAAAGGGAGAGGGGGAGGAGAGCGGACAATTGTCCCATGGTGGATGAAAGAGTGCCCAACAAAAACTCTCTAAAAAATACTGTTTATTAACCTTTTATTAAAAGAAAATAGCAGCGAATTACTTTGTATTTTTATAAAAAATACAATTTTATGTAAAGGATCTTCTAAAATTCTATAAAAAATAAAAATAAGGCTTTTCTGTGCTTTCAGGATTAGGGTTCCAATAAGTTTTGTCCTGGGGCCCGTAACGCCTTTGTCTAGCTTTGGATATGATTATCTTCTTCGTCCGCTGGACTGCAGCTTTCGTGATTCCGGCATGGACACGCATCAAGGAAGAGGGCGACGGACAAAGTAGTACCCGGTTCTACCCAGTGAGCAGAGATTATCGAAAGGAAACGGAACAGTGCTCCTTATCCGGCAAAATCCTTGTTTGTTAGGTTATGAATCGAGTAAACGCTAAACAAGCTGGACTAAAAATAATTTTTATATCTGTAATGTCCAATAAATAAGGATAAAGAGAACATTGGAGCGTTGACATAATAAAGCAAACTTATCTACACAGACGACTTTGAATTAATCAACAACATGATGCCAATATGGTAGGTCCTTCTTCACTAGTAAAATGTAATTTCAAAGTTTGTCCGCTAGAAAACAGAACTACTTTATGCAAATTTGAGATACCCGGTTTTTCCATACTCTTTCCTATATAAAAAGAGAAATGGCATAAATCGAGAACTGTGTGATTTCGATATTTAGTATTTTCATCACTTTCAGGTGAACAAAGGAAAGTAATCAGTCACTTGTCAGTTAGAATTCTATAGCTTTAAGGATTTAATGATTATGTGTATAGACAAATTATGTTTATCTCTGCATGGTTATATGAATACTTATTTACAGTAGTAAAGATTTTAAGTAAAAAAACGAAAATGAGTAGGTAATTATTGCCAACTAAAAAAGAAAACTTTTAATAGTCAGATTGATAAGTAATTTTTAAAGTGAGATATTTGATGTAGAAAAACACTTTTATACACATTTAATAGCCACATTTTGAAATTTATTCCTTCCAAATGCTAGCAAAAGTTAAGGAACGGAAAAACAATATTAAGTAAGAAAATCTCTATTACCAAGGCTTACAAACAATTAATTTATGCTAAATAATATGTATGAACAATGTGATTAATCAGTGATTTATTTTGCATTAGACAGAAACCTGTTTTGTCAGTTTGTGATAATTGGAATAAATTTTTTTTTAAAAAAACGACAGAAACCTGTTTTGTCAGTTTGTGAAAATTGGAATTAATTTTTTTTAAAAAAACGATCTTAATATAGAAGAGGCTGTTAGAATTTCAATGATGATCAAATTTCTGAATCATTGTTGGAAACATAATTTTTTTATAAACGGGAATGGGGAAAACGGTAATTAAATATTATGATACTATGAAAAACGTTTTTATCAACTTTTATGTTTATCAATACCAAATCACGAAATTTTCTTCCGTTTTTTTCTCTTTGTTGACATAAGTCTTTCCATAAAATACGAAAAAAGCTTTATATCCCCCACTTTGTAATGACCCAATTTCATTTCAAATTGTTTAGTTTTAATGAAAATTGTTTTGACAGATCCTTAATTGTTATTATGCAATGTTCAAGCGATGGTGGTGTGGTAGATTAACGAAAATTGAATAAAACACTTACTATTATGTTTTACATGTACGAATATAAATGTATTTTAATATTTAAAAAATTATGCTTTCTGGATTTTAATAAACACCCAATAAAATTTCATTTGTTTTGCCCACCTAAACCAGTTTTAAAGACTAATATTTAATATAATATCAAATAAATAAATAAGTTTGTTGTTTATTTTACTTTATAACTGACATGAAACAATCGATCCAATTCAGAGTTTACAACTATCAATACTCCAGCTCATAGTCTTGGAATTTTGAACCCAATCCAGAGGACAAATAAACTCGGATTAAGCATTCGAACAAACTAATCATCGTGGAGGACTTTTTGATGAAATTAACCCTAATTTCTCTTACATGGAGAGGAAAACCACGAAAACGATTAGCCCGATGACAAAAGAAATCTAATCCTTGATATTTTTATGTAAGCATGTGGGTCTGTGAGAAATAGAATCAGAGTCAGCCTGCCATTGCTAGGAATCAAACCTATGTCACCTAGTTGGATGACTAATGCTATTTGCCCTGATCTACCGTGACTTTCGTTATTTGTTTATTAGAATTTTTTTTAACATCAAGAATTAGTTCGAAAACGCAAGACATGATAATCATTGCTTAATATGGTATGAAAATATCATTGGTCTATTTTTCAGGAACGTTACCGAAGATTATTTAATTGAAAGACAAAAAATAATACTATTGAACAATACGAGAAAAGTGTTCGCATGGTTTCTACTAAAACTATTATATTTTTAATGCTTGGATAAATTCAGATTGAATAACATATACGCAATAAATATGTAATATACGCAATATATGTGTGTGTGTGCGTGTGTTTAAGAAGTTTTGTGTTATTTATACAATAAAATACACAACATGTTACTGGATATTTCATTCCACACATTCAAAGTGCCAATGTATTCAAGCTTCAAATCTACAATATCAAAAACATTTTTGGACATAAAAAGTAAAAATATGTTTCTAAAATGGATCTTTCAAGAAATATTATTCTCTTTTCATACCAGAAAAGGGAGGGAAAAAATCTATTTATAAAATTTTATTCTAAACTCTAGTGCAACATAGAAAATGGAGTTTTTGCTTGCAATATAAGAGTTCTGTATTCTGTTGAAATAAACTCTAATGCAACATATACTTTAAAGTTTTCATATTTTGATCTGAAATATTATAAAATGTATGACATCCTGTTATTTCGAAGCTTTCTTTTTAAAATAATTCATAAGTCATGTGTCTACAGTTATTTTTTACTCTTTAGACTGTAAAGACAAAGCGATTAAAAAGAACTTGACAGGCCATTGGTAGAATTGTCAGGAACTACAAAAGAAGGAATTGGTAAGAATTTAACGCATAAACAATATGAATTTATTTATATTATGCATAAGATGGCGATAATGTAGACAAATTACTTAATTTACTCCATTTACATGATTAATATAGTGGTGTTAGATATGCAGAAATTGGATTGGATTTTTATACTTTAAAATTTAAGCATTTTTAATTTTGAAATTTAAAAAGAAAACTTTTCGTTGCCGTTTGTAACAGCAGACATTTTAATTTTCAAAAATGCTGCTAAATTAGAGTACCATTCAGATATGGGTGCTTTACAATAAGCAGACTAGTTACAAAAACTCAAAAGAATTTAATAAGATTTTGATTAAAATCTTAATTTTTAAATATTAAATTTAATTGAAATCAGCATCATGCACGTAATAAATTAAAAACAAGCTGTTTATGTATGCAATAAAAGTAAATATTGGTCTTACGAACGCGGTAAATGAAGATAAGTTTTGCTTAGGTGTCATAAATATGTACGATTGAAGAACATAAATTACTTATTCAGAGGAGAGAATAAAAGTACGCACTTTTCTTGAAAACTTGTTAATCTAACTCTAATAATTATCTAAAAAAAGCGATACATTAATACATAATATCAAAATTTTTCAATTTCGCTGAAAGTAGTAAAGTTTCCAAAGGAAACAATTATCGTGAGTCAATTATGAGAGAAAACAAACCACGGAAAAGGTCTTTCACAATTAAACAAAAAGTGACTTGTATTTTCTTATTCATTACGCAGAGAACTTTGATGTATGTAAGTATATTTAAAGTATGACTTTCATTAATGTCTAGTGAAAGCATTGAAGATTTGAAATTTATAAAAATAATGTACCTATTTGCTCGATTTTTTTTCCATTCGAAAAGGCGTAATCTCAAGGAAAGAACTTTTTTCGACATTAATTATACTGAGTTATTGCACTTTTTTTAATATTAATAATGACACAGCATGCCAAGCTTCTACTATATTCTTGACGGAAGTATTTTTTCTCTTTTTATAATTTTGCATTCTAATAACTTTTAAGCTTTCGGTAGTGTTTTCATACTTTTAGGATCATTAGAAAAAAATTTTCACCTTGAATCTTTTACTTATTTTTATTTTATAATACTGAAAATTAACCTAAAAATTAATGTTCTAAGTAAATTATGTAACTACCAATTTTAACTAATTATTTGCTCAGTAGGTTTGTCTGTACTTTTCCTGGAATGCAAACTTGAATCTCTCATAACTCCAGAACTATTTGCGCTAGGGTCCTGAAATTTGGACATCGAATACATGGAGCAATTTTAGCCCCCAATCCTAAATTCGCCTAAAAAATTCAATTAGTAGTCTTAGGAGAGATTAATTTTTGTAGCCATGGTTCTAAGTTAAATTATAAACTGTTTAGAAAATTACTGCATATTTTTTTAATATTAAAATAAAATTACAAGCTCAGTGATTGAGGTGGATAACCTGACTACATCGATAACAATTGTATTTATGTAAATTTTTTTTTCCTTTAGTTAAACTGAATACAAATACATCTAACCTTATAAAAAGTTTACTATTTGTACCAAATTTAAAACAAAATAAGAAAATATTGATATGATATTAAGCTAATTTTTAAAAAAAAAAAAACTTAACGAAACCTGAGACGTATAAAATAAAATCATTTTTTGTAAACAAATTTTCTAAGAATTTTCCCAAAAAAATTTTTACACCATTTCTAACTTTTACAAACCGAACCATAGGACAGTTTTTTTAGAATTTTTTAAAAATTATTTTATTACATTTGTGCTAATATTTTTTAACCAAATTTCTTTTTTTACTTAGTTTTAATGAAAAATAAAATTTTAAATACTTCTGTACTTCTATTTTTTTTTCATTTTTTAAGACTCTAATTTTTCCCCATTAGCTTATCAATCACTTCTTCACGTTCTTCCTGTTTTTTTTTTCTTTCTTTTTTTATGCTTTCATGCGAGATATACGTTTTCTTTATAAAGGTGGGCGAAAGCTTTCAAATCATCAAGCTCTTCGTTTCTTTACCAACGTTATAAAAGCAAAATTCCTAAAGAAAAACAATTTTTGGTAAACGACTGGATTTTTCCACGCATTTTCATAATTATTTTGCAGTACTTTTAATAGATGAATCAGTCAGTTCTGTTTTTTTTTTCTCCTTTCGTTGAAGATAGGTTGTTTTATTTTTAACACTGTTTATTTAAAATAATAGTGTTCCCTATCTATATATCTTCCATATAAAACACTGATGTTTGTACTGTCACAAATTGGGAAAATGTCTTTTTCACGTTGGCAACAAAGAACTGAAGTTTCAAGCCAGTGATACATATTTAAAAATTAATAAACATTTTCTTCACTAGGATAACAAAAAAGTAATTGAGTTAGAGACTGAATTAAAGAAAAAAAACTTATTTAAAGATAAAACAGATTTTAACAGATAAATTACTGATAAAACAATTTTTATTAACTTTGATTTTCAAATAAATTTTTTAAATTTATAGGCTATTCTAAAATAAGTGCTATGTTCTATTTTCAGTAAGTGGGTTTCAGTCTTTTTTGCTGTTTATCGATGGAAATTTTTTTAGTTAACTCTTATGCTTGGTGTCAAATTGCTCAGAAAAAAAAGTCTTTTAAAAAGAAATCATTCCTTAAGTTACATGGTCATTATAACTTATCTGTGCTTTAATTTTAACCATATGTAACACAAGTTTTTTTTTTTTTTTTTTTACATCATCTCCGGTTTTTAAGCATTTTAAGAGTTTATATTAAAACAAAGGATTTGTTAAAACAATACTGTTAAGTCTCTAAACACTGAAATGGACAACTGTGCATTTAGATAAATTCTGTGGATTATTTCCTTCAAACGTTAATTCATCTATATATAAATCAAATCGCAATATATATAAACTGATTAATATGCATACAAATCTAATGTTTCTTGGCATATATTTGCAGCATCTATTTAGAACGCTATAAAAAAGTACTGCAATTTACTAAAATACATAAGAATCTTATGAACGAGCGAGCGAGTTCGAATTTCTAAATCAGTTTGGGGGATTTACGAGCATAGCGAGCAGATGGCAGGCTCCTTAGTATTATCTAAAGCACTAATAGGTGTTCATAATTACAAAATCAATTAAATGTTAACAGAAGAACACTTCGTATACAAAATCGTACTATTTTTTTATTAATTATGCTTATTAATTTACGCCAGTCACATAATTTGGAAATTTCAATTTCAATGACGCTTAATAATTCTTACAGGAGGGAGTTTCGTTTTATCAATAAAGATAGCCATCAGAAATGCATTGTTCATGGATTCAACGTAAGTTTTATAAGTAACGAACGCTATCATTAATTTGAATATTTTGATATACTTTTTTCATTTTTTTACATTTTTTTGGGGTTTTTTATGAAATTTACAAAATAATGTAGGATAAAAAGAACTGAAAAATGTAAAATCTCCAAACACTATATTACAGATGTGTGCCTAGGAAATTCCGTGAATTATATGATCTAAATATTAATTCCGTGATGTATATAAATTGAATAAAATCTTCATATATCAAATGATCCATACGATATATATGTAACATAATTTCATAATCTCACTTTTAAACAAAGAATATGAACATATATATGCAAAGCCAAAAGTAAGAGCAGAGAGAGAGATCAAATTGTGAAACCATCCGAATTTGGGGGTTGACAAACGCAATGATCTAACGAAGGGGTATCCTAGTCTATAATAATAGAGTTTACTTTACATAATGAACATAATTAGTTTCAAATGTTATTGAGTTATCTAGTCACAACGAAATGGTCTGCCTGAGCATGTTGTATTGATCATAATCTCATGCTTTTGAAAAACATTTCCCTTTTTTAAGAACATTCAACATTAAGAAAAATCTGCACCAAATTCACCAAATAAAATTGTGCAACTGATTTCGACTTATTGGGGTGGTAAAGAGATATTAAAATCTTTTGAGCTTTTGTCACGTTATTCTTCTAGGTTAGTTAGTTTGGGTCTGATATTGAAAAACATAATTACGGAATAAAATAATTGCTTTTTGAAATATATATTTTCAGAAGGAATATTCGTTAATAACTTTTGAACGACTGTACCAATTTTTCGAAATGTAATTAGAATGTCATAGAATCATATGTTAAAAGTTTTATTTTAATCAAAGAGAATTACATGTTGAAACTACATGTACTGTAAATAAAAGACATTTAACAAAACCATTCAAATTAAAGTATTGACTTTTTTAATAAAATTTATGTTTTTTTGGGAAATAAAGAAAATAAGAAGTGGGTTTACAACAAACCAGTAACCAAAATTTATGGCAATAATTGTTTTAGCTGCTTGCGAACATTCATCATTTCTTGTTGTTGAATATCCATGAGAATTTTTTTCTGCAAAAGTCCCATTTCCTTTCGTAACTCACCGTGAACTACCGAATACTGTTCAACGTGACTTTCTTCAAGCTCAGCCATGCCCTTTAATTAATAATTAAAAATAATAGAACTAATCTAAAATTTTATTTCGTCATATAAATAAAATACAAAATGTGGAATAATCTCTAAATAAAATCAATTTAAATTTCATGATATTTAAGTTTCATTTAAAGTGAATGCCTATCATAGAACATATTTAAATAACTAACCATTTAGCACAACCTTTTCTTTTATTACAATACTACACCTAATATTTCTGTTCGGTTAAAAAGATTTATGATTTGTTTAATTCATTTTTTGAATTTTTTTCTCTCTCTAAAATATGTAAAAGTTATGTATTCAGAAATGTTTCAACCAGAGATAGGATTTTCATAAAATAAGACATATGTTTATAGTTTATATGTTAAATGTTATAGTTTATATGTTTAATGTTATAGTTTATATGTTTAAGAGACGTGTACGCCGTATGGCTGTGGCACATCATACTGCGTCTACGTAGAAATTTGAATTGCAGTTGGCACTGCATTGACACACTGTTACAAACCGGATACTTCAAGTACAGCTCCGAGTGAGACACCATGGTGCTTGCATTTCACTCACTCCAAACCATTGCCGTTTACGACGTGAGTGGTGTCGAGTTAGAGCTCACTATTGGACAGAGTGGAGATCTATTGTGCTTTCTGATAAAACTCGGCTCTGCCTTAGTGCCAGTGATAGACGTATATTGGTTAAAAGGAGGCCAGGTGAGCGCCTGTCCCCGAGCTGTCTCCGGCCAAAACATACTGGACCTACACTTGGAGTTATAGTCTGGGGAAAAATTTCCTATGACAACAAGTGCACTCTCGTGGTTATTATTTCAGGCTCCTGGACAATTTCAAGCACTTACCTTGCAAATTTGTACTTTAACTTGGTGATGTGAACTTTTTTTTTTTGTTGCCATTCATGAGCAGCATTCAAGCGAGTTTCCAAGAGGATAACGCTCGTCCGCTGTTGTAACCCAACATGATCTACACAATGTCGACACGTTTTTTTGGCCCTCTAGATCACCAAATCTTTCACCAATCATGCATGTATGGACATAATAATTTAAGCTTACACCTCGAAATAAGTTCATAAAAAATCATATTTCCGAAATTAGCTTAGCTTTAAAGAAAAGCCAATTACTTCCATAACATTTATTAAAATTTGCATCAAATATCGAAACACCGAAATTTTTAGGCGGATTATTAATTTTTAATGCGATATAAAATTCAAATATTTTATTATAATACCAAACTCAATTTTTATTCACATTTAAAGACTTTTCTCATCTGGTTTCTTAATTTAAGATAAAATCCACTTTTCAATGCAAGCTTATTCCAATTTAAATATTGATAATTATGGTTATATTAGAACAAACCTTAAAATAAATGATAGACGTATGTGTGCAAGATAATTACAATCCAATATAAGCATTAGCTTTTAAACTAAGCAAATTATAAATCCAATAATAATAATCAATTTAAAATTATCAGTTTCTTACTTTGCAAAACTCTTCACTCAAATTTTTCAGAACTTTCAATCTTTGGGTGTGTGCAATTCTTATTTGCTGCTGCTGTTTTTGTTGCTGCACCAAAACTTTCTGCAAAAGCGCAAACAGAAACGCAAGTTTTTGAAAAGCTAAATGTAAATAGAAATTTGCTCGAATGTCAAAAAATTATTACAAATATAAAAATTTATATAAATTTTTAAAACCTTAAAAACTTATGAAAAAAAGGGAATTAATTATTACACGCAGTCGACGCTATACAGATATTTGACAAATGCTATTAGATAATTCCAGGGTTGAGTTTGGTGGTTTAAGAAAAGCACAACGAGAAACGAATGTTTTTTACTTTTGGATATAATAAGTTCAAAATGAAGTTTTTTGTTCGCACTGATAGATTAAAAACATTTTGAAATGGTGGGCTATCTAATACATAAGTAAAAATTACGTAAGCAGTGCATGATAATTGGCAACATTTACGCAATCATAAAAACGAGAATTTACTCAAATATAATGATGTAACGATATAATGAAATCAAAAGAATTGAAGTGAAATGAGTTAATCTCGTGTAAAGTGAACGAACTATTAAATTTTATAAAGTAAAAAATCTGTGTTTTCATAAACTAAAGATTATGAATAGAATGTCCATTGTTAACTAAGGCTTCAAAAAAAAAAAATAATAAATCGGGAAAAAAGCAGAAACGGGCATCTATTTGCATTTGTTTCTGTATTTTCATTTGTACTTTATTCACTTTTCTGCATTGCCTATCCTGTTTTGAATATTCATTGTTGCTTAATAAAGTTTACTATTTCATTCAAATTGAAGAGAATTATTTTACTGGAATAAGGAGTATAGGGTACTACAGTTATAACTTTAGAAATTCTTTCAAAAGGCGAAAAGCTACTGTAGTTGTAAAATCAAATTTTGATTTCTAACACGGGAAATAAGAGACCAAGGAATGACTCAAAACTACTCAAATTATTACTAAAAAATAAAAAATATGTCGTTATGTTAACAAATCTAAATTGTCAGCTGACTTGTTATTCTTCATGTTGGCATGCATTTTACCGTACGAATGTGGTAAAACTCGAATCTTAAAGAAATTTTAGGACGATCTTTATACATCAACATTAGTATTTCATAAATATAGGAAAAAAAGCACGACATGTCATTTCAGAAACTTTCTTACTTGCAGTTTATCTTCAGCTTCCTTCATTTTGTCAACCTCGGTTTCCCCTTGTTGAATTACAGCAAATAATTGATTTTGGTATTGATCAATGAGTTTTTTTCGTTCATTTGACTGGTTTTTATTTGTTTCAAGAACTTTCTTAGTAGTAGAACGAGTTGATTCCTGAAAATAATAATGGATTATTTTCAGAAAAAAAAATTATTACCATTAGATATCTTTTTAATTCTTGTATCAAGTTTATAATCGTTTTTTAAAATATCTTAAATTAAATATGACATTGTTATAAAGGGACGTAGAGTAGATCTTTCTTGATCATTGATGGTTATTAAAAAAGCAAATGCCCCCCTAAATGTTTCATTTGAGGTACGGCTAAAATATTTATTTTTATTTTTATTTTTTTCAATTATTATTTTTTATATTATAAAAAATTATAGTTATAATTTTTTTAATTTTTATATTTTAGTTTTATTAATTTGTATCAAAAAGTGGGGAAGATGTCTATTAACTGTAAAATAGGTTAAAATTTACTTACTTCGTTTAAGCTTTGTAATATCATTAGTCAAAAAGCTAAAGTTGAAACTTAAGTACTCTAGCTAATAAGAAAGGAGTTGAAATCTCGATTGATAACTAATCTAATTCGGAGATAGTGTTTGTAGTTGTCAAAGAGAATTTTAAACTTGTATTGTCAGCAGGTAAGAAGTTTTCGTTGATCAAAATAGTTAATCAGAAAGTGGTCGAAATTTCTAGCCTTACATATTTTATTTAAGGGGTAAACAATGCCTTAGCATAATGATAAATTTATTATAATTTTAATTTCTTTTTTGAAAAGAAAAAAAAAGTCACAAATTTTGAATTTTGCATTTGAGTTCTCACTTTTAAACAAACTGAAATTGTGCAGATTCCATTGTAATTCTGAATGGTTTTCTGATTGCTCTTTCAGTGATTATTTCTACGGATTTCCAGATAGTTTTAAAAGTCTTAAAAATTCTAATATGATATTCTGATTCGCAAATTTCGTTATCGAGTTTGTTTTGATGCACTTTGTGTTCACTTCTCTATAAATCTAAGTAACTGATCGTGTTGTTGGTAGTTATTGTCTGTTTATTAAATCTGGATTTTAATGTCATACTATTACGACTTGCTAGTTTCAAATTGAATATTTGAATATTTATTTTTGATGAGCTTTATTTGTTGTGATTTCATCGCAAATCCGAGCTATCTGTCCAGCGCTTTTTTTGGCAGTTATTACTTCTCATTTAAACATGGCTTTGAAAACCCTGATATTTTTAATAAATATTATTACGACATTCGAATCACACAAATTGAAGGAATTGTTTCTATCATTTTTTTCTGCAGTTATTTTTATTCTTATCCATGTAGTTTTAAAAATTCTAATATTTTCAATAAAGATTTTTGGCGTGATTTATTTGTGCCAATTTCGAGAATCGAAGTTTTTTTCCGATTGTTTTTATTTTTTTGTTATGTTTTTCAATGTGGTTTTGAAATTCCTGCTTTTTTAACGAGATTTGCGAGTTTTGAATCGCTTATTTTAATAACCAATTTCGACATTTGTGTTAATTTTGTTGTCAATATAAGTTATTTATTTGTGGATCTTTTTTTGTTGAAGTTATTGCTTTGCTTCTCAGCGAGGTTGTGAAAATTCCAATATTTTTAATACAATATTATGTTATGACTTGCGTGCTTCGAATCACGCGTTTTAATAATCACTTTTTATATTTGCTTTATTTCTGCTGATTTTACCTTCATTCTATTGTAAGATCGTTTTTTTCTTTATTTTCTACTTATTTTCATAAGGTGTTTGAAGATTTAGATATTTTTAATTTTCATTATTACAACAAGCACGCGTTGTTCCACGCGTTCCTTAGTACTTCATAGGAAGAAGTCACGAACTTACTTAAAGGCCTTGACTCTCTGTAACTATGGTTCTAAACTATGAAATACCACTTATGTCTAAAGCAATTGATTTATCTACTAAACAACCTTGGAAATAAGTCAGTTATATTACAGATTTATGAATTTGTTTGATATGATAATCTGATAAACTCAAAAAAAAATTTAAAAACAATAATTCCATTTGAGCGATGATGGCCCAGTTTATACAGGGTGTAAAAAAAGTTTGAAAACAGTTAAATATCTCGAGAAATTTATTTCAGATCGAAAACGTAAAAATAGTAAGATTCAATATTTTTTAAAAAAGCTATCCAATGATACCAAGTTCAATCTATCATTCTACACCCTGGAGTTGGCGAGGTGGCAGCTTTTTAAGTCTTAAATATGTACCCTTATTTTCATAGCAAATCCGGATTCTTCAGAAAAAAATAACCCTATTTGAGTTCTAGCTTAGTGCTATTTGCTTAATAGATGACGCGATAACCGAGAACACTAAAATAGAGCACAAACTGTTCAAAATGGTGG
Organism: Parasteatoda lunata; assembly: GCA_949128135.1. Taxonomy (NCBI): domain Eukaryota; kingdom Metazoa; phylum Arthropoda; class Arachnida; order Araneae; family Theridiidae; genus Parasteatoda; species Parasteatoda lunata. The sequence continues at coordinate 35,094,386 of OX421972.1, read as the reverse complement.
TGTCTCGTGAGACACATGAGATTGAAAGAATAAAATGAAAATAAAAATGCTTCAATAATTTTTTTTTTCGTAAAAACATTCAAAAAAAGATTTGAAAAAACTTAAACATGTCTAGTTGTATATTCTAAATTCAAGAGATTAAAAAAAGAAAAAAAAATGTTTAGGTATTGTTTATTCGAAAAAAAAATCGATTTTTTTTTAAACTGGCATTTTTTCAAGTTTTTAATCTGATCTAATTGGTCTCGAGGTTTGTTCTTTTAAACGGCTTGTACCCAGTTTAATTTTTCTCGGTTATAATGTTATCTGTGATGCAAAGCACTAGGGTTACTTTTTTTTTTTTTTTTTTTGAGAATCTAAAATCGCAATAAAAAGTAGGGATTCATCTCTCGAACTCGAAACACCCCCAGAGAGTGAATGAATGAGCGAGTTTGGTACCATTGAAAAACTTTTAGGACAACGGAATGTGTGTAGTTTCCCTTATTCGATCCAATCTATATTTCGCAAGATATTTGACCATTTCCTAACTATTTTTACACTTTGTGTATCGCTTTTTGACTTGGTGAATCAAGTTCGAATACCCCCAACAGTTCGTATATCCATTCGTTTTATACAAAAGTTCGTCCTTGAAGGCAACCGTTAAGTTGCAAGGTCGCGAGTATTGGTTGTTCGATACCAGTTATTAAACCTAAAATATTATTTACACTAAAGTTAATAAAAAAATTATAAATGGACATACCAGCAATAATCTTGTCAATTAAAATCCGCACTATTAAGAAATTGAAATGAGCCTACAATTATGATGTAATTATAAATGAAACTCATGTTTTATAATTTATCGGATTGAGTACTAATTTTTTTTTAGAAATAATAAAACACAATAAAAATAAAAATCATTAATACCTATTTATGATAAAAATGTCTCCTTCAATTGTGTACACAATAATACTTATTCTAGCTCAAAATAATTGAGTTTATGCAGAATCGCATTAAAAAATAATTTCGAATGAGAATATTCGAAAGTTTAAGAAAAAAGATTTTATGTATCATTAACCAAAAAATTTAAAATTAATTCATAAAAAAAAAATATTTTTCACCATTCAAATGCTTACTCACATATATATTTATATTGCTAACAATCTTTAAAGAATATTAAATTCTCAACATAAATTACAATATTAGAAAACAACAAAAATTGCATTTATTCTGAAGTATCTTTTCTTTCTCTACTAAATATTTTTAGCTTTATTGATAAATTATACCTAGATTAATATGAATGTAAAATTATTCATATTCCATTTATACATCAGATGTTTGGTCATAAATTAAATAAAAATCCCCATTGAAAAATGAAACTGGGGACTTTCAATTCAACTTTCAATTTAAATATAAATTTGAAACTTAATAATAATTTACAAATAAACTTATTTATACAAAAAAAAAAAAACATAAAGTATAATTTATTTTCTTATAAAGAATAGTTAATGTCTCTCACTTTGCATCGCATTTTTATTAAATAAAAAGTAATAATTGAAATCCGAATTTTTGATAACTAAAGAATTTCAATATAAAATATTATAAATGTTTAAAACTGTAAGACATTCGTAACTTCATTAACAATAATTTAAATAAGCAGAATATACAAATGTTTTGTTTTCATTATTTAATAATATAAGTAAGTATTGTAAAGAACAATAAGACGAATAATTTATAAGAATTAGAATAGCTTGCCTGCGTGAACTGTTCCAATTTTCTTCGTTTAGCTTGCATAGTTTTATTCATATCAGTACTAAATTTTTCCAATAATTTTGACATACTTCCACCAAAATCTTGAGGATAGTTTGATTCATTTTCTAAATCACCCAAGCTTTTCTTAGAATCACAATCAGAGTTGTCTGGAGACTTTGGAATTTCATCTATTTCTTCTTCGGATAGAATGGAATCACTGTTAGCTCCACCATTTTGTTGGCCATTTGGTTTCCTGCTTTTTTTCGGAGTTTTACGTCCATTTTCAGCTTTATTTCTAGGCATTGATAAAATTTTATTGAAAACAAAAACAAGTAATCGAATTCTTAATTTATGTTGTATAAATCAGCTGCTAGAGAAATGCGGCGGTCCTGAAATCGATCCGTTGCCATTTAGCAGCTTTCAATAGTTTTTGCAGACGATAAACTTCGCTCTTTCAACGCTGATAAAATTTAAAACTTTTGATTTGAAAGATCGTCTGAAATTTATATTTTGTACAAAAATAAAAATCGTTTGCAACAAAAATTACAATTCTTACTTTCTTATTTTATCACATCAAAATGTAATTAACTTAATAAAAAAAAAAAAAACATATTTTTTTTACTGTTATAAAATTAAGGTTTAAACATAACTATAACTTTTTATCGCATTATTTTAAGTAAGCATTTTCTGCTTCCAGTAAAACGGTTATAATTTAAATCATGTGAGTATAATATAACTATTAATGTGGTGAGTTTATTTGTCGCCGACCACGGCTTGGGCCGGAGTTCCATTCCATTAAGCTGCGTGTTTGATTTGACTGCATTTTTTCCGATCGTATCTTATTTGGTCGTTCGCAATCAAATCTAATGATATGAGCACAGCGGTTACGGTTTATTAACGTTGCACTAGAGCTGCACAATGGGCTATTGGTGACAGTTTGGAAAGCATCCCATAGGAGGATCCAAATACATGTCATCGCAATTTTGATCCTCGGCGGAGGGAGTAACTCTCGTACTTTGGTAGCCCCACGCGTGAAGTCGAGCACTTTACGGTAAAACAGTTTAACAAGGACCGATAGCATGCACCCTCGTTCCCTACGCAGGCCACACGTTTACCGACCGCAACCAGTGATTCTTGACTTAGGTGTTCTACTGGAACAGTGACTTTGTGATCAATCCGGGACCTGGCGGTTTAATTGCGGGAAAGTCTGCATATTGATTGTTTATTGATACAACATACATTTGCAGGCTTGTGTGCTCAATTAAGGCTTATAAACCTTTGTCAAGTAGAAAGACAGATAGCACAATATAGAGAAAGACTTCACAAAGAATACATCCAGGGTTACGGCGGGATTCGAACCCGCCACCTCCACGCTTAACAGAGCGTTTGGCGAGCGATACCGCTCGGCCAGGAAGACCCCAAAGTCTGCATATGGTTTTGTTGTCGGAGAACATGGGGCTGAGTCCGGGTGATTACAACCGCCATCTGTTTTCAATATAAATTGTGGAATAGTAGTGACATGTTAAGATCCAAAATAAATATTGATATTAGTTTTAAATTTCAGCTACTTTATGATGAAATGTGCGAAAATATTTTTACTCACATTTGCAAAAATATTGTTGTTATTAATTTAAGTAAAAAAGAAGGACAGTGGTAGCCAAGTTGTTAGGGTATCAGACTTCAGTCCAGGGTGGTCCAGAGTTTGATCTCGACTCCCCAAAGTTCTATCGAGTACATGCAATATGCGTACTAGTAAAATCTGTGGAATCCTGTGATCTGACACTGAGAAGTACTATAAGTTCAGGAATCTGAAGAAAGTTTATTTTCCCTTTAGATCTAATAAATTGAGGGAATGGCTTCACAAATGAGATTCTCTTTGCAGAGGATCAAAATTGTGATTGCTTGTCTCGGAAACATCCTTAGGGATATTTCCCATACCGTCGCTAATAGCCCCTTGTGCAGCTCGAGTGTGACTTAAATGAAGTATTTACCTACCTTAAATAAATAAACAAAATAATAAATGTTCTCAAGCAACTTTAACTGTCATTTTAAATTAAAGAAAGTACAATAATAGGACAGGTTATAGAAATAAATCACAAAGATATAACCAGGGTGACGGCGGGACTCGAGCCCCTTACCTCATTGCAACAGATTGCTTATGCCTCTATCACACGAGAGAAAATAAGAGCAACTGCAAGTGTAGCCTCCACTCTAAAGGCAATTTTTCCAAAAATTGCTCGAAAACTCCTCGTGTGATATAGAAATCACGGTTGCCCGATAGTCCTCTCATAGTCTTCGACTTCCTTTCAGTCAACGAACTCGTGGATCTTGTCTGACTCCGTCAGCCAGTGAGGATAAGTAGCAACAACATAACAACACGGTTGCCCGAAATATCTGTAACTGTTCAGGCAATTTCTTACATGAACCAATCAGATCGTTTGCTTTTTATGACGTCTGAATTTTATTACCTATCAAGGAATATTGGAGCAAACAAGTTCGCAAGTTAACGTTATGTTAGTATTAGTTATGTTATGTGCTTATGTTAGCTTTTTGCTCCAAAAATAAATGATAAGTCGGCCAGTGTAATTCAGGGGCTCAATATACAAATGTAAATAAAAATGGCGGCGACGTTGGTGAAGAGGATGATCGGATGAAATTTTTTATAGATAAAACGGAACAGTTTTTTAGTTTAATAATAACATTTCCTTTAAAATTAAATCATTAAAAATACTTTTACACGATGAGATGACCATCTCGATGCATTGATGTACTACCATAACAGGAACCTGCACATCATTTTAGTATCGGTAAGTTTAATACACTATTTTCTAGATAAATTTTATTTTAAAATATTTATTTATTTTAAACTAATAAAATTAAAACTTATTACAATTTCTCCCGATCAAAGTTTTAATTACTTTGGATAGAAATAATTTCTATTTTTATAGATGTAAATATTTAGACTGGCGAAAAGCTTTAATGTAAAATATTCGCCAAGCAACTCGCCAAACTTTGTTGCATTATTATAACATAAAATATAATAATGATTATATTTATTTTTAAATTTTAATCTTTATTTCTGTTGATTGGAAAAGCATATGTCCGATTATTTGAAGAAAAAAAATATTATTACTATTTGTGAAATAATTATTTTATGCTACCCTAAGAATTCTTTTAATTTTTGAAAAGCTTATTTTAAAACAAGTTAGAAAATGTGTGTGGCAAATATTTATCTTGTCTCTAATAAAGTTACCCCAATTTTAAGTAGTTATGAAAAAGTATTAAAAAAGGTAGTAATATTATATATAAGAAGTAATTATTGAAAATGCAAATTCCCAATCTCCTTGTCTGTTTCTATATTCATCCCCTCCATTTTTTGGTGCATGATGATTTGCATAATATTTTGTTTATTATTATTCAAAGTTAACTATTGATACTTTACTTTTTATTTATAGTTTACATTTATCTTTTGATACTTTATCTTTTCTACAATGATAGTAAGCATGTAAGTGTACCTTACTAATTTTTCAATATACTTAAATTTTTAATTGTCTTCGTTTATAAATACAATTTATTTTTCTTAAAACAAATTTCAATCCAAACATAAAAACTACAAAACCAAATATACCTGCCATCTTTCATTAGTGTATAGAATAGTTTTAGAACTATAATCAAAATATCTGTCGAATCAAAATATCTGTCAAACTTAAAATAAGTTTAAAAGAGATACCTAAAAACTTAAATGATTTCAAAGTAATGGTACTTAATCTCCCTTATTCTAATAATGTGTAGGTAAAATTTTATCATGAAAGTGATTTCTTTGTTTTATTTCAGATATTTTGTATAATCCTGTAAGGTCTGTCTCGTAAATAAGGAAAGATATGTAATTTTTATGGATGAAATTAAAAAATAAGAAATGTAAATGAATAATATTCTAAATGTTTCACTTGATATTAAATGTTTTATTTTTTAAATTGATTCTTGTATTATTTAAAATGCAAAAGAAAACACGTAAAAGGCTATAACAAAATAATGATACATAAAAAGTATGCTCTTAATAAAATATTGTTTATTTCTTAGTTATTAATAAATTTGAATTTATATATTGTATATTACAATAAATTTGTCCTAAAATAAATCCTTAATTTTTTATTAAATTATCTTATACCAATAATGAATGTTTAAAATTTTACAATAATAAATTGCAAGTATGACATTGAAAATCCTCTTATATTTAAGGAACAATTTTACTAAGAAATTGGAAAAAATAATTTTCATAAAAGTGATATTCCTGATATGCAATGTGTAGATAAATAAAATTGATGATCTCTTAATGCAATATAAATTAATTTTATGACAATAAAGTTCTGAGACATTGTAGTATAGACAAGTCTGACATTATTTATGTATTTTTTAGACTAAATTTTTTAAAAAAAATAGAATTGATTTGGTAGATCTAGTAGTTTTGATGTTATAAATATTTTATGAGTAAAAGGTAAGTCAAAAATTTTATATTTCAGACATTAAACCCTACTTTCTTCTAAAGAATTATTTCAAAGGACTATTTTTTTTTTTAATTAAGCTTAAAAAATTGAATTTGAAGAAATGCTTTACTTGTTTAGATAGCAATGCCAGTTGCATGAAGTGGTATAAGTCATAAAATTGTACTTTCGCCACATGAAACTTTCATAATTTTCGAATTGCTAAACTATTAAATCGTACAGCTTGGTTTTATTTTCATTCAATTAAACGTATACATGGATAATGATACCGCACTTGCCTAGCTAGCATGTTAGATAGTAAATATGTATAAATAAACTATGCTTTTACAGAGTGCGTAGCCAAATCTTTCAACAAAAAATAAGCAACTTTTAAGAACTTTTTAGGCACTCAAAAGATATCTTTAAGCACTATGTAAATTGACAAAATGCAAAATAATTTTCAAAGATTTTACATGATCATGATAAAATCACTAGAATTCGACAAAGAACTCTTTTTCTTGATTATATTAGCCATTAAAAAATGATCGAGATTTTTCGGTTCACTTTCAGTGGGTGGAAAATGGTGGTGCCCGGGGACCCCATTTTCTCAGGGGACCCTAGAGAATCTTACTTTTTTTAAAAATTGCATTAAAAAGAATTTAAGAATAAAAACATTACCTTATATATTTTTTAAAACAAATTTTAATAGAGTATGCATTTTTTTTTCTACAAATGGTGAATGCTTATCAAACACCAATAATTGGATTAGTTTATCACCAAGAAAACTTGAAAAGTTTACCGAAAACTATTTTTCTTCGTTATAATGAAAACTTTAGGCCCTAGTAAAATTTTAGGTACCTGGGCATGGTAAGATGTTTTAATAACTGTCTAGTTTGATAAAATAATTCATAGTTTTTTAATTTTTTTTATTTTTTTTTATTTGTTATACCTTTTCATGTTTATTTTAGTTATTTTAATTCAGTTCCATGATTTTTATAATTATTTTATTATGTAAGGATTACAACTGGTTAGCATATCAATTTTTTAAAAATTATGCATAGTTTAAAAGTGCTTTATTTGAGTTTTTGTGGTAATCAAAATGAGTTAAAATTATTGCATCATACCGTCCCTGGCCAAATTATTAGACGCACTATTAGATTCTATGTAAATTCTTAATTACTCAGGTGATACTATACAGCTTTATTGTATTTACGCGACTGAAACCGGTTTGTACTTGTTTACATTTGTGTATCAATTGGTTAAATAGGCGATATATAATATAAATTGGACGAAATGTTATAAAAATAGACTATTTATTGCATCAGGTACTATATTATTATATTATAATAATTAAGTCAAATTAATAGACGCACTGTAGTTTTTCATAATGACATGATTTGCACGAGTTTTTATGCTATACTTTTATAATTAAACATACGTGTTAATTTATGAATATAATGTATTCAAATATAATTTAATTATAAAAGTATTAACATACATGTTAATACTTTTATAATTAAACATACAAATGGGTTTTTATTCAGAAGATTTTTCATATACCTTCTATTTGTATTTATTTTTGACATATTTCATTACAATGTTAACCAATTGATACACTAACGTAGAAAAGTGCAAACCGGTTTCAGCTACGTAAAAAGAATAAAGCTGTATAGTATCACCTGATAATTATAATTTTACATCGAATCTTATTGTGTGCCTAATAATTTGGCCATAGGGACTGTTTCTTAAAAATGATTTATTTTTTGTATGTGAAGTTTTTTAGTATGTTTTTAAACATTATGACACATTATAGGTCTAAAATATTTTTGTGCCTGCATGCTATGAAGATGGTCCTGCCAGTAAAACATAAATTTTATTAATTTTGTTATTTAATCACCTAATGAATTATTTTGTTATAAAATTTCCTTTCTAAATATTTTCTTTAAACACTGCCTGGTTTTTTTTTTTTTAAACTATTTAATAAAATTTTTATACTTAACAAAAATAATACATATAATTTATTAATGCCATACATTTTAAATTCCGTTGTTGAATTAGACAGCATTCTTATTGTCCTATTAGCACTTTAATCTTACTGTGTGATTTTAGTGAATTTTTTTTTTTTTACAATTATAGGTGCAAGAAATGGTTAGAGACCAGCAAAATTGTATCGTTACAGAATGTTGATACTGACAGATTGACTACACAACAAATGAAGATTGTGTTCAAGGCATTTTAAAGTTGAGAATTATGTATCAGAAAAAATGCATAGACTTGTTCCTAGTGCAGTTCCAATGAGCCAATAATGCATCTTTTTAATTTTTAATTATTATTTTTCATAAACTTGCTCAAATATTAAAATTTCAAATATATACAATTTTATTTGTGTGATTTTTATTTTATTGAAAAGTATATTCTTAAAATATGTAGCCAAACAGAAGAATTTTTTTTAGATAAGTTTAATAAAGATAAAACAAATTCTGCAACAAGTGTCTTCTTGACGGAAGCTTTCCTGCATTACACATTAAGCTCCCAAGTTGAGGGGAAAGATCGTTACGTTTCAGCATTGATAGTATAGGAAGTTTCCCTTCTTTACGCGAAACGTATAAGTTCTTTAGATAAGGTAGATATTTTATTTACGTCACACTAGAGTTGCAAAATATGTTGCGATAGTCTTAGAAATATCCCTGAGGATGATCCTAAGACATGCCATCACAATTTTAATCCTAAACAGAGGGGATGGCTCATCCGTTTTAGTAGCCCGACGATCTGCGAGTGAAGTGGATCACGTTACGTACGTCATTCACTTTAGTACTGTTACAAGTGACTGCATCCGTGTACCTGTCCGGCAATTTAGCTGCTGGCTTCAGGAACTTTTCTAGTGCTTTGCCTGCTGATTTGTTTTTGCTGGGACATCACCGATACCGTGCACCCTAGGTCCCTACGCAGGCTGATCATAATAGTCCCCTACCCGCTTATTGACCACAGTCTTGCTTGATTATACAGTGCATACTTGACTTCGGCGTACTACTGTGAATCATGTCTTTAAGTGTTGGTTGCGAGACACAAAAATCTCGTAATGCTACAATAAAGGTCAAATGTCCCTGAAAATCTTTAGAGAATACAAACGCATACGTACAAGTACTTATTTGAGATAGAGAGAAAATAAATTAGCGCCTACAAGAAACGCTAAATATTCCCCTTCCTCTAATCATGAAGGTTGAACGTGAAACTTGAACGTTCAATGCCTGCGGAAAGATTAGGTGCTTATGTTCCTTTATTATTTTGTTTATATATTTCCAATATAAATATTTGGGTGCGTGGTCTTGAACATATAATAAACCCTTTTTAAGTCATAAAAAAAATCAAAAAAGATTATAGAATGACATTACAGAGATGCATGAAGTATTTCAACAGGAATCGAACCCGTTACTCTCAAGTTTCCCACAATTAAAAAATAAATCACGCGATTTAAAGGAGAAAACATTTCAAACATGGAAGCTAAGCTCAGAATCCTCCCCCGTGTAGCCTTTAGCTACTTCTTTCTGCTTTTAAACTTTAAAAAAAAATTTAAAAGCAAATCTAAAATCAAACTTGCAATTTGAAAGTTTTATACACTGTATACAATGCAATGCAAAACGTCATTATTGCCACACGGAATTTAGAATCTATTTAAATACCGCTGTCTACGCTTCGGCTCTTGAGCGAATTCTCCAAACCCCTAACCTAGACATTGGAATAAATATGAATGTACAGTACTCAAAAATAAAATTGAAAAAAAATACATATATAATTTTCAGTAACTATTGTTCTAATGACCGGATTTTAACGTACAAAGTGTCCTTAAATATGCTGCAGAATTATTACTTTAGATATACAATTAATTAAATTACGAAACATACACAAAACCGTACTTTTTGAAAATAAACATAGATATTTTTTCTTATATCGATGCCTGAATCTCGCAATATGGAGCAATAATGTATTTATATATTCTGAAAAATAAACAAAATAGATGCCAACATAAATCTGTCAGCAGATTTAAGAAATTTAAGATCCCCCTAGAATGAGTGATTGACAAGCGTTACAACGTTACACGCAACTGAGAGGTTAAAAAGGAAGAAAATAAAAAAACTTAAGTTTTTTCACCCAGGTTTACATGTCTAATGGAGAAGGCTGACATTTCTAGGTAACTGGGTAAACTTATTTTTGGACTAAAGGCAAACATAATTTTCTTTTTGATATCGCCAAAAAACGAAATTTGAATTGATAAAAAAATTATTTATGATTTTTCGAGCTTTTAGAATTTGAACACGTGAAACTTTATGTGATATAATTTAAGCTCTTTCTTGCTAGTTTACTTGATTTATATGAAATTTTTTATGAATCTGAATCTTGCTAAAATTAACTTTACATATGTTATTATATAAAAAGATGAGTGGATGAAACGAGTAATTATTTTTAAAAATAAAATTGAGACTTCTTGGGCGAACGTTCTTGCTTTAGTCTTATTTAATTATAAAACATTCATTTATGTTGTGAATCTGTTGATTCCGAAAATCTCAGAAAGTAAACTAAGTGAAAACCAATATTTGAGTATAAGGGCGTTTGGCAATAAATAGTCAAGACACAACCATTGAAAATAATTCGTTTGACATCGATGATACCCAAGGAGCTAATGTGTTTATATTTTATAGTAAGAGTTATATAAAGATTGATATAAAAGTTTTCCAATTACACTCATTTTTAAAAATTAAGAAAGAAATATAAAACTATCGAATAACTCCCCATAAAATAAGCCAATTCCAATGTAATTTGATTATGTTGTAGAATTAAGAGGGGCCACGTAAAACTGCCATATGTTAATTAGTGACACTGCAAAGGAATGACATCATCTGAATTGAGCATACAATTGCATGTTCCATCACAAGCGTAAAAAAATTGCTGTGTCAGAAATTTGAAATAGCCAATGTGTAACAATGACCGCCAGGCATTATTTGTCCAAAGAACAGCAATGGAGATCTATTCGAAGACTAGAGGCAGGGAAAAGTCAGAAATGAGCAGCTGACTAAATGTGAGTTCTTCTAAATGTGGTTTATAAACTATTTCTAAATAACAGATTTAGCACTCAGGAAGTTCAGCCAACGCTGGTCGAACGCTACGACGAATATTTATGACCAAAATTTTTTGTTATGTGCACGAAAATATAAAGTCGCAACTCCGACTCAGATTAGATCCTTTCTTAGTTCAGCCAGTTGAAGATTTGTATCAACGTCTACTGTGCGTGAAAGACTTCACGAACGTGGTTAATTCTCTAGGCGATCAGCCAATTACGCGTCACTCTCGTCACGCCAACGAATGAAATGTCTGAGGTGGGTGCAGAAACATGTCTATTGGACGGCTGTCCAATGCAGAGCTTTTCCCTTTACAGATAAATCCAGGTGTAGCCTTCAAAGCTACATTAGACAGAAATTCTGGATCCCGATATCATCCATTAAACATCAATGAAAGAGAGGCATACCAAGGTTGTAGTGTATACGTGACGGGTGTTATATCTCTTTGGGTGGAACCCACAGATCTTTGTATCCACGTGCAAGTAAGTGTAAGGCACGTTGATATCCACGTGCAACCGTGAATATTCATTGGAATAGAGATGAAATTCTTGATACTTATGCTCGCCCTTATGCTGGGGCAATAGATGATGGTTTCGTGCTACAGGACGATAACGCAACGCCGCATAGGAGTTACAAGGTAGATTATTATCTTCAGCAGCAAACAATTAAGCTCATAAGGTGGGCTGCTGGATCACTGAACTTAAACTCCATCAAGCATGTTTGGGATGCCTGAAGAAGGCGTGTAGCGGCTTCCAATATAAGTGGAACTTCCTCAGCAATGTAACAATTCCTTCAAAAATACCTTTAGCAATGTACTTATTCAGAACCTTACCACGCTTCTAACTGCTTTGCAAGAACAATGGCCTGTATTTCTAATAGAACTGGCAGAGGGCATAGTCAAAAGCAAAGCGCACAACGCTACACAGGCATTTCATACATATGCTGATTTCTGTGTCATCATAATTGTCTAGTTAATAATTTTTATGTTTTTTCACATTTGTGCACTATATTGTGTGCCAGTTTCATTGAATTTTTTGCGTAATTGTTTGAGTTATGCTCATTTTAGGGATTTTACCTTAATTTACAATAATCAGTATATCAATTAACAGCAGCAAATGCGATATGATTTCGAAGCTCTTGCAAGAAAGATCACTAGAGTACAGTAAAAAATGGCCTTAGAGGAAAGGTAATCTTTAGTTTTGAACGATGATAGGGCTACTGGACTTGAAAATTTAAATTTTCAATTAGTAGCCAAAAGTCGGTACACTCTAAAATCTTAGTAGCCACTTTTTCCTCAAACCTAATGAGTCGGTGATAGATATCGAAAGGCATTTTTCATTTAATAGTCACTTTTTGGAAGAAAAAAAATTTCTACTTGAATCAGATCAAATTATATTTTTTAAAGAAATTCAAATGTGAAATGATTTACGACTACGAAATTCATTAGTAAAAATAATATAACAATGCGACAAAATTTAGTTAAATGTACAGACTTTTAACTTTATTTAAAAATCTTTGGGATGGCAAATTACATTTAATGTATGCATTATAACTTTGTGATATATGAATTGATAAACTCTTTTACGTGAATCCTTCTGCATTGATGTGCTTTTATCATATAACTATTTTTTTTTAAATAATAGGTTACTATTGGAAAATGTGACCAGTTGTATATTTAAACAAAGTGCCACGTTTTTAACACCTTTGCATGGCTTGATGAATTGTCAAAAAAAAAAAATTAAAGCTGAATATACGTCATTGTAGACTTTGCAATCAAGTTAATACAGTTTTATAGAAATTTTCACCCTCTCAGCCTGATTTACGATACCTTGTTCTAAGCTGAGTTTTCATCTTCGTAATTTTTCTTATGACCATTCTGGTCATCAGTCGAATCTAATAGGATATTTATTAATGAAATAATAAAAACAAGTTTCTGAGAAATTTAAAACTTAGTTATTATTTCAAATATTGAAAAAATCCCGATATTTGTTAAAACATCAAAATATATTTCATTATTATTATTTACTTGTCTTAAAATTCTTTCTGAGGTAAACAAAATATCGTAGTTCACAGAAACTTTATAATATACAAGATAATAAATGTTTAGTATAGGGGGAAAATTGAAGAAGTTACTGTGTCTGCTTTGAGAAAAATGGATTGATCAACGCGTGGATGAAAACTGTAGCTGTATTTTATGTTTTACTCCTATTCCAACTTAAACTACAACTTTCAATAACTCAATATTTATCATATTGGCAAATTGAATGAAAACAAAAAATAATAACATTTTGAAAATTTTACAGCAGAATTACTCCTTAAATTGTATTTATTAATATAATGTTAATCATACTTATTTTATTACTGATATTAAGTTCAGTAAAAATCCTTATACTATTAAAGTATATTAAATTTAAGTTTTTATTTACTCTCTTCGAATGAAAAAAGGTATTTTTCTAGATTAAAATTGAAACACATATTTCTGATTCTATAGTTTATTTAGAATTAAAATTAATTGCTATCTAAAGAAAACTATATAAATTTAAGCTTTCTGAAAGGAAACGTCAAAAACACAAAACGAACAAAGGAAAAGAATAAAAGCAAACATGCCGTGAGAAACGCTACTTTTTTAACTTTTCTTTTACTCCTTGTCTAAAGTTTCTAAGTTTTTGAACTTTCTATTCTTTTCAAAATGAAAAATTCTAATAAATCAGATTTCAAACAAAGTCTAAGCAAAGACTTCTTTGTTTTAAAAGTTTCATTGTAAGTGAGAACTTTATTCACGGTCTTTCATTGACAGAAACTCAAGAGAGGTATCATAGTTGACGCATGCCCACTCTCCATGCATTCTTGAAGGCGGGAGCCAATCAGCAATGAGGATTCTTTGGTCGGATGGCAGACTGCTTCACAACGACATTTTCTTTGCTCAGTTTCTGATCCATCTTCCTCTTGCGCCTCTTTAGTTGCATCACGTGCGTCTCAAAGAGCATCTCCTATTGCTATGCTGTGAAAAACTAAGATTTCAGAATTGTTTTAACATTATATTTTTTTAAAAAGTTCATCAGTTTTTCCTGTTTCTTTTACTTTTTAAATTTTAATTTAAAGTTTTTCTTTTATTTTAAAATAAATATTTCTATTCAGATAAATTTGAATTTTAACGTAAATCCTGGTGTTATAATTTCTACGTAGTAAACTGGCTGTGCAAGGAAATTTCAAAACTGACTGTCACGATAATATTGAACATGTTATTAAATGAAGCAATTAACTGATGTGAAAGCGTAAAAATATTTATAAGGAGGCCAATAAGAATCCTTTCAGTTTTAGGGAAATGAAATATGGAACTTTGGCGGAAAAAATTTATCATTCTTAATTTAATGAAGTGAATTATTTATCAAAGAAATATGATAATATGTGCTTAAAGATTTAGAAAAACTTTAAATACTATATATTAAAATGATATGTATTAAAATGCTATTTTATTAGAACTTATTAACTGATATATCATTCAAAATCATTAAAAATATATTTAGTGTGATAATTTTGTTATCTATATTCATGCATTTCAAATGAATATAATTACACCGAAGGAACGTTGTAATAAATAATTTCGCCATTAGAATACACAGGTTGGAGAAAGTACTTTTTAATAGCCTTGTCTTTATAATGAGACGAAAAATTATGAATTTTCTAAGTATTATTATAAGCATTAAAAAAAGAAGACCCTAAAATCTTGAGGAGTGTTTTGTTTAGGCGCTAGTAAACTTGGCGTAGTCATTTATGGTTTTAAGTACTTCTGAGTTATTTCAACTCGATTGTGAAACACTACATATAACTCGTAGGAACATAAATCTGCAGGGCTAAAAAACGAACTATGGAATTTGTTGAACTGCCTGGTGATGATCCTACAATCTATACTTCTACTGAAGAGTGTGTGGAAAAATATCGTAAAAATGACTCCCTCGTAAATGGTAAGTACATGATTTCTTTTAAACAACAAAACTATTAAAAATTTAGTCATTTATTGAAGGCTCCACATCTTGTTTGTTTCGATCAACTATTCCCACTATTTCTTTACTTTTCTGTTGTGGACTAAAACGCTATATCAAAATTAAAAACTATTCAAATATGAAATCCTAATTTTTTTTTATTCTATCTACATATTCGGTTGCGCAGATTCAGCTACCAATTTTCTCGGTTACCAATTTAACTTATAAACAACATTGATTTTTTTTTCATTCTTAATTAATACAGATTTAGCTTTACAGATTTGGCTACCTTCGGTAGTTAAACAGATTTAGCTACCGATTTTCTCGGTAACCAATTTAACTTATAAGCAAATTTTTTTTTTTTTAATTTTTTATTAATTGATTGATTTAGATTAAAAATAAATGTTTTTTTTTTTCTAAAATGTTTTCTTTAGCAATAGTACAGAAATGTAATTGTCAATGTTGCGTTAGAGTTTTTATTATTTGGTTTGTATTCATTGTTTTTATTGCATAACTTCAATAATCACAGTGCGGATTAAAAAATTATTTTAAGTCTAAATATAAGTTATTTATTTTTTAAGAATTGTAAAACAGCAACTAAATCTCTTTATTACTAAATATTGCGAAACGAAGCATTATCATACATGTTGTTCAATATAATGAATATAATGAATAAATATAATGAATTAACACTACTTTTTGTTTTCAAGATTTTAATTTTAAATAATATCAAAATCAAAAGCTTAATAATAACAGATAATATGAAAATAAATTATAAATATTGGTAATCATAGTTGAATAAGAAATAATTAAGTAATTTACTAATGAATACCGTTATGAATTTCATTAATTTTAAACTGGTGACAGTAAAAGTTGTTTCGGATTTTCTTCTGATAATTTGAAAATTTACAATCCTCTCATAAAATATTTCGGACCAATATGAACCCATCAACAATGAGAAATGGTTTTAGGTAGTTATTGTTTATTTTCCTTATATAAAAATGATTTAATAAACAAATTTATATTATTTTCAAGTTAAAAAAAAAAAAACATTTTAATTAATACTAATGAATTAATAAGTTAACACGTATTCTTTACAAATGCTTTTGATGGGAAAACCATGTCGTGCTTATCAAATTTTCATTTATAAATTTTGAAATTTCAACATTTTATAAAAAATAATACCAGCACAAAGGAAGATATTCTAGTATGTATAATTTCTTCTGAATTCTCAATATTACTCATCATTTTGAACATATCTAACATTTTTATTAAGTTTTGAACTTTTTTTATTTAATTTGAATGATACACAAGGTAATATGAATGAATATTTTTTTAATAATCCTTTTTTTTTAAAAAATAGTAGCTTTGTACACGCTAGTCCCATCTTATTAACTATTAATCCATTTTGTTTCCTTACAAAAAATAATTAAAACAAAAATGAAACTAATTTAATAATTATTCAATAGAAAAACATTATCTTTTGAACTAAATATAAGCTGATTTTTTATATAGAGTTTGAGAAATTTATTTCTTAACTGATAGACAAGGGCATAAGTTACACACTTTACTACAGCTATAGAAATGTAAAGTTCTATAGGTAATCAACATCTTTGATTAAAAAAACTTAAACTGAGTTAAGGTGTGAGTTTTTCCTAAATTTTCCACTGAATTGATCGAACTTTATTTATGTATAAAAAAATGGGGAAATGTAAAAAATACATAAATTAACATTTTTTATTATATAAATGCCCTAATAATTAAAACTAAACTAAAACTGCTTCAGTAATTAAAACTCGATATTTTTTCAGAAACCATAAATTGACATTCACTGTAGCCCAAAAAGTGCATGTCCTCTCTAACCCTGTTTAAATTAATTATCCCCTAAACAAAAAGGATTACTATAACATGATATAAGCAAAGGAATTTAATTAGTTAAAACATGATATAAGTAAGGTTAATCCTCCTGTTATTAAAAACAATGAAACAATTAAAAATATCATTTTATAAGAAAAATTAAAAATTTACTTTTCACAATTAAACACAATATTTTTTTTAATTTGCTACTTACCAGAAAAATGTTTTTTCACGTAACGGCATACGCAAGAGAAGCAGTTCTGCCTAAATTTTCAGAGAAATGTTAAATTATAACTAACAGAAATACTCCAGCTACCTAACCACGTTTACACTATATATTTAAATTTATCTCCTTTTTTAAATAACTAAAAATTGAAATTTTTAAAAAAAATTATAAAGATTATATCGGAAATCACTGTATTAAATATAGTTCATTATGTACTACTACCAAAACCCTTACTCAATGTAATTTTATGCTCTACAAATCCTATAAGAACATTGTTTATTCTCCTAACTTCTATAAAAATTGACATTAAATGTATTTTAGTTGAATTTTTAAATACCATATTTTTTTTAACACGGTAATAGATTGTCACGGTATTTAAAAACTTCAAAAGAAGCATATTTTATCATTTGCAATTTTGTAATAAGTTTAATGGACTTCTTACACGTGCTATACTTGCAAATTACTAATTTATCAATAAAACTTATGCATATACCAATATCAAATTTCAGAATCCTCTTTGATTATTTCTAATTCTGTTAGTAAAGATTCTTAAATAAGCTTTATACAAACGCTGTTTATGTAACTGTTTTAAGTGTTGCTAATCAATAAAAAAATCAAATAATTGCGTATAATGTTAATATGAACACTTTTTTGTTATTACTTTTATTATTAATTGAAAAAAAAAAACTTTTTTTTTCTTCGCACTATTGAAAAGGGAAATACCCCATATTTTTATAATTATTTCCCTGAATATTTCTTACAATGATAACTTTAATACATATACTTCTTTTGTAAATATTTGTACCGAAGCAAGTTACGGAGATTAATGTTATCCATATTTGAGTGATAATGTATAAACTTTTTTTTTAGATTATTACGCATGCATTAAAAAGAATTGTTTAGTTAAGATATTCGAAAAATTAACTAAACTTTTATTTAAAATAGTAATAGTATAAAATTCTACATGTTTTCTGAAATTTTATTACTTATGTTAATTTTGTGCTGATCACAACCAATCTTGAAACGGCATTAATTTGTCATGAGTCATTATTTTTACTGGATTTTTATTCATGTCGCTATGATATTCTACCAGATACGAAATTAGCATTCAAGTTGTGTTTTGAGATTCGGATATGTTTAATAATAGGAATCATGAAAGTCAGAACACTTAGCAAGTAGTTTTGAATCTTTATGAAACATAAATTCCAAAAAAGCATATTTAAACAACTGCCGACCGGCCTGCGTAGGAGGCAGGGAACTGTCCTTGCATCAGAAAGGTTCTGGGTTCGAATCCCGGGCAAGGCATGGATGTTTCTTTCTCTCTATCTGTGTTCTATGTCCTTTCTCCTTTGTGTGTGAATGTGACCCGCCCTATAAACGGGTTGTGGCAGTGTGACGTGGGCGACGCTGCTCCACCGCCGTTGCTTCGCCACAGGTGCCCACTGGGTAACGAAAAGAGAATTAGCAGTTCTGGCACTTTCTGTAGCCAATGAAAAATAGTTACAAGTGCCCGCCATTAAAAAAAAATATTTAAACAACTAGAAGTCGCTGATTGATATTTATGCAATAAAGCATTTATCAAAATCTATTGAATCACTACTGAAGAATGTGGGAAGGAAAATATTAAAACGAATTTTATTGCCTGAGTAAGTTTTGAAACGTTTCTAACTAGTCGTCTTTCAACTAGTCCCGATTTCATCATGCAATCAAACTGGTATTAAGGCTTTCAGTCCCATCTTCATTAGTAGAATTTCGTTAGATCTCGATTTTATGTTAGTTTATTAAAGAGTATACTGTTGTCATGTAATGAGTACATATTTTTTTTTTCCAAGACTGATGATTTTAAATTTTTTTGTTTCATATATACACATTTTTAAGGCATTTAAAACATAAGTATAAACAAGTTGTTTCAGATATTTTTAAAAATGCTAATTTGGTGGAGTAGTCCCCCCATGCTACCATGGTTAACATGGTTAATCAATGATTTCATCTGACATAACGAATACAAAATAATTAAATATCTGAGAACGTGCAAAAAAACTCTTTTTTAATGAGAGCTATAAACTAGCTAATGTCATTGATACAGATTTTAAAATATTTTTTTAAAAAAAAGCAGAAACGTCTCGTTTGCGATTTCTTTTCTATCATTTCCTTTTTGTGGTTCCTATAACCAATAAAAAGATTCCATTTTTCACACATCTCTCCTAAAAAAAAATTTTGAGCGATTTTTAGAGTGGGGGGCTAGAATTGCTCATTTTAGCCCCCACCCACTCTAAAAATCGTTCAAAATTTCCTCATTTTGGGTAAAATTGCTCATTTTACCTATTGTCCAATTTTCAGGACTCTAGGTTTCGGAAGTTGAATTCTTCATTTTATTGTTTAAATACTTTATCCAATTATATATTTCTTATCTCTATGTATTTCTCACACATTTCAATTTAAATATTTACACAATAATGTGTATGAAATTTTTCAAGTAATTAATATCGGAACAAATTAACAGATTAACAAAACAAAATATTTTCCTAAATAAAAAGCTTTCATAAATAAAAGCCTTGTTTCTAGCATATGAGTATTTCATGCTTTTAAAGTTCTCCTATTCACATTTTTGAAAAGAGATTTTAACACTAGGTTTAAAAGTTAGTTTCATAAATTAAGAAAAATTCGAGTTAAGGAGCAAAAGTTAAGAGTCATTAGTAAAGTACGTGAGTTGTTTATATACTTAATTACTCGAGCGTAATTTACGTCTTAGGTGATGGTTGCATTATTTTCCATTACGTAAATAAGTTCAAAATTACACTAATTCAAGAAGAAATACATCTGACACTTACTTTTAACAGCAAGTAAATAATCGAAGTAAATTTTTTCAAAATTTTTAAGTACTTTGATTGTTTAATATTTAGCATTAGAATACTGTCAATTTTAAGAGACGGGCACTTGTCATTTAATTATCTTGAAATTATCGAAGTAATGTAAAACTCTCAGATACTTATTATTTTCTTTCTTTTCCTTTTTTATCTTTTCGAAAAAATATCTTTTCAAGGTTTTTTTTTTGGGGGGGGGGGGTGTTAAAATTGAAGATCCTCAAGAGTTTTGAAAAAAATCTATTCACATGCTTTCTGATTTCTATTTACATGCTTTTTGCTGAACGAAATGCTTTTTGATACATTTTTAAGCAGTGAACCAAAGTATATTTGATAAATTATAAATGAGTGAACCATGTCAATGACCATTATTTTGTGTTCGCTACTTCCACGGTAACTACACTGCTGGCCACCCAAATTGCAACACCAAGAAAGACGAGAGATATCACAACTTTGTAGATAACATGTTGACCAAGTATCAAATGATTAAATTTATAGACTTCAGTGAAGTGTGGTTCCTGTTTTTTTTTTTTTTTAATATTATTTCAGCGTAATATAAATATCTGAAGTTGATACTCTGGGGTGCGCTTTAGTCCCTATCTAGAATTAACTGAATGAGCTGGGGACAAGCAAAATATATTCTTTTCTACCTGGGCAAGTGATGTAATGATACCGTTGTATTTTTTCTCTCTAAATCTGATGTAATCGCACTCAAGTTGATATATCTAATAGTTAAGAAGTCATTTAGGTTATGTACGAAAATGGAACAAATTCTGCCAAATACACACTTCTGAAATTGTTATGTATCTGTCTTTATGTATTTTTACACAATTGGTAAGAAAACTTTAATTCACTAACATTTTAAAAAATTATAAAAGATTCGCGTATATGTGCTTATGTACCTTTCATGAAGAATCGAGTAATGTTTCGCAATTACCTACTTAAAATGTTTATAACTTTTAAACTGTTAAAAGACTGAAGATTTTCTATCAGTTGCTTAAAAGTACATTGCGATCAATACCTCACTTGTCTGGATAGAAATATCAGATGTATAAATGAGTAATACTAAGAATTTGCTCAGCTTACATATAAAACTTATATAATTTCTTAACTATTGGATACATCGACTTGGGGGAGATTTCATTCGATTTAGCGTATAAAATTGCATAGAAAACATTATATCTCTTGCCTATAAAGTAACGAGTGTGTTTTGCCCTTTTTGCCTTGAATAAAAAAATTTTAGATAGCTCACCTTAGAGATGGGTATTAACTTCAGATATTCATAATAGAATTAAATCGCATTTTTCAACAGAATTTACAGCTTTCCCATAACTATTTCTGTATTCAATTACTCAGGTATGGGCCTTTCTGTTTAGAGCTAATTTATATAAAAGTTAAATAAGTTACCATACATTTCTGAATTGGTTTGGTTTAGTCTCATATTTACTTTAGGCTTCTTTTCTAGCAAATTTCATTCAACTCTAGTTTAAATAAAGGCAGTTAATGACCTTAAATTTTTATGCAAATTTTCAGTTTAATGCTACTTTAAAGTCAATTTTGAAGTCACATCAAATGAACACGACCCACATCTCGAATTTTTAAATACTAGTTATTAGTATGCATTTACAGAAATATTTACTTTTGTGGTTCTCGGTTGGCACAAATATAGTTTGGAGGTCAAATTTTTAGAAAATAGCATTATTTCGAATATTTTGAATTACCTTTGATCTTCGATGCAAAAATTCACTAAAAGTATTAATTGCTTATTTTTTTTTTTTTTTGTGTTGAAGTACACTGGTTACAAGAAATTAAGTAAAAAAAAACACAAAATGACCATAACTAAAAAATTTACCCTTAGAATTTAATAAAACTGCCACATAATATAAAATAACATAAAATGTATTAATCAGAGAATTATGGTAACACAGAAATTATCAAATGTATGAGATGAATAAATCAGATGTGTCAGTTTGCAGTAGACGAAGTACCTTCGCTTTGAATTATGATCACCTCTTGCAGCACACACAGCGATGCATGATGCGGTCTATCAGTTCCATTAGAAGTACGAGCTATTTTCTTGCAAAGTAGTTGCAAGTGGGGGAAAAGGTCTAAAGAGGTGAATTGAGAGCAACTGCGCGGCTTCCTAAATCATTCCAAACATGATCAATAGGATTCAAGTCCGGTGATTCAGCTGGTCACTCAAGCGCTGAATTGTTTGCTTCTGCAGATAATCATCCCCAATGAGAACCTGCGTGGCATTGCATTATCATTCTGTAGAGCGGAATCATCACTTATTGCCTCATTATAAAGTCCCCCATAAGCAGCAGGGATGTTGTCTCTATACACGTGAGCATTCACAGTTCCACGTGACAAGACACCCAGGTCTTATTTCCACCCAAAGAGATGCCACTCCACACATAGACGCTACCATCTTGGTATGCATCTTTTTCTTGGATGTTTGATAAATGATATTGGGTTCCAGGTTCGCTCAGAATTAAAGAACGATTTCTATCGCTTTGGAGGCTAAACCTCGACTCATTTGTGAAAAAAATAGCCCTCCATTGGTCAGCCATCCAATATACATATTACTGCGCTCCACCCAAACCTTATCTTCTATGGCGATATGAGAGTGACACGCAGTTGGATGACCACCTAGTGAATAAATCACGTTCATGAAGCTTTCAACGCACAGTTAACGTTGACGCCTATCTTTCGGTGACTGCACAAAGAGAGGATCTGAGTTGACTCAAAATTGCGGAGCTATTTCTTCATGCACATAACGATAAACATCGGTGCTCATAGTAGCATTTGGCCGTCCTTGGCTGCAGCTACGAGGTGCCCAATCTGCAGTTAGTAATTGTTACCAAAATCTATGAATCCACAGAAGGACTTGACTGACTTCCCTGCCTCTAGTCTTTGAAAAAATCTTCATCGCTGTTTTTCAGACAAATGATGCCTGAAAGTCATTGTTACAAATTGGCTATCTGACACTTATAATTTTTAAAATCACAACAAAATTTGCTAGTTTGTGATCAAACATACAATTTTATGCTCATTGCCAATGAAGTCATTCCACCGCAGTGCCACTAAACAACATATTTCGGTTTTTCTGAGCAACTCTTATTAATAAATTTTATTGGTTTGGCTCATTTTTGAAAAAGTAATTTAGTAAATTTTTAGTTTAGTAACTTTTCCTTAATTTATAATTATTAATTTTTCCTTATTTTGTGTTGTTGAACTCAAAATACGCCCCAGTGTCGTTCACTTATTTCACAAAAAAATAATGCCGTATGCCATTAAATGTGTTCTGAAAAGTTTTAGGAGATCTTCAGTCTTGATCCCCGAAATCTTGGGGGGGGGGGGGGAATATCACAGGCATTTAAAAAAAGAACACACGTCTAATTGTCTTATATCCTAAGAATTTCAACAAAGCCAAAAATGTTAAGTACTCAAATTAGAGTGATTTGCCCGATTTTTTAAAAAAACTGGAAGTTAGCGGAAAAACACTACTAGTGTTGCTCATTTTTGATGCATTTAAAAAGATTCTGGCTCATTATTTTTTTTAATTATTTTAAGTTAAAATGGCAATTTTTAATTTTTTAGAATTTTTTACTGAAAATATTTATAAAATTTCTAATTTTTCTTTTTTTTAAATTTTTTTTAAAGAACTCAAAAATATAATCTAAAAATTTCTTACATTTTTTTGAAGGCGAGTTAGTTAAATAACTAAAATATATATCTGCGAAAGTTGATGCAGTTATTTATAATAGGTTTTGAGAATATTCGTTTTAAATGTAGAAAAAGAAAGCATAAAAAACTATCATAAAGTAAAGTTCAGCATCACTCAAAGTACATTAAGGGTAAAAAATGAAACAAACAAGGTACCTAAAATACCATTTGCAAAACAGGCCAAAAACATTTTTGCATATAGTTATTTTTTTTTAAAGTAGAGATATGATGTATATATATTTTTTAACTATTTTGGAGTAATGATTCTCAAGTAGTACATTATACTAGATAACATCAGAAAGTCAGGATATCTAACGTTATGTGATACGTTATTTTGCATAACTTTCAAATATTAGGAATCAGAAGGTCGCTGTTTTCTCTGCATTAAATAACGTTAGATTCTATACAAACTAATATTATCTAGCTTTCACTGTAATATGATTTTGCATTGGCTCTGATGCTAAATTATTAGTTTTTATATTTTCTATCATTATCTTACATTATTTTTTCTTTCATTTTTGGAATGAACAAGAGGAATATTTGATGATAGAATAATTCCGCGATATAGTTTTACTTAATTGTCTGTGTTGCGGTAAAATCGTAAAACATAGAAAAATAGTTTTTAATGTCATTCCATGCAATATTTACTTAGAAACACTAAAGTATTAAACAAAATTACATTTTACTCAAATCATTTGTAATTTTGCAATTATCCTACGTAATTCACATTTTGAAATTGTAAAAAAAAACTACTATATGGTTATAAAATTATATTTTCATTTAAATTGTATCGAAATTTTAACTTTAAAATATATTTTTAACTCTCTTAAAATAAATATATGTCACTTATTTCCAAAACATTAAAGTGTAGCCTTATATGAAGATTTATTCATGATGAAAAGGAAATTATTGTATGATTTTTTAAATTGTGATTTCTTGTATGTGTTACTAAGGAAAATAATTTAAAAATAAGCAAATCATTTACTTCTATAAATTTACTTCAACTTTTTCTTTCTTTGAATTAAATGGAGTAATACTTATGTAACTTTATTCTTTCAGCATCTGAAATTACAAACCAACGGAATCAAAAGACGTAGCACAAGTAGTCGTTATTTTTATGTGTGAAATCAGAAAAGCATCTAATATTATAAAAAATATCAATATTTCTTATATTATAAATATAATTTTACATCAGCACATCAGAAATTTTTAAAAATCCCATAATTATGTAAAGCTACTAAAGATAAATCTACTATATCGACACTTTTTGCTAAAAAAGTTATCAAATATTAAAATTTGAAAACCAAAAAAAAAAAATAGTAAATATTTTGTTTTATCTAAGCTTAATTTGCACAAAAAGGTGCAAATTAAATTTAGAACCAGAATGAGACAAAAAAAAATCATTATTTTTTCCACCATCTATTGAGAGCTGTTTTAAGTATAAATGATCGAAATTCGAGTACCATTAGTTACTATTTTGAGAATGCTGCTATCACAAAATGTTGGCTTCAAACTAACCAATTACATTACTTGTATTGCAATGAAAAGTGATTATATGTTACGAACATAGTAAAGGACAAACTAGGTGTTACCTGTAAACATTTTAAACTGGACTTTTTTAAAAAAGAAAATGCAATAAATTGAGCAGATGGGGGAGTCAAGTTTCTAGAATTGATGAATTAGCCGACGAGAAAGCTATGTTATTTATTGACAAAACATGTTTTATTTCTCAAAGAATATACAAGACCTTTCAAATGAAAATTTAGATTCTTTAAGCAATATTCTTTACTACATTGATTTGATTTTTTTTCAATCAGCTAAATTTTAAATATTAAATCAATCTGAGAAATTTTTACTAATATCATTATTTTACTATTATATTATTTTGATATATTTTTACATTAGTATAGGCTTGAATGTTAACTCCAACTAAAAGGGATTAAATGGGTTTTTAGATC
The DNA here is from genome assembly GCA_949128135.1 of Parasteatoda lunata. Taxonomy (NCBI): domain Eukaryota; kingdom Metazoa; phylum Arthropoda; class Arachnida; order Araneae; family Theridiidae; genus Parasteatoda; species Parasteatoda lunata. The sequence goes on along the minus strand of OX421972.1, from coordinate 35,068,449 downwards.
ATTAAAAAAATATGGGACATTTTGCTTAAAGAAGTTTATGAGTTAAATTCTTTACCTAATCCCCTTTTCTCTGTGATGTTTTTTGCTTCCTGTGTGGCGCTATTGGGAATTTTTGGCAGAGGTATTGATATGGATATCTACCCATTGAATTTTAAAGGATATTATAATTATTAAAAACATTTTTGAATTAAGTAGTAATTTAAAATGCGAATAAACATTCAAAGCTAAATAGTTTTAAGGACGTTAAATCTTAGTTGCGGTGTGAAAGTTTGGAGTGAGAGGCGAACCTATTTATCAACTAGTGATATCCGTTCATCGAATTCTATCACAGATCAAATTCTGGAAGGGGAGTAAATGTGGCGTAACTACCACTATAAATATTAAATACCAATTCACTAGTATATAAGCCATGCTAACTTGATTCTATCTTGAGGTACCTTTTGATAGATGAAGGTTGACATAGTCGATAAAATATACCACCGACAAAGCATTGAGCATAAAGGTTTTTTTTTAAAAAAATTCGAACGTGCCATCTGTTGTTCCTCGTACCACTTCACTTTTCCTGATTTTCATTCTGCCTTTTGTCAAGTCCATCAACGGTGCTGCTAATTTGGCGAATTTAGGAATATATCTTCAATAAAATTTCATAAAATCCAAGATTAAACGCTTATTGCTTCGTTTCTGACACTTTTACTTGCTTGATCGCCAATAATTTATCCTCATTTAGCCGATGTTTACCATTTCCAATTTTATGGTCGAGAAACTTAATTTCCTTTCCAGCAAAAGTACACTTTTTACCATTGCCCATTTCCTTCAGGACAGTTAAAACTTGCCGTAGGTATACCGTATATTCTTTCCACATTGCCGAATATATTACTATATCATTTACTTACCCTGATTACCTGCACATTACCCTTTGCATACCTCGGATGCTTCCGTAAAACTCGATTCAACGTTCGCCGGAAAGTTCCTAATGCTCCTGATAACCCAATTTTTTAAAAATATATTAATTTATCAAATCACGCTAATTCATCTAAAAATAACCTACAACAACCTACACCCAAAAACAACTCACAAAACCAACGTCAATCTCGTTCTATTCTACAAAAATAAATAAACTTTACACGCGACTTTTATGACACTGCGTTGCATGCTTCATCATTTTTCTTGCTTTTGACAGCATCGCTTTCTTAAAAGTCCTGACAATATTCATGGTAAATATAAGAAACAAAACCTTGCAACAACTCTAAGAATAAAAGAAATCCGATAGCTTAGACACATTTCTTATTAGAGAAGTATTAAAAGAAATAGAAAGTTTAAAAAAAAAAATTATCCGTAGACTGAAGTGTTAAAAAAAGGTGGATCTATAACATCAAAATCAGTTTGATTTTCGGGAGAATTTTGGAGGTGTATATAATACCCCCTTAAAAAACTATATTTTTTCTCCAAAAACCAAACTGGTGTTGGTATTTTTAATCCCATTTTCCTCAATAGTTATTCATTAGATTTCCACAGAATTTTTACGCCTCCTAATTTGCATATATTTATTTTTCATTTTTTGACGAGAAATTTTGCAGTATACATTAAAGTCAAACGGTACTATATATATATTAAGTTTAGTAACAACAGAATACCCAATTTCATTTTTATATCTGCATAAAGAATATTTTCCTTAACAGATGTTGTTAGTCATAAATACACCAAACGCATATTTATTGATGACTCTATGAATCTAATAATAATTCCGTAAGTGGGATCAATTCAGTCAAGAATACTTGATTTCCTTTCATTGTTACATTCCAAATAGGTAATTTCGCATTCCAAATTTGCGTTATTGAACTTGATGACGAGAAATTATTATTGATTTAACTTTGAATGCAGCTTTTATTATAATTATCGAACGGAATTGCGTCTCATTAAAACAATTACGAATGTCTAGTTGTCCTTCGAAAGGATAATTTTTAAACATTGCAAAGAATATTGAATTATTTGAAAATTTTCTTGCTTCATGATTCGATTATACTTTTTTATTACATTTCTTAAAATATATTATTTTTTATATTGTAAAAAAGAGAAAGAATAAACATTGCTTTATATTATTAAATTGATAAGTACTAAGTAACTATTTTAATCATAACCTTTGACTTTTAGTAGATTGTTTTGCTTCAGTTTTTTTCTACTTTATTTAACATTAAAGTAATTTCCTTTATTTTTTTCCAAATTATAGAAAAAGCTATTAAAGGTATAATTAACTTGAATTCTTTGTTTCATTGTTAAAAAGTGTAGTTTAAGTAAAAGTTAAATAATTAAATAAAGTATTAATAATTCAATTAAATAATAAAAAGTTAACTGAAGTAATTTAGGATAAAATATTTAGTTTTTTTTTATTTAATCAGTAGATTATTCTGTTTTTACACACTGTTAGAAATTTCTAGGAAAAAATGGTTAAATAACAATTTATTGAATGATTAGTTTACCATATTTAATAAAAAACAGTCGAATAACCGCAAATAAAATGGTAATCAAACTGTTGAGTACTGTGAAAAACTGTTTATTAACTGCTTTCACCTAATATGGTTAAACAACCAGAATTTTATCGCACCAACTAGAACTACCTAATAACTTACTTAGTTCTTTGTAATTGCGTACATATCATAGCCGAGCGGGCTTATCTGTCAATCTCATGACCTTCAGAACTGCAGTTCGAGTGCTACCGTTGACACCTCAATATTTCTTCCATTCCCTTCAACACGTGACAAATTTCCAGCGTCCGGCACTCTCCAATGCCTATTACGAAAATCCGAGCTCCCGTGTCTAGTTAAATAAAGAATTTTTCTTTGCGTCTTTGAAAAATGCTTGTTGTAAATGGTTAAAATACCGTATAGCTTTGTATTCACTGTTTTATAAACATACTTTTTGCAAATGTTTTCAAAACCATAAAAGAAAAAATTTTTCTTTACCGTAAACTTTACGGGTAATCGGATGAACAGAGAGCTGCCAGTTATTTTACCATAATTTTAGAGTGAAAATTTCAACAGTGCAGTAGTTGATAATTCAGAATTTAAGTTGCTGCTTAAAGAGAGTTATTAATTGGAGAAATTGAAGTTATATCTCGTTATTTTCTTCCTGGAAGATCTTTTTTTTTAATCTCTGTATATAAGGTTCTTCATATTCACACATCAAGCATGAATTCGTTTAAAACTATTAATTTTAAAAATGTAAATTTTGATTTAACCAAGAAATGAAGAAAAGAGTAGAAGGGGACCGTGACCTCTGAATTCGAATTAAAATCTTGTAAAACATAGTCACTATTCATCATAGGAAGAATCTCATTATTAATTTATTTATCAAATATCGATAATGAAAAAGAAGTTTAGAAATTCAAATTTATTGCCGGTGATAAATTAACTGATTCAGTATTACTCTCTCTTTCAGAAACGAACTTAAAGTGTTCCCTCGCAAAAAGAAAATTTTAAAGTTGAGTTATAGACTATGATCAGACATCCCCATTCGGAATGTTTTCAGTTTTGTTTAATGTTATAGAGCTCTACAGCTATGCGGCTTTTGAATTAGGTAATGTGACAGTACAGTGTGCAAAATAAAGAAAATATCACCATAAATGATTTTTGTTCTGACAGTCAGATTTTCACAAATTAAGTGCAACCCTAAAGATTCAACGGGATGAACTCAAATACTCTAATTAATTATAGCTGAATTGAGGAAACCGAAACAATTTTTTTAATGACCATACATTTTTTAAGCAAATAGAATTCATTTTATCATTAGAATAAGAGGGACAGACGTAATCTCGAACATATGGTCCGAATAATTTTGTCGAGAATGTGGTCGAAAGTCAGCACCGCTTAAAGTTATTTTCACCTTTTTCGTATTTCGCTGTATCTCAAGCAATTGTCAAGCTAATTTTTGCACAGAAATTTTTTATTCATTTATCAATAAATAAATAAATAAACCCAAAAATATATTATTTATTATTATTTTTAATAATGTGTAAAATTTATATATTCGAATTCAAGAAATTGAAATTATTCAACCATTATTCAATAAAATAATTATACTTTAAGTTTATTTTTTACATGGAATTATCTATGGATAAGCAAATTTTAAAATGATGTACAAACTTTTTGCGATCGGCTTAAAAACTTCTAAAGGTAAAGAAAAATGCGCACTGAAATTGAAATGAACTGAATTTAAGAGTAAAAGGCTAAAACTTTTGACCACTTCAATGACTAAACTATTTGGACGATATGTTATAGATTTGATTTTATTTTACAACCGTCGTTGAACAGCCGACCCAATTTCATGGGTTTACGACTACTAATGTTCAACTCCGTAGCCTTGTAATTTTGAATCAATCCAGAAGACAAGGAAACTCCTGTATCAGAACCCCCAGAGTTATTGATTTGTTACGGGAACATGGAGGACTTTGAGACTCGACAGATTTAACGTGCATCAGTCACCATTTACTACACGGGGAGTCTTCGGCCGGCGAGGATCGAATCCACGACCTCTTGGACATGGGCCCAGCGCTCTACCGACCAGGCTATCCCGGCCCTATATGTTATAGATTGAGGCATGCAGAGAAACAGATTCAGAGGAGTTACAGTCTTGTGTCTGTTTCCGTTCGTTACATTACTCATATTTAGAATGTTTTTGATTTTGTTTATTGAAACTAAATTTATAGTTAGCACTAATAAATTATGTCATCTGTGCTCCCTCCTTAAAACCATTAAGATTAGCATTTCGTTGGTGAAGATCCAATCAGTAGAAGAAAACTTATTTATAGTGATTTTTTTTATTTTTTTATTTTGTTCACTGTACTCGTAACAGATATATAAGCCTTAAAATCTTATATTTTTTTTACTGAAAATGCGTCTGTTTAGAAAAAAGCAATTATTTCTACCTATTTTTACCTCGACGTTTAGATGTTGCTCCTCAGGCCCATATTAGAGTTACATCTAGGAAGCCTCTATTTGGCAAGTCCATTGGAAAAATTCTTTCCCCTTCCAGAAATTGCTGATCACATGGCTACACGTTGTCACTCATTATAATGTAAACAAGAAAAACTGCAAAATTGAGTAACAAACACGGGATCCCAAGACTATAGACTGTACCTCAAACCAAGTAAAGTGCCTTTTTCAGAATCAAGGAAGAATTTTCAACCATTCAGCGTGAAGAAGACTATAAACCTTACTCCACTGTAATAAGGGTTAATTTCTCGGATATTAGAAGGCACAAAGTAGACCCTTTATTCTTGCTAAATGGAAGCATGAACAATTTGAAATAAGAACAGGACATCTACCCTGAAGCAACCAATAAGTTAACCGTTATGACGGGATAATAAGTGATTTGGACTAATTTTGTTTCGTCTGACCGCATGCTTATTCATGTTTTTACGAAACATTTTGACTGGACGTGAGGTGTAAGAATAAAGCCTAGGAGTGCGATGTTGACTTCTCAAAGGTAAATCTGACTCTTATTTTAATGAAATTGGAAACAATGCGTGACAACATAGTAGTGATCTGAACGATTATCTGGAGAGTGATATTATTTGCTAGATAGATTCACCCAGGTGATCTGACGTAAACCTTATGGTTATTATGTATAAGACGTACTGGAAAGGCAATTCTGAGGCTGGAAAACAGCGTCGCTTAGCGGTTATGAGCATCGTCGAATTTATCAAATGAAAGTATGAAATTACGCTGCAACATATTTTTATCTATAAAAGGGACTAATCTACCTCCTTTTCTCAATACAAATCTCTTACCTTTTCCATATTTTGTAACCCATATTTCCTACCTTTTAACTTCGATGAGCGTTACACTTGATCTTGTAAGTGTATTAAACCAGGTGAATGGTTATTTTCTTTTTATTATATGCTTATATATTCATGCAAAATTTTATTAGTTTGAAATATATTTAACCCAATATCGAAATTATCTATATTTTTAACACTAGAGTAGTTTAAATAAAAATTAGTGTAGAACTACAGTTATGATCTTCTACACAAATATGGAATGTTTTTCAAAAGTTTATTAAATTTGTTGTTCTATTTTAAAACAATATGATATAATTTTTCAATTAAAAGAATTTCAAAGCAATTCGAAATGCATCCGCAGTTCAGTTCTTCTGGAAAGACCCCACATTTATCACCAGCTAGCATGAGAAAAGAAATATTTAATATTTTTATGTACAAAAGAAAGAAAAAATATTTTCGACAAGTTTCAGACTAAATTTAGCTTTCTGTTTTCTCTAAAGCCTGACCACTTACATAAATGACATCACATAATCCACTCGTTTAGATTGAGTTTGAGTTGAAAACTCGAAAAAGTCCTTTTTACAAAACAAACACAGGTTTTTTTCAATGCTTCTGGTTTTTTTATTTAGTTTCTTGTATATATATATATATATATATATATATATATATATATATATATATATATATATATATATATAAACAAAAAAGTAAAGGCGAAAAGGATAAGAAAAAGAGAGAGAAAATTAAGAAAAGTAATAAGCAACAGCAACATAAAAATATTATTACTGGTAATTTAAATAATATAGAAAACTTAGAAATTTAATGATAAAAGGCACAAAAGTTTGACCCGTTAAACATATATCATTTAATAAAGTTTTAAAATACTATTTCATTTCCTATTAAATTTAAAACAATCGCATGTAGTTCTATTACTTAATTAACTAAACTTGGCACCATTTTCTGTAACTACTTAAATAAAATTATTAACAATATTATTAAAGAAGTTTTTTCTTGGATTATCACGAATAATCAACCGATTTTAGAAATTTATTATACAAAAAAAACTAATTCTATTGCGACTTTTGATTTCAAGGATCTCTGCAATTGCATTCCCCTTTCTAACTTGAGTTGCTACTATAGTTTTAAAAATATCCTTAATTGCAATTTTGAATATAGGAAAACTATAATTCATATTTTTCCATTTAATAATTATCTTTTAGAATGTAAAACATATTTTTATTCAAATTATTGGAAAACCACAAAAATACAATTTTTCATATCTCTTAGTTAACTTATTTTCACAATCATTAAGAAAAAAATTATACTCTTAATATTAAGTTTGGTTTTCGATTTATTGATGCTATAATTACCTTTATTTTACAGATTATACAATTTTGTTTACTAATATTTACCAAAAGAAACTTATCTTGCTTCGAATTTAAATATAAATAAAAAAATTACTTCGATTACTAATTTTTCTAAAATTATTTATTTTAATATAATTTTTAATCAAATTAATATAATTGAAAGAGTATGGAGTAATATTTATTTGTCCAAAAAAGCAAACAGACAAACTCATTCAAAATTTCAGAACAACAATGGGTATCCAACTTATATATATATATATATATATATATACTTTTGCTTAAGTGACATTTTGAAATTATAATTGAATGGAAAAATGTTACTACCTTTCCCTGTTACTGTAATAACGCTTTAAAAACGTATGAAAAAAGTTTTTAAGAAATAATAAATGAATATAGGAAACAATTTTAAATAATATTTAGTTAAAAATTTACTCAATATTTTTTAAAAACAAAACTTACACTTAGAAATTTAGAGAAATATTAAGAATTTTCTTAAGAAGTTTTACTTCATCATTGCAAAACATCTTTCTGTTTCTAACATATTTATATTATTTCAAGTAAGCCCACATTTTGCAGCATTGAGTTATTTTGTTTCTGTTTTCTTTTGCAGAAAGCAAACACGTAATTATTTATCACCAGATTTTTTTTCTTGTTTTACAATGCGTTTTTGTGTACGGGGCAGCAGTTACAAAAAGGAACAGTAATTCCAATAAACTGGAAAAACACAATTTTTTTCTTTTTAATTTATAGCTATATTTTTTATTATATCATTTTCTCTATAATAAATTAAAAATATGATAGGTATTGTTTGTTTCATCTAAATTATTTATGGTTTAGAAATAGGTGGAAATTGGGTTTTGTGTCATTTTTTAAATTTCCCTTTTTCTATACATTGTACTAGCAACAAATAAAACTTATCCAAACAACTCAGTAAAATTATAGTCAACTTTTCACTCAGGTAGAAGTTTTATTTTTTATCTTTTTATCGTTTATTTTAAAGCAAACAGGCTAAAATTAATTTTAAATAAGTTATTAAAAGTGAAAGTATAAATTTCTATAATACGTAACTTTTTAAATTGATTAAATTCTTATTTTTTCTCAAACTTTTAAAATAAAAGCTAACATAAATTATCAAAATTACAAAAATAATGTTGTTAAAATTATAACTTAAAGCAATTGTGTAAATATTCAAAATTATTCATTTCTTAAGAATCAATTATGAACACAAAATTGCCAAGTATAATGCTCACTCAGTACTTTACATTTGAATACTTTACATTCGAATATTTTACTATCACACAATAATTTATAAAATGAGTAAGTATTTATGTAGTTAAAATTGGAAAGAAATTGTTCTATTCAGTTTTGCTTTACACAGTTAACGTTTTTATAAATTAAACTATGATTGAACAACAAAACATAATGTATTCATAACTATCTAAACAGTTGTTAGTAGAAAAAATTTTTTCTCAACAACAATAATAATATTCATCAATTAGCTCTTAAGTTTTAAATTTTAGTATTCTATTTTTACAAAAAATGCTCTTGTTACGAAAAACATAAAAAGTTTTTCAAATGATAAAGTAATTATAGACCCTTTGTTAATTATTGTCAACTCTACATGCTTTTCCGGAAAGGACAGTCTTTACAAAGTAATTGTTTTTGCTAAAAGGATGAAAAATATTTCTACTTTTTAATTATTGTTCACATTTTAATTATTATCCATATTTTATTAAATAAAATTATTGCGTATTTTAAAAATTAGTTTTTTTTTTTTTTTTTACATTGCTTCTTATTTCTTAGATGAAAATTAGGGAGACACTAATTATTATCAACTAAGTCACCCTCAGTCAAGTTAGGCTAAATGTTTCGATATATTTTGAAGAATTTAATTCATTTTACAAGATTTCTATTCCGATACTCAATTTTGAGTTAAAACAATGTTTTTTACAAGATACAAAGACATAAAAGATATCAAAAGTATTGAAAAGTGATGATGCTATTCGAACACATTGTTTTCAAATTTAAACAATTTTCATGAGTGTTTGTTTTCATTGCAATTATTTAATGTGCACGTGAAATACAATTACCTACGTAATAAGGAGAAGTAGTAATTTTTAAACAACATTATAATTTGTAGTGTTCCCGTGTTTCTTGTTTAAGATGCATCGTTAAGCAGATATCAGAAAACAAAACAGAAAAAAAAACGATGACGTCATATCCGACTTAATAAGATAGGTGGATTTTAAGAATATTCTTGTCAGAAGTTATGAGCAGAAGTATCACCCTTTTTTGTTATTTATTTATTTTAAACATAAATATTAGGGAATTCGAGCCTTAAAAAACCATTTTAAAACGCCTATATATTGGGTCCTAGCTACGATTATTTGAACGCCATGGCGACCAGAATCCGATGGTTTTCGACCTTTGTACACTGTTATGGAGAGTTTGAAACCAGATTCTGAACTGTATCACTAAATGAATTAAATGAATCAGTTGCCATTTAACGCAAATGCGTGTCCTCCACGAAATAAATTTCTGCCAACTCTTGATCCTGGAGTTTCCGTGTCTTATGGATTGAGTACACAATTACAAGGCTACGGAGTTGAACACTGATAGTCATAAACTCAAAAATTAGGTCGGCTATTCAACGACGGTAATAAAATAAAATTAAATTAAATTAAATTAATCAATTTTCATTTGCACCATTCCCGTCTGACGATACATATTCACGTCCAAATAGAAAATGTATCTCTATTAGTTGATAACAGTAAATGATTGATTATTTATGGCTTACCAATCAGATCAGTGATGGATCACTGGTTTTAAACCAATCAGACAAAGAAAATTAAATTTTTTAAATGTCTCACCCGATTGATCTAATCGAAATTTTCTAACAATTTTAACGATTGGGAGTTGAAGTAGTTACTTTCACTCAGTATCCGAATTTCAAGACACTAACAGACAGATAGACAAACAAAGTCTTCATTTAATTAAGCGTATCCATTTAAAATTCGAAGTATATTTTCAAAAATGCGCGGACGTAATAATTTAGCACAGAAAAATATATAAATAAAATTGTGTACAATTTCATTTCACTCATTTCAATCTGATCTATAAAATTAGTTAAAATTTATGAAACATACAATATAAAATTTTAAAATAAAATACGAAATATGTTTATTTTATTAGGACAGAAATTTTAGTTTTGTTGCTTTTTTGGGAAGTTTTTTTTCTCGACTTTTTCTGCTTTGAAAGCAGCTTAGCAGGCTTATAAAATAAAAACATTTTAAAAAATATCTTCTCGTTTATCTCCGAATTCTCAACAAAGTTTCTTATTATAACTAAAATATACGGTAAAGCCAAGACAAATTTGAATATCGCGTATCGTAGGGGAACGGCAGATAATGACATTCTTCAAACTATGCAAATTGAGCTGCAAACTTTAAGTTACGCAGTATCCTTTATCTTGACTTTCGGCCTTAAAAGAAACAATATTCGATTTTTTCTCCTTTAAAAAACTATGCTTTTGTGAGATACTTTTCAGCCTTCATTAAAAAAACAAGCAAAGATCAAATAAATTTTAAAGGTCAAAGAAATTGAAATTTATTATAAAATAGTTTGGATTTACTTCTCGCAAGTTAGCTTGACAATATCTATTAATAGAAGTAAGTACAGTTCTCCTAAAAAACGAACTACCCTGAATAACTTTTGATCTAATGATCAGATCATCACGCCCCAGTGCTCATTCTTAATAGATCAAGTGCACTGTTAAAACTTACACTCTAAAATTATGGTAAAATAACTGACAGCTCTCTGTCCATCCGATTACCCGTAAAGTTTACGGTAAAGAAAATTTTTTTCTTTTATGGTTTTGAAAACATTTGAAGAAAGTATGTTTATAAGACAATGAACTATACGGTTTTTTAAACATTTACAACTAGCATTTTTCAAAAACGCAAAAAAAAAATTAATAATTATTTAACTAGACATGGGAGTTTGGATTTTCGTAAGATAATAGGCATTGGAGAGTGCCGGACTCTGGAAATTCTTCACGTGTTGAAAGGAATGGAGGAAATATTGTGGTGTCAACACTAGGACTCGAACTGCAGTTCTGCCGTTCATGAGATAAGCCCGCTCGGCTATGATATATACGCAATTGCAAAGAACTAAGTAGCTTCATCTAGTTGGTGTGATAAAATTCTGGTTGTTTAACTGTATGAGGTGAAAGCAGTTAATAAACAGTTTTTCTCAGTACTCAGCATTTTGATTACCATTTTATTTATGGTTATTTGACTGTTTTTATTAAATATGGTAAAATAATCATTCAATAAATTGTTATTTAACCATTTTTTCCTAGAAATTTCTAACAGTGTGGGTGATCTCAATTATGCCAATTAATTAGCGCAGATAATACTTTAAGCCACAAAATCAGATACAAAACTGTACTTTCTCTGAATAAACATAAATTTATTTCAATGGATTTGGATTTCTGACCTCTCCTTTTGTATGTTTATTATAAACTTCGTGGTTAAGACTTAATCTCTGTTCATAGTTCATTAAAAATTTTGTATGCTGTAATGCTCTTAATGCTGTAATGCTGTAAAGCTCTTCAGTAACAGATGCCTGCTTCTATGATTGGTTAGGGATGAATTTGCAGTTGGAAACAAGATGATTCGAGAATTGGGTACTTGCACTTCAAGAAGAAGACCATGGATGCCCACACATGATCACCAAGCCAGCTGATCGTTTATAAGCAAAATGGCGTGTTATAGTTGAGCTAAGTTTCTCCACATAAGTTAGAATATTAATTAACGTGAAGTGGATTAAATACAGCGCCGTATCACACATCGAAGTTATTGAAATATAATTCTTTCTCTTGTACGTTTTTACTTAACTTAGATTTTTTGTAAGTTTATGTATTTTGTTGTAACTGTGGTATATTTTTGTTTTGTGTACCTGGCACCTTATTACGCAATCAGTTTGTTTATGTTCTTTATGGCTTCACGTCTGTCTTTGTGTTAAGCAGGAAGTAAATAGTGAAAAAATTAAAATTTTTGTGAAAGAATCTTTGTGCAAGAGTATACAATGTATCATTTAAGAGAATTGATGCTTGACGGGGTTGGCGCACTTAAATATGAAAGGGAAGAACAGTTGCTAACGTAAACAAATGCTACGTTTCAACAACCCATCAGGATCGAGTTACCTCCACTACGTCACTTACAAGTATCCCATTAATTGCAGTAGCATTTCGAACCAAATTTACTAGCGGCTACCCATTCCAGTAGATTTTGCTGAAAATATGATTTAAAATCGTTTTTAACATCAAATTGATTGGGAACTGCAACATTTATACTTTCACTTGCTAGAAATCAATTTCTTAATCGCTGGCCTCAGATTTGTCAATTTCAGACTTGCAAGGATTCGCGGCTGCATTTCCTTATCTCTCTTCGTTCCGAGCATCAGAGTCTCCTATGTCTCCCTTTTGGTGGTTCTGGTGAGAGGATATCGTGTGGCAGTTGAGATGACAGTCTCTTTTCTTTTAGATGCGTTTTTTTTTTTTTTTTTTTTTCTTTTTTTTTTTTTTTTTTTTTTTTGTATTCATCCAGGCAGTGCTGAAAAATTGAAAGCTTCATCAGCGAAACAGTAAATCAACTTGCACCTTTTTTCCCCACATGACTTTTTTGGATTAGAAAGTCCGATTTTCACTATAGGGGAAAGGAGAGCACATTTGAACAAGGGGCATATGTGAACATGTTATGTTTTACCAATATTATTTGTAATAAAAAATCTTGAAAAAATTTCAATTGATGGCAGTACTAGTCCTACCTCTCTGCAAAACTTTCAGAACAACGAACCATTTTGTTGTCTTATTCTGATAATTTCTTTGTATCAGCTGGTGTTGTATATATTATAATCACTCGCTTCTTCATGTGAAAGCATAGTAAAATCAAATAAAAAGCTAAAATTAACTATTGCAGACCATTATATGAACATTCAAGTAAGTTTATGACAATTATTATTGTTTTTACTCAATTAAAAATTCTTTATTTTTCAAGTTAGGTTAAAGAAAGATGATGGGGCACTTGTGAACAAAACATATGGGACAGATATGAACAGTTCACATGTGTCCCTACATAGTATTAAGATTGTTATCCTCATGACATTATAAGTTTAAAAAATATGTAAGCATTTAAAATTATTATTATTTAATTTTCCATAATCATTTTATTAATTGTTAATTTTTTCTTTAAATTTTTTTTAATTAAATGGTTGATCACGCATATTAACTGATACACCTGAGAAAGATAGAACTGCTAAAGCTACAAATGAAGAATATGAAGTTATTTTGTAACATTGTTGTATATTAATTTTTTCATTGGTTTATCGATATTGAAGTACATTAAAATGCGTTTCAATTTTAATCAAACATATATTTTACTATAGTATCTTACAAAACAATCTATATCTTTACGATCTTTACAATAGATATCTTATCTGGTATTTGGAATTTTTTAAAATGTTTTTGATAAATAATTTCAGACATTTCATGGCGCCGAAAAATAAATTTAAAATTGTGAATAAGAAGAAACTTCATCACCTTAAAAAGTTTTTAAATAAATATGCTTCTCTCTTTCAAACTTTTCAATTTTAAATCAACACCTGCTATGACAGATTAACTAGCTTTAATACCTCAGTTTCTCATTTTTTCATGTTCTATTACAATTAAAAAAGAGCAGACAAATTTTTTCTTTAAATTTTTTTTATTAAATGGTTGATCACGCATATTAACTGATACACCTGAGAAAGATAGAACTGCTAAAGCTACAAATGAAAAGATAGAAAAAATGAAAAAAAAAAAAAGCATGAAAGAGTATCAGAGAAGAAAGGAAAAGGCCCTTTACAGCTCCTGAGGAACAAGTTGCGAAAAACACAACAGCGGAAAAATTATTGTACAGCGGAAAAATTATTTTCTTATTGACAGCACTTTTGTACAATATAAATTCACATAGTAAGCTACAACTCCTTCAGTATAATGTGTATCTATATCTGTTATATTAAAGATTTTTTTTCTTTTAAATATGACAATTGCTTTATGTTTTTAATCTCGTTCATGTGTACCCCAGGCATGTTCACATGTGCCCCCATAGGGGCACATGTGAACAAATGAATCATAAAAAAATAAATATCATAGTTTTCAAAAATATCAAAATAAATAAATATCATAGTTTTCAAAAATATCATAAAGTAAAGAAATATTTTATTGAAAAATCTCGAAATATTCCCTAAGGCAAATAAAAGACAATTTAAATAAATGAACTTCTTTACTGTGAGTAATTGATGATTATTTTTTGAAAAATGAAGAAATAAAAAAAAAATTTCCCATGTGCCCCACTCTCCCCTATATAAACTATCCAAAATTGTTTCAATTTTTAAATTTTATTAATTGTTAAAATTAAGAAAGTTTTAATGAAATGGTTTTAAAATCGGTAAAACGGTATATTTTCATAAAATTGTTTCTAATTTATTTCAGTAATTTTCAAAGAAATATGAAGTTATTTTGTAACATTGTTGTATATTAATTTTTTCATTGATTTATCGATATTGAAGTACATTAAAATGCGTTTCAATTTTAATCAATAATTTTACTATAGTATCTTACAAAACAATCTATATCTTTACGATCTTTACAATAGATATCTTATCTGGTATTTGGAATTTTTTAAAATGTTTTTGATAAATAATTTCAGACATTTCATGGCGACGAAAAATAAATTTAAAATTGTGAATAAGAAGAAACTTCATCACCTTAAAAAGCTTTTAACAGAATATGCTTCTCTCTTTTGAACTTTTCAATTTTAAATCAGCACCTGCTATGACAGATTTACTAGCTTTAATACCTCAGTTTCTCATTTTTTCATGTTCTATTACAATTAAAAAAGAGCAGACAAATTTTTTCTTTAAATTTTTTTTATTAAATGGTTGATCACGCATATTAACTGATACACCTGAGAAAGATAGAACTGCTAAAGCTACAAATGAAAAGATAGAAAAAATGAAAAAAAAAAAAAAAAGCATGAAAGAGTATCAGAGAAGAAAGGAAAAGGCCCTTTACAGCTCCTGAGGAACAAGTTGCGAAAAACCCAACAGCGGAAAAATTATTGTACAGCGGAAAAATTATTTTCTTATTGACAGCACTTTTGTACAATATAAATTCACATAGTAAGCTACAACTCCTTCAGTATAATGTGTATCTATATCTGTTATATTAAAGATTTTTTTTCTTTTAAATATGACAATTGCTTTATGTTTTTAATCTCGTTCATGTGTACCCCAGGCATGTTCACATGTGCCCCCATAGGGGCACATGTGAACAAATGAATCATAAAAAAATAAATATCATAGTTTTCAAAAATATCAAAATAAATAAATATCATAGTTTTCAAAAATATCATAAAGTAAAGAAATATTTTATTGAAAAATCTCGAAATATTCCCTAAGGCAAATAAAAGACAATTTAAATAAATGAACTTCTTTACTGTGAGTAATTGATGATTATTTTTTGAAAAATGAAGAAATAAAAAAAAAATTTCCCATGTGCCCCACTCTCCCCTATATAAACTATCCAAAATTGTTTCAATTTTCAAATTTTATTAATTGTTAAAATTAAGAAAGTTTTAATGAAATAGTTTTAAAATCGGTAAAACGGTATATTTTCATAAAATTGTTTCTAATTTATTTCAGTAATTTTCAAAGAAATATGAAGTTATTTTGTAACATTGTTGTATATTAATTTTTTCATTGATTTATCGATATTGAAGTACATTAAAATGCGTTTCAATTTTAATCAATAATTTTACTATAGTATCTTACAAAACAATCTATATCTTTACGATCTTTACAATAGATATCTTATCTGGTATTTGGAATTTTTTAAAATGTTTTTGATAAATAATTTCAGACATTTCATGGCGACGAAAAATAAATTTAAAATTGTGAATAAGAAGAAACTTCATCACCTTAAAAAGCTTTTAACAGAATATGCTTCTCTCTTTTGAACTTTTCAATTTTAAATCAGCACCTGCTATGACAGATTTACTAGCTTTAATACCTCAGTTTCTCATTTTTTCATGTTCTATTACAATTAAAAAAGAGCAGACAAATTTTTTCTTTAAATTTTTTTTATTAAATGGTTGATCACGCATATTAACTGATACACCTGAGAAAGATAGAACTGCTAAAGCTACAAATGAAAAGATAGAAAAAATGAAAAAAAAAAAAAAAAAGCATGAAAGAGTATCAGAGAAGAAAGGAAAAGGCCCTTTACAGCTCCTGAGGAACAAGTTGCGAAAAACCCAACAGCGGAAAAATTATTGTACAGCGGAAAAATTATTTTCTTATTGACAGCACTTTTGTACAATATAAATTCACATAGTAAGCTACAACTCCTTCAGTATAATGTGTATCTATATCTGTTATATTAAAGATTTTTTTTCTTTTAAATATGACAATTGCTTTATGTTTTTAATCTCGTTCATGTGTACCCCAGGCATGTTCACATGTGCCCCCATAGGGGCACATGTGAACAAATGAATCATAAAAAAATAAATATCATAGTTTTCAAAAATATCAAAATAAATAAATATCATAGTTTTCAAAAATATCATAAAGTAAAGAAATATTTTATTGAAAAATCTCGAAATATTCCCTAAGGCAAATAAAAGACAATTTAAATAAATGAACTACTTTACTGTGAGTAATTGATGATTATTTTTTGAAAAATGAAGAAATAAAAAAAAAATTTCCCATGTGCCCCCCTCTCCCCTATATAAACTATCCAAAATTGTTTCAATTTTTAAATTTTCTTAATTGTTAAAATTAAGAAAGTTTTAATGAAATGGTTTTAAAATCGGTAAAACGGTATATTTTCATAAAATTGTTTCTAATTTATTTCAGTAATTTTCAAAGAAATATGAAGTTATTTTGTAACATTGTTGTATATTAATTTTTTCATTGATTTATCGATATTGAAGTACATTAAAATGCGTTTCAATTTTAATCAATAATTTTACTATAGTATCTTACAAAACAATCTATATCTTTACGATCTTTACAATAGATATCTTATCTGGTATTTGGAATTTTTTAAAATGTTTTTGATAATCAATTTCAGACATTTCATGGCGCCGAAAAATAAATTTAAAATTGTGAATAAGAAGAAACTTCATCACCTTAAAAAGCTTTTAACAGAATATGCTTCTCTCTTTTGAACTTTTCAATTTTAAATCAGCACCTGCTATGACAGATTAACTAGCTTTAATACCTCAGTTTCTCATTTTTTCATGTTCTATTACAATTAAAAAAGAGCAGACAAATTTTTTCTTTAAATTTTTTTTATTAAATGGTTGATCACGCATATTAACTGATACACCTGAGAAAGATAGAACTGCTAAAGCTACAAATGAAAAGATAGAAAAAATGAAAAAAAAAAAAAAGCATGAAAGAGTATCAGAGAAGAAAGGAAAAGGCCCTTTACAGCTCCTGAGGAACAAGTTGCGAAAAACCCAACAGCGGAAAAATTATTGTACAGCGGAAAAATTATTTTCTTATTGACAGCACTTTTGTACAATATAAATTCACATAGTAAGCTACAACTCCTTCAGTATAATGTGTATCTATATCTGTTATATTAAAGATTTTTTTTCTTTTAAATATGACAATTGCTTTATGTTTTTAATCTCGTTCATGTGTACCCCAGGCATGTTCACATGTGCCCCCATAGGGGCACATGTGAACAAATGAATCATAAAAAAATAAATATCATAGTTTTCAAAAATATCAAAATAAATAAATATCATAGTTTTCAAAAATATCATAAAGTAAAGAAATATTTTATTGAAAAATCTCGAAATATTCCCTAAGGCAAATAAAAGACAATTTAAATAAATGAACTTCTTTACTGTGAGTAATTGATGATTATTTTTTGAAAAATGAAGAAATAAAAAAAAAATTTCCCATGTGCCCCCCTCTCCCCTATATAAACTATCCAAAATTGTTTCAATTTTTAAATTTTCTTAATTGTTAAAATTAAGAAAGTTTTAATGAAATGGTTTTAAAATCGGTAAAACGGTATATTTTCATAAAATTGTTTCTAATTTATTTCAGTAATTTTCAAAGAAATATGAAGTTATTTTGTAACATTGTTGTATATTAATTTTTTCATTGATTTATCGATATTGAAGTACATTAAAATGCGTTTCAATTTTAATCAATAATTTTACTATAGTATCTTACAAAACAATCTATATCTTTACGATCTTTACAATAGATATCTTATCTGGTATTTGGAATTTTTTAAAATGTTTTTGATAATCAATTTCAGACATTTCATGGCGCCGAAAAATAAATTTAAAATTGTGAATAAGAAGAAACTTCATCACCTTAAAAAGCTTTTAACAGAATATGCTTCTCTCTTTTGAACTTTTCAATTTTAAATCAGCACCTGCTATGACAGATTAACTAGCTTTAATACCTCAGTTTCTCATTTTTTCATGTTCTATTACAATTAAAAAAGAGCAGACAAATTTTTTCTTTAAATTTTTTTTATTAAATGGTTGATCACGCATATTAACTGATACACCTGAGAAAGATAGAACTGCTAAAGCTACAAATGAAAAGATAGAAAAAATGAAAAAAAAAAAAAAGCATGAAAGAGTATCAGAGAAGAAAGGAAAAGGCCCTTTACAGCTCCTGAGGAACAAGTTGCGAAAAACCCAACAGCGGAAAAATTATTGTACAGCGGAAAAATTATTTTCTTATTGACAGCACTTTTGTACAATATAAATTCACATAGTAAGCTACAACTCCTTCAGTATAATGTGTATCTATATCTGTTATATTAAAGATTTTTTTTCTTTTAAATATGACAATTGCTTTATGTTTTTAATCTCGTTCATGTGTACCCCAGGCATGTTCACATGTGCCCCCATAGGGGCACATGTGAACAAATGAATCATAAAAAAATAAATATCATAGTTTTCAAAAATATCAAAATAAATAAATATCATAGTTTTCAAAAATATCATAAAGTAAAGAAATATTTTATTGAAAAATCTCGAAATATTCCCTAAGGCAAATAAAAAACATTTCCTAAGGCAAATAAAAAACAATTAATAAAAAAAAAATTTCCCATGTGCCCCACTCTCCCCTATATAAACTATCCAAAATTGTTTCAATTTTCAAATTTTATTAATTGTTAAAATTAAGAAAGTTTTAATGAAATAGTTTTAAAATCGGTAAAACCGTATATTTTCATAAAATTGTTTCTAATTTATTTCAGTAATTTTCAAAGAAATATGAAGTTATTTTGTAACATTGTTGTATATTAATTTTTTCATTGATTTATCGATATTGAAGTACATTAAAATGCGTTTCAATTTTAATCAATAATTTTACTATAGTATCTTACAAAACAATCTATATCTTTACGATCTTTACAATAGATATCTTATCTGGTATTTGGAATTTTTTAAAATGTTTTTGATAAATAATTTCAGACATTTCATGGCGACGAAAAATAAATTTAAAATTGTGAATAAGAAGAAACTTCATCACCTTAAAAAGCTTTTAACAGAATATGCTTCTCTCTTTTGAACTTTTCAATTTTAAATCAGCACCTGCTATGACAGATTTACTAGCTTTAATACCTCAGTTTCTCATTTTTTCATGTTCTATTACAATTAAAAAAGAGCAGACAAATTTTTTCTTTAAATTTTTTTTATTAAATGGTTGATCACGCATATTAACTGATACACCTGAGAAAGATAGAACTGCTAAAGCTACAAATGAAAAGATAGAAAAAATGAAAAAAAAAAAAAAAAAGCATGAAAGAGTATCAGAGAAGAAAGGAAAAGGCCCTTTACAGCTCCTGAGGAACAAGTTGCGAAAAACCCAACAGCGGAAAAATTATTGTACAGCGGAAAAATTATTTTCTTATTGACAGCACTTTTGTACAATATAAATTCACATAGTAAGCTACAACTCCTTCAGTATAATGTGTATCTATATCTGTTATATTAAAGATTTTTTTTCTTTTAAATATGACAATTGCTTTATGTTTTTAATCTCGTTCATGTGTACCCCAGGCATGTTCACATGTGCCCCCATAGGGGCACATGTGAACAAATGAATCATAAAAAAATAAATATCATAGTTTTCAAAAATATCAAAATAAATAAATATCATAGTTTTCAAAAATATCATAAAGTAAAGAAATATTTTATTGAAAAATCTCGAAATATTCCCTAAGGCAAATAAAAGACAATTTAAATAAATGAACTTCTTTACTGTGAGTAATTGATGATTATTTTTTGAAAAATGAAGAAATAAAAAAAAAATTTCCCATGTGCCCCCCTCTCCCCTATATAAACTATCCAAAATTGTTTCAATTTTTAAATTTTCTTAATTGTTAAAATTAAGAAAGTTTTAATGAAATGGTTTTAAAATCGGTAAAACGGTATATTTTCATAAAATTGTTTCTAATTTATTTCAGTAATTTTCAAAGAAATATGAAGTTATTTTGTAACATTGTTGTATATTAATTTTTTCATTGATTTATCGATATTGAAGTACATTAAAATGCGTTTCAATTTTAATCAATAATTTTACTATAGTATCTTACAAAACAATCTATATCTTTACGATCTTTACAATAGATATCTTATCTGGTATTTGGAATTTTTTAAAATGTTTTTGATAATCAATTTCAGACATTTCATGGCGCCGAAAAATAAATTTAAAATTGTGAATAAGAAGAAACTTCATCACCTTAAAAAGCTTTTAACAGAATATGCTTCTCTCTTTTGAACTTTTCAATTTTAAATCAGCACCTGCTATGACAGATTAACTAGCTTTAATACCTCAGTTTCTCATTTTTTCATGTTCTATTACAATTAAAAAAGAGCAGACAAATTTTTTCTTTAAATTTTTTTTATTAAATGGTTGATCACGCATATTAACTGATACACCTGAGAAAGATAGAACTGCTAAAGCTACAAATGAAAAGATAGAAAAAATGAAAAAAAAAAAAAAGCATGAAAGAGTATCAGAGAAGAAAGGAAAAGGCCCTTTACAGCTCCTGAGGAACAAGTTGCGAAAAACCCAACAGCGGAAAAATTATTGTACAGCGGAAAAATTATTTTCTTATTGACAGCACTTTTGTACAATATAAATTCACATAGTAAGCTACAACTCCTTCAGTATAATGTGTATCTATATCTGTTATATTAAAGATTTTTTTTCTTTTAAATATGACAATTGCTTTATGTTTTTAATCTCGTTCATGTGTACCCCAGGCATGTTCACATGTGCCCCCATAGGGGCACATGTGAACAAATGAATCATAAAAAAATAAATATCATAGTTTTCAAAAATATCAAAATAAATAAATATCATAGTTTTCAAAAATATCATAAAGTAAAGAAATATTTTATTGAAAAATCTCGAAATATTCCCTAAGGCAAATAAAAGACAATTTAAATAAATGAACTTCTTTACTGTGAGTAATTGATGATTATTTTTTGAAAAATGAAGAAATAAAAAAAAAATTTCCCATGTGCCCCCCTCTCCCCTATATAAACTATCCAAAATTGTTTCAATTTTTAAATTTTCTTAATTGTTAAAATTAAGAAAGTTTTAATGAAATGGTTTTAAAATCGGTAAAACGGTATATTTTCATAAAATTGTTTCTAATTTATTTCAGTAATTTTCAAAGAAATATGAAGTTATTTTGTAACATTGTTGTATATTAATTTTTTCATTGATTTATCGATATTGAAGTACATTAAAATGCGTTTCAATTTTAATCAATAATTTTACTATAGTATCTTACAAAACAATCTATATCTTTACGATCTTTACAATAGATATCTTATCTGGTATTTGGAATTTTTTAAAATGTTTTTGATAATCAATTTCAGACATTTCATGGCGCCGAAAAATAAATTTAAAATTGTGAATAAGAAGAAACTTCATCACCTTAAAAAGCTTTTAACAGAATATGCTTCTCTCTTTTGAACTTTTCAATTTTAAATCAGCACCTGCTATGACAGATTAACTAGCTTTAATACCTCAGTTTCTCATTTTTTCATGTTCTATTACAATTAAAAAAGAGCAGACAAATTTTTTCTTTAAATTTTTTTTATTAAATGGTTGATCACGCATATTAACTGATACACCTGAGAAAGATAGAACTGCTAAAGCTACAAATGAAAAGATAGAAAAAATGAAAAAAAAAAAAAAGCATGAAAGAGTATCAGAGAAGAAAGGAAAAGGCCCTTTACAGCTCCTGAGGAACAAGTTGCGAAAAACCCAACAGCGGAAAAATTATTGTACAGCGGAAAAATTATTTTCTTATTGACAGCACTTTTGTACAATATAAATTCACATAGTAAGCTACAACTCCTTCAGTATAATGTGTATCTATATCTGTTATATTAAAGATTTTTTTTCTTTTAAATATGACAATTGCTTTATGTTTTTAATCTCGTTCATGTGTACCCCAGGCATGTTCACATGTGCCCCCATAGGGGCACATGTGAACAAATGAATCATAAAAAAATAAATATCATAGTTTTCAAAAATATCAAAATAAATAAATATCATAGTTTTCAAAAATATCATAAAGTAAAGAAATATTTTATTGAAAAATCTCGAAATATTCCCTAAGGCAAATAAAAGACAATTTAAATAAATGAACTTCTTTACTGTGAGTAATTGATGATTATTTTTTGAAAAATGAAGAAATAAAAAAAAAATTTCCCATGTGCCCCCCTCTCCCCTATATAAACTATCCAAAATTGTTTCAATTTTTAAATTTTCTTAATTGTTAAAATTAAGAAAGTTTTAATGAAATGGTTTTAAAATCGGTAAAACGGTATATTTTCATAAAATTGTTTCTAATTTATTTCAGTAATTTTCAAAGAAATATGAAGTTATTTTGTAACATTGTTGTATATTAATTTTTTCATTGATTTATCGATATTGAAGTACATTAAAATGCGTTTCAATTTTAATCAATAATTTTACTATAGTATCTTACAAAACAATCTATATCTTTACGATCTTTACAATAGATATCTTATCTGGTATTTGGAATTTTTTAAAATGTTTTTGATAATCAATTTCAGACATTTCATGGCGCCGAAAAATAAATTTAAAATTGTGAATAAGAAGAAACTTCATCACCTTAAAAAGCTTTTAACAGAATATGCTTCTCTCTTTTGAACTTTTCAATTTTAAATCAGCACCTGCTATGACAGATTAACTAGCTTTAATACCTCAGTTTCTCATTTTTTCATGTTCTATTACAATTAAAAAAGAGCAGACAAATTTTTTCTTTAAATTTTTTTTATTAAATGGTTGATCACGCATATTAACTGATACACCTGAGAAAGATAGAACTGCTAAAGCTACAAATGAAAAGATAGAAAAAATGAAAAAAAAAAAAAAGCATGAAAGAGTATCAGAGAAGAAAGGAAAAGGCCCTTTACAGCTCCTGAGGAACAAGTTGCGAAAAACCCAACAGCGGAAAAATTATTGTACAGCGGAAAAATTATTTTCTTATTGACAGCACTTTTGTACAATATAAATTCACATAGTAAGCTACAACTCCTTCAGTATAATGTGTATCTATATCTGTTATATTAAAGATTTTTTTTCTTTTAAATATGACAATTGCTTTATGTTTTTAATCTCGTTCATGTGTACCCCAGGCATGTTCACATGTGCCCCCATAGGGGCACATGTGAACAAATGAATCATAAAAAAATAAATATCATAGTTTTCAAAAATATCAAAATAAATAAATATCATAGTTTTCAAAAATATCATAAAGTAAAGAAATATTTTATTGAAAAATCTCGAAATATTCCCTAAGGCAAATAAAAGACAATTTAAATAAATGAACTTCTTTACTGTGAGTAATTGATGATTATTTTTTGAAAAATGAAGAAATAAAAAAAAAATTTCCCATGTGCCCCCCTCTCCCCTATATAAACTATCCAAAATTGTTTCAATTTTTAAATTTTCTTAATTGTTGAAATTAAGAAAGTTTTAATGAAATGGTTTTAAAATCGGTAAAACGGTATATTTTCATAAAATTGTTTCTAATTTATTTCAGTAATTTTCAAAGAAATATGAAGTTATTTTGTAACATTGTTGTACATTAATTTTTTCATTGATTTATCGATATTGAAGTACATTAAAATGCGTTTAAATTTTAATCAAACATATATTTTACTATAGTATCTTACAAAACAATCTATATCTTTACGATCTTTACAATAGATATCTTATCTGGTATTTGGAATTTTTTAAAATGTTTTTGATAAATAATTTCAGACATTTCATGGCGCCGAAAAATAAATTTAAAATTGTGAATAAGAAGAAACTTCATCACCTTAAAAAGTTTTTAAATAAATATGCTTCTCTCTTTCGAACTTTTCAATTTTAAATCAACACCTGCTATGACAGATTAACTAGCTTTAATACCTCAGTTTCTCATTTTTTCATGTTCTATTGCAATTAAAAAAGAGCAGACAATTTCAATTTAAGAAGATCTAACGATTTCATCAAAAAACTTATTAAGTGTTAAAAAAATAGAGGAAAACAGAGGAAGGAAAAGAGAAAATGAAAAGAGAGTACTGAAAAAATAAATTAACTTAAACAATTTTATTTAAAGCATTAGTTAAAAATTTAAATCTTTTTTTCTCATTTAAAATTTTAGTTTGTATATGTTTTTTTTTAATGTTTTTTTTTCCTTAAAAATAAAGTTCCTAATATTAACATCTTGAAATCTATAACTGTGGTATTAGTCACAAGAACGTTTAGAAATTTAGTTACAGTACTTTAACAGTTCTTAATTGGGGGCGCATCTAGAGTGCTGATTAATTTTGTTTTCTTTAGAACCTCTATCATTGGTGACATATCTTCTTTCTCTTGACTCTTTTTGTTTGGAGACATATCTAGAGGGTTCATTATTTTTTTCTTAAGAGTCTGTTCGATCACACTAGTTAATATCCTAAATTTAAAAAAATCTAACTAAAATCTCTAATTTCCAATCATTCTTAGTGTTCATGCCCCACTTTCAAATTTAAAGATTCCAAAATTATTTCCAATTCTATTTTATTTTATTTTATAACCATCGTTGAACAGCCGACCCAATTTTGAGCTCAAACTATTCTTCGATCTCTAGACCTAAATCCCTTAGAGTATATCTGGAATTCTCCGGTCATGCATGGATGTTCTTGTCAAAGCATTTTCAGTTCACTCTTCCTTTCTAGATACCACTCGGAGCTCTGAACTGATGAAGATAAAGAAGATGCCTTTATGTAGCGGGATTAATCTTTTCAAAACATCATAAACAAATTGTGAAATCTGCATTTCTGTCAGGTGGAGATATATCCTATATAAAATGCACCACAAGTTCTAATTTTCTACATCAAATTTAAACTAACTTGGCCGCGTGATGACCATTAACTTATGATCTACAGTTTGTACCATTACGTTTCTGTCATGCATAGTTTTCATTTATAATTTCACTTGATTTCGTTCACTGTTTCTTGACTGTTCACTTGCTTTGCGGAAATATGATTCTTCCTTAACTCAGTGATTCCTTTACTTAATTATGTGAGTGCATATTTCACTGCCCATTATCTGATGAAGTAGATATATTTTCTTAGAAACATAATATTTTAAGAAGACTTCGAAATTCAAGAGATATGTATCCAAATAAAATAACAGTCTGCAACGCTATGTGATAATGGTTTGAATCTTGCTCTTCAGACAAATAATACTTAATTTCTGAATCATTAGCAGTGCAATATCTTCACACTGGAAAAAATAACTTCAACTATGAAGATATATTATGAATTACTTTATTCAAAATGCCTACAAATTGAAATAAAGTCTTTAGGGTGTTAAATTTAACTATATTTGCTTTCAAGTAGTATCATTCAATCAAATTTAGGAAGCACGATAATTTGGATCATCTTTGCACTAACTAAATGTTTAAATGAGTGTTACATTTTTAAATTAATGGTATAAATTAATGTTAAATATTTATAAAACTGACTGTTATATATTTAACAGATATTATTATTTCAAAGGCTCTAAAGTTTCTATCAATGTATTCTTCCGAACTAGAAGAAGACAAACATTGCTTTCAACAACAAAATAAAATTTCAAAGACTCATTTTACTTGATCATGTTTTCTTAGCATTTTCCTATAATTGGATAAATTGTATTACAAATAAAATATTTTAATAGTCTGTAACTCTGAATATTGTTGTCATTAGAAGAGGAAACATTTCTAAGTTATTTAAGGGAATCTTTTAGTTTGATGTCGGTTTTATCTTTGTAAATATTTATTTCTGTAACGTTATTTTAATATTTAAATTAGGGTTCTGTACGCATACTTTTTAACATAGGAATATTTTACTTTCACTCTCAGTTTTCTCTCATTTTTGGCGATTCCACATTCCTTAAACTTTATTTTGTTATTTTTCAAACATATTTCTCCTCAAAATAACGTAATTTTAGACGATTCGTGAACTTTTAGAAAGTCGTGGGAACTACCTCCTCTCATGCTTTTTCACTTCGGTGCATTCTAAATATTTATGCTGTTTCCATATGCTTAGTTCCGTCCGTGTTGTTTAAATGATACTGTAAAATGCGATTTCCTTAGTAATATTCAACTTTCTATACGAAAAAATTAGTCTGGAATAGCGGCAATAGAAAGACATGGAAGATTTTTATTCAACCCTTCAAAACCGCTTCTTTAACATTTTTTTCTATCTGATTTTAAATCTGCCTGTGTTTAAATGATATACGTGTTAGTGAATACCTAGCGTGGAGCAGATTCTAATACGTGATCGAGTTCTCATTCGCTCATAACTCATTTGTTTTTGTGGTATTTCCTAATAAGTTTTGTCTGATATGTTGCACTAAACGTAGCGCATTTCACAAAATTCCCATTCTGAAAAAAGTGAAGGTAGAAAATTTCCCAATTCGAGTAAATGCTCCTTCCGAACATTTCTAAGGAAATATTACCACTAAAAATGAACAAAATGCATCCATGTATGCATCCATTTAACGTTGCCCTTTTCCTCCTTTATTTTCCTCCTTTACGTCTACAAATTTAATCAATAAAAATGAAGCACTTAAGATATTCAAAATCAAGACTTCAATTTAATTACAAAAAAGTGACTATGGATTAAAATATAAGCCACTAAAGCAAAATCCATCACTACGTAAAAATATATTATGCATGTAAATGTGGCTAACTTTTTTTTAATCTTTAAAGTCAAAAAGCATGTAATTCAAATTAATCAAACACTTCAACCCATAATTATATATTTTTACCGAGCTTTTAAATCTTAATTTAGTAAAATAATTAATTTTGATCCTTGGATTTTTTTTTTTAATCTCAGTTTCATACAAAAATGTTTCTTTAATAAGCCTGAAATATACTTAAATACACTTGAATGATCTCAAAATAGCGAATAATGATATTTTTATAAAAACATATGTCAAAAAGATATTTATCACAAAAACCTAATTAAAATTTTAGTTTTTTTGGTTTACTTTATTGACTCTTTTTTTCATGAAACAGTGGAAAAATTTATTTCATTCCAAAGTAAGACATTTAGTTCATTTTATTTCGTATAAAATGCCTTTTACTATAAGTTTAATTTAAAAAAATTCAGTTGCTCTTCAATAGGACGCTTGGATGCATCATGTAATGATAAAGGATTTTTTCTTCTTTTATCTTACCAGGATAAAACGTTTAAACATTCTTCGTAATTGCTCAACTTAGTACTTCGTGTTAGCATAGCCTGCGGGCATACAAATGTATATATCCAAATAATTCAGAACCAGAATATTATTCTTAGATTATTATTTTTAAAATATTTATACGGAATTATTATGAAAAAAAATTATACAGGATATAAGTTTCATAACCCGTGTTTTACGTTTATGGCTGTCAATGTTTACCTCAATCAATATTCTGAATAGGGTTCCTTCTGATTTAAAAGTCAACGGAGACAAGAGAACGCCTCCATCAAGCATTGGAACAAACTTGCCTAGATTAATGGAGTACATTTTTATAAAACTAACCTTCATTTGCATAGATGAAGAGGAAAATCATGAAAACCGTACATACTTTCTCTGAATAGCAACATTTATATTAAGGAGGCATTCGACCGCCCTCATACTTAAACTAATGGGTCTAAGTTTCCAATAGCCGCCATCGTGCCTTTGCTTAAAGAAATTGCGCTCTTTGTGTTCAACATCATTACTTATATTTTCATTTGCACAAATCAAATGGTATATTCATGCTTAACCATTGAGTTTGTGGTCCGCGTGCATCGCAATCCGATAGTTTTATTAAAAGTTATTAAGGTATTCAGTGCGATGTTGTTCATTACACGTTCTTCCTATCTACCTTGCTTATTTCACCTATTATTAATTTTAGAACTTTTGCTTTCGTTTTTTAATTTAGTTTCGATTTAAACAGCTAAATTTATCCCGATATGCAAGCTTTAAGCTAATCTTTTTATCTTGATATCTACCGGCTGTACGCCTCTTTTAGAGCATTCTAGTTTAAACAAAACAAATCCGAAATTCAGAATTGGAAAAATTGCTTAAACTGAGCATTTAACCGTCATTTCATTTCAATGAAAGAAGAATGAAATAAATGAAATGTCACTTAATCTTTAATAATAAATTTCTAAACTTTTTGTTTTCGTGGAATTAAGAAATTTATTCCAATATTTGGATAAATGATTATACTTTTATATCATTCTGTTTTTCTTTATTTTGTACACTGTACATACTCTGTGCTATGCTCTGATTTTCTAACTAAGAAATTGGATTGCCCTTCTGTAAATTCAGCTATAATGTTGAGCGGTGCATTAGTAGTCGTTGGTACAAAATCCGGTACGATGATCAATGTATGCTATTCCAAGTATAGATAGTTCCATGTGTAGTCCAATTTTTAATTTCATTAACATTAAATTAATTCCATCTCTTACTTAAGCAGAGTAATTTCTCAGCTCGAATAATTTATAACTTAAGTAAAAATAAAATTAAGTTATATATATATATATACAGGTATATATATATATATATATATATATATATATATATATATATATTCGGTAGAAAACACTTTTTATACTAAAGTCAAAATTATTCACTTAACATATAGGTACTAAAATGACTTCTGTTTACTTACACGATTGCACTTCTTCCCACGTCCAAATATTACTATCTATTAATATTATAAACATTTAGATCTCTTGGTGAACAGAAGTGATTTTTCTAATTATCATTTTTTAAAATAACATTTAAATTCTTATAACATTATATTGTTCAAACAAATTTGATGAGTTTACAACCATAATTTAAATTTTTTGCTAATAATAGCAGTACTGGAAAATAACTTTAAATTAGGGATACAAAAATATTTAAAGGAAAACAATACCTTTACGACTTTTTTTAATTTTATGCTGATGACAACCTAATCAATATGGAAATGAATGGGGGGAAACTGGATCCTACCACGTGATCTTCCGGCCAATAAAAATGCACCGACAACAATGGAAAACGGTGTATGTTATATTATATATATATATATATATATATATATATATATATACAATTGAAAATGTTTATAAACTTTTCATTCTCAGTTTTCTGTAAAATACACTTTTAAAATTTTGTTCTTATACTTTTTATCTTGTAATTTTACAGTTCCTGCACTTAAAGTTTGTATATCTTACAAAATGTATTTCCTACA
This sequence comes from Parasteatoda lunata, assembly GCA_949128135.1. Lineage (NCBI taxonomy): Eukaryota > Metazoa > Arthropoda > Arachnida > Araneae > Theridiidae > Parasteatoda > Parasteatoda lunata. Next base: position 35,038,445 of record OX421972.1, on the reverse strand, counting down.
GAAAACTTTAGAAAAAAGTAATTAAACAAAAGTAATGCAATCTTACTTTATTTTATTACTATCATTATTTTAACTATTATTTTTATTACTATCATTATTTTAACTATAATAATAATTATTATTATTATTTTAGTTCAACTACACTGCTATTGTTAAGACAACCCAGAAAATCATTTATAAAATTATAATTTTTTTTAAAGTTTTATTTATTTGTTATTTAAGAGAAAAACTTCTATAAATTTGCCGTCTGAAAATGAAAGTTTGTTTTAAAAAGATGCAAAAATTTAAATAAACTGGATTGGTTAATTCAGTAATTAAATAAATGTCGATACCTTAGGAAATGGCTCATGAATTAACTTCAAACTTCCGGCCATCTTTTTCAGTATCTTTGTTATCTAAAACGATAATGAGAAATTAAAACTCTTTTTTGTTTGATAATTAATCAATTACAAAAAGAAGCTCTCCCTGCAGCAGCTTTTATTGCGTGACGTCAGTATTCTTGTGATGAATGAAATTCCGATAGTAAGATAAATCTACGTGAATGAGTCCACAGAAGTCGACTGAGAGAAAAGCTATTGCCATAAGTTTTCAGACTGTATCGGCATGCGACTGTTCAGTAGTTTGAATTTATTGTTTCCATTTAGAGTATTTTTTAAAAGATTTTTATTTTGATATTTAAATGATTTTTCGTACTTTTTTTTTTGTTAATAGCTGTTTTTTTTTTCTGAATCCGACAGAAGAAGCATTATTATATGTTATTTAAGCATTTAAATAAAATCTGTTATCGCAAAGCCTTAAAAAAATCGATTATGAGATTTTTATTATAAATTTTTTTACTCATTCTTACTTTTCTACTGATGTTTTTTTCCTTTCTAAGTCATCAAATTTCAAGTATACTAAACAACAAATTACAGTTGTGTTAACCCACATAAATTTGTCGTAAATATAATTTCCTAGTATATCAAAAATATTTAATTTCTGCAACTTATAAAACTTTGGTTTATGCAAATCTTTGCGGGATCGCCAAAGGACGCATTGAGAATGCCCCTATGGCCGATAATTGCGCATTTAGAATAGCATTTGTAGCTCATTCATCACTTTCACTACACCTCCAAATGCTAAAGAACAGAGCCCAAAAATACATGGGCCAACCTGCATAACTTTTGATCTAATGGTTGGATCTTCATGTTGTTGAACTCAATCTTAACGGTTCGAGAGGTGACCTCAAATTTGATAATTAATTAGTGCAGACGATATTATAAGTTGCGAAATCAGACACAAAAATGCACTTTCTCTGAATAAACATGTTTTTTTTTTACGGATACGGATTTCCTACACGCAATATATTGGGGGTAGCCACAATCTGGGAAATATGGTCCCAAAAGCGGTCCAAATTTGGACTACTTAATGTTAAATTGGATCGACCTGAACTGCACAAAAAAACCTACCCCCTTCAATCAATGACATCAATTATCGAACTCCCATCCTTATCAAAATTCGTCACAGGAAGGGAAAGGAGGCAGGAAGTACATTTGAAAGGAAATAAATAGCTTAAAAGTGTAGCCACAAAATTTGCCTATTTTTTGCTGAAAGATATTCTTTCTCATTTTTTTTTTTTCATTTGGTTAGCATCTTTTCAATTTTACAATATTAATTATCAGAAAATAAAATATTATCATCATTTAAATATTTTAATTTGCTTCTCAATGTTTAATTTTTAGTGTTTAATTTTAATGTTTAATATTTTATTATTTTTCTTCTTTTTTCAAATGTATCTGGTTGTTCGATTGCTCGCATAAGTATGATATAGATAGAAATTTATTTTTATAATTTAGAATCAAAGTTTTTTTTAAATATTTTTTTCATTTAAATTTTTTTTTCATATAATCAAAGTTATTTTCATATAATAAAAAATTTAATTAGAATGTGTTTTCTTTAATTTATATTATATTGAGAATTTTTATTTCGATTTTAAGATCAAAAGTTATTCAGAGTAAAAAGCTCTGTTCATCATTTGTTCTTATAGATTTTTTCCTGGACAAAGATATTAGAATTTTTAAATGAAAAAATAAAGAATGAAAACATACTAAAGAATAATAGCCATAATGCCGTTAACAATTCAGTTCTGCTGTTTCTAACACTAATAGAAAAATATCCCAGAGACGGTTTAAAATCTGATTATCGAAATCATCACTACCTAACTCAATCACTGACTAACACTGATCAATTACATTAAGTTTTGCTTTAATGGTTTCGTTTAATTATAATGATTTTTTGTAACATTTTTTTTTTTACTGAACATTGAATTGAAACATGTGGGTTTAACGAAATTTAATTGTTCAAATAAAAGCTTTTGGTATTTACTTACAGTACTTTATTTTTTTTTTAAGTTCTTAAAATTCAAATTCAAAGTTTAAAACTGAAATTAGAAAAAAAAAATTAAAATAGAAAATTAGAAAAAAAATTCTTAAATTTTCTAAGAACACACAGAGCATCTATTTCATTATTTATTAATTATTTTTACTTGTAAACTCTACAGCACTGTCCACTCATGAAACATTTTCATGATTTGCTTTTTAACTACAGATTGCTTAATGGAATAGAAAGCATATCAAATGAGTTACATTTCTGCAAAATATATCTGAACACTCAACTTAATTTTACCTTAACTTGTGTATGACTTTATAGAGAATAATTACTGTTCCCCTAATTTCCATCTAAGAAATTGCTATCGAGTAAAAGAAGTTTTAATTTGTACAAAATATAATTACTCTTATAAACTGTGGATATTTTAATTAAGGAAATGAACATTTCATGTACACATTTTCTCTATTTTCAATTCACTTTATTTATTCGAAGAAATAAAAGAACATTTACAAAACTACAAATATTTGATAATATTCTAGCATAATTTGATAATATTCATATCATATTTTATGCCTTATTCGTTATCGAAAAAGGCTTAAAAATTAAAAATTATAAGAACAAATTCGTAAAAAATTATTTATACTTAAAAACTTGCTGACATAAAATGAATGAATATTTTTTTAATACATTATGTTTAAATAAGTAGGCAACGAGAAAGCCGACTTCCTGGCCGAAAAGGGTGCTTTAATTGTGCAAATCATTTCTCGTCCTATTCCCTTCTATACTATTAAAAAAAATTTTAAATATCTATTATGCCCGTGCTCAAGAAGACCTCTATAATCGTGTTTCCCAAAAGTCCTGGACGAATATCATACCAAATTTGTGTGATAGCCCAAGGCGTAAGAACAGTCACTGCCTAGCCAGTGGACGTGACTGCCTCAGAAACCATCTTCATAGACTCAAAAAAGTTCCTTCCCCGATATGCACTCTGTGCAGCTCTGGAGAGGTCATAGATTTCTCACATCTACTCCACTCTCCCGCTCTGGAGAATACTTTTCTTGCCGAGCGTTATTGGGAGGCTAGTGATATGTTAGATTAAAGAACTCTGTTCTAGTATTTATTGTTGAACTCTGTGTTCTTTCTTTTTACTTGTTTTCTGCTGTAACTGTTCATAATCTGCCATTAGAAATATAAAAAAATTAAATAAGCTAATTTTTTAATCAAAGCATTTTAAACGTAGATGTAAATTAAGTAATAGTATTGGTGAATTAGTGACTGCATTTCGAAAATAGTTTATTGTCACAACATTTTTTTTAAGAAAGTGGTTGTAGTTAACTACATTAGTAACTAAGTAGTTGTAATTAACTACAAAAAATGTAGTTTTTCCGACAACTGACGTACACATGAATGAACCACCTTTTCAGCAAAACAAAAAAAATTCGATGCCCCTACCCCATGCTTATGCAAGAAATTCCAAGCACCCTCTCCATGTTTTTCTGCTTATACTTTGACGTTTAATATAGTGATCTAATTTTAGAAAAAAAATTGAGTAGGTTTTTCTTACACTGTAAAAAACTAGTTAAATCCATAACCATTAGTTGGTCCGAAGTCTCTTATTATTCCAAAGTTAAGGAAAGATTTACTTTTATTACATTTCATTATTACATTTTATTCTAGTTACACCATAATTTGTGAACTATAATCGAGAAATACTTCCATGGTGCAACTGACTGCACCATAATTTCGTGAAAGACGCAAAACTCTATTGCGTCTTTTACCAAACTGAACGTAACCGGTGACTGTAAACTGAACGATATTTGGTTAAGACTCTATGTTTTCATTACAACTCATCTCGGTGAATCTGGACGACTAATGTATGTTGTTTAAAGTATCAACTTATTTAGGTAGGTAAATGTCTTATTTGCGTTCATTAAAGTTCACTTCTTGTATGTTGTCTTTTTGAATTTGGTTGGCGGTATAAAATGGTTATATGTATGTCATAAAATTACCTATTTACAGTAAACAGTTTAATTACAGTAAATAGCAACCTTTGCATTTATTCGCTTTAAAAATACCTAATAATGGTGCAACCTTCTTCTGCTTTTATGAAAGAAAAAAAAGGAATGATTGAAGATAGGTATTTTGTTTCTTCAAAACTCTTACTTTTGGTGCAATCTTCTACTGATATTTGGATCTATTGAAAATATTAAAATATAATAAAATTAAACTCAATTTTATGTAGCCAGCTAATGAATACCAATTTTTGATGCAATTTTTGTGCGCAGAATTTTTAACAGCGTAGGAAATATTTTGTTTTTTCGTTTGGTGTAAAAAGTTTTAACATCTAAATTTTATAAAGAAAATTCTTTTTTCCAGTTTTTCACTTTCTCTAAGTTTAACTTTAACTAATATAAAGTTTTCTAAGTTTAATATTTTCCAAATATTTTGTTACACTTCTTTTGCATTTAAAACATTGAAAATAACGATTTGAGTGTCTTTCGCTAGCTTTGCTCATACCTCTCCTCTACCTAGTAACTTAAGTAACATTAAGCAAATCACGCAAATTTCCTTATGATATTTTTTGCAATTTTTAAACGGTTGCAAATTAAATATTCAGTTAACTTTTTTGTACATAGTGTAAAAGTTCTTTTATTGTGAACAGTTTTCACCGAAACCGCAAAAAATTTTGTTCCCGACGAATTGCCGTTGCGACGAATGTGCCTGTGACGAATTGTGCTCATATGAATTGTCCTATGAGAAATTATGTCCGACTCATTGTCACCATGATGACTTGTGATTAGCGAATTGAAGCAGATATCCATTTATCACCCACTGAATTTGTGGAATGAATTTTGGAACATCTTGTAGAATTTTGCTAATTAAGTGAGATACAGGCTTCTGGAGTTTTCAGTGTTTAAATTTGTTGGTTATAAAAGGTTGTTAAAAATATCAAATTTATTACACGGCAAGAAAATGCTGGAAAAATGACTATGGTTGTATTGTAAAGACATTTCTGATGGGGAAAAAGCGATAATTCTTCTCATTCAACCAAAATTTGCCGTATTTAAACCATTTATTTGGTAATTTTTCCATTCATTGCAATAAGAGAACAGATGAAAAGTGGTCTATATAATGATTTCTAGTGTGTAAAAAACTCTAAGCTCATGTAGATCAAGCTATGTTGTCTGTTTTATGCATCTTTCATAGTGGTAGTGGGCTTTATTTATTTATTCACATTCACATTTATGTGTGCGTTTCTTTGTAGATACAAAACATGGCTTTTCAATCTGAAAAACCTAAAGTACTAGTTTGAGAAAGACAGCATGTACTTTGAATGTTAGAGAGGGATACGATCACACTATACCCATGCTTCAAAGCGATTAGTGGAACGGCTATACTGCTCGATGTAGAAGGACAATAGGATTTATTGAAGTAAAATAACCATACGCTTTCGGGGCTATTGCTGCTAAGGAGTATTGTCCAGCCATCAAACGCTCTGAAGAGTAGAGTTTGTGCGTTCGATGTTATTGTGCTGTCTTTCTCTATTTTCTACTATCTGTTCTTCAGTTTGACAAGAGGCAAGCTGTTCTTTGTCTTGAGCACACAGGCCTGCATATATGTATTTAAACCAAATTAATTTATTTATTGTTACAAATCCAAAGTTATGGTGAGAGTGAGATTTATACCCGCGACCCCCATTTTAAAAAGTGTTTGTCAGAATGGCAAGACTGCTCGGTCAGGCAGGCCCAATTAAAAACGTATAATTAAAAAAATAAACTCCTGCATTTCCAGTATATATTGATTTACTTATTGTTACACTTGCATATGACGGCTTGTGTGCTCAATACAAAACACCGCTATAAGCCCTAATCAAGTTGAAGAATAGATAGATCAATTTACAAAAAGAGGTAACAAAGATTTTTCTGTTGGAGCGTGGAAAGAGCGGGTTGGAATCACACTGTATCATTGAAGAAAAGTTAGATAGAGAAATGGTCAGGCTCCAAAATCCTTTTTAAGTTCTAATATATATATATTTTTAAATTGGCTTTAGTTGGCTGCCACTGACTAATGTGTATAAACTCAAATGTTGAAGGGTTATGTAATAAGTACCAAATATACTTATATAGGTATAAAACATTATATTGATATATTTGGTGATTTTCAAAATTGTACCAATCATTTTTAATACCTGTACTTTGGATTTAAGTGTTTTCCGCCCCTCAAAAGGGATAAGTACTTGAAAAAATAGTGGTAAATTTTAAGTATCATTATTTCAGCCGCGAGCAATAGCATCAAGCCAAGAGATGCTATATCCGACAGAAAGCAATGAAGCTTATCATAAGGATAGTTTGACACACGAGGAAGGTCACTGTTAAGATTAGAACAATCTACGACGAACTGTTCAAGCAGGATGAGTGACAAACGAAATGGAATTTTCTGATTGGTTAAGCGTAATTCATTGTTGTAAATTTTACTATAAATTATTCATTGTTCATATATTTTAAAGATAAAATTAGTGATAATTTCTAGCTTATAGCTCTTCATTTATATTTATAAAAAAAATAGTTAATTACACGGATTTATAAATTTATTACGTTATATTCGCTGTATCAGATAAATTAGATAAACAACATTACGTGGTGACACGCGTTGTCTACGTCACCAAATTTATACTTTAAAAGTTGTCTGGTACCATGCACTTTTTTTATTTATATTAATTCTTTTAAAACGTGTTTCTAAAAAATAATTAATTAGAATCAACGGAAATTGAATTTTAAAAAAATATATATATGCATTCAAAGGCAAAATTAATGGAAAACTGGTATTAATTCGCTTAGAAGAAATGTAAAAGAAATCGTCATATAATTGTTGACGACAGTGACGCTTTTAGGTAATTTATGCATATTGGAAGTTTTGATAAGAATTCTTATACGGGATTTCAGTAATTTCAGAAAATATTTTTTCCAGCGGCAGCAAAGATTGTGTATCAATATTTTAATGGATTAGAATATAAAGAACTTTCTTTCTCTACTACTTATAAATATTTTAATAGTAAATTAAAGGTCAGATAGAGTAATGCCCACGCTCAAAAAATCTTATCAAGTTCTAATAAGAATTCTATTTTTTTTTTTTTTTTCGAAAGATTTCGGCTTTAGTTGGCTGTCACTGAGAAATGTATTTTTTACAAAACTTAAATGTAGAAGCGTTATGTAATGTGTTCCAAATAGACTAATATAGGTATAAAATATTATATTGATATATTTGGTGATTATTAAGACAGCACAAATACTTAGCTGTTTTCATACTAATACTTTGGAAATAAGCGTTTTATGGTTCTCGAAAGGGATATATACCTTAGAAAATTACTTGATAGTGCAATAGCATCATGCGAAGTGATAATAAATACATTTTATCTTTGTTCTAATTGAATAAATTAAAAAAAATGGGTTTTGCTTACTTCAATTTTACCTAACGCAAAGTCACCGAAAAGGGCAACAAATAATTTTAAATACATTTTTTTTAATTATTTCAACTATATTAATAGATAAAACTTAGTGTGAAGAACTATGTAAGTGACATTTTTAAAACTAAAAAAAAATTGCATCCAAACTATTATATTACCAATTTATTAGAAAGCAGGACAAATATTTCTTTGTTTTAATTTATTTACCACTGCCTAATTTGAAATAAAAATCATGCAAGCATACTGAAAACAGATGTAATTAGTTATGTTAAAATTAAAGAGAAGGCAAAACAGTTTAGCTACATTAAACATGCCCGTATCGATGCAACCAAATTTTTTTAATTCTCTCTGATTCATTCATTCTCTAAAAAATTTCACTTACCTGGTTCTTCTACCAAGTTCTTTAATTGTGTCGATATATGATTTTCAGTTTTGAGCCTGATTTCGTAGTGTTTTTCAATACTAATTTATTGATTTTTTAACATCCCCGTGCGAAGAATGGGTATTCAGATAGTAAATAAATAAATATAAATAAATAAATGCTTTCAAAGTTGCGGTGGGTTTCGAATCCACTACTTCCACGCTTAAATTTTTGCAAGCTAGCGCTGCGTAACAGATAAGTTAATAATTTAGTTTAAACATTTCGCAGTATTTGTATGCTTACAAATATGTATTTTGTATGGTTTAAAAGGTTGGTAGATGTTATCTAATGGCTTACATGGAAATAGAAACAATTAACTGACGTAAAACAAAATTAACAAGCGTTCACTAAGTGAAATCTAATTTATCAAACTGAAGAGTTTTGCGCTATTATACTATTACTCAATTGCCTACTATTACGCTCCCAAATTTTAACACAATTGCTACAAAACTGCCAAATAGTAAAACCTTATTTTACAGTTAATTTTTCTAAAGGACATTACCAAAGTGTTACGGTAAAAATTACACGTACATATTGATGTTCAAATAAAGCCAAACCAGAAAACACGGACGTTAAATTTTGCCACATTCTTGTATAGTTTTGATCATGCTTTTTTCTCAACGTAGTTTAATAAAAGCAAATAGTTTTTTTTTTCTCTTTACATAGATTATCAAGTAATTAAAATATTTTTTCTGTTTCATATTATAGAAGAAAAATTTTTTTGCCACTTTCTCATCTAATATTTTTTTATTGTTTTAACAAATCTTCGATTACGGAAAAACTATATCAAGTTTATAATTCAATTTGAAAGACTACCAACTAAATTTCAAACTTTAGTGACCTTATATTTAGTTAATTTTTTACGTATGTTTTACTTGACTAATCATATCTTTTGAATATTCTGAAATTTTCAATAAAGTGAAACATTTTTTTTTCTTTCTTCTACCAAGGTAATTTAAAAACAATCTTTCCTTTGCTATACTAATACATTTTTCTTTTTCGAAAACAACTTTAAATTGCTTTTATTTGAAGAGAACGGAAAATAAGTATGACATATTTCAATAGCATTATTAATTAAACCACATACTGTTGTTTTTGGTGCAGAATTTGTTTCTTTATTTTACTTTTTAAATTTATTCCCAAAAACAACTTAATGAAATATTGCAAAACAGTAGCGCTAAATCTCTTACTGTAATAGCCTCCTCCAGATAATGCCACTCATTTCCAGCAGAATCCTGGCAATATATTTAGAGATGCTCCCGCTTTTGAAAATAGTTCAAAAGACTTTCCGAACGCCAAACACAATGAACAAAGTTGAGGAAAGTGATTTTTTGTCACAATACAAAAAGTGGCTTGAAATGATGAAAGGAAGAAAAAAGCATCTCTCTTACTTTTACCTCTTTTTTTTTCTTTTCTTTGAGTTCAAAGAAACGTGAGCCATAAAGTAAGAAAAAATACAGCGTGAAAATTTGTTTTATAAGAGTTTCATAAATTTTCTTAAAAGTTTGTTTCATATTTTCTGAATTTTTAATACCACCTGGTTTTTGAAGATAGCATTACTTTCGAAAATTGCGATACATTAATGCCTATGTGTCTACACAACGTAGCAAGTCTAGTTTATTTTTCTTAAAATATTATATTTATTTCATAATATATTAAAAGGGAAACTCTTATATTGTTAGTTATTGTACTTTAAATTGATTATAGTATTTTAAATTGCTTACGGTAGCTGCCATACTTTAATGAATTGCATTTAAATTATTCTTTATCTTAATTTAAGTTCAATTAATACAAAATGACATATTATATGCATACTATATCCATTTAATTGGCCATCTCAGCCAAAATGTTGCATTTAAAGATAACATTCCAGCTAGATAGAGATGCAAACTTACTTTGTTCTCCATGCAACATAGGTTCATAAACTAAATTAATGAGCTATTCTATCTTGTCTATTATGGTACAATAATAAGTTTTTTCACATTTATAACACGTTTAAACAAATGTACAAATTTCTTATTTTTTAATTTTTATAACTTACAATTTCTCACGTTTAAATAAAATATTTACTGAAATAAACAATGTTTTTTAAAAAGGAAGAAGAAGCATACACACCTTACGTGTTTTTTCTATCTTTTTCATTTCTGTTTCCCCTTTTTATGTTGTTTTTTTTCTTAACAAACACTAAAAAAAACAAAAATTAAAGCTGAGAAATAAATAACTATTTAAAATTTAACCGTAAAATAATTCGTTCTTATTTTGCTCCATATCGACTTTGGAGTTATCAAATTGCGAGATTTAAAATAATTAATATTAGAATTAAAATTAATTAATAAATCAATTATATATAATTATATATAATTGATTAATATTAGGTGTTTTGTAATGCAATTTAATTTCACATCCGAGGTATAAAAAAAATGCGAAATAATGAATGTATGAAATTCTGATAAGCTACGCAATAAAAATTAAAGGTTAACTTCAAAAAAATTTGGACTATCAATATATTATGGATAAAGCACAAAAAAAAAGATAAGCCCTGATTTTTTTGGTGAAAGTGAGGAATATATTTTTCAATCGCTTATAATTTGAAGTTACGCTGCGTACAGGGTGTACCAAAATTCCACCAAAAATAATAGAAGGAGGAAAAAAGAAATCCAGAGAGTGGAAACTTACCATAGAACATGGCTTGGTGTTATATGTTATCTTAAATTTTAGTTGTGTCTACAAATTTTTGATATGGTACCTGCAATATTATAAATAACTAAATAGTAATTATTATTATAATATATATATATATATATATATATATATATATATATATATATATATATATATATATATATATATATATATATATATATATATATATATATATATATATATATATATATATATATATATATATATAACAGTGGCAATGGTGGGGTGAAACCCATATGGGTTTTGACGACACTCTACACAACTACAATAAAGAGAGGAATTATTTGATTAATTATTAAAAGAGATGCCCGAAGTAATGCTTTATGACATCATTGCACAATCTTCAAGACGGTTAAGGGTCAATTGGTTAAAGTTTGACGTGAAGTCGAATACACTGATATGACACACTAGTGAGAAGGTTGTTTCCTCAATTATTTGAGAGTTCCCGTTTCATCAAAAATCACTTGCTTCCTTGACGAAATAATTTTCAAAAGTAACAAAATACTGCAGAAGTATTGCTGAATCATCAAAGTGAAGGTTTTATTTTTGAAAGTGAGTTGACAGACTACGATGCCAAGCCTACCGTGAGCACCTGTTACATCAATTTTTCATTCAGGAAGATCTTGAGCATCGCTTTTATTCTACAAATCAATCGAAACAAATCTTTTGGGTGATGAAAGTTGGTGACATTAGTACTTAAGAGATATTGTAAAAACATTCTCTTTCCTCATTAAACTCTACCGTAAAGAACTCAACATCGCGTGCAGGTCGTCAGGCTACCAAAGCTTAGAAAGCATTCCTTTTACAGAGGATAAAAATTGTGATGGCCTCTCTTCGGATCATCCTCAGGGGTTGTTTCACAGATCGCATCAATGGCCTCATTGTGCAACTCTAGTGTGATTTCACTAAAGTACCTATCTACCTACCTATTTTTCATTTTATTTTATTTTATTTATTTTATTTATTTTATTTTATTTTATTTATTTTATATTATAACCGTCGTTGAACCAATCCAATTTCGTATTTATGACTACTAATGTTCAACTCCAGCTCTGTAATTTTGAACGCAATCCAGACAACAAGGGAACTCCTGGAACAAATATTTGGAGAAAGTTGCCGTCGTGGTGGACTTTTTGATGTAACTAATCCGCATTTGCGTTACATGAAGAGGAAAAGCATGAAGACCTTCCCTGGATTCTAACCCATGATCCGTGTTTCACTGAGGATATCTTACTGTGACAGCACTGTGAACGGTGCGAGCCGGGTGATTAATTCGTATCAACCAGCAATCGCTGGGATTCGAACCCGGTTCACCGCATTGGAAGGCGAACGCTATGTTCCCTGAGCCACCACGGTTCCCTGTTATTCATTCTAAGCAAAGACGATTACGGAGCAATCATAGCGGCAGCAGTCAAGGATCTTATAACCTACATCAAAAAATTGTTAAATATTGACCATACTACTTCCAGAAATTAGATTCAATCAAATTTAATCTATTTTGATTCAAACTCTCAATAATTATTATGATTAAAAAACTATTTTGGAGAAAAAATTCTATTCATCTTCTTAAGAATTAGGTAAATTTCTCTTGTGCATGAAGTCAGAAATGGTAAATATAGAGCTTTGGATTATCAAGAGAAGGGGATATTATTATTTTTAATGACTTATTTTCGATTTCTTTCAAAATTCTATGCATTGATCTTCCTATTGGATTTTGTATACTTCATTACAGAAGTAAAAAAGAAACTTGATTCCTCAAAAATTCTAAAAGGGGTCATTAGTGATGTCGAAAGATAAATTGGGAAATACTTTCCCTTTTCTCGCAAGAAACCGCACAAGCATGCTTTACTTATATTCCCGCAGAAAAAATTTAACTTTTTACCTGAAATATCATATTTTTCTAAAAGAACAATCTCCGAGCAGCTTGATTAAAAGTTTTCAGCAAAGGCTTTGAAAGTTTTTATTTTTAACAAGGAAGAAAACTTTTTTTTTTTTTTAAGAAAATTGAGACTGTTTTATATGTAGACACTGAGTAACAATTAAATACAAGGGAAAATTGGCTTTTGGTCATCTTTTTTTCTTTCTTTTTACCAGATGTATTTCAAAAACGATCTGATTATGTAATTATTTAAAAATGGTTTAAGTTTTTTTGCAAAGTATTTAAAAGATAGGCTCAGAGAAAACGTAAAATAATTACTTTCGGGAAAATACATTTTTCATTAGTTCGTCAATATTAATAAGAGTACTTGCGTATTATCCGATCAACCATTTGCGCCAAATCTGAAAATAAATTTGGAAGGTATTAAAATTTAAATATTTTAAAATTTTTTGCATGCAATCAGTTAAAATTGTATTTTTCTATTTCTTTACAATTAATTACTATGTAAAAATAAATTTGGGAGATACGCGAATGACTTTGGCAAGCTCTAGGAGAAAATGATCGAAGGGACGATAAGTAATGATGGTTATACTTTAGGATATTAAATACTAAAACCATGCAACAAAATGTATTTATTTGATCCGAATGCTTGACGACTTAAAAATACAGTCGTGTAAAGTGCTAAATTTTTATTTTTTTTTATAACCGTCGTCGAACAGCCGACCCAATTTCATGGGTTTACGACTACTAATGTTCAACTCCGTAGCCTTGTAATTTTGAACCAATCCAGAAGACAAGGAAACTCCTGGATCAGTACCCCGAGAGGTATTGATTTGTTATGGGAACATGGAGAACTTTGAGACTCGACAGATTTAACGTGCATCAGTCACCATTTACTACACGGGGAGTCTTCGACCGGCGAGGATCGAACCCACGACCTCTTGGATATGGGCCCAGCGCCCTACCGACCAGGCTATCCCGGCTCAAAGTGCTAAATTTGAAGAAAATTTAAAGAGCTCGAAACCTTCCTACTATAGGTAATAAATGGTTTTATAAAAGTTCACATGAAAACTGAATGGTACGCCGGAGTACGGCACCGTAACTCTTTGTTCCTCAATAGCGTTATACAATGAAACGTAATTAAGAAACTTTTACGCTTATTTTTAAGAATTATTTAGTAGTTTTAAGCATACAACTAAAAAAGAGAACACCTTAATCGCTTTTAATTTAGTGATCGAATTTTTACGCACTAGTATGCAATATTAATGGAACGCGGACCCAACCTTAAATATACTAATTAATTGGCGCAGACATTATCTTAAGTTACGAAAACAGGCACAGAACGTGCTTTCACTGCGAAAATTTACTCCTTTTCGTTATATCTTGATTCATTAGCTGAAGCTAAAAATATGACCCCTAGTTTGGACCCCTTAATACTAAAATGACTTTTTGCTTATTGTGCAATTTCAAAGAGGTCATATTTTCAATATTTTATTTCTTTTATTCTCTCTCTCTTAAAACCTTATTTAAATTTTCATTCCTCGACCAGTACTTTCCAAGTTTTGGATTTTTTTTCTTTAAAAAAAATTTTATAAAAATTTTTGTAATAACTCAAATTGTTTTACATCCTTGATGAATTTAATAATAAATCTATTAAATCACTTAAAAAAAAGTAGTTTTTGCATAGAATTAATTTCGGGTGAATGAGTTTGCAAAAAGTGTACAGGAGATTTATAATTTGCTAAAAACGTTCAAAAGCTGTGTGAAGTATGCAAAAAGTGAAATCAAAATTTCCATCAGTGGGTTCAAAATTATGACCTCTATTTTTTAACCCTGCTATTTAGGCCATATTTCTTAATCCCGTCTATCAACAATATTTTGTGAGTAAAGAATTCAAATCCATGGAAAAATGATCATGTATATTCTGAGAAGTACTTTTTTGTATCTGATTTTGTAACTAAGAATATATAGTCTGCACTAATTAATCAGCATATTTAAGATTAGGTCATCGAAACGTAAAGATCGCATCTAGGTATTCTCTTCCTCATTTTGCGTTCTGATCATTTTATCATTAATTTGCATTTATGTCACTCCTCTAGGCTCCTTATCTAGCAAATAGTAATTCTGAAATAATTTTATCATTCGAGCTTAAAACATTTCACTCAATACTCTAACTTAAGCGTTAAAAATTAGTTATAATAAAAATTCCTTGCTATAACTGCTGCAAAATAATGTTATGACGCATATTTTCAGTTAATTGAGTTTTCCTTTCGTACTTTATTGATGAACAGTCTATAAAACAATTCCCTACAGCTATAAATATTCTTACTAATTTAGATAATGCTATTTGAAGTTACTATCTGATAGACATTTGAGTGAAAATAAACAATTGTATCACTATAATAGTTAATGTAACAAACGTTAACTATAAATGTCTCTTCAGTTCATTTGATTGTTCACTTTTCTTCTTTTTTGAAAATCGATTTAAGATAACACTCTAAGATAACACTTTGAAAAGTAATTTATATTTTTGAATTTCATCATAACTAGTATATTAAAATATTTAATTATGTGCACTGCAAAATTTTATCTTAAAATTTTGCAGTATTAAAATTAAAATTTTGCAGT
The DNA here is from genome assembly GCA_949128135.1 of Parasteatoda lunata. Classification (NCBI taxonomy): domain Eukaryota; kingdom Metazoa; phylum Arthropoda; class Arachnida; order Araneae; family Theridiidae; genus Parasteatoda; species Parasteatoda lunata. Next base: position 35,022,983 of record OX421972.1, on the reverse strand, counting down.
AAAGAAAATTTATATTAACCGGTTAATATTGATAATTACCAATGAAGTTTGGTTAATGTCTATAAGGCGCAAGGGAAGTAAAAGAAATGAGAAATGATTTTATCGGTTGGCTGCGTTGCCAATAGAGGGCCGTAGGTGCGCAGCCGCAGTTTAACATGATGCATCTCAGTAGGTGAAAGCGCGATTCGTGATTGTACTGACGTCTTCGAAGGGAGACTTCATGTATGCCGAAAAAGCAGACATGTACGGTTGTGCAAATGGTAATGGCAGAGCTGCGATAGGAATGCATCACGCACAGTTCTTCGATCGACGATTGGCGGATCACAGAATTTTTCAGCTGTTACATCGTCAACTTTGTGAAACAGGTTCAATCAAAGTTACCAGGTATAAAACTGGTCTGTAAGCAAGTAAGAAAAGCTGTAAGCAAGTCTGGGAAAAAGCCTGGTCTAAGCCCGGAAGAAAACATCTTAAACGTTGTCAATGATAGACCCCAGTCAAATACAAGAGCTGTTGCTCATCACGTAGGTGTGAGTCATCAAACCATTTGTAGACTGGTAAACGAAAATCGTTTACACCCCTTCCATTATCAGCGAGTACAAGCTTTGAATCCGGCAGGCTATCCACTGAACTTTTGCTAGTAGGTGGTACAGTAATGTTCGCTGCAGCTGGACTTCATAGCTCTTTTGCTATTTGAAGATGAGAGGCGACGCTTACACCTGAGGTTGTGCGCACAGTTCCCATGTGTGGGCAACCCAAAATCTGCATGCAACGCGATTAAATGCTTATCAACAACGATTCTGTGTGAATATGTTGGCTGGTATTGTCAACTACTTTTTTATTGGCCCATACTTACTACCAACGAGATTTAATGGCGAATATTATCTTATTTTTCTAGAACAGATGTTATCAGAACTGTTGCTCGATGTTCCGATCCCCATTCATAACCGCACGTGGCTTCAGCATGATGGGCACAAATAGCACAGATGCGCACACTTACCTAAATGCAACATTTGGAATGCGATGGATGTGGCATGATGGACCTGTACTTTGGCTACCCGATCTTCCTGTTTATTGGCCCTCGATTTCTTTCTCATCTTCCCTTTGTTTTCAAATTGGAAATTGCTTGTTTTGTATCTTTTTGTTTATCAATAAAATTTCTCCCTGGATGCCCCCGCTAGGTGGCGGGACGGGGCTGAGCTTTGACGAGGACAACTGAAGAATCTTGTTTATACGACTCCACTTGACTCAGATGAGGATCTCGTTGCTTGAATATCTGAAGCTGCTGCACATGTGCGCAGAATATCTGGCATATTTGAACGTGTAATCCGATCACTCCTCCGACATATGACAACTAAATAAAAAACCACGACAAGAAAGATTTGGATTATTACATTCCTTACCCCCTGTTAATCAGTGTTTTGACTTACTAGCAATAGATAGTGTTGGTGGATTAAATTACTGTAATTCAACAAAAAAATATTTAACTTTATCTATTGACCACCTCACAAGATACATTTGGGCTTTTGCGTCAAAATCCATTAGTTCTGAAACTTATACTAATTTTTTACATCAAATTTTTAAAAATCAATTCCTTAAATCCTTGTTGAGTGATAGAAACGCTGCCTTTACTTCTTCTCATTTTAAAAAAAAATTTTGAAACACAATAAGATTCATCAATTATTGACAACTGCACATCATCCGCAGTCTAATGGCAAGGTAGAACGACTTGGTCAAACAATAATTACGCGTTTAAAATGTAAAATTAATAAAAATCCTACTAAAACTCCCTGGCCTACTTTGTTAAAGGATATAGTTAATACTTATAACTTAACTCCCCATTCTGTAACAAAATTTCAGCCTGCATACCTCATGCATGGAAGACTCCCCTATGAAAATCCTTTAAATGAAAAAGTCTATCCACCTGTTGAGGAAGCTAAAAAAAAAGCAATTCAAAGAACAAAAGAATATCATGAAAGAAATAAAATTTCTTATGATGCTAGATTTTTAGATATTGACTTTAGAACAGATGAATTAGTTATGTTTGAAGAATTTACTTATAATAATACAAGGAAGTTCACATCTCTCTCTAATCCGAAACTACCTCTGAATTTCGGATTTTATGTTAAGTCCAGAAGGTTAAAACAGTCTTAGATATACTCTTTGTTTGGAGCTTACTTGAGTATTATGGATATATCACTCAGTCCTGATATAATTTTATATATTCATTAAAGATGGAGCAGCCAATTCGTTGCATGCTCTGGCTCAAGAGCTCAAATAGCTTTTTTGAAAAAACTCAGTTCAATAGTTCCTCGATTCCATTGGTATACAGAACTCTGACCCACGGTGGGTCCCACAGAATTGAAAAAGAAAATGAAGTTGCTTGTGAAACTTATGATGTAATTTTCGGCACACTGTTAGAATTTTAATGCTAAGATTAAGGTAAAATTACCGGCAAAGTCTGTCAATCCAATTAACCGTAAAGTTTATGGTTAGAAACATTTCTTAAACTTTACAGGTTTCAAACCGCCTAAAACTGGTATGATAAAACACCGTGACTACAAGGCTTCGCACTCTTGTAGCCATTTACAACTAGCATATTTTTAAGACCGTAAAAATGAAATTTAATTGCGGATTGGAATTAGAATATGCTGTTTTTTGCTAGGTAATGGGCATTGGAATTAGATTGTGGTTATTTGTAGATTATGGTAAAAAAAAAACAATGATATTGTTATTTTGACGTTTTCCGAGAAGCTTCTTACAGTGCATCTTGCATAATTTGTATGACCATACTAAACGTTATAACGCTTAACGTCTACTCATGAATATAAAGTTACTTATTATGGTAACAAAATTGTTTTCATAATTTCGGGAATTCTTTTGCTTAACTGAACTGCTACATTATTAATAAATCTAAATCTTATTTAGTTTTAAAAATCATTTCTATGCATTAGTTGAATTATTTAAAAGGAAGTTTTTTTTTTTCATTTACTTCCATAATAACTGTTGATTGAAAGTTAACATTCATTGAAATCATTAAAAAAAAACTAGAATATAGACTGACATATATTTCCCGAAACATTCCTTTAAACAGGAAATAGATTTGTTGTTTACGAAAAGCACTTAAAAAGAAAATGAAAAGCTTCTGCTTGTATCAACAAAGATATCATCAAAGCCATGGAGCAGTACCAGTATTTCAATACGTTAGCTTTGCTCTTTGCTAACAAGATAAAAGATGAAAAGCTATTTCCTGCAGAATAAAGTAAAATAAAACAGCCAAATAATCGACAGATTCAATGCTGCGTCGAAGTTAATCTTCAAGGGGAAAAATTGCGAAAGATAAAAGATATTTATTTTTATTAAGTATGATGAGAATAGAATATTGGAATATAAATGTCAATATTACGTAAGATTATGCGAACAGAATTTGCATATACTCGCGCAATACAAAAAAAAGTAATATTTAATTAACATTGTTAAAACATTGATTTATGGTAACTGTAATACTCCTAGAAAAATCCTAACTGTAATTGCTAGAATACTATTTTTATTGTTTTTCTGTTCAATTAAGTTAACGTAAGAGGTGAACTTTTCAAACTCCTAGGTGAACTTAACCTGGGTTATGTATTCGCATATAGTACATATATTACCAAGAGAGAGAGTATTAACCCGAAGAAAACGCCTGCAAAACAGAACCTAAATTTTCTTTCTTTCAAAATAATATTCTATATCTAGGTAATTGACATTTGTTTTAAAGTTTGGATTCAATACAATATGTATTAAAAAGAATTTAAATTTGGTTATTTCTTTGTAAAACTATAAACAAAAGAAAAAATATAAACTATCGTCATTTATGTTTACAGTTTTCCTGTAAATCTTTTAACAAATCTTGCTTGACAAGTTTCTTTCATTTCTCTACTTTTTACAGCCTGTATCATAAATTCTTTTCAGCCTGTATTATACATTCTTTTTACTAAAATCCTTTTCCTGATTGGCCTCAATCGCAATTTGTAATATTTGATATTTTCTTCTAATCATTTATATTCGCAAACCCTTATTTAAATGTTTAACTTTATTTTTACAAAGAATCTAAAACTATACTTTAGAGATATGACTTCGCTCCTGTAATACTTATCACTTTAAAGGTTTTATATTGAATTTAAGAATTAAAATATGGTTTCAAAGGATTTTTTGATTTATATTTCGATCGTTTGGCAGAACCTATTGCTTTACGAATTCACTGAGTGACTGTATTTTCATCCATACCATTATTTCTCATTATACCATCATATTTTGCGGACATTGAACACTTTTATTTCAATTATCTAGAATGTGCCAAGACAAGTTATTTGGATTCCACGGCCTCATGAACTTGACTTTTTTAAAAATCATATAAAACATGTGTTTAGCTCTTTCAGATCTGATGCAATTTGAAAGTATTTATTTTTCTAGGGCCGGGATAGTCTAGTTGGTAGGGGGGTGGGCCAATGGGTCGAGAGTTCGATCCCCCCAACAGAAGACACCCCCTGAAGTGAATGGTGACTGGTGCAATTTAAATCTGCCGGATCACAAAGTCCTCGATGTTGCCATAGCAAACAATACTTCCGGGGGTACTGAATTGGAGATTGATCGTTTTCTGGTTCAGATCAAAATTACGATCTGTGGATGAATGGTTGTATGAATGGATTAAAATATTATATTACATTCCAATAACTAAGCTTTCTACTCTGTCATATTTTATAATTGTGCAAAACTGGCAAAATTATATTCTGATAAGATTATAATAAATAAAAAGGTAATTTTTTTATTTTTTTGTTAATAAAATACAACTGCCCAAAAATTAATGTCATGTATGTTACCATACAAACATTTTCATATTTATAACGAAATAATCGGCATTCTTTAAGGTTTACTCGTATATGCAAATGAAAAATGTGTTGTAAGAAACAGCAAAAGCCATTTTAATTTTTTTTTTTTTATTCTGATGAATCAGAGACTTTTTCGTAGTAAGTATGTTTCTGCTATGCCATGCCTGTTACTTTAATTTGTTGTATGAAATATATTTTGTAGTTTCCTCGGCAATATGATTTAGTTTCCTGAGATTTTATTCTAAATAATATCAAACATTAAATACTTTATAGAATTTTCTTTCAAATGTCATGTCTGTTACCATACTTAGCAACAGACATGCCATATGTGGTAACAGACATGACTTGTTACGAGGTAAAAAATTTGAAGAGATTGAACACTTTTTAGAACAAATTTTATTTAGAATATTTAACTCATATTCATAATTGCTTATATAAAATTCTCTTTTCCGAACTTTTTAATCTAATTTAACGTCGCTTGCAAATATTATAATGCTATTTTTTTCATATATTTATTTTAATATTTCTTAATAAATTTTCAAAAACACATTAGTTTTGTGTGACTTTCAAAATGTATGCATATATATATATATGCATAACAAATTTTATAAGACTTTTCTTTAAAACCTTTAACTCTTTGTGAAGCGACGAGACTTTTAAGAACCAAGTTAAGTTATAAATTAAGTCAATATTATATCCATACAGAATTGAAATAGGATAATTTATCAAATCAAAACTTATCTGTTCTTGTAATATGACTTTCCTTTTATCATTATTAGTTGGCAACACACGATTATTTGAGGTTGAGCATCATCTATAAGACTATTCATTTGTTGATATATCGTTCAAGTGCGCCATTTTATGATTCCTATATTTTCTGCTTTCTATCGCGATCAATTTTGCCAATCGTGTGGACATGTCCTTGGGACATGTCGTGTGGACATGTCCCCATCACCATGTGTTTACTCTTGTCCCACGAACACATGTGTTTATGTATGCCTAATGCTTTTTAATTGAAACTATTCAGAGCAAATGTTTTTTTCTTCTTCAAAATAGTCAACAATCTGTATAATTTACGATATATTATAACCTTTTATTTGAATTCTAATAATAAAATAAGAAAGCACCTTAAAAACCTTCCTCTTTTTCACCATAAAATCATTCTCTTACAGATTTCTACTCACAATTCACAATGCTAACTGCAACTGCACCTGCATCAATGTCTCTAATCTATTATATTCACAGAGAAAATTTGGCCAAGTAATAAAAACGTCATTCAAGATGTCTACTTAAAATTATATAAACATAATATAAACATAAATTATGTATTCAAACATAATTATGCAATTATAAACATAAATTATGTATTTATGTACATTTCATAAAAACATAAATTATGTCCACTTTAACCCCCATCTTCTCTACTTGTCTATCATATTTTCTACATTATATAGAAGTAAAAATGATCTTAAAATATAATATTTCATTAATAAAAATTTTTAAGCATTATATTGTTGTAATAAATTAAATATCTACTCTATTTATTCAATAACTTAAGGTTTTGACGCAGATATCAAAAGGACCAGTGTGCTAGTGTCCCTTTTTATATATTTTTCTGACGCTCTAAATAAAACAAAATATATATTTTGGAATTTTTTAATTATAAAAAAGTCTATTAGTTACTAAGAAAAATCTGATAAAGCATAGGACTTATAATTATACCAAAATAAAAAATTCAAACAAGGTAATTTGAAAAATATTTCTTCACTCACATTTCAAAATTTATCAATAATTAATTTTGTAAATTAAAGGAATTTCATTGATGAATAACTGTTTCTCTTAGATGTAAATAACTGCAAATAGATGCAATTTCGTAAAATTATTGTCTGAAAGTTATTTTACCTTTAACTCAGAAAAAGACACCTGCATTTCATATAAACATAAATTATCAAAATTCCATATTTTTCAATTATTCCATATTTTTCAACTAAATTAATACAAAATAATGCGAAACATATGTTTAATAAAAAATTCTGCGTGAAAGGGTTTATTGATTTCATATGGGTCTAAAAATATTATTACGCAATCGTAACTAATAAACAAATACATTTTTATTTCCTCCAAACTAAAAATTTATAATGTATAAGGAGTACTCTGTATGTTTTGCTTAGTTTTAGTTTTCTATTTTTCAACCTTCTACTTCACTATTATATGTTTTGATAAGGGAATCTTTGGAAAAGCCGCAAAATGTAAGTGATACCTTAACTTCAAAGAATTGCCGAGAGTCTACTCTGAAGTGTTCTTTTGGCATCATTAGTCACACTCAATCCATCTGATAGAATCCAAAAGCAGCCAAAGGAGCCTCATCAATCATAACTGTAAAGTTTTACAAATTGAAAAATGGGAAGGGTCTCATGATCTTCACTGGATTCAAGGACGTTTAACAAGATTTCTTGTGTATCCAGTGGTTTCGTTTTCATTTAGGGTCAAACAATCATTTCTTTAAATAAATAACTGGGTAGTTCACAATGAATCTACTTGTTATTTATGCAAAGTAACGTGAATGCTAAGTATTGAAATCTCAGAATTGTAATTGAATTTTAAGTAATATTTTCAATGATATGTGTCAAATAATAGAATTACTAGTGATGCTGTACTCTAGTTAGAAACGAGTCGCAATCATTAAATTATTGATTTATTTATTTTATTTTTGTTTAATTCTACTATTGAAAAAAGAAGTAAATTTACTAACATTCGTTTTATTTATTTGCTTAGTTATTTGTGTAAATTTTCGTTTATTTGTACTAGTAAAAAAAGAGGATTAATTTTACTAAAATGTCCCTATTCATTTATTTATTTGTTTGTTTATTTTGTATTCGATTATTTATACTAGTCAAAAGAGTAGTAACTTTAATAACATTCGTATTATTAATTTGTTTAATTATTTATGTAATTCATTTTTGTTTATTTATATTAGTCAAAAAAGAAGTAATTTTACTAAGACGCCCATTTTCATTTATTTCTTTGTTTTCTTAAATTTATTTTATTTTTGTTAGTATTTACTCGTCAAAAAAGTAACTTTACTAAGACATTCGAATTCATTTCCTTGCTTGTTTATTTAAATATTTTAATTTTGTTTATCAGTCCAAGGAAGAGTAACTTTTACTATAACAACCCAATTAATTTTATTTCCTTTTGTTTATTTATTAATTTTATTTTTGTTCTTTTATACCAGTCAAAAGAGGAGAAACTTAACTAAAACGTCCCGATTCATTTAATGATTTGTTTATTTTATTTTCGAGTATTTATAGTAGTCAAAAAAAGAAGTAATGCTAATAGCGTCCATATTCATTTATTTATTTATTTACTTTTTATGTAATTTATTCTTAATTATTTACGGTATTCAGAAAAGAAGTTACCTACCTGAAACTTCCTATTCTTTATTTGTTTGTTTTTCTACACATTTACTTTATTTTTGTTTCTTTTAACTGGACAAAAAATAATTTTACTAAGGCTTTCGCATTCATTTTTATTTGTTTGTTTAATTATTTATTTTAATTTTGTTTACCAGTGTAAGGAAGAGTAACTTTTACTAAAACGCACCTATTTATTTATTTTTATCCGTTTATTTAATTATTTTATTTTTGTCTCTTTATGCTAATCAATAAAAGAGTAATTTTACTAAAACGTCCCTATATATTTATTTTCCGTTTATTTATTTTACTTTTGTTTATTTATTCCAGTTAAAAAGAAAGATAAACTTTATTTAAATGTCCATATTCATTTTATTATTTATTTATTTATTTATCTTATTTTTGTTTATTTATGGTAGTCATAAAATAAGTTTTTTTATATGCAATTTTAAAACAAATTGGTTTGCAATAAAAAAATTAATGCACATTGAAATAAGAAAAGTAGAAGAAATTTATAAAGTTTTTAAACTTTGGAAAATTACTCATTGGAAAAGGAAAAATTCCCACTTCCTTCTTACCCCCTAAAACTATAATTTTAGATACTTTAAAAATAAAATTTTAATGAATATTTTTTTTGTTCTCAAGTAAATAAATACTGGAAAATGACTCATATAGATAGATTCTAGTGAATAAAAAAAAAATTCATATTACTTGAGGAGATTCCTTAAACAGTACATTAATTCAACATCAAAAAATTCAGTTATAAATACATCAAAAATAAAATTCAAAAATTAAATTAAACTCAATACTAACAATTCAATAACAATTTAATATCATATGTTATTGGTACCCTGAGAATAATATTTTCACTTTTTAAGCTATTAAATACTGGAATACAAATCATATGCAACAGGTAATCATACAAATCATACAACAGGTAATATTTTCTGGAGATTATATTGCACTCTTCCTCACTCATGAAAAACACGTTTTATGTACCTTCAAAATAAAATTATTACGTTTATTTATTTTTAATCAATTTAATGTTGTAATTTAATTTGTAAGAATCTTAGTAGGAAAAACTTCGTTTCCCTAATTAGTCCTTTAACTAAAACTAGTTTAAAAAATGACACTCCTCATTCTTAGAACTATGAATTCTTCGTTTTTAAATAAAACTTATACGCTGACTCTTAGTTAAAATTTTAAGTAAATAAATGTTAGAGCATAATTTAAATAGATTTTAGTAAAGAAAAAAAATAAAACACATTCCCCAACCCTCTTTAAAACCCTAAATTTTAAGTACTTTTCAAATAAAATTGCTATGATTAATTTTTTCAATTCTTTATCTAGATTCTTTATCTGATTCTTTATCTGATAAATTTTTTCAATTCTTATCTTTATTGCTAGAATTTAACTTATATTGAAAAAAAAAAATTTATATTGAATTTATATTTTAACTCATAATGCGCAAAAATGTTTTTTGGTTTATGCCTTAAACTTATGATTCAAGAGGTGAAGAGTGGGTCATTTCGTCTTTAGAGAATATGAACAAGTTTTTCTTTTATTACAAGGATCGTTATGAGTTATTTCCAAACATTTGCTTTTAAACCAAAATAAGAAATGTTATTTATTAAGTAACTTAAAATTATATTTTTAGGGAGAGAAGTGCACCTCCATGGGTCACATTTCCTCTTCTAAACCTCATATGAGTATTTTCTTGAAGTTTGAAAACTATATATTTTTTTCAATTCTTTATCATTTTCTTAATCATTTTTTAATCTTCTAAAATCATTTTTTCAAAAAATGATAATGTCTTTTGTGACTCTAAAAATAATTGCATTTTCTGTTTTTCACTTTAACCTGACTTAAATATTTCTTAAGAAATGAAATTCCACTGTACAATTCAGTATTATTTAAAAGCTATAAATTACATATTTCGAAAAAAATTTTTTTTAAACATTTAAAGGAATTAGATAAGTGTTTAGAACAATTTAATTTTTACACATAGAGAAAGAAGTCTATTTGTTCAAATAAAAACAATACGAAATCTAAAATTTTCAAACTTCAAAATTATTTTGAATTCCCCAAATGACCTCCAAATTACCTGCTCTGAAATTCAAATTATTTCGATGTAAGTAATATGTATAATCCAAACGTAAAATACGATAAACAAAATTTATGATGAGAAAATAAAAGAAATACAAGTTAAATTTAGCATATGTTAAGAATTTGTTACAAAGGAGGTATTAACAAATCTAAATTTAAGTTAATAACTACTTCTTCTAATGTTTAGTTAAAAAATTTTATTTTTTTAATGTCATTTATTTGTTATAAGTAATTGTTTTAGTTTAAAATTATTCTAACTTTGAGAACCAAAATAATTGTATAAAAATATAAAAAATTAATAGTTGAATTATGAAAAAACTTTTAAACACCAAGTGGTTTAGAAACTGACCTGCCGGTTACGTTACACAACTTTCCGTGTTTTTTTTTTTTTTTTTTTTTTTTTTTTTTTTTTTTTAAAGCAAGCTATGCAGTTTAAGACTAATTTATTTTATTTCATAAGCTTCATTGAACAGTCGACCCAATTTTTGGGTTTACGACTACTAATGTTCAACTCCGTAACCTTGTAATTTCGAACTCAAGCCAAAAGACAAGAGAACTCTTGAATCAAGGATTGAGTGAAATTTAAATTCATGGAGAACTTTTTCATTTAACTAACTCGCTTTTGCGTTACATGAAGAAGAAAACCACGACAACCTCCCACGATTAGCCTAATGGCAAAAGGAATCTAACCAATGATTCGTCTGCCACTGAGGATATTTCGCGTCAACACTGTGGTTGGTGCAAGCCGGATGCGGAATTCGTACTGATCAACCATTGCTCTGATCCGAATCCAGTTCACCTTATCGGACGACGCACGCTCTATCATCTGAGCTATCACTGCTCAGTTTATGATTATTAGAGAAAAAAACTGTTTTGAAAATAATATCATTTTTATAAATATATTAACATATATTATACTATTATTTTACATAAATGTATTTGTGCATATTTAATTATGCTTTATGATGTCACTTATCAGAATCAAAATTAGGTGTTGTAGTTTTAAAAAAGAAATCAGATTACATTGGGGGACATTTTTCCTGCTGCAAGAGATTTTTCAACAGATCTTTGGTAACCTGTTATGTATAACATTATACTATATAACATTTGCAAACTTGTACACTTAAACAAAAAATAAACTAATAATGTTATTTAAAACATTCTGTAGTTTTAGGTGTAAAACTAATTTTACATTCAAAATTCTAAAACTCGAATTAAGCAAGATCAAGTATTTGTATAAATGCAACAAAACATTTGTTTCCCTGTGTTATCTGTATTTCACTTATGTGTAATCGCAGTCTGACAAGCACCTAAAGAAAATTCTTAAGAAATACATTTTTCATAGTTATCTATACCTCGAAAGTTTAGTAAAGATAATATTTGGTTATTTATTTTTGCACCACGAAAATGTTTCTTATCAAAGTTCCCTAAAACTTGCTCCAAGAAATAAAAGCAAAAATCATTGTATTTCTGCTATTTATTCTTAGAGTGATCAATCACGAGCGAAACTTGAACAACTTGTAAGAGACAAATAAATAAATAAAAAATAGAACTATGGATCAAAATGTCAAAGTAATTTTGGCAAATGAAAACAAGCATAGTTAAATAAAATATAATACCTTAACTATTCAATAATATTCCCTAATCTAAAAAAATTATTAGATTATCTATTAATTTCTAAAATTTTTGAAACGATTGAAAATTACTGACTTGTAAATTCTTGAGTTAGATTATTCTTTCCTTAAAATATTAATTTAAAAAGCGAAGCAATATTCCCAAATTTTACATTAAATCAATTTCTTGTTATTGAGTTTGGAATCTTGTAATCAGAATGAAATATTAATTTAAAAAGCGAAGCAATATTGCTGCATTTTCATTAAATCACTTTCTTGTCATTGAGATTGGAATCTTGTAATCAAAATAAAATATATAAATAAAATATAACAGAATATAAATAAAATATAATAAAATATAACAGAATATAAATAAAATATAATAAAATATAACAGAATGAAAGAATGTAATCAGAATAAAATAATTTAATTTAAAAAGCGAAGAAATATTGCTGCGTTTTCATTGAATCACTTTCCTGTCATTGAGATTGGAATCTTTCAATCAGAATTTCGACCATCTTCCGCTGAAGCTGTCAAATCTCAACTGAAGCTTAGAACTTTTTGATAATGCGAGTTATAAGCAATTATAAGCAAAATTTGTATTTATTTAATTACAAAATAGAATCTGTGGTTAATCGAAACTCCGATTACTCTGTAAAAAAGTCTGCGAAGTTGAACATTAGTTGTCGTAAGCCCATAAAATTGGGTCGGCTGTTCATCGACGGTTATAATATAAAATAAAATCAGCCCACTACAATTACAATCAATCCAACTAATTACAAATCCTCCATGAAGTTAAAATTTATCCTAATACTTGATCAAGGATTTCCCATGTCTTCTGGATTGAGTTAAAAATTACAAAGCTACTGAGTTCAACATTGGTATTTGTAAACCCAAAATTGGGTTAGCTATTCAATGACGGCTAGAAAAACAATCAATTTTGGTTCATTCCCTGACTAGCTGGAGTACTCAAATTTCAACTAAAGGTCTTTGCCAATCAATAAAAGTAAAATTTCTATCCTTTTTGTAAAAAGTCGAAATTCTTGCTGTTCTCTAGAGTAAATAAGCTAAGAAGCATAATACTTAAAAGGCGAAAATAATCGAGTGATGCTCCATGCTTCTCCGTAATAAGTGGAAAACATAAGTTGCATTATTTTTTTTATTTTTTTTTAACGCCACCATATAGTATCCTCCATGTTTCTCAGAAATAAATGCGCCCTAAATTCTTGTTTAGATTTGATAAAAATACATTAATTTTCTCATTTTTTTTAATGTACCTAAAAGACGTATTTTTTAATTTGTTTATTAAAAAAACTATTGTCCCTACCTTGTCCTACCTTTTACCTTGGACTTCAAACCATCGTATTTATACAAAATAAACTCTCAATAAAGTGCAGTTACAAAGCTGATCATTCAATTTATTTCTATGTAAAAATTTGCTTAAAAGTTAAAATTGTGAAAACCGTGAAGAAATGAGCTCTTCATTTCAATTCAAATTGCTTTTTTTACTGAAGATTTTTTTAATCTGCTGAATAAACAAGTTTCTGATAACCCTAATAATCCAAGAAATCAATTAATAAGCGAATCATGATGAACAAAGAATCAGCAAAACAATAAGAAGAGTTATGTTTGCAAAATAATAAGACAGAAAATCTATAAATTTGCCTAAACATGGAAGGATAAATAGATAATGAATGGATAAATGGATGGATCAGTAGATAAATATATCAACGGAATAAGAAACCTGTAAAAATACCAGAGAATCAATGAATAAGCACACTTATAAATTAGAGAACATATGAATCAATAAAAAATTGTTAGAACAACTGCTGTTTTTTCATCAATTTGTTCATTCTCTGTGTAACTAAATTTGTGAATCGCTGATTCGCTAGCATATTGCTTCCCTAATTAATTGATTCCCTGTTTCTGTGTTTTATTGTTAGTTTTCTCATTCACTGATGCACGAATTTATTGATCTACATTTTTAATTTGACAGCAATAATGTTTTTTTCTATTTATTTCTACATGTTTTTATTCTTATTATTTTTACATTATAAATGTGAATTTATTAGTAAGCACTCTGGATTTTTTACGTTTTATTTTTCTATTTTTTAAATTTTTAATAAACAGTGTTATGCAATTAAAAATTTACTTTAACATTAAAAAATCCTTTATCCATACGCAAATGAATAAAACACAAAATTATGGATAAAAGTTTTTTTCTAATATGACGCAATCGTTGATAGAGCTCTCACCTCCCAATGAGATTGCCCGGGTTCGAATCCCAGGGATTTCAAATCTATACGAATTTTGCACCCGACTCGCTCCGACCACAATACTGACGAAAAATATCTTCAGTAGTAAATGGATCATGGGTTGGAGACGCCTTAACGTCAAGCTAACCGTGGGAGGCAAATAACGCCTCTCCTTTTAACGCAAATGCGGACTAGTTCCTTCAAAAAGTTCTCCATAAAAGCAAACTTCTCTCAATACTTGATACAGGAGTTCCTTGTCTTTTGAATTAGGTTCGGAATTGCAAGACTACAGAGTTAAACATTGGTGATCATAAACTGTAAAATTGAGTGGGATGTTCAGCAATGGTTATAAAATAAAATTAAATATGACACAATACTTAAATAACAGTGAAGGTTTCGATTTTTGTATTATATCTGATTAACACAATAAGAAATATTCGGCCGGGATAGCCTGGTCGGTAGGGCACTGGGCCCATGTCCAAGAGGTCGTGGGTTCGATCCTCACCGGCCGAAGACTCCCCGTGTAGTAAATGGTGACTGATGCACGATAAATCTGTCGAGTCTCAAAGTTCTCCATGTTCCCATAACAAATCAATACGTCTGGGGGTACTGATTCAGGAGTTTCCTTGTCTTCTGGATTGGTTCAAAATTACAAGGCTACGGAGTTGAACATCAGTAGTCGTAAACCCATGAAATTGGGTCGGCTGTTCAACGACGGTTATAAAATAAAAATAAAAAATAAGAAATATTCAATTATTTTAAAATAAATAGAATATTTCCACAATAATTTTAAGTTATCTTCAGAAGATTATTATGGGAATTTTATAAATTTTGCGAATGATTTGAATTTTATTGAAATCTTTTCAGTTGAGATAAGTGAATTTTGGTACATTTAAACATATATTTCCTTAACGTTCAGTTTATTTCTTATATGGTATATTGACTCGCAATTTCGTATTTATATTCCGTTGGGGGGGGGATGATTTTTTATGACTTTTTTTCTTTTATTACTAAACACAAGTACACTGTTGGTAAGAGGGGAAAAGTTGTAATAGGATCATATGATAAAAAAATCTAAAACCCAATTTCTAGTGCAAACATCATTGCATTGTAAGGAAGCTTTTTATATCTCGAAAATTAAGCTTCTGGAATTTGTGCTAGAATAACACCTAAAAGAAAATTATAGCTGATCTCGGAGCATAAGATATAATCTTTTTCCAATTTTTTCCTGATATTTAAGATAATCAGATTACTTTCTTAAGCTTATTTATGTACCATAAGAAATGGAAATATATCAAGCAAATATTCGTATGTATTACGATTTTTTATGCATATTGTATAAAAAAAAATTACATAAAAAAATCCAGTTATACCGAAAAAAAATTCCCTTCCCGCTATAATGAATGGTATTAAAATGAATAGTAAAGTAAAATGAATGGTATTAAATTGTTTTAATTTGTTCAATTTTTTTGGCCAGTATTATTTTTATATGACAATTTTATGGTTTCTGTCAGAAAAAAAAATTTTTTTTAACTTAAAATTTTTTTTTCTTTTTTTCTTCATAAATTGAATTCGCTTCCTAGGAAATTGTTTTTATTTTATTTTTCTTACATAAAAATAATCAAAGCAATTTCCAAGCCCCACATTTAAAAAATAAAAAGAAATCTGCATAATAACTTCTACTTAGGTTACTTACCAAATACAAAACTAAAATGTATTAATTAGTGCAAAACTAGTCGTTAATTATGTTAACAGAAAAGCAGCATAGCAATGCTATCGAAAAACAAAATTCTTAAATTAAAACAAAATTTTAGGTCCATTCAATAAAATAGAAATAGTTATTTTTCAAATTGAATAGTAGTAAAAACCAAAATATACATTATTTAAGCCATTCATTAGTAATTTTTACTTTTGCATGGTATCGGTTTATTATGGTACTTTAATAAGAACTAAATAAACAATTAATAAATTATGTTAATAAAAACTAAAATTATAGTTTATATTATTCTTCCACTTCCTTACTGAATAGGATTTACTAAATCCGACACATTTAGTAAAAAATACAACACTGAAAAGTAAATTTAAACGAATAAATTGTTTTCGAGCCATACTCCAAGCTATCTCGATAAAATTACCAAATTTTACCATATGTACCAAATTTTAATGCATATTTTAAAACAATATTTTATTGTAAATTTTACCAAAATCGTTACCAAAGCGCTTCGGTAAAAATAACCACCCTGCAACTTTTTTTTATTCTCTTTAGTAAATTATCCAAAAAAAGTTTCCATTTATATTACTGACATACTCTAGTGGCGCAACGAACAAACACATACAATTTTAGCGCAAGAGGTCTAAAGGTCCAGTCAGGACAAAGTATTGATAGTAAATTATATAAATTTACTATCCTGTACTAGTAACATCATGATAATAAAACAAAATTATGTAGGTAGTTTTATTATAGTCATAGATTTTAACCCGGAAGTTATCATCCCCACAATATTTAAAGTACAGATAACAAATAATGTATGTATACCTTGATTGTTATTCGTATGCAAAAATAACAAATACATGTTTAAAGGTAATTAAGCTGTTTAATTTCACCAGCTCTTCAAGACTTCGACGATTATTGTCTTTTAAATGCGTTAAATTGTCTTTTCATACTTATATTTACATTTATTGTCACTTATTATTAAATTAAAAATAAATTATAAAACATAAAATTGTTACTACTATAAATATTCAGAAAGAGTCCCATGTTCAAGCGGAAGAAGTTTATCACTCTGCACAATGGTTTACGGTAAAAATTACTGCACTTTACTGTTAAAAAATTCCGAATAAAATAGCTTTACTCCGAATGCCGGTACTTTTTATCATAATATCCTTTTTTTTCCAGAATATGTCACGGAACAACAAAAAAAATCCTCCGATATACCGTAATTTTCATAGTAATAATTGCTTTAAAATCACTGAATCTCTCTAATTTAATAAATATTACTGTAAAAAATAAGATAAAGCATTTCAAGTTAAATTTTATTTCACTAAATAGCATTTTATTTTACTGTAAGTAAAGGATTTTTTGGTTTTTTTCTCAGTTTTGTATCAACACCGCTAATTTGTAGAGCATTATGTGATTTTTTTAAAAACAAATATAAAGCTAACCGTATTAAAATACACTAAATACACAACTTGACACTTTAATCAAAAAAGGAAAAATACTTATTCTAGAATAAAGTTTTAATATTTAATTAACGAAAAGTACTAGTTTAGGATGTTCTGTTTTAATGAAAATATTAAACAGTAACTAGCAATCCTGAATTGGTATTTTCACAAAATTGGTCGACCAATTTCTTCATAACCAAGCTCTGTTCTTTTTCTATTTCAATGGATGTTATGCATTAGTAATAATATTCCTAGCAGTTTCAGGATAAAATAGTTTTTCCCATATTTTAAATATATACCATTAAAAGTTTACAAGAGATTGAAACTCTTTTGAAACTTTTGTCTCGTGTATTTGAACGAACGTAATTGAAAAAGTTTGTATTGGCTTAGTGGAACCTTGATGGAATTTAGAACTATTTTTAATTGAACATTATTTATTTTTCTTATCATCTCTCATTCCTGTTTGATGTTTTTTATTGTTTAACCTATAAATTAGCATTTTTTTAACTTCAGAGAAATTAATCAAAACAATTTTCTGCACATATTCATTAAAGAGATCATCTATAAAAAAATATTTTATTTCATCCTTGTTTTGCTGAGGTTTCCTTCTTTTTAAGGGAGAGGGAGGAAAGAATCGTAATATGGTTACAGTACCTTACTTGCGGATAAATATTTCATAGATAGCTTAATAGTTTGTTAAGAATTCAATTAATGTAATACTTGAAACAAGTAATTCTGAAAAATATAATTAAACATTTTTTAAGTTGCAAGGAATTGCCGTGTTTCAGCCTAGAATAATAACCAAGAGTGATAACAAAACACAACCTCCACCCTATTCTTCCTCTCAAACTAAACTAAACTATATAAGATGAACAAAGAATCTTTACCTATACTTATTAGGTTTCATACATGGAAATAAAAAACAGTATTTTTTTAATGGGAATAGCGTTACTTAAATATATAAATAGGGCATCAAAGATGCATCAAATTGGTTTCTTAAACAAAACTATTTTCTAAGGGAAGAAAAAGCGTTTGCCCTTACTAAAAGAAAAGTGATACCACTACCAATCCAAATTCGCAAGACCTTCAATAGTTTGCTCCCTCCCACCATGGCTTACCAGCTACTTTTACTAAGAAATATTTCCAGGAAGAACGAATAGAACGTTTGTGGAAGCAAGCTGCCAAAACTCACTAGCAAGCTAAGGTTATTCATGCAGACAGGGTGTCAAAGTAGAATAGTACATCGATGTCAAAATAATTATAGTCTTCAAATTGTTAAAGGTTAAATGAACTATTTTTTTTTAAAGAATATGCATTAGTTTACAGTATTTAGATCCACATTTTTTCACATTCCCTTCCTATTCAATACCACAGGTAAGCACGTCGTCACAACTCTGATCGGTCATTGAGTATTCAAAGGAGCCACCCTCTCCGCTTAAGGAAATTTCAATCCTTGAAGGTGTTCAATTCTTAATTTCAATCCGTCCTAAAATTCACCAAAAAAGTAACTGTGTCTTCCGACATTTTGGTTACAAATATTTGTACACCCCCCCCCCCCCAAAAAAAAAGAATTAAAAGTACTAAATTTAAAAAATAAAGAAGTACAAGTAAAAGTATTGCCATATATGGTGAGTTTCTATGAATCGGCTGGTAGACGTCTTCTCTTTAGTGCTGTGTGATCCAAATACAAGTCAGTAAAATGCTTGAAACTACCATGGTCATTATTAGAAATTTTAGATTGTTAAGTCGAAACCAACACACACCATATATAACCTGTTAAAACATTTTATGATGTACAGTGTAGATCGAGAAAGAAGAAATAAATTATATGTCGTTATTGTTGTCGTCAACCATTAAGGCAGAGTAGGTGGGATTTTTCTTGTTTTTCAGTGGTGCCATCTATGGTAGAGAAATCGACTTCTTCCACACCCATACGTCACACCCGTTTATAGGGTGGACCCATTTATACATCCATTCATTCGTCCACAGATCGTAATTTAGAACTGAACCAGAGGAAGATCAATCTCCTATCCCCTAAAGAGGTATTGATTTGTTATGGGAACACGAAGGACTTTGTGACCAGAGAAATTTAACGTACACCAGTCACTTTTACTACACGGGGACTCTTCAGCCGGCTGGATTCGAACTCCCTTTCTCACAAACGGGAATCCTGCGCCCTTGCAATCAGGCTATCCCGGTCAAATCAATTAGATATTTATCCAATATTAGATTTAATTACCCTGATATGCTTTTCATAAACCATATGCAATGACATTTTAAAGTAGAACTTATAAGTTCGCAAATAAAATTTCTAAATTCGGTCACTAGATAATATTTACGTATTTTATGTGGCTGGCCCACCAATATATTTATAGCATCTCAAGCTAGCAAAATAAAAGCAACAAGCATTAGGTATATAATATATACATGAATTCAGTTATAAGTGCGCAACTATTTAATAGTGTAGCTAAGTAAAGCTGATTAAACAGAGTTTTAAATAGTATTATAAAAATTTAAAGCACTAACAGCGTTTATTGTTATTCATTGCCTGTTTATATTGAAACATTAGGTAGAAAAATCTAACACCAAAAAAAAAATTCGTTTTTTTTTTTTTTTTTTTTTTTTTTTAAGAACATTATTTTAGTAATAAAACTAAAATATATGGTATTCATAAACCATTCAGTCGCTATTTTTTTCTCATTCATATGGTGATGGTTTATTGGACCTTATTCTGGTTTTCAAAATTATAGTTCTTATTTCAGAACATATAGTAAAAAATACAAAACTGAAATGCAAATTTAACCAAATGAATATTTTTTATGCCATGCTGTAAGAAATAATGATTAAATTATCATATTTTTCCACATTCACTATATTTTATTCTATATTATAGCACTATATTTTATGGTTAATTTAATCAAAACTATATTCAACCTTTTTCGGTAGAAATTTAAGCTTTTTGGTGCCAATCGAGTCAAAAACACAGTGAATTTAGCCATGTTGTGGTAGTTCATACTTTTTTCTCAGTGTGCCTTCTTATAGAGGAAATTTGTTTGAATGTGAATTAACACACGATCTAGTAGGCGATTTTTAAATATGATAAGATAAATTTAAACTGAATTTAAAATTAATGCGGTTTTAATTCAAATAATTTAAAACCACCGATTGGGAGCATCTACAGGGAATTATAATAAAAGAATGGAGGTGCAGTTCCTATGATAAGAACTTTTTCCTATATTCAACACTTCCAATTAAAAACTTATTAAAAAATCTGAGTTGTTCACTTAAAAGATTTTATTTTTGTCTTTTTTGAAACCTTAAAAATATTTTTAGATTTTTGCTTTTTAAAAATTAATAAGAAATTTGGAGCATTATTATTGCAATAAAAAACTTTGAGAAAAAATTCATTTCAACTAAAAAAAACTAATGTATAAAGCCTGTTCTAAGCTCCATTGACTAAAAACTGTTCTTTATAGATAAAAGATTAAAATCCTTTTATCTTCCAAAAATAAATGGAATATTTCTTTTCAGGAAAACTATATAAAAGAGAATGTTTCAATTATTCATGATTAACATAGTTTATTCTTTTTACTATTTGAAGAACATTAAAATAGTTTTTAACATAATATTCATATAAAACTTTAGTCTAAATTTGATGTAAAAGAAATAAGTTGAATTCTGTCTTTTGCAACGATTTAAATATGCACTTTCTACGTAAAAAACGATGTTATTTTACCAAACCTTTAATTTTTTTAGAAAATGTTTTGTTTAGTTCTTCTAGCTATTAAAAAAGCTAGTTTTTTCAAACATTGAAATATTTTGTATAACAATTTCAATAAATGCCTATTTTTATCCCAAGATATTTCAATTTAAAAAGTAGCAAAAAGTTAAATGTTTTACTTATTCATAATTTGTTTAGCCATTTATGAAAAGGTATTTCAATGAAAAACTGACAAAAAAAACTACAGAAAAAAAAAATGATTTTTAATAATTTGAAAATTTTCTTACCTTTTAATCAATGCAGTAGGTTTTATAAAAAAAAAAAGTAAATATATATCTATTTTTAAAATAAAACAAATAAAATGATGAGGTTTAAATTAGGATTGGTACATAAAATAAAGAATTATTTCTGATTAAAATAAAAATCTTCAATTATTATTTATTATCATTTATTTTTATTATCATTTATTTTTATTATTACTTATGTTTTAATACATTGCACACTATTTATTTATTATTTTATTTATAATTTATTTTTCATTTATAATTAATTTTTATCACATATCTAAAGGAAGGGATGGTCCATGTCAAAGATTTCGTGGGTTCGAACCCCACCGGCCGAAGGTGCCCCGTGTAGTAAATGGTGGCCGATGCACGTTAAATCTCTCGAGTCACAAAGTCCGCCATGTTCCAATAACAAATCAATACCTCTGGGGTTACTGGATTGAAGATCGATCGTTCTCTGATTCAGGTCAAAATTACGATCTGTGGATGAATGAATGGATGGATGAATGAGTTCGCTTTATAAACGGCTGCGACGAATGGGTGTGGCAGAAGTCGAATTCTTGGCCATAGAGGGCGCAACTGGAAAACAAGAGCAATCGCACCCCTCTGCCTAAACAGGCATACGCAACAACAACATCACACATCATGTTCGAAGGGGGAATAATGTCTATAAAAGCTGATTCTCTAAAAAAAAAAAAAAAAAAAAAAAGTGGATTCCAAAGCAGATATGAAACATTTTACTCCAACATGGCTCCTTTTCTGTGTATAATAACTCTCGTCGAAAACCAATTTCCGACTTTTTTGATTTTTCAAAAATGAGTAATCCTAATAATCCATTAGTCGGCGATCGTAATGTTTTATTTTTGTGAACAATGGTGATGAGCCGCTGTCAACCATTAGTCTTCATTTTATTAATCACATTTGCCAATTATGGATTCTTCTCCTTCATCAGGGGGATTGTTCATCATTTATAATTAGATTGACTCTCTCATGGTCTATTCCTTTTTAAACACCCTCACTTTTGACGATTCAACAATCCTTGAGTTGCATTTCGTTAACTTAGGAAATCATTTCGTCACAAATCGCGTAATTTGTGACGAAATACGAATAGTCAAATATATGACAAAAATGTTTTTCCAACTCAAATCCTAATCATAGTGTAATCATAAATCTAATTGTAGGCGAGTGTTAATTCGGATGACGAAACTAGAATGAAAACTAAACGATCGAAAATAAAGTGACGAAACATGTCTCCCGAACTGTATGGTGGTCAAGGAGTTGGTCTGGTACCAGGAAGATCAAGGATTCCGTTTCGGACATGGTTTTAATTTATCTCTGTTTCATATCTGTTCTTCTAGTGTCGTATGGGTGACATTGATCCACCGACATGGCGCCGATTATAAAGTGATTATTAAAAAAGCTAGATGCATTAGGCACTACAAGGTTTTTATTTATTTGAAAGAAAATAAAACAACGAAATATTTCTTTACTTTTGACGAAATTATTATTCTTAAAGAAGTGATGATAGTTATTTCGTCATTTTGACGAAATGTTCACTCGGGGGCATATACCAGAACACGAGAAAAGTTTCATGAAATTTGAGTATCCATTTTTACAGTAAAAGGATCCATCGCATTCTAAAATTACTGAATCTAAAGCTTTCCTCTTCAGTATATCTTACAGACAATATGTTTTGCTTCTAATAGGCCTTTCAAGAAAGGGTTTTTTAAAGAAAGGGGTCTTCAAGAAAGGGTTAAAAAGTCCTTCTCACAAATAAAAAAAAGTATACACCAAATAACAATACTTCCTGTTTATTTGAAAACTATTTATTTAAAAATAATATTTCCTGTAGTAATATTACTATTATTTATTCTGTTTATTTTGGCAATACTTTTATTTATTCGTTCAGACTTTATCATTAAGAATAAAAATATAAAAAAAGTTTTATCCTATTTAAGACTACATGTGTTCTGTGATCTAATTAAATAAGCATAATATTGTGTCCATTAGGGTATTTAATAACTTATTGGCATCCAAGTAACTTATTAAATACGCTCATGAGTTTTATGATGCTTCTAAAAGCATCAAAAACCGGTTAGCAAAAAGGAATACAATTATACGCAATTTCATTTTTAATAAAGAACAGAATTCAAAAAGTATTGAAAGACTAAAATATTTTGTAAATTCTTTGTTTTGTTCATATATTTATTGTTTAATGTGTAATCGTAAATTTTAGGATTATTTAAGTTTGATAGTGGAAAATACCACATAAAGCTTTCAACTGTAATTTTGATATTAAGACAAGCTTCCTGAGTAATCCTGACTCCCTTAATAAATTTTTTTCAAAACGAAATTTGGTATTTACTTTAGTTATTATTTATATAACGATGCAAATAAATTATTTTATCTAAAAAAACTATTCCTAATTCTTTAGACTGGTATACAGAAGACTTATCTAAGTACAAATAAAGGTCTTGGCGCAACCTAATATCTAATCGCTTTTTGAATTGTTCGAGGAAAAAATTACACGATTTTCAAGTAGGCAACGGGGTATTTCTGAGTATTGCGTGTTAAGTATCTAACTAGAAACAGTATTGAAGAACAGTTTGACGTAAATACATTTCATTTTGGCAAAATGTGACTGACCACTTTATTGACCCGAGCCCTTTAAATATTTTATAATTTTATAACCGTCGTTGAACAGCCGACCCAACTTAATGGGTTTACGGCTACTAATGTTCAACTCCGTAGCCTTGTAATTTTGAACCCAATCCAGAAGACAAGGGAACTCCTGGATCGAGTATTGGGAGAAATTTGCCTTCGTGGAGGACTTTTTGATGGAGCTAACCCGCATTTGCGTTACATGGAGAGGAAGACCACGAGAACCTCCCACGGTTAGCCTGACGGCAAGGGGACTCTAACCCATGATCCGTCTACCACTGAGGATATTTCACGTCAGCACTGTGGTCAGTGCAAGCCGGATGCGGAATTCGTATCGACTGGGATTCGAACCCGGTTCGCCTCATTGGAAGGCGAACGCTCTATCCCCTGAGCCATCGCGGCTCGAGCCCTTTAAATAAGAAATATTGTGTAAAAAAAGGTTATTGATATATATAACTATTTTATAACTAATATACTAAAATAATGTTTATTAATCTAAAGGCGCCATATAAAATATGTACCGGAAAAACCAGCAACTATTTAAAAAAACATGAATAAACTGACTAAAATTTTAAAAAAAATCGTTTTTTTTTTATTTGAATATTTAAAAGAATGAATTTATTTTAAAAATCTGTCAAAAATTGTTTGAAACATTATTTCAATAATAATTCTTTTATTATTTTAACGTAATTTGTTTTTTCATTGCCGTAAGTTATAACGTTTTTTTCTTGAAATAAAACATACAATTATAAGCGAAAAATACGTTTTTTTTAAAATATAAAAAAAAAACTCTTAAATTATTTTATATTCTGTTTCACAATTAGAATAAAAGTATCTCAATAGAGAAATAGAATTTATAATTTAAATTGCAATAATTTTTTTCTCTTTTTCCGATACTTTTGTTTGGAGAAATTTACCTTCCCGCGTAAATTGTTTCGACTACTTTAAGATATGATGATAGTTATTATTTTAATAATTGAGAAAATTTAATCTGAGAAATTTGTTTTCTTCTTTATATTTCTATTTACTATTTTTATTTTATTTCAGGAGATATTTATTGTGAGCCGGTATGGGACTCAGTTTTGTGCTGGCCATCCATCCCAGCAGGTCAAACGGCGTGGAAATCCTGCCTGCAAGTACTTAAGTACGGAGATGCAATCGCAGATGTCAAAAACTTAGTTATTCCACCAGGTAATTACCAATAATTCATAACATATTTTCAAAACTAATATTGTAAATTGGTTTGATAACTTCAAATTTTTGACAACAAACAACTTGAAATGCTTTAATACGTTTCTGTAATATTGTTTTGATAATGAAAAAACATCCATTGTGAAATTCATAAAATGTAAAAAAAAACTAGTCTTAATGCAAAAATATCAAATCTCAAAATTAAAGCAAAATTGTAAGAATTAGACGACTACGTCAAAGGTCAAACTTATGAAATGAATCGAACATAAAATTTTGGAGCCTAAAGACCTTCGGAGACATATTTTTAAAAGATTTAGTTTCACTTTCTTTTCTAAACAAGATACAACAGTTTTTAAAAGACAAGTGTATTACTATTTCACAAATTATTATTATTTTAATTGAGTTTGTGTTTGTAAATAATTAACTTATAAAATAAACTACGATGCATATGATTTATTCTAGAATACAAGAGTAAATAAAAGCTATTACTTACACCAATACTTATTCAAGCACTTAACTAAAGAAATTTCTAAGAAATTAAACTAATTGCATTACCAAAAAACTTGAAATCAAAAATTATAAAATAGTTACCAGGCTAATTACAACTCATGATGGTGAAGCTTGGACTTAGATGAACTAAATTGAAAATGACTTATTGATATTCGAAAGAAAATTTTGAAAAGAATTTTTGAGATCTATTCAAATAAACAATTCCCAGTGGTGAATCAGAAAAAATAGTAATTCTGATTAACCACTTTTAACCACTTTTTCTCTTGTTACCACAGTTTCTCAAATTTTGTTTTTAATTTATTTTAAATTTTTTTTCAATTTTCTACCAGCAATTTTATGCTTTCTTTTTTCAAACTGTTTTGTTTTTTATCCTGGCTAATCTTAAGGATAGGTGCTTTGGTTTTTTAGTGCTCGAAGTATGTCCTTTTCTCCCCTAATAATTTCTACCCCAATGAATTGTTTTAATTACCAACAGTGTTAGTTCGAGAAAATATGTTTTCCCTTCATTCTTTTAAAAATGAAAATTGATTATTCTCCTCGACAAAAAATCTTTTTGACTAATACATAACGTTGTTCATGTGACGTACTAACAATATATATGCTATATGTATGCATGTTAGATATGGATACATATGGGCGAATCTCAGGAATCATTAACTTATATGTTTTCAAACTTTTCTTATAAGCGTCAAACCGCAACCATCGAAAATCGGAAAAAAAGGTATACAATCCAATTCTGCGAGTTTTATGTTAGTGATATTCCAAAAGCTTATTTAAAGTAGAGCAAACTTGTATCATTATTTTAACTTGTAACTCGCAGAATTGGATTGTATACCTTTTTTTTCAATTTTCGATGGTTACGGTTTTGACTCGCCAAAATTTGGCGACAAACTTTAAGTGTTTGAAAACGTCAATATTCACGAAAAATATCATTCTAGAAAATATGATAGTACAGCTGAGCTACTAAATAATGTTTTTTAGAGATTTTCAGTTTTTTTTAAACAGAATACATATTGAAAAAAAAAATAAAAAGTATGTGAAACACTCTAAGCGACACTAATGAAAAGTTGTCAAATGTAGGATTGAAGTAAGAAATGAAAGCCAAAAGCAAGTTACTCGCGATCGAAACTGTACGTAAGTTAGTAATGCATAGTTTTTCCAGTAACTTTATTAGAATTGATTTTTGCTTATTATGTTATATATTTATAAGAAAAGTTTGAAGACATATAGGTTAATGATTCCTGAGATTCGCTCATATATGAATATGCTACATTCAAACACTAAAAAATACTTCCGCGAACTACCGTCTCAGGCCAAATTATTAGACGTACTTTAAGATTCTATGTGAAATCTTCATTATCAACCTATACTACACTGCTTTATTGTTTTTACGCAACTAAAACCGGTTTACACTTGTTTACGTTCGTATATCAATGGCTTAAATTAGACGATATCTGATATAAATTAGATGATAGGATAAATTAGACGATATATTATATAAATATAGAATATTTATTATATCAGGTATTGTATTAGTATATTATAATAATTTGACCACATTATTAGACACACTGTAGTGTTTTAATAATTACATGTTTTGCACGAGTTTATATGCTATACTTTTATATTTAAACATACATGTGTAATGGGTCTTTATTCAGAAGATTTTTTAAATACTTATTTGTATTTAAAAATACTTATAATACTTATTTGTATTTTGTTACCTATTTGTATTTATTTTTAACTAATCTCATTACAATGTTAACCAATGGAGACTCGAACATAAACAAGTGTAAACTGTTTTCAGCCGCGTAAAATTAGTGATGCCGTATAGTATTAAATGATAGTTAAGATTTTACATAAAATATTATAGTGCGACTAATACTTTGGCCATGGACTGTATGTTGTCTAATTATTAAAAGTGTTCTTCTGGACTATCCTCGAACTATTAGCTTTGCTTATGAATAATATTTTGTTACTAATCCAAAAATTTTGAGCAATTTTATGATTTTGAATAAGACTATTAGTTTCAACTGTTAGTTTCAAACTAATATTTTTAAGCTAGTATCTTATTCAATAATAAGTTGTGATTTTTATTTATTTAATAATAAACGTTTGAAATTAAGGAATTTTTAAAGAAGCAACTATTAATGAGTTAATTTGTAAAAGCATTTCTGCAAACATATCCTTGGTACTTAACCTGATCTTGACTTAAAATGTAAACTTGATCGAGTACAAATTTAATTTTCTCTTGTTCCAATGATTTAACTAAAATAACATACAATACAATCTGCTAAAAAAAGAATTTGTATTTCAAGAATATTGTTCTATATTAATTTCATAACAACATTTTTCCATATAGTGTTTAGTTATTGAAGTTATCGACTTATATGGAAAATATTTAAAAGTTGAATTTTTTCGTTCCTTCCATACTGTTAGAAATTTCTCGAAACAAATGGTTAAATAATAATTAATTTAATTGTTAATTTACCATATTGAAACAAAAAAGTCAACTGACCATAAATAAGATAGAATTTAAACTATTAACTGTGAGAAAAACCGTTTATTAACTGTTTTCACCTAATAAAGTTAAACAACCAAAATTTGATCTCACCAACGAAGACCATCTAATGAAGCCACGTGGTTCCTTGCAGATGGGTACATATTACAGCCGAAAGAGCTAATCTGTCAATCTCACGACCGGTTTAAAAAAAATGGAGAAAAAAAAGGTGCGATTCCCAACGTTGACTCTACAATGTTTTCGTTGACGCAATTATATTAATATCATGAGTCGAAGATACTCTCTTCGACGCCTGAAGAGTTCCTCGCTTCCTGTACTCACCAATTTGTGACCCTGTGCTATTAGAATACGATACTTACACATAGATGGTAGAACCATAAAGCTACAATACTATCTAGTAGCATGGTTTTAAAACCATGCTACCTGGAATGGTTAAGAAACCAACTAGTTTTGTATTCATGGTTTATTAACCATATTAGTTGTAAATGTGTTCAAAAACGTAAGGGTAAAAATTACGTTTTACCATAAACTTTAAGGTTAATTGTGTGAATAAACTGCTGCCGGTTATTTTACTATAATTTTAGAATAAAAGATCTAAAAGTATAATAAAATGTTGAAAGTAATAGCCTATTGTTTCCTTCGCTGGATAAGACTATTGATGTGCAGATAAAACTACTCATATATTGTTTTTTCTAGAAAATAAGATTGCATATTAATCATTTTTTCTTGCTTTGAATTTCTTCAACGAAATGTTCTACTTAGTCTGTGAAGGTAAATAAAAATAAGAGCCCGTACATTTGCTTTTAAACTCTAGGGGTATCTCCTATCAGAGTTTACTTTTCTGGTGATTTGAGAGTTATTTTAAATTCCTAATAACTTGAAAGCTATTTTATATTTAACTTAAGTTAAAATGCTTTAAAAAGAAGTTTATTTTTAAAATACTGCTATACTGACTTGAGAAGTTACAGGTTACGTTAGGTTACCAAAAAACAACTACTAGTTGTTTTAACCGGTACAAAATGAACGAATAAAATCAAAATCTTCATATTTTGTAAATGCTTAAAAGTTTGAATAGTCTGACACACACAAACATAGATAAGTAGTTCTTAGTAAAATTAATAACTAATTTTTTTTAACAGATATCGATCTTTTGGAGTTAATATTCGTAGATATATCCAAAGTGCACTATTTTTCGAAATAATTTTTTTTTAGTTTTATTAAAGCACACAGTCAGTCGAACGTGTTTATACCAAACAAAGTTAGGAAATAAAATAAAAAAAACGTTAGTGGCATATATAATTATTCTATAGAGAATGGAAGCATTTAAAAAAAAAGATAAATAGTAAAACTTATCTTTCCATTTATACTGTCGATATGCCAAGCATTTAAAAACAAACGTACGAGCTCTTATTTTTTTATCTAAAAAATTGTTTCTTAATTAATTACTCTTAGAAGGGATGTAATTTTATCTTATCAGCAGAAAGTTAATGTATTTTTAATGACAAAGTGTTGCATAGGTATCCACATATAATTGAGATAATGGATTATTAATACTCATAGAAAAACAAAAAAAACTATTTTATGATTAAAAAATATTGAATAAAAACATGATTTCATTTGTCATTTTCTTGTTTCATTTCTTATCAAAATGAAAGTCATTGTTTAAATTACTCTTCTAGGCGCATTGTTTACACATCTTTTTATTTTTTAATTATTTCATTCTCGTGTATAATCAAATCGTTATTGTTGAAAATAACAAATGGTTTTTTTAAGAATTAGTGTCGATTCATGACAATGGCATTCAGAATAATTATTATTATTGATTAGTGATAGAGAAAATAAAAATTTTGATTAAAAATAAATTCATTCCTAGTTCTAAGAGGAAGAAAATGATAAAATCTACTGAAACGGCGTAATTATAAATCGCGTAATGTGAGAATTTCCCAAAAAGTTTCAGGATATATTTTTTAAGACATTTTAATCCCAACTCCTTCCTTTGTTTCTTGCACTTAAAAACATTTTCAAATTTTTTTTCTTCCCATTTCGAACCTTCTACACACAGACTTTAATAGATCTTGTAAAATCACTTTAATACAAACAGAGAATATTTTCTTATGATAGCACTATAACTCTTAGAGATCTTGTTGAACTAAATTTTCTGAGATACTTTTTTTCTGAAAAATGGCATATAAAGGCTGTCTCAATTTTTATTAAATTATTAATATTCATCGTTTCTGTACCACTTTTTAAAGATTTTAAGAAATTTAAAGTTAAACTGAAAGATTCTCCCATAATAGCAACAATTTTGAAAAAAGGCTGTTCAAAAATTCTGCAAAATATGAAAATTAGACTTTTTGTTTTTAGCGGTGAGGGTCCACAAGAAACTTTGCCCTGAGTCTCAAAAAACTAGTGTCTAGCTACCCGCAATTGAGAAATTGAAATAATGAACTTCTTTTGAATGAATATGGGATATAACTACGTCATTATCACATCCACTTTATTTTACATTCAAAAAAATTGAAGAAAATATTGGATGCATTCTAATTTATTGAAAGAAATAAAATTTAATACCGATAAAATTAATTAAAATTAAATAATTTTATTTTTCTCTTTGTAAGGCAATTAAAGTTATAAAAATTTAATTCATTATTTTTGTAAATCCCATGGATTTAAAATCCCTTTCTTTGATGTTCCAAAAATGGTGTCTTGGGATATTCATCCACTTTTAGATGCACCCTGGGTAATTTTTTTAAAAACTTTTTTCCGCACATGCGCTGTATAAAGCAACTACCATTGCTAACTTGGTAACTTGGTTGCTATTGTGCTAACTTGGTGAATGATTTCCTTTTCGTGGAAGGTATCATACGAATGGATTGGTCAACGTGTTCTCCGGACATGAACCCAATCAAGCATGTTTGGGGCATTCTAGGCAGACGAATTGCTGGATGCCTACCACCCCCACTAACTCTCCAAGAACTGAAAAGAGCTGTTCTGAAAGAGTAGAACAGAATACCCCAGCTCCTCATTAATAACTTCATTGACTCGATGCCTCAAAGCTGTTCAACGTTGCTATCCGTCCGGGGGAACCATAAGCCCCCATTGAAAATGATTTTCTTTCAAGGAAACACCTTTTTTTATTTGTTCTTTTTTATATGCACAAATTGTGTTTTTTTTTCTTTTTGTACCCAAATGCTCAATAAAACGTTTCTCTTTTCTGCGAAACAAATGTCATTTTTATCTCATACAGCCTACCATGTCTGTCAATAATGTATCAATCATTCAAACAATTCTCCGTGAGCACGATCAACCCACAATCTCTACATCCTCTAATTTTTTGAGCAGTGTATTTAGTAAGAAAAAATTTGAAAATTTATTTCAGATTTTTGAAAATTTATTCAAACATGCAAATATTATTATTTCTCTTACATTTGGATGTTTTACTTATAGAAGCCAAAGCTTATCGAATTTGTGATAAAAATGGAAACTGGCTTTGGGGAAATTGGACTAATTACAACGAATGTCTCAATTTCACCACAACGGTAAGTGCCATCAGTGTTTGTGTTTAAATAAAAATAATGCTGACGTCATAAAAAATTTCTCTTAAAAATTACACTAAAGGTTAGGATAAATCTTCTAGGGAAACAATCTCTTTAATAGACTAATATTGTAGAAGACTTTGTAGTTTACTCTTGGATTTTGCCGTTTGTAGTCAAATTTAATAATAAAAGGAAATAATAAAACATTATACATTTTTTTTTAGTTTGAGTAACTTTTGGTTACAATAATTTAACAAAGGTATACGAAAAAAATTTCGCTTCATTCTATTTCTTTTCCTTTCTTAACTATTTTTCCCAATATCGCGAAACTGGAAAGTTGTGTTCTAAAATCAAATTCCGCAGAAAAGATAAAGGTGTAATAGCTTAGCAATCAAAATCATTCATACCGTTTGCAAAAATTCTCGTATGTGAATTCGGAGATGCAAATGAGAAACTGATTGATAAAATACATTTACCCAGGAAAAAAAGTCAATCAGGTTTGAGTTAGGTGATTTTTTAATACGATATCCTGAAATTTCATTCAGTTTTATAATTATTTTCTACTATCTTATTCAGAAAGTTTTTCGAAAATCTGTCTCCACACTAAATAAAAATTCCCAGGTTAAGCACCTTGCGAGTTTAAACTCGACTATAATTTAGCTATAAACAAAGCTATAATTTTTAACAAATTGTACTGTCTTTCCGAAAAGAATTATTTGGGATTTAGAACGAATGAATATATTAAGTATATAAAAATGCTTAAATATTGCCAAATTGGAGACATTTTTCCATTTGGATAAAAATTAATAAAATTTTTTGCTTAAAAATGTTATTTCATATGAAGAAAGAAACTTCACATTACAGCTGATGACGAACGTAAGTAATACAATTTAGAAATGTTCTGCATGACAGTTAGTGTTGTTGTCATTCTGCATTTGACTATAAAAAATGTATGTGAAAACGAATTTAGATAGTTTGTCCTTTAAAAATATAATCTCATTTTTCGTGCAAAAAAAGATTATTTCCGAGTAAACTAAACTATGCAGTATGCAGGGTGTTTTGTAAAGACTGCGCTTAATATAATGTTTTAAAGAATCTTTACCAAAAGTAATGGCAAAAAAATAGACACATTGTATATCAAAAATTAATATTTAAGAGAGGGAAAGACAAAAACACTAGCAAATCATAATTTAAGAATGCAGATCTACAGATTAAAAACCTGATTGGTTGCAGTTTTAAACTTGTAAGTTATCCTAAAAATTTTCTTTTAGTTCCTCTCTGTTTTATCCCGCAATTAAAAAGTTTCGATTGTTTCGTACAATAACTTTTCTCAATTGTGATAGCATTCATTTTTTTCCTCGCTTAAAATTTAATATGGAATCCCAAATAAAAGTACTTGTTAAAAACAATTATAAGGATATTTTGAAAACGATTGATAAGGATATTTTTAAAGGTTGTCTTTACAGAACAACCTGCATACGAAAGTAAAAATAGTAGAAAACGACATCGTGTGTAGAAAATTGTTCCTTTAGAACATATCGAAGAATATAAAAGAATACTCGCTCTTTTCGAATGGTATAACAATTGGAGTAGTGTGAGGGGGGGCACAATTTTTGTTCTTAGAAAACTGTTCATTTTTTTAAGTTTTCTACATATATGCACATTTATTCTTATTTGCATGTATACTTATATATATAAACTTAAATATAAAACTTAAAATTAACGAACAGTTTTCTAATATCAAAAAGTATGCACTGTATCAAAAGTATGCATCAAAAGTAGTATATCAAAAGTATGTATGATGCGCCTATATGTATAACACTCTATTTAGTCCATTCAAATTGCAACATAATCCGTAATTTATTGTTTTATATCAGGGAAATATATTTCATCAATATTTTTTTCCTACACAAAGAACAAAATTGCGACTTACCACTGCAGGAAGTTTAATCAAAATACCATTTAATCTGAAAATATATAACTTTAATTTCTGCTCAATGAGTTGCGATTGATGTTTAAAACTTGTTATTTAATGAATACGGTTGATGAAATATCTTGATTCAGATGCACAGATCAGTAAACAAGTAATTACGGATGTTCATGTTCTGCTATATAATCTTCTTGAACAAAAGTTTTTCTTTAACTTTTTAACTAAAAATATACTTTTACAAGAACGGTAAACAACAACAAGGGCAGAAGACTAAGTTTTTTAAAACAGTCTCAGAAAAACTAACAACAAGCTGAAAAATTTTTGTTCGAAACTTCCATGCCTTTACAAAAACATATTTTCAAAAGTTTCAATTTGTTTTTTCTTTTGGTTTGAAAGTCAAAATGCGATATTTGATATCCAACAGAAAGTAAACATGTTCATGGATGAAAGGATATTTCTATGCAATATTTTCAATATATTATTAAAATCAAGCATAGTTGAAAAATTATAAATATTCTATGTCACGCATTTTCAACATTTAAAAAAAGTTCAGCTTGTTTATGCACAGAGAAGAAAAGATTATTTTTAAGAATAAATAAAAAGATAAAAATTATTTTAATCTTTTGCTGTCCTTGTTATACCAGTTGATTACAGGTTAAATTTAAATTGGCTAATTTTCTTTATTAAAATTTCAAAGATGATGCGAAATATTTAGAATCAACTATTAATAGATTTTTAAAAAAATCTTTACTTGGATATCACAGTAGAATTTTATTTAAATATAAACTGCAATTTAACATAAAATGAAGAATAAAAAAAGTTATATCACCCTGAACAGTTCTAAGAACCAAATTTGTAGAACACAAACTTCATGAATCGAAAGAATGGCTTCAACTATGCAAATTAACTAATTATTAAGTTACAAAATATGAATAAAAACGTACTTTTTTTAGATATATTTGAATTTGTTATCCTCTATATTTTGGGGGGAGGGAAAGCTAACATATACTTCTCTATAAAATGTTTTCGTGTATCTGAGCACCAAATATGGTGATAACTACTTTACACCAAGGTGGTGTTCCTCGACACCAAACAAAAAGGTTAGTTCCTGGTGTGGTGAGACACCTAAAGTGTTCTTTTACACTACTTGGTATAAAATAGCCGCTATTATGTTTGCTATTTAGTAACACTAAAATTTATAATTACAGTAAGATATGATACACATATGGATAAGAAGTTACATTTAAAATGTAATATAATGTAAAAATCATAAATTTATGATGCATTGCATACATGTATATATATATATATATATATATATATATATATATATATATATATATATATATATATATATATATATATATATATATATATATATATAATACATATAATATGAAAATTATACAGAAGTGAATGGAAATTAAATATTATAAAATTATAAAATTATTTAATACATTTCGTAGATATTTAACAATTAAAATATAGTTATACTTCGATATACATGCATATTTAACAGCAATTTTTTTTCAGTAGCTATTTAATAGTGGCATGGAAGAAGGCAATGTCCCTCGCTACTCTTATTCGAAGTAAACAAACTTCTGGCAAAATTCAAAATATGCCAACCTTGGTGTTTTTTTGACGTTAAAGCGTTTGTTTATATATAATTTTGTTTCATTTAGATACGGTTTCTAATAATTTCCATTTTGTTTTCAGGACTTGCCAAAAGCACCTCTGACAGTCAGTCTCATTTTGTTAGTGTGTTCTCTTGTATCGCTATTTTTCCTGGCGCTTACAATATTCATATTTTTTTATTTCAAGTAAGTGTTCCCTTGCTTTAAAACATAATATCGTGTCACTTAGTTAATAAATGTATAGGTTGTCTATAGAAAGAACTCCCCTCGCCGCGAAGTCTAAAGCCATCTGCTGAAATAAGAAGTAGTGTATTTCAAAGAGAAGAGATTCTCTCTCGCCTGATTCTCTTTTTCTCGCCAATCTGAGCCAGAACCTGCGCCTTAAATATTCACCCAACACCCCTACTTGAAATAGCTTCTCAACCGTAGTCACCGCCACTGCTCTAGATGAATGATAAGAGGAGTACTTCCCTAATACTTGGCCATTATAAAAATTCTTGTCTGTATAATTCAGTTATAACTTTATTTTTTAATTTTACAGGTGAAGTGTAATCATTTTTTATGAA
The DNA here is from genome assembly GCA_949128135.1 of Parasteatoda lunata. Taxonomy (NCBI): domain Eukaryota; kingdom Metazoa; phylum Arthropoda; class Arachnida; order Araneae; family Theridiidae; genus Parasteatoda; species Parasteatoda lunata. The sequence goes on along the minus strand of OX421972.1, from coordinate 34,987,015 downwards.
TTAATGAACATTGCGATAAAATACTCAAATTTTTTGTAATTTTTTTTCTAGTTATAAAGTTATATGTAATTAAACTATGAGTTTTTCTTCTAATTGTTAGTTTTTATTGGCACTGAAAAAAGACAGTGTTGATTTTTAAAATTTTATTACATTATGAAGGACTTTTTTTCGGAATTTTTTCATAAGTTTAAAATTTACTTTCATAAATAACAGAACATAAAAATTATTGTTACAAACTATTTTTTTTTTTTTTAATTTTGAATGAAGTTTTTTTTATTTCTCACTTTTTTTCGAATTATTAATTACTAAATGAACAAAAGGGAGATAACTCAACAAAAAAAAATTTTTTTTATATAAAACTTTAAATCTCAAATAAAATAACGTTTAAGTATTTTTTTTTATTAATATTTCACAAATAAGTTTTTAGGAAATAAACTTAGAGAATTTTGTTAAAACACATTTTAAAAAGCGCTAATTTCAATGCACAAAGTAATTGTAAAACAAAACCACTTGATATACTATTTCCTTATATTCATTCTATGCAACGGAAATTAATTTCAATTGACATTTGAGGCTTATTTATTTAATAAGTTATTACTTTGAACTATCTAAGCAATTTAATTCCTTTTTGAATTTAATAACAATTATTATAGTTAGTTTCAAAATTTTAATTGCTTCGAATTCTGTTTCCTTAACAGATCTCTCCAGTGTTCCAGACTTCGAGTACACAGAAATCTAATTGTTGCTCTCATCATTCATTCGTTAATGTTGGTTATTATCTCATTACCTGTAGTAGGTGGCGCTAGCATACCATCGTACCGAGAACTCGTAAGTATTATTAGCACAATGGTTTAAATAATTTATGCAACACTTTAACAAAACAAATTTAAGTGCAGTATAAAGTCTAAAAATATTAAAAAATATCTGGCTAACAAAAGCATGAATAAAAAAAAAAAACATATAACGAGATAAATTAAAATTAAAAGCACGAGACAATTTATAGAACATCAGAGAGTTGTTGATTTTTGAGGAGAATAGTTTTTGTTTCTGAAATCAAGGTTTATACTAACCCGTTACGAGTTTTTCTACTCTTTTTACAAGGTAATTACTAACCCGTTACGAGTTTTTCTACTCTTTTTACAAGGTTATTACTAACCCGTTACGAGTTTTTCTACTCTTCTTACAAGTTTATTACTAACCCATTACGAGTTTTTCTACTCTTTTTTCAAGGTGATTACTAACCCGTTACGAGTTTTTCTACACTTTTTACAAGGCTATTACTAACCCGTTACAGGTACTTTAATTTTGTTAGTTTATGTGTGGTTGTTAAATAAAAGTGTTTTTATCAACAAAAAAAGATACGTTTCTTAATATAGCTTAATTCGTTGCAACAGACATACTCCATTATTACGCGTTTTGAGTTAACGAGATTATGTGGTCAACGTGGACAATTTAATTGAACATTTGGTTAAATATTGAATAAAAAATAAAAATTTAAAAAAAAAAATTTTTTTTTAAATTAAATACCCTGCTATTACAAGCATAACTTGTATTTTGCACGGAATTTGCCTAAATGTCTTGACATGTATTTCAGCCAAACGATAAACATAAGTTCTTTCACTGCAAAAAAATTTGGTGTATAGTTGCCGCCATTTTTGGTATTGAGGTTAAGTAAATGGTCAATTACATTATAAAAAAAAAGACAACATAGCAAAAAGTTAAACATTTAATTGCATCCCTCCATATACAACTTTTTTAGATATGAAATCATAAATTGTAGTTTTTTAAGTATTTTTTAATAAAAAAAAAACCTTATTAAATTTTTAAAATAGTTTGTATTTGTATTTTTAACATCATGCAGAAGAACTTTTCCGATAAGTCTACTTTCTATACGTCATTTAATGTGTATAGAAAGTATTAGTGTATAATGTGTATTAGTGTGTATTTCATGTAAATTTAAAGTATTTTTTGAAATAAATTTATAAAACCAATCATATTATTACTTATAAAAGAAGGATAATTTTGGAATAAAAGTTCATGTCTTTAATACGTAACGTTGATCTTATTTTTTCAACAATACTTTTATTCTAAATAAAACATTTATAATTTGATTTCTTTTTTATTTGCATAATGATATTAAGCAATTGAAAAACATTCTATATATTTTTTTAAAAAATATATTAAATATTTATCATTGAGAAAAAAATGAAAAATAAGAAAACCTTACAAAAGGCAACGTAAAACCATAAAATTACCCAAATACAAATTTAAAATCAGAGCTGTAGTTTTCATGCAAAGAATGCATAGAATCGACAAGATAATAATTGTTTGAAAAAATTAGTCCAAATATAGTACTTTAAATGTACTTGGTTTGTTTGTGGAATGAAGCCATTAAAACTGATTCTAATGCGCATGAAAATATGTTTTGCAGCAACCAAAGAAACAAAAAATGAATAAATAAATTATGAAAGTGAAAACATAAATAAGCAAATTGACAATATATATTGTTAAAAATTTTAGTTCACCTCAACAACAAAAATCGTGCCAACTATGCACCATTTTTTTTTATTAACAGTGTTATGTGTTTTCCTCTAAATCAAACAATCGCAGTAAGTATATTGCTATTTAAAAAGTTAAGAAGTTTCTTTAACTAACTGTCATTTTTATACAATATTGCTTCCTTTTTATTTTATTTATTTATTTATTTATTTATTTATTTATTTTTTTATTTATTTATTTATTTATTTGATAATATTAGTTGATTCGTGTCTAACGAGCACTCTGATATAACGACCGGATTGTTTTAGTCCCCTAACTCTTGATATTAGCGAGTTAAGCTGCGTGTATATTATAAAAATTACAATGTATGTTTATTATAGGGGGAAAATATATTTCCTCAAACATGTTTAAAATCTTTTATTCATTTTTATATATTTATTTATTTAGGACTGGTTATGTAAAATCGTAGTATCTGTGAAAATGTACGCTGCTTTATCCAGTATAAATTGGATGTTTGTGGAAGGGATGCTTTTACACAGCAGAATAACGACTAATATTTTTCAGAAGGATGCTCCATTTAAGTTATATTATTTCATAGGTTGGGGTAAGTAAAATTTTAAGCTCTGGAATTTCTTTATTCAAATATATTTGAGATTGCCCATCATATTCCTTAAAATTGTTTATTTACAACACTAAGCAAATAATTATAACAATTTATACTTTTCTTCAACTATTTCACATTTGAAATAACATTTTTAATGAAATAATGCTTGTAAAAATGATACCTTAAGTGAGAACTCATTTTAAGGGGTTTATATGCATGTTTGGAATATATTTGTAATTTCATATAACAGTAAGAATTTTTATAATCATTTTTATACTGTATAGGAATTTTAAAAGATAACTAGTTGTGTCGTGATATGTTCGAATTTTGTTTGCTAAGCCTAATTCAGTTCTGTAAAATTAAAGTAAATCGTAATAATAAATAATTTTCCCTTATTTCCTTTATTTTCTATGTATTTGAATAAAATAAGGACTTATGGACCAAATATATGTAATCAGTGCCTTGGTGAATAAAAAAAATTAGAACATATTTTGTAAAAAAAAACGAAAAAATCCTTATTTTCGCTGAAAACCCCTTAAATTATTTAGACGGAAAAAATAATTAATAATTTATCCAGTACTGGTTCAGGCAAACACCTATCATACACATGAATGAAATACATCGGTAAGAAAACATTAGAAAAATCTAATTAGTTTATAAACACAATAATAGCAACTTTTTTTTTCTAGAATTAATAGGATCAAATTTATAAAATAAATGTATCAAATACTTTTAAAACAAATTAGAATTAATTTTCTTAATGAAAACGCTTAACAAATAAAGTTTAAGGAACGTATAACATTTCATGGTTCGTAGAATATTTCATGTGAAAAATGACATTAGTTACCATTACAAAAGTGCGGTGCCATTAATTACCGTTATCGAGCTTACCATACGTAGAAAAAATTCTGATAAAATTAAAGTACTGTCTGGTAATGACATTTCTGGTAGCAACAGACAGAAAAAAAGAAAAAAAAAATTCTGGTACATAATTTTGGTAATAAAAACCAATATAAACAGTATTTACACCATTCATTTAATAATTTTTCCGTTCGTTTAGGAAATAAATTATGTTATAAATTACCGTTTAAAGGAAATCCTGGTAATCAGAAATTGTAGTTGTTATGACCACACATATTGTAAAAATACAAAAGTAAAAAATTAAATGGTTTTAATGCCATGCTCTAAAATATCATGATAAAATTACTAAACGTTACCAAACAGAATGGTAATAAAACTATTTTTTACCGTCAATTTTACCAAAAGTCAATACCAAAAGGTGCTCTTTGGTGTTCCCCCCATAAAGTCATTAACACGGTAAATTTTACCATGTTCTGATAGTTTTGATCCATTTATTTCCTCAGTACAACCAATAACTTAAATGCTGATCGTCAACCTCGTTATTGTTTATATATTGTACATATTTTTAGCATAGAATACTCATATATTAAAAATATATCTGTATCGTCATATATATGAAAATATTAGTCATTAAAATTATATTTGGTTAAGAATTATTCCTATTTAGTTATGTTGGAATTCAAATTAATTTGGTAATTACATCTCTTCGGAACAATGTACGTTCAAAAAATGTAACAGCTTGGCAAACTATATATCTCTGCAGTCTGAAAACTCGGTCCAACATTAATCCCTATACTGGTAACTTGAACCATAACAAAACGTATATTTGCTGCAATCAAGTTTAAGAAGTACTGTAATATACTCCGTATTTTAGCCCAGCACTGCAGTAGCAGCAAATCTGCAAGATTATGTACTTCAACACGCTCTAAATTTCCGAAAGGAAATTTTTTATAAAACCAATGAATATTTAAGTTCATTTTAACCAATGGCAAAACAGGCCAAATTGTTATTTGCATTAATTTTTTTAAGACAGAAAATTTCATTGCACATGACAAGTGATTTTTTCGATTATCTTCCGTGTTAATGAAAATTAAAATTGCAAAATTAAATAATTATGGGAGCAGTTTGTTTATTAATTAATATTTGTTTCATTAAATACTAGGTATTCCTTTGGTATTAATTCTGAGTTGGTGCTTCACGATGAATGCCAGCATGGATTCGCATTGCTGGGAAGGCTACGGTCGCTCCAATTATGTTTGGATAATCACGGGACCTATGATTGGAGCTCTTGGGGTGAGTTTATGCAGGGTGTTACCCAATCGCCACCCTTTATATGGAACTTATCAAAAAGAAAGCAAAAATGTATACACATATTAGTGGTCGACAAGTGATTTTAAAGCAAAGAGAAATAAATCAGTTTCGAAATTCAATGAAGTAGTTGAAACTAAAAACATCGAAATTTAAGTGATTCCCTGAGATTACATCTAAGAGTTGGAAGGCGATTATTAAGAACATTTTCAGGGTTTATATAGTAAGTAAATAGGCCTTAATGTTTCTAATCCCGCCTTACTCATTAGTGATTTGTTAGATTTCGAAACTTGTTCGTATCTTCTTAGTTCAAATATTAATTTGCGACACCTAGTTTGCATATTTTTTTACTTTTTCTGTCAACGATGATTTTAAAATATATATATTACAGTCGATGTAATTCCTCAAAAAATTTATTTTTATGACTATTATTCATTACCTTACCAATTTAACTTTATTAATGCTTAACGAATCAATGCCGCCATATCAGCATCATGGCACTTTTAATTATTGGTTAGACAACCGCGAATATGATAGCTAAAAATAATTTATTGTTTTTATCACAGTTATAGTTGTCATATTTGCAATTAATTAAATTGTAGTTAATTACATAATTATAATTAATATTGTAATTGATCTTTATAATTATAATAAATGAGAAGAAAACTTGAAGTATATTTTCAGACTATTGAAGATTAAACTATTATAATTTGAGTGTTGCTACATGTGATATTTAAACGAAATCGAATGTTTTTGTATTTATAGTTGCATTGAAAGTACAAATGAATAAAAAATACTGAATTGGTAGTTGTATTCAAATTTATTTTTTGACACTACATCTCAGATGATAATTTTAGTCGAATTTTCAAGATCTGAATAGTTAACTAACCATTTATAAAATTTTAATGTTTATATGATTTTTCTAAAGACAACGTACAAATCATAGACTCTATTTTTATTTTTTATGAAGAAAACTACAAAAATATCAAAACATTGTTTTTATATTTTATATTCACTGTTGTTTTTATATTTTCATTTAATGAAAACATCTCACATTTTAAGCTCCAAAAAATGTCTGCAAATATTTTCAATTAGTTTTAATTATTTTAAAAAAATGGATCTTGCAAACAACTCGAGTGATTAGTCTGATCATAAAATAAAAAAATAAAAAAACTTTAATATCTTTATCAGCGGCTCTCCAATTGTTTTTGCCATGAAAATCTAAATGATCTAGCTTTTTCAGTGGAATTCCGACTTTCTAAACAAAGTTCCTCAAAAGCTGTGAATTTACTAACAAAAGAAAATGTACATCATTTATTTTCAAACTATTTCATTTGAAAAAAATTATTTAATTATTTTATCAGTAATTGTCTAAAAACCAGGCTTTATGTGAGGCAGTTAACTTTACACCAGGGAGGCACCTGGATTTGTTCTTGGAGTAAGTATTAACTGAAATATGTTCAATAAAGGTTTTCGTAAAAACTGAAATATGCTGAATTATGGTTTCATTCCTAACGTCGAGAATCAGAGAAACATAATTCCATATTCTTAAATTGGATTATTTTTTTTTAATTGATAATCTTGGCGAGAATTTTTTATAAATGACCTTTTCATAATTTATTCAATGTTTTGTTATTGAAAATATGTATTTTATTTAAATTTTGATCTTTCTTTCTTTATTGATATTTAACTTACTTCCAAGGAGAAAAAAAATTATGGTAAAATTACCATACTGTATAATAATAAGATTTCGATAAAAAAAAATAAACAAATAAATAAAAAAAACATTTTTGGTAACAAAACTAAAATATACGGTATTTAAATTAATCCGTTTGATATTTTCGTCCTTTTATAAGATAACGGCTAGCCGAAAATTTTTGCTCTCAAAATTATAATTCTTATTACCCCACATTTAGTGAAAAAAAACTCGAAAAGAATAATAATTTTAACTTAATAAATGCTTTTTCAATTCCAAGCTTTAAAGTATCATGATAAATTTACCAAATTTTGCGAAATTTTTTAAATTTTATCATTCAACATAATCCTATATTTTGTTGTTAATTTTACCAAAATCATTACTAAAGCGCTTCGGTAAAAACTGCCCAAGTGTTAGTGTTCCCATAGAGCTGTAAACATGGTATATTTTACCAAATTCTGGTAGTTTTGACCAGGTTCTTAGTGTATCTATAAGTAATCAAAATATTACAATTGAAACATAATATAGATAGGCAACAGAAGGTTTTAGAAGGTTTATCCACTAAATTTCATGCAATACCCCAATATATTCTACTATTAATATATTCTATCTATTATATATTTTACTATTATCTACTTTTGTACTATTATTATTATTAATAATAATAATAATAATTCTAATAATAATAATATTAATTATAATAATATCATCAAAGCCAAACTTTATCTTATGGAATTAATTAATTAAAGACTAGAAAATGACATAAGAATAATATATTTGCAATTGTCAGATTAAAAAATAGATTGTATGAATATTTTTTAAGTTCTCATTTTCTACAGAAAACAAATTGAGATATAATAAAAAAAATATTAATAAATGGAAATTTGAAAAAAGTAGCTTATTTTGTAATCTAAACAGTTTTTTCATATTGATTATATTCGAAAGCTTACTTTGTGTAAATACTTATTTGACTTCCTTCAAGGGTTTTGCGAAATAAAAAGTTTTTGTTGTATTAATTAATTTACTTATTAATAAATTTATTAAATTCGATATTCCGACTTATGTGCCTGTCGGGCACATAAAAAAAAACAATTTTTTGTTGAAGAAAGCGTTTAATCAAATACAATTAGGATTTTAATTTTCTGTCTTCTGAAGCAAATCAAGTAATTAAACATACATTTCAAAATAGAGTTCAATAAACTATTACAATAAACTGTTTTAGTTAACAGAAATACGCCTTTAAAAAATTTCCAAAATAGTCAAATGTTTTAGAATGTGTTAGCTTTTATGAATAGAGACCAAAATAAACATTTAAAAAAACAGATAACCTTTATAACTTTTGAACTAGTATCTGGATATTTTACATACTGAAATGTAATTTGAATCGTTCAAAATCATAACCTTAACTATGCTATTAACTTCAAAAGCATAGCCTTAACTAAGCATAACCTTAACTAAGCATAACCTTAACTATGCCATGTGTGGGTCATCTTTTAAATTACAATACCAAACATAAACCCAAATGAATAGCATTCTCTTTTTCTAGGTAAAAAAATCAAAAACAAAGGTAAAAGATCTACAAATTATGACCTTAGTGGTTTTATTAAGACAGCTGTAAACCGCTTAACGTCAATTTCATTTTTATCCTATTTCACCAGATTCTACACTATTTAACCCTTTGATGCAGAATTTTTAATAAGCATATTTTTCTTACGTTTTTCATTAAATTGTATCAATTTAGATAAAAAAAAAAGTGAAAAATATTACATTCAACATTTTAAAAATTTATGGTTATGATATATAACATATAAAACACCGGTATGTTTTTCTTCATTTAAGATAAAATCTTCCAAACACGACCCATTTTCAAAAAATTATTTTTAAAATTTGTTTTTATTTACAGTTTTTTCGATATAAGAGAAACAGTTATTTATCATTGAAATTTTTTGCATTTATAAAGTTTATTTTTGAATTTAAATGAAAAAAAAAATTAAAACTATATTTTTTGGATTTTATATTTTTTAAAAATATAATTCCAATACTCTAACAGATTTTTTGTAACAGTTAGACTGTTTTTTATAATTAAAAAATACTTAAATATTATTTTGTTTGTAATTAAAGCTCCAGGTAAAATATATAAAAGAATCATCGGCGTTCCATCTTCTGTGAAAGGTTAAAAGAATAAAATTAGTTTTGCATACTTTTATAAAGTTCATTTTATTATATAAAAAAATTATCTCTTAAACTTATTTATCATTTATATAGTTGAAACATTTTGAATTGTACGGTATGAAGAGCTTTCCGTTGTTTTAATTAACGTAATTTTATATTTTAAAAAATCCTAAATTTTGACAGAATTTGTTGAATAATTGCTTAGAAATGAATTTTTATAAGCATGAGTTACTGGTAATTTTATAGCTCAGATTCCATTAAAATTCTATATTCTAAGCATTAAAGCTATGGAGTTTTAAATTCAACGTTACAATCCAAAACGTTTTTGGTTATTATTAAATTAAGTAATAAGAAATTGTAGATAATTATCAAAAAAATTACAAGACAATTAATAAATGAATAATTTTATCAAATGTGTTAAAAAAATTTTTTTTTGATTCTCTTAAAACATCAATTGAGATATGAGGACCAAAACTGCTTCTCTGGGCAAAACTATCTAGACTATTCTTTGAAAATGAAGCTGGTTGCACTTATATTTTAAATTTTCGTTGTTAAAACGAAAAACCTTTTTTAAAAACCAAATTTTGTATTTTTCTCCTATCCATGACTTTCTTAAAAAAAATTTACTAATTTATGAAGTTAATTGAATGTTTTACCTGCATCTAGAAAAAACCTTTTTATTGTGATATCTTATTACTATACCCCAAGAAGTGAGTTTAATGAGTTAGAATATCATATAACTATCAATTTATTTAAATTATTTTGAATTTTTTTAAAATATATAAATACAAATTTATTTAAAATTTATAAAATTATATCTTTGTCAAAAAGCAAAATTCACTTTAATTAGGAATGAGATTTTTACATTTAATTATAAAATGTTATCGTTCTTTGGTGACAAGGCATAAAATTTTTTTCACATTATCTCTCAATATTATAAAATCATACGCAATCCTACTGCTGTTTTGGGCGTTCAACTTAACGTAACATTTTATTTTACTGTGAAAACTATAACTATATGGTTTTATGATATGAGATAAAATTTGGTAAATTTAGTAAAATTTGGTAATATTATCTTGATACCTTAGAGCATGGCGTAAAAACAGTTGATTCGGTTAAATATTCTTTTCAGTTTTGTTGTTTTTACTTAATATAGGGTAATAAAAACTATCATTTTGAATACCAGAATTTCCGGTAAACCGCTTGCATATGAAAGGAAGAATTACCAAACGAATGGTTTTACTACCGTATATTTTGGTTCTATTAACCGAAATCATGTTTGTTTGTTTTTTTTAAACAGAAATGCCATAACCATAGAGTATGGTCATTTTACCTCACTTGTTTTCCTCGTGTGAAATTAGTCAGATCAGCGAAGAATTTCATTTTAAAAATCCCCTTCAGGATGCCGAATTAAAATTAAGCACTGACGTGTTTGCACGTCAAATGCTGGGAAATTGGTCCTCTTTTAAATTTTACCAAAAACAAAGAACATTTTTATATAATAAAAATTCAAATGTTATCAAAATTTTTAAAAAAATTTTTTAATTAAATAATAATAACCACCAAAAAATATAAAATATCAATTGCTAAATAAATTAACAAAAATAATTGATAAAAAGCAGTCAACGAATAATAAAATATATACGATATATTATAACTATAATACGAGGCAGAAGCGAGGAAAAGAGAGCTTAACCATGTATACTTTGGATTCTTACATTCAATTTAATGTCTCTGGAATAGGAAATAGGACTCTGTCTCGTACAACAAAAGACCATTATTGTCCCTGCTAATTATTTGCACAATTTCTCCACAAATCAACGCTCGCCATCCAAATTGCTGCTGACGTATGCAATTGTTTTGGGCGTTACACCCCCATTCCACCCCGCTACATAAAATACTTTTTTCCATTGATAATGCAATGGAAAAGACAAAAAATAATATTGTTATTGTTTTTTATAGAAATTATGGTTTTTGATAGAAAATGGTAAATTTTTTATTTTACATCAAGAGTCTAAGATCATACGCACTCAAATAGAAATTTTAACCACAATTAGATTCAAACTTTAACGAGCATTCGATTCTGTTAATTTTTCAGACTATTATGTACTTGATAGAAAGATGTTTGAATTCATAATAAATTCTCAAAATTGTCAATCGTATCTCTTTACATCATGTTAATTAATCATCTTGTTCATGTTATATAACAGTTAAACTATTTCAGATCAATTTGATTTTCTTGGTGAACATCATCAGAATATTAGTTACAAAGATGAAAACCAGTTCAACTTTCGAAATCGTACAGATCAGGTAAGAGTTGAATTAGTTAATATTTGTTAATTTTGAACCTTCAACGCATTAATCAACCTCACCCTTTAATATAATTTAATCAGGCTCCTCGACTAAAATCCAAGCTTAGTTCAAGTTTTCAAAATATTTAAAATTCAAAAAGGATTTAATCAAAATTTAAAAATTTAAACTGAAACCATTAATTAATTATAGCGACAGTAATATTAGAAAAAATACTATAGTACATAAAATACAACGTAAACCCATTTTACATATCAAAGGACTAAAGTTTTTATTTAGCAGCAATATGAATTTAGAGAAGTATTTATAAATGATCACACTATAAATTTATTTTTATCACTTCTTGCTGTTTATACATTTTTAATTTCCTAAATTCTTCAAGCAATTAAAATGACCTATTTAAATGAAAACCTCATTTATATATAGCAGGTTATGCAATTACCGTGTGCATTTTTGGTGTAAAACATTAATGGTTGTCTCATTCTTAGCTTATGCATCGAAGAGTAAGAAAAGAAAAGCTGAACATTTTCGGTACCTATATCTGGAGAGTGGTTTAAGAAGGGTAAAAACTTCAGCCTTACTATATCTAGATCAATGGGTATTGTTGCTATTATGTTGCGTTACTCAAAAATAAACAAAATCAACTTCTGGACAATAAGATTAATAGTTTCACTTTTTATTAGATCTTTGAACACGGCTTGGAATTAAAAATGCAATTACAAATACTTCACTAACAATAATTTACTTGTTTAGATAGCAATACTTCAGTTCCCTCCTATTTCTTTTTCCCTCCCTGATCCCTTACCCTTCCGCAGCCTTAGATGCCCATCATTGCTTATCTTTTATAAAACATACCATAAGGAAATGATTGAGACGACTCACAAAACTTAATCAAAATGTTTAACTATTTAGATAAAAAAAAGTAATAAGAAAACCAACTAATGTGAGAAAAAAAAAATTTTGAATTTAAAGGTCAGTGGCATTGCAGGTATATTAAATTGAACTAGTAGAGACCATGACATTTCGAAAACAATCGCACTATCACCAAATATAGACAGTATTTTTTTTTTCAAATAAAAAGTTCTATTGTGTCATTTATTTTTATCCAAATAACAGACGAGAATAGTTAGAAAGTTTTTTGACTTTGACATGGAATACAGATTTCTGTACTCTGAAAAAAAAATTTTTGGTTCGTAAAATTGCGTTTGAAAACATTGGCCATGAAAAATTATTGAATCCATTGTTTCGTAAAAAAGACTTAAACTTCAAACTTTTAGTATATTTTTAGCAATTCTTATATTATTTAAGTATAATTAAAAATAAAAATGCATATTAATTCCTTATTTAGTGCTTTTTATTAAAATTCTAGACGTGCAATGAAAGCTACAGCGTTGCTGTTCCCTTTACTTGGTATTACGCATCTGTTGTTTTGTGTAAATCCAAGAGACGAAAGCAAGCTGGAAGAAGCCTACATGATTACTAACGCTTCATTACAATCTTCCCAAGTAAATATTCTTTTTTTTTCTGTATTCTTTTCAATTACAATTGGCTTAAACTATTACAAAACAAAAATAATAAATATTAATAATTTTACTTTTGTATTGTCTGATGCCAAACAAAATTTTAATTTAATTTGAATAAATTCAACCACTTTTCAAGAAATGAAGTGTTATATTTTCTATATTGATATTTGTTTTCATTGATTTCAAAGAGTGAACACACTGTTAATTAACATAAAATGTCTTGAAATATTTTTAGTAGTTATTTACAATTTTCATAAAAATCGTTTCAATTTTGTTTTAGGGAATATTTGTTTCCATTCTCTATTGCTTCATGAACATTGAGGTAAGTTGATAAAGTCAAAAGTCAGCATAAAAATTTTTAAATCTATACATTTAGGTTTTTTTTAAAAAATGAAAAAAAAATTGTGTAAAATGTTTGATAACTACATTGGATCATCTTCAGTGAAAAACACAGAATATTGTTGGTTGGAGTGCAAAGTAAATAAAACTTAAAACTGAATCAACCAATGAGAAACAGAAATCAAATCATCTATGATACATTAGTAGCTTCCATCGAACGAAATGAAAGCTAAAAAATGGTTGTAAAGTAACCAAAAATTTCAAACTGAATCAGCCGGTAAGAAGTAGGTATTCTGTTGATTTAAGTCTGATTGACACTGCTCAGAAGTAATTTCTTTCAACATCTATTTTTCTGTATAAAATTGTTTAAAATGAAGTTACTTCACTTACCTGTCTACTGGCATCAATGATCGATTAAGTCGATAGCAACCAATAGGAACACGGCTTTATTGAGATGAGAATACATATCGTCCAATAGCAATAGTGCAAACAGCTAGTTGCCATTCACAACTACAAACTTACGACAATTGATTAATTGGTTCCTTTCAAGAATGTAGTTCTGCCTCGCTTGGGCATCTATCTCTATTCTACACTGTAGACTATGCTCCTATATAGCACCGGAACGAGTATGAAATTTTAACGAATGAAATAGATTAATTCGTGGATTTTTACCATTTTCTTTTACTTTTAATACAATCTTTAGAAAGTTTCTATCAATTTTAGTATTTAGGTAGGTATATACATTTTATATGGGTATTCAAAAATAGAAATGTTTATGGATATTATTTTAAATATATTTCAAAAGTCTTGCCCACGTGAAAATAAATTAATTGCCATAAATTCATATTTGATATACCCAATGCTCCAAAATAAAATTGTTATAATACATACTCTCAAGGACTGCTTTCTGACTTTGGTAGGCAGGAAAAAAAATTTTGAATTATTGAGAAGGTTAGAAAAAAAGTACATTTTATGTTACACAAATTTTTGAGAGATGAAAAATTATACTCACGAACATTTTAAAATTTTATAAAAATATTAAAATAGATTAATTTTAAAATATTTTAAAAAAAATTTTAGTTTTATTGTGAACAATTTTGTGCCAAGTCAAAATTCAAAATTTAAACTTCGAAAAATAAAATTAATTTTGTAATAAAAAATGAAATACTAATATTTTTCAGAAAAATCTTGATTTTTTATTATTTTTTAAAACAAAATACACAACAGAAATTTAGAATTCACCCTTTCCTGTGTTTCAAATAGTGTTCAAATTTATGTTTAGACCAGACGTTTTTACGTTATTTAAAATCTGAATTTCGGTTCTAAAGTCAAACGTCTTGACATAATGCTGCGCATCGTGAAACCCACATTTTTTTAAAAATATTTAAATCATAGTTTTATTTTAAAATTTTAGGAGTTTCTGTTCACCAAACCTTAACTGCTTCTCATTCATCATAATTGCATCTCATTCATCATCATCTCATATCAATCTTTTTAAGTCGATATTTTTCAAAAGTGCAAAGATACTATTTTTTTAATAAAACACAAAATTATTATAATTTTATGTAAACACATTTCGTGAAATATTAATTTTAGAGAAACAGATAAGTACATAAATTTAAAAAAAAACTAAATTAAAACTAATTAAACTAGAATAAAACTGACAAGACTAACTAACTAGAATAAAAAAAAACTAAACTTAGGAAAACAGTCGTGACACATTAAGAAAAAAAAACTGTTTTAGCAAAAGTATGAAACTCAATTATCTCTTTATACATAGTAATTTTTTTTATTCTAGGTTTAGTGTTGCACTAAAAATTATTTAAGTGGCATGAAACCGAAATTCCTATTCATGACGTATTCATAACTTATTTTTAATAATTCATGTTTCTATTGAAGGTTCAAACAGTGCTTCGCAAAGCGTACGTGCGTGCCGCCCTGCGTCGCAATCCAAATCACCGCTACACGTGGAAATGTCGCACGTCCCAGAACAGCACGTACGTCTCAAACTGCGACACTTCTGTTGTCCCAGAAACTGCAACGATACGGCCTGGTCCCAGTCCCAGATCAGTGCACTTAATGAGGGAAATGCGACAATATGATAAAGGAGCTCTCAGAAAATATGGAAGCACTCGAAAGTAAGACTATGTGTTTTAAATTATCTAAAAGTTAAATCTGCAACAACATTTGGTGTCCACAACGTAAAAGCTATATAGTAGTTAAATTTTAAAACACAAGAGGAAAATGTTTCTAAAGGTAAAACTATTAATGAAAATTATGTCTTTAAATTTTCTTATTCTCAATTCGAACGTGAGATTAGACTAGAGTTCCTTTTCCCATCATTTCAAACTTCAAATGGTGAGGAAACTTTAAACGCTCATTTAAATACCTTTTTCTACGACTTTAAAAGAGTTTAATTTCAAAAATAAAAAAAGATAACTGCATGCAATTTAAATGTAAGCATTATCGTAAATAATTTTTTTTTAATATTTGAAAAACGCGTTCTTATAGTTATAATTTGCTTAAAAGTTTACAGTTATCATTTATAAAAAACATAACAAAAGAAAAATATAAATTTTTATTTTTTGAATTCTTTTAATTTTTAAACACTAAAATCAAAAGATACTGAAGACAAATTGCGGATATTTTCATTAAAATTAAAATGAAAAAACTAAATATTGAAGTATTATATTTACAGTTAGATTAAAAATTAAAAACAAAAATTTTAACAAACATATTTTATTTATTTCTTTGAAAATGGTTCATTGAAGATTATAGTGTGTATTTTTGTATATTATTTTGCATGGTGTAATAGTATAAAAAATAAAAGCAACACACGCCTTTTTAAAAAAGGTTCAAAAATGTATTCTGCTTCACCTTTACTTAAATTATGAATGAAATGTGTATTTTATTTCAGGAAGGAAGCAATCGATTATGTTTCTTCATTGTCAAATAATATTTCAGTATAACGTCTTAATCAAAATTAATTTCATGTAAAAAAGAATCCTTTCGGAGGAACTGTGAAAAAAAATTATCTTTAATATTCAAAAATTCAAAATATTGAAAAAGAGAGTTAATAACATTTGAATTGGTGCTCTTAATTTCGTCAAAGAATTGCTGTTTTTTCTTCTAAAACAAGCGGCTCTCTTAATTTAAAAAATAGGCTCTATAAACAACAAAAAAATGAGCTACTCGAAAGAAATGCTTGACATTAAACCTCTTCTCTATTTTTTTAGTTGAATACTTATAATTTGATATATAATCAAAACACTTCATACTAAATGTTATTTCTCAAGTATTTTCCAAAATTAATAATACTTCTTACATTAATGCACTTTTTTTTAGTAGATTTGAGAAAATAATGTTCAAATTTAAAATGTTTTAGTTCAACGCCTTTGTCAAACAGTGTACTCGTCTTCAGGCTAAACTAATTGGCATTTAGTCTACTTGGATAAATCATTTTTAAACTATCTGCACTTATACTCTTACTTATAATCCGTCTTTCGTTTTCGATATTTTTCCTTTGCATTAGACTTCTTTGTTTTTTCTTTGCATTGAACTGCAAAACAGGAGCATTATATGAATAAAAAAAATCAATCAACTTTTGCTGATATTGAGAGCATGATTTAGATTCTTTATGAGCACTATCCTTATAAATCATATTCATTAAGGTTGCCTGAATAATACGTGTTCTATAAAGTATCCTGCCCTGTAAAAAATTTAGGATTAAATTAAGGTAAAAAGATCTAGCATCCTGGATGTATCATCCGTAAAAATCATTTTATCGTACAATCCTTTTTTTTAGTAAAAGTTCACAGTTACCATTGTTTAATTCCAGTGATTCAAGAATTCTACAGTGAAAATTACTGTTAAAATTACGATAAATCAGATTTTTGTTCCGTAAAATTTTACTATAAAAAGTATCGACACCCTGAGTGCCCGCGTACGTAATAAAATCGATTTCGGCACCCTGAAATATCGATCATAAGGTATGAAGTCCTGAAATATATATATCATAAAATTATCGATTTCGGAACCCTGAGTTTCTCCGGACTGTAACTTGATCCGGAATATTTTGCATTGTGTATCATACGTGTTCATTGTAAATCATAAGTGTCCTGAATCGTTACGCAATCTATAAAATGTCCTGAATAGTAGTTTTTTTAACGTGTCCTGAATCGTATCGTGCCCTTAAGTTGTCTGGAAGCATTTTTATAAGGTCCTCATTTACTGAATTTTAAAAACAATTTTTTAAGAATTACTAATTTAATGAAAATGCAACACCTTCAAAAATCATATTTTATTATATCTTACATTTTTAAAGGGCAATTAAGGCTAGTTATTCTTTGAAATTCAAGTGTTTCTCAATTATAAGTAAAAGTGTTTTTTGTATTTATCTTATAAAGCATTTATGTTTAAAGGAACTTAACTTAATAAAGCATTTTATGTTTAAAAGAATATCTTTAAACTAAGAAAAAAAATTAACACTCTAATACATTTTAATATTGAATAAATAGACTTAACTTGCAAGAGAAACGCTTATTAAAATTTGCATGATATGACCATGCATAGTCTATTGGATACCTGCAAGTGATATCATCGTATGCAAAACGTGTCATTCGTCGATTCAGAAGCCAATCAGGTTCAACACACACGCGTGACGTAATTTTCACGGATCCAATTAAATCTGATTTAAATCACTTCACTTCTTCTCCTAATGCAAGTACCTAATTTAAGAAAAAATGCTGCTTTTGTAGGTAAGGAGATTAAGGTTTTCAAACATGGATTAAAAAAAAATATTATTATGCGGCTGTATTTAATTTTGAGCTTTTAGTTATATTTATTTTATTTATTATATTTATTTTATTTATTATATTTATTTTATTTATTATATTTATTTTATTTATTATATTTATTTTATTTATTATACTTATTTTATTTATCATATTTATTTTATTTTATTATATTCATTTTATTGTATTTATTTTTTTACGATTTATGAAATGCTTCAACGTTGATTCAAGGAATTCAATGATTTAAAATTGATGTACATTTTCTTTTATTTAAACTTAACATACATTGCAATCAAAGAACTATTACATTTGTTAAACCGGATGACAACATTGGTTTATATTATAGGGATTAAATTTGTAAAAAAATCAATATTTTTGTTGTCGAATTCAATTTAAGGCTTGTTGTATCAATTTACTATAGTTTGATTTGGTTCTTGCTTATTACAAATTATGTAATTTTTTTATTGATCGATTCTTTTCGAGACAAAGAACTGAACATTTAGTTTTTATTTATTTATTGTTATTCAAATTGTTTTTTAATGTCTTCATTGTTTCTAATGAAATGTTTTTAAAATTTTCAAATCCTTGAGGATTCACTCGATTTTAAAAAATTTAGATTGCAGAATAATTGGACTTGAAGAGTTTTTTCGAATAATTATTGAAATGCCATATCATCACACTGCCAGATCATGCAGTTAAGTACCACGACAGTGAGTTCAGAAGAGTTAAAAGCGTCTTGCAATAATTATTTGCTTTGCAAAGTAATAACAATATATATATATATATATATATATATATATATATATATATATATATATATATATATATATATATATATATATATATATATATATATATATATATATATATATTAACAGAATCGGTGTTAATACTTATATTAATTGTGGGGCTACTCTGTATTTTGAAAAAAATTTAAACTCTAATTTTTTTCAGTTAACTGAAAGAGTAACACTGGGATTTTTAGATATGGGTCTGAGTATATTGTAACTGTTATTATTATTCTACACAAACTATTTTTATAATCCATAAATTTATTGTTCAAAGTATTATTTCTTTTTTTAATATCTGCACTCTAAAACCAAATAATAGCATTGGTCAGTAAGAATTATTACAGACAAAAATAAAAATATTTCTGTTCAAAAACGAATTTTATAGCTATTTCTAAATTTACTTTTCATAAAAAAACACCTCAATTCGTTGTTTCACGACCTCATAAATAAACCAACAGCCTATCAACATAAGGGTAGCAAATGCGCTGTTTCTCGAAAAAGATACGTTTAAAAAGCTTCGCGACGCTTAAATACTTCTGCGAAGTACTTTATAGCATGGAAATTGTTCTGCTTGAATTATTGTTTTTATCACTTTGGCTTCAATAAAGTCGAAAATAAACCGATACTTCACTTTTTATGTCCAATATTATTTACATATAGATGTTCTACAACCACTTAGTGTTAGATTTGCCTTAGAGAAGGTTTTTTTTTTTTTTTTTTACTACCTGCGGCCAACTATTTTCCATTATTCGACAGACACTATCATAAATAAAATGACTCTTGGTAACGCTTATGAAAGGAATTCACTTTGTCATTCATTGTTATAAGAGTCAGTTAACATGGGAACACTCAAGGTGGGTTTTTACATAAAAATTTGAGGTCCTTTTTAATGATTCCTTCAAATAAGCAACATAAGAGATCTAAACTATGAACATAATAAAAACTTATATTAATTTAACTTTTCACGATGATGAACTGGTGACGATTCAGCTATTCTTGAGACATATTTCGTTAATTTTGAGATTAATTTTGTCGCGAAATCACGTGATTTGGAAATGGATACTTTCGAATATATGACGAAAATGTTTACTCAACTCGAAGCCGAAATTCGCTTTATTGCATAAAATTCGCTTTATTGCATGCAAATGATGCTACAAACTAAATCAAATATAATAAAAATAAGAAATAAAGATAAAGATATTGACTCCTTTGGATCGTGAGAAACATGTTTCTTTAAAGCAAAAAAAAAAAAAAAAAAAAAAAACGCTGAAAAGATACTTGCTAATAATAAAATAATACGGCTATGATATTAAGTGTTGATATAACTATGATATAACATGCGAGCATGTATAAAAGAAAATTTATAAACAGAATTTATTCCAAAAAATTTGGGATTGTTATAATGTTCTTATAGATAAATTTTTAAAAACACTTTTCCAACCTCAGTAAAAGAAATGTATTAAATGAAGAATCTTCCTTTTTTTCTACTATTTTAATTTCAGCTATCTCAGAGCGTTTTAGGAATTTAATTTCTCAATTTCCTTTCCATTCAAAATGAAAGTTTTCATAAATGTAGAAATTTTTTTAAACTTGAGTTTTTTTCAGATACTTTGCTATTAAATGAAATTTCTCATATTACAGAAGACTTGAGATCACTGAGTATTGATAAAACAGCAGAAAAGTTTAATCCAATAGCACTAAAGCAATTCGAATCATTTTTCGCAAGATTAAAAAAGGGCATTAAAATTTAAATGATCAATCATCAGATCTTCTCAATAACTCAAATCCTTAGATCTTCTTTACTCTCATAAACGGACTTTTTGCCGTCCTAGAATTCAAATAGGGAAAAAAAGGTCAAAGTAGACCATTTGAAAATCAAAATTTAAAATATAAAAAATTGATACAAAATAATCAAAAAAAATTGTACAAAATGAAAAAATATATACAAACAAACCTCATCACTTTATTCTTCATGGTTGAAGAAGAATCAGATATATTAAAAGTTATAACAATATTCTCTTTTAATAACTGTAATATACTACTACGTTTTAGAGTTATTTAAAAAGGCTTTTTATAATTTCTTCAAAGTAAAATCGCTCCGTATGGTTATATTATGAAGAAAATTATTTTAAAAGTACCAGCATCAACACAAGGCAAGAACGATTGTATCACGTAAAAAAATTAAAAGTTTTAAAACAGCGTTTTTAAGTGGACTGAAAAAGCTTGTAATCTGCAAACGTCAGAAATTCTAATTTATCAAACTTAAAATGAAAGCCACATTTATTTCAAAACAAGTGGAAGATTTTGATGATACTAGATGGTTATAACAAAAGTGATGCAACCAACTTTTTTTGTTTCAGCTTTGACAAAAATATAATAATTTTTTATCGACTTTAAAAACGTGGCTTTTAAAATTTTCATTTGATCATGTTTTAGATTTCTTTTTAGTTTGTATCGATTATGTCTTAAAAGTCACAAAGAAACCAATATTTTAATTGACAATAACTTTTGCTTGCCTCATATATGAAACAATTGACATCAGAACAAAGCTCCATTTGAAATGTGCTGAATTTAGCTAGTCATAAAGTGGTCGACAATGAATTCTATTTGGAGACCAAAAAAGACCTTGCTACTCTAAAAGACCTAATTTTTGCCTCCCTTGTTATGTGGCAGGACAACTTATGGTAGGTGTTATGAATACTACACGAGAGATTTAATTATTACCACCTGTTACCTCCTCGCAGACTTTAAATATAAAATGGTATAGATTGTGCTAAACTTCAAGCAGACAGTAATTTTAACAGAGAGTAAAGAATTTTTATTAAACAAAATTTAGATTATACATAAATTATATAGAATATGGAGCATGGAATAGCATAAAAACAGACGAAAAAGCTTTACGGCATTATAATGTATGACGTTATATAATTAATGCATATCATTAATTATACAGAATACAAACAGACATGATTCTTTGTACTTTTATATTAGTGTTTGAAATTATATTTACAGACTTCATTTATACGTTCTTGGTTGAGCTGTCACCTGAAGATATCGGCTTTTTATTTCCAGGAATTCTCAGATGTCTTTTTTAAAATTTAATTAATTCTAAATTTATAACACTTTAATTGCTTCAGTGATTTATTTATTTTTATTATAATTAAGCTTTTGACGATGTTACTATTCTCTATTTTTCAGGAGTGGCATAAACGGAATGAATATAACAGATGTTTGAAAAAAAAAACAGTTTTGAATTCTTACAAGATACATTCATACAAGAAAAAAAAATTCATGTGAAAAAAAAAGATTTGTCTCATTAGTCTTTCGTCATTGATGCCATTGTATATAATGTATTTGTTTTCAAAAAAGTTCATTAATTTTTATTGCTTTTATCGTTTCACACTGCATAAAAAATATTGCAGGATTCCCGCCTTCTGTGTTTCGAATCTCCGTAGGAATTTCTGTTTTGAATGTCCAAATCTTGTTTTACCGAAAAAAATCATAGCACTCGGAAGCGTAAAATTATAAAGTTGCATGATAAAATATATTTAGAGTACGATGAAATAAATTTCAACATTCAATAGATAGTTCAAGAACAATAAGCTTTTATTTGCAGTTAAAAATACCCAATTGACCCTGTAGCTCCTATGTTTAAAGAGTATGAAATGATATATGCGAATCCTAAAACAAAGAAGTATTAAAAAAATATTAAAAAAATTTCTTAAAAAATAAACAATTTTTATAGTTTTGGGCAAAAAGTAAGAACTAAAGCATTGTATGTAATTTATAAGAAACAAACAAATGAAAAATGAACCTCGTTGATAATTGATCAAATAGCATTCACATATTAATAAGTAAGAACGTTCAGATGTATTTATTCTACTTTTAGCATAAAAGCATTAATGGTATACGTCAATCATATCAAAAAATATTTTTTAATGTGTAAATAAGTTAAGAACAAGGAAATTGTGAAAAAATAAAATATTTAAATCATATTGTGATTTACTTTAAATGCGAAGACAAAAATACTTGGTTTTCCTCAACTCTCGATACTCTTAATGGAAAAACATCCAAGCATTTTATAGAAGTAAAATAAAAGAAAAACCAAACGATTAAAAATAATTTTATAAATTCAATCGAAAATGAGGGGGGAAAGTGATAAGTTTATTGTCTATTTATTAGCTGTTTTTACCAAAACTAGGATCTGTACCTATGTGTTCGAAACTTGTTGCCATTTTGCAGATATTGTAAAAGAAAAAAAATCTTTTCCTTTTTAGATGCCCCAGTATTAAGATGGAAACTATTTATGTGTTTCGGTATAGGATGATCTATGTCATTCATCATTTTTCCTTGGTAATCTCAGTAAAAACCCATTTCTGAGAGAAGTAATCGGACTTTATTAATGAAATAATCTTTTTAGAGGGAATATTTGAAATTTTTGTGCTTCTTACATATTACACCCATTTCTCTGTGAATAAAAAAAAAACTATGTATTCTGTAATAATTAACAATCAAAAACAATTATAAAATCTAATGCTCTGTGTTGGCAACATGTACTAATGAATGGACCCAATTTTTTTCTGGGAGATCACAGAGAAATATGTATTGAGTTTTCAAGTTAATGATATAGCATATAAAAAACGACGCGTTTTTTTTTCCTGAATGCCTGACAAAATGACAATTCTAATGCTTTTAAACCAATGACAATTTTAACGCCCAAATAATTTCATCGCCGCAACGGCAAATGTATTACCTATTGGTTATATTGATAAGTTTATCAATAAAGTATAGTATTTTTTATTTTAATTCTATAAAATGTTTGGAAGTTGATTTCTTAAGAATGTCGTAAGTTAATGAAGACAAAAGTACATTTTGTAAAGTAAACTAAGAATAATTTCTAATATTTTAATGTTTTCCATTTTCATAAATATACATCAATTTTTTAATAAAACACATGCTTCTATGCATGACATGCACAATTGATACTTTTCAACTATTGGAAGAAAAATGAGGTCAAGCGTTATAAAAATTTCTCAGTTTAGAGTCGAAATTATCATATGGCACATTGCAATAAACAAAAAAAAATAAAAATATGACAGAAATAGTTTTTACAAACAATTGAACTAAAATCTAAGATAAAACAAAGTGGAATTGATTAGAAAATTCTTTGTTTCTACACAAATGCCCAATGTGAAAAACACTAACATAAATCAGCGCAATCTAATCTTAATTCATTAATTTCTTTAAATGAATCATATAAACTTAACTTTAAAACCATGAATCACAAATAATTATTATTTATTCCATACTAAAACTGTAATCATACAAAAATTAACAAAAATATGTCAAAACACTATATTAAAACAATAGAGTGTTAACAATTAAAACCTACTGTATCATCTAACCGTTTCTTGTAAGTGTTTTCAGTGGGCGCTGGGGCCTGTTGGGTTAAGAGAAACTTTCAGTATTAATAGTGCTTAAGTATTTATGGTACAGATGTATAGCGGATTTGCGGCGGATAGAAATGAGAAACAAAAACGTTAACTAATTCATGGAATGAATGAATGCCTATAAGATACATCATCGTGAGTATCAATCTTGATAGGCTGTTGAAATGTGGCATTTGTTTATGTTAGCAAATATTCTTTCTATTCTATTTCGAGTTAGTTTAGCCAGGCATCTATGAATTTGATGTGTTATCTAGTAATCAATTATTGTATAATGCGATAATCGCGTAACTAAAGAATTCTTATAAATTAATGAAATATGTAATTAGTTATTTTCGAAACAAAAGAAATGAGCTATTAAATTTTCATTATTAATTAAAAGAATCCGACAATAAAACAAACCTACACCTAACAGCTGTAACTTTAAGACGCCATCTTGTTTATAAACAACCAGCTGGCGCTGAGGCTATAGGTCACGTGGCTGTGTATTAGCGGTCTTTTTCTCGATTGCGAGTATCCTATTACTATGTGAGAATCAAATCATATATAACGTTTCTTTTCATTTTACTTTTCTATGAAAAATATTTTTGGAGCGCTTTCCTGTGCATTTACTTCAAAAGAAATGAAAATCAAATGTAATTACTTGATAAACGTAATTTGACAGTGTATATGTATCTTAATTTTCTTAATTATTTCGATATTTAAATTAATGATATTATTTTATGAGAACGAAATGTTCTATTTTTTAAGCATACCCTAAACCATAACGAGTGTTAAGTCTTACATTTATTTCAACACCTAATCCTGATTAAAAAATAATTTAGGCGTCCGTTTATCTCCTTGTAGAAAAGTTAATTTAAAGGAATATATTATTGGCTTATTGCTGATTTATTTTAAATATTTTATTTTTGCTGTTCATCAAATCGTTTATAGTGCTTTTCATTTCTCAGATAATCGTTATAAGTTAAAGAAATGTAGTTTGTTGTAATAAACAGACATTTTTTGTGGTTTTGTCATCTGTTTTTTAGCCATTACATAGCATGTTTCTGCCTTTTATCCAAATGTGCAGATTCAAGTGGTGCTGAAACTGCTGTTTTTGTAAATATTTTGAGTAGGACATGTATATTTCTTCTTACGTTTAACTAAAATATTATGCTTTTATCAATCATGTCATAAATCGTTGATCACGTAGTTTACACAAGTTTGATGTTTGTAGCATCAAAATTATCTCATAAGTGTTTGTGACCTTGTAAAAAAATAATATATATAGTATATGTTTTGAGAAGACAAGTTAAGTAAAAAGTTTTAAATTATTCGTTTATGCAAATTGGTGCTGCAAAAAAATTCTGTAAAATTGTTAATAAAAGAATTTAAAATTGACTCGAACTACTTTTTTTTCAATGGTTATTCAGCAAGTAAAATGGTTATTCAACAATGGTTATTCAAAAAGTAAAAAAATATATTGCTGAACTAGACCTTGATTGCAACTAACGAACAATCGTTTTTTTTTTCCTTGAAAAATTTGTTTTATTATTTTACAGATGAATATTTCTAACAACCGGAAGTAGTTCTTTTATACTTTTTGCACTTATAAGTCAACAACTATAGTTAGTATGAACTTAAAAAAAAAACAACGTTTGAATTTAAAAGATTTTCTTTAAATAAGATAAAATCTCTTATCTTACCGAAAACACTGTGTGTTTTTCTTTACTGAAAAATATTTTCGGACGCTAAAGCCATAGACGAAGCTAGCGAGAAAATTTATCAAATTTAGTCAATATTTATTAAAAAGATAGAGTCATGAAAAGTTCAATTTAAATACTTTTTAATCTTAAACTATGAAAAAATAATTCCACTCAAGAGAGATTGTTATTGATTGCTGATGTGTGAGCAAAATTATGGCGCTGTTTCTTGAGAAATTTACGTGCTCCAATAATTCCGGTTCATCGATAATTCCAAAAAAAAATGTAATATAAAATTAAAACACTAACGTATATACGCCATAAATATATAAAGGTGTTACAACACCAATAGCGTAAATGACATACACGCAACCAACGAAATGCGGGGGGGGGGGAGACGTATAAGGTTTTATGGGGCCCAATCTAGAAATATCCATCCATCCATCTCTACTTAAATAAAATGAAAAGATATTCTATTATTCTATTATAAGATATTTTTTTATTCACTTTACAAGAAACTCTGAATAGAACTACTGTGAGATTGCGAGTTATTTTCTCGCATTATTGAAATATATTTTTTTCCAATGTGGTATATCGGTAAGTGAATAAATATAATTCCCCGATTCACTACTTTTTCATCCCAATTATTGTTATTATTCCTTATGATTGAATATTAAAATAATTTAAATTAAAATAATTTAAATTAAAATATATAAACTGAAATAAAAGGAATGATTATAAATACCCGAAAGCCTCGTCATAGTGTTTTTGTTTTATATTTTAATTTTAAAATTTTTTATTTATTTTAAAAAAGTTTAAGATAGGGTGCATTCATAAATATTATATACGCCATTTTGCAACGCATAAAAAAACAAAGAATGCTGGAAACTTTTCACACAGAAAACTTATTTTTCACTGTAATCTGATGGAAATCTCTGAAAACTAATAACTTTGCTGGAAATAATGAGTGACGTTATGGAATTTTTTTTACAGTGCAACTATATCAAATTGCATTCATATAGGTTTACGAACTTTTGAGATATTTGTACCCGGAATTCCCATTTCTTCCATGAAGAAAAAATAATAAAAATAACTAAAGTTAAGGAAATTGAACAATATGAAATATCTCTCTAATAAATTCAGAATTAGAATGCATATAAATGCATAAAATATAGCTAGCACTTAACCTAGCAAAGAACTAGTTAAAAGAGTAAGACAGAAATTACTTCTAAAATTAAATTTCTGCTAAAATTATTTAGAATGAATATTATAAAAATATGTTAATAACCTCATCTCTTAAAATATCTACCATTCATTATTCGCAAATTACAGAATAAGTTAATACACCTCAGAAAAGTAGAGTGCCAAAATAGTGGAAGGAAGACAAATCAGAAATCAAGGCATGGATAGAACTTAATAATCAAGAGTTGCCTAGGCCTCTTTAGAATTTCGAATGGTTCTAAAGCCATCATTATTTGTAAGTCTAACAAAGATAATGCTTTGCTGAATGAGATTACTGGACACATTTGGTAAATCTTTTATTCCATTTGATGAATATATTCACTAAACATCCCTCTTCAAATTCAAGCATACAATACTACTTCTATATTATTCTAACTAATCTTCCAGCCCTATACATGACTTTACTAAATTAAAACTCTTTCTATCCTTCTCTCTTTAATCAATATTTAATAAAAAGGAAAGCACTCAATTTACTTCCATGAAATTAATAATGTACTGATACAGAATAACGAAACTGTTAAATTTCGGTGTGCTGTATTAGTTAAGTATTGATTTCATAGAAAAAGTATTGTGATTCTCCCTTCGCCCTTCAAAAATACATAACTATTTAATATAATTAAAGTAGCAAGTAGCTAAAAAAATTCAAAGTATTCTAATGTCCTTCATTCTTGTTTTGAATAAAATTGTAATTTTTAAAAAAAAACACTTGAGAAATTTGATGATTTTATATTAAGCCTGTAAAGTAAAAACTGTACTAATTTATATGAAACAGAAATACCATAAATTATCGTGTACAAAATAACGAAGCATGATATGTGTTAAGTCACTCTCTCTAATTTGTGTTATCTGTTCTTCAACTTATCTAGGGCTTATCCAGCGAACT
The DNA here is from genome assembly GCA_949128135.1 of Parasteatoda lunata. Lineage (NCBI taxonomy): Eukaryota > Metazoa > Arthropoda > Arachnida > Araneae > Theridiidae > Parasteatoda > Parasteatoda lunata. The sequence continues at coordinate 34,958,865 of OX421972.1, read as the reverse complement.
TTGCAGTAAGTACACAAGCCTGTATATGTAACAGTAAATAAATTCTTTTTATGCATATGCAGGCTCGTGTTCTCAATTAAAAAAGAGGTTTGTAAACCCCTGCAAATTGAAGAACAGATAGCACAAACTTGAAAAAGACAGCACAAGGACTCCTCCCGGTTACGTGGGATTTGAATCCGCTATACCTCAACACATCAAAGTTTTTGACGGAAGGAGAAATACCTTGTGGTTAAGGAGACGTCAATAATGTTCGGTTATTTTAGTTGTTATAAATCCATAGAACTCCTTGACCGATAGGTATCGCCGTTCCGCTAAACGCTCTGAAGCAAAGAGTGTAGCGTGATCGAATATCGCCATTACCCTGGGTGTATCTTTATGCTGTCATTCTTATTCTTGTGCAATCTGTTCTACAAATTAATAAGAATTTATAAACCATTCTTTGTATTGAGAACATGTGACAGCATTTTTAGAGTGCAAAGAAATAAATTGTCTTACCCATTAATAAGATGCATGAAATGGACATCGTAGCTTGATCTCTTAGAGTTGAGTATCTATAAAACAGCACTCTAAATAATCATTTTTGCATCTTTTTTCTCTGTTATAATTGATTAATATATTAAGATAAGAAATAAATATTGCATGTTGCCTTTCAATTTGATAAAAGAAAGAGCGCTAAAAATCTTAAAATTCTTAAATAAACTGTAAAGTACATTAATTCTGAAAAATAATCTTTTTTTTTTTTTTTTTCATGATTCTTTTGAGTACGATGTGAAAATTATTTTTTCTGTGAAATATAAATTTTAGCGTCAAGTGCTTACTAAATGTGTGAGTTTTAAAAACTATTATGTGTTTACTATAGTGTGAGTAATAAGAAAATTGAAATCATAGATTTTGGTATACCGTTACTTCGAACAAAAAATTATGAAATGAATAAATGGAATACCTTAAACTTTTACATTGATCACTGAAATTCTCGTTTTAAATTCTTCTCAGAAATAACTTTACCAGAAAAATATAATTTTTTGCCTAATTTTTTCTATCATTTTAAGCTATTGTATATATTCTGAAATAGCAAGAAATTGTACAAAAAGTTCAATAAGTTTCACCTTTTACAAAAATTATAAATTGTGTTATGATTTTAAACATGTTCAATTCTTTATATTTTACGAACACTATTTCATAAAAAAATAACTTTTTTTAACATTTTGAAACCGTGAAAGATGTATTTTAAAAAATATCATTTTTCTCAAAGCTTTCATTAATTAAGTAAGTTTTTCAATAAACAGAATAATGATAAACGTTCTAAGAAACGACTCTAAGAAAATATTTATATCTTTTTTTTTTAATGTTAACAGAAAACACAACAAATGTATTTATTTGACCGTGTTTTTTTTAATAGTGATTTACGAATAAATGTTTCTTTGACGCATAATCTTAATGATTCAAAAGGGATGCTAATTATATAAAAGGAGAAAAAAATATCTCTTAGAATTTGGCTCTAACTAAATTACAATTCAACCTCTCTTTTATTTCAACAAAAATCTAATTTTACTTAATTAATATTAAAAATGAAATTAAAAATTTTTCTTCTTTGAATTTTTTTTTCTTCCTTTCAAATGTGTTCATGATATTTTTATACTAGCATTGCCAAAGTACAAAAGGAAATTAGGTTGATTTGTATGAATTTAATTGATTGTGGTCAAATGTGATGAGCAGGTTAATTTTACTCAAATTAATTGATATTTTACCCATTGAAATAGTATTGATGTGAGATGAAAACATTTAGAATATTTATACTTTATTTTATTTACAATATACTTTAGTGATCAAGGAGTATCCGATGGAATTCTTAGTTTAAATTTTATCATCTACATATCATAAACATTTTGAAAAACTCAGTGTAATATTTAATTTATCGTCTGAAAATTAACTTAGTTTTTAATGAGAGAATAATTTTCATTCCACCGTTTTTCTCAAATAGCGAACGTTTCTGAGCAAATTACGTGGATATTTAGTTTCGTTTTTGCAATGAAATTCTGCTACAAAAGACTTTCAGAAAACTTCCAAGGACGACGGTTTATGAAAAACAAATAAATTCGATTAGTATAAAAAATTTAAATACAAAAATAATCCGCGATTCATTTATATTAGACTTTTCATTTCTCTAAATAACCAATGTATCGATCAAATCAGAGACTTATCACACGGTGATTGTCATCTAACAGTAAGAGACAGCATTACAGAACAAGTTTCTGTATCTTTTTTTTCTTCTTTAGAAAATTGACCATATAAATATGTTACATTTGGTATCTCCACTTATTCTGAGAATGAATTTGTTCCAAAGACAGCAACGGACTCACAGTGACCAAAGTTATGCTTTCGTGAGTCGATTCCTTTTTAAACTGAAAAACGAATAAATTAGCATCCTTGTTTTTGGCATAGAAACGGCTTGACAATCAAGTGAATGGCACTTAAACACTAAAGCAAGAACCAAAAAAACCGCATCATTACGATTCAAAAATCGGGGAGAGATTAATTGTTTTTTTTTTATTGCAGTAAGGTTGTACAAGATCCACTCCTGTTGGTTATCTTAAGTAATATTTCAAGTACTGTTAAATAGTTAGTTATAAGTTAAGCATTTATTTAGAATATTTTGTATTTCTATAGAAATGAAAACTTAGTTATGAAGTAATTATTAAGATTTATTTTTTCTCCTATCAAAAACGGCTGTAGAAATTTTGAACATAAACGGTGCTTTGGTGCAGCATATTTTCGTACCGATTATTGGCTATGGAGCTTGTCTTTCTGGAGCATATATATATATATATATATATATATATATATATATATATATATATATATATATATATATATACTTGGTCTCAGAACACCAAAATGCTCACTAATTTTTACTGAGGCACTTTGGTAATTTTTTCATGATAAATCAGAGAATGGCATAAAAAAGATTTATTTGGTTAAATTTTCTTTTCAACTTTGTAGTTTTTAAAGAATGAGTGTTAATAAGAATTATAATTTTGAAAGCCAGAGTTTCTAGTAAGCAGTTACCATAAGTACGTAAATTTAGTATACCGTATATTTTAGTTTTATTAACCGAAATCAGGATTTTCTTTAACAAAAATATAATTACAATTTGGTAATTTTACTACGATTTTTTTCTCCGTGGGAATTAAAGGTAACATATACACCTAAATAAACCAATTTATTTATTTTTTTTGCCAAAAAAATGCTCTTTAAATATACTATAATGTTTTTAAGTTAATGAACATTAACCAATTTAAAAAAAAACTTTAATGAAAAAATGTTAAAGTCAAAAACAATTTAGTTAATATATCTTAATATTCACCTAAAAAAAGTAATAAATAATTAATTATATCATATTTAGTGATAACCGTTTATATTCTAATTACTAGTAATTTATAACCATAAATTATAATATAAACTATACTTAACTAACCAACGTTTTGGTCATAACATGATGCAGCTTATTTCTTAAGAGTTCTAAGCGCGCAATGAACTAATACTGATAAATGGTACTAATGAATCATGAGTTTAGCCTCATTTATAGTAATTTAACTTTGATGGAGATACTAGACACTCATCCACTAATGTCAGAGTTGTGTTAAATGCAGAAACTTGGGTGGATAGAAAGAGATTTGGATGTAGATTTGTAATAAGTGTCTGTCATTAATATTATATAAAATGACACATCTTATTCATCAAAAATACGCAATGGGTTGATTAGTAAGCTTAAAGTAAAAATATGCTGCTAAAAAGTGTTTTGATTATTGTAATCAATATAATTATTTTTATTACAAAATATATAATTTTATTCCTTGCAATAATATAAAGCTATCCCTACAAAAAATAACCAATAGAAATCAATAGAAACATTTATTGATATCAATAGAATTTTATTGGTCTGTACTTGTTTCTATTGACATTTCAACTGATGTCAACTGATATTAGTAGCGTATTGGTATCAATAGATGCTGATCAGTATGGTATTCTATTGGTCTGTACTTGTCCCTATTGGCATTTCAACTGATATCAGTAGTGTACTGGTATCAATAGATATTGATCAATAGAATTTTATTGGTCTGTACTTGTTTCGATTGATATTTCAACTGACATCAGCAGTGTATTGGTATCAATAGCTATTGATCAGTAGGTACTCTATTGGTATACTTGTCTGTATTTCACACTTCAAATGATGTCTACTGACATCAGTAGGGTACTTGTATCAATAGATGTTGATCAGTTAGGTATTCTACTTGTTTTGTCAATATATGAACTGATATCAACAGATTTTTATTGACACCAGTAAAACTTAGCAAAAGTATTTTATTGGTCTATACCTGTTTTCATTAATACATTAACTGGTGCCTATGGAACTCAATTAATATACCATCAGATCAATAAAAAGTTAACATCATAAAAAAAAATTTAAGACTTGAAATAGTATTTACAGGTGTATAGAAAACCAATTTATCATCTTGAATTAACATTTTAAGTTTCTTTTTATAGTTACATGAAACATAAATTTTTTTTATTAAATTAGTAATATAAAAAAGAAACTAAAAATTAAAGTTAAAACTTTAGTTTAAAACTAGCATTAAAAAACTATTTAGACATTAAAAAAAAATGATATATGATGTGATAGAGGAAATAAATAAATAGAAGAAAATAAAACAAAAATCGTTATCACTTTTCATATTGAAACTTATAGTAGTATTTGTAAGACTGATAATATAAAGGTAAAATAGTTTTTAAAATTGAAAACTGTTATTAAATTTATTTTTGTCAAACTTTTACGAGGAAACCAATTATTATAGTAATGATCTAAAGTAGATTAAACATCACAAATAAATAACAATCCTGAATGCATTTCAGTGCACATCACATAGCAGAGATAGTTAATAATTTACTATCAATCGTATATTAAATTATTTGTTGTGTTTTATGTTATTAATTTATATTCATAGTTTGAATAGAAAATTAATTTTGATAAGGAAATAATACCAAAAAAATTCTTAATCATATCATATCAATAAACCATATTCTTCACTAAGTTGTTGCAGCAGCAGAGAAATAGGTCCACATATGTAAAACGAGATAATTTTATTAAAGCGAAATTTGATCCATTGCAATATTTTCTGAAGAAATGACTAATAACAAAAAAGTTCTGACTAATAATATAGACCACAAAATGAATAATAAAAAAAAAGAAAAGAAGTGAAAAACTCAAGCTAAGTGGAAAAAGATAAATTTATTGATAAATAAAAGAAAACACAAACTATAGTACATACAAATTTTTGCAAGGTATATTCAAAATTTGACAACGATGGCTTACATAAAAAATATATTTCTTCATAATTCCTTTAATTACGCATAGCATTGAAAGTTTCCAGATTAGCAAATACATAATTATCCAAAACTATAATTTTTGTGTGGTTATGTATGTTTTAACTAATAATTAAATAGATGAGCATGATCTAACATCACGAATGAACGCATCAAATATCAACCTAAACCTAAAGAGAAACAGAAGACAAAAAACATTAATATCAAGAAAAAGTTATTTGTTTGCCTAGCAACCAGCCAGAGTTAGAATATTACAATAACAAGAGTTGCCAGCCGTATTAAAACAATTATTTAAAGTAACTCTCCATTGATGCCGCAACATCTACCCCACCCTGGTCAACCTCAAGAGGGATGACCAGCTGTATAGGTCGAGTCTTTCCATCCACTCCTAACAGGCATGTTTGAATTCCCCATCACGTCCCTTAATTACAGTGGTAATTCAGGCCGTCTTCTTTTAGTAGCACAAGATCTCCTGCACGGATGTTGAAGAGTCATGAATATGGCGAACTTGGTGATAAGAGCGCAGTTGCAGCAGATATTCTTTGGACCATCTTTGTCAAAATATATCCAACACGTCTTATTGTTAGTTTTTTGTAAAGTTTTGTAAGTCTTGTATTGTTATTCAGATTTGTGGGTATATAGCTGTTACTTTTTTACCTGTTAGAAAATCTGCTGGTGTCAAGGCTTCCGTTTTGTCTTCATCTCCCTCTTCGTATACAAGGGGTCTGCTGTTAAGGGCGGCTTCCATCCCTACAAGTACAGCGGATAGATTTTTTTGTCTAATAATGCCCGACCAAGATATTTACGAAGACAATTTTTCACTAATTCGAGGCGCTCCCACCAACTCGCTCTGGGTACGATGAACTTCCAAATTATGCCATAATGAGTATAAAACTGTTGCACTTTAGTAGATGTAAGAGTGTTCCATAGAAGTATTAGCTACTTATTTGCAGCGTGGAAAGTAGCAGCATGGTCACTATAGATGGTATGTGGTAGTCCCTTACGACCCACGAATAACTGCAATGTTTCCAGAAACTTATTTGTGCAAAGGTCTGACACAAGTTCAAGATGTAAGGCTCTGGTCGTTGCACAGGTAAACAGTAGAATGTATGCTGTATATGAAGGATTCAAATTGTGAACATGTACAGGGCCGGTAAAATCTATTCATGTGGTGAAAAATGGTGTAACTGGATTAATTCTATCAGCTGGTAGAGGAGAACTTCAATTTGAGTGCAGCGAATTGCTAGTGACATCTTGCATGGCAAGCATTTGTAAATCACTTGTTTGATGGCCTGACAGCCTCGTAGAATCCAACAATTTAAACGTAGTTCTAAAAGCACTATTCTGACACCTAGGTGGTGCATTTTGATGTGTGTTTGACGTATTAGAAAAATTGTGAAATGATGAGATCTGTCCAGCAAAATTGGATGTTTTTGAGACTCTGATAAACTCGAAAACTGTAGTCTACTACCAATACATATTATTTTATTTTCAAATAGTGGGTTGAATTTTGTAATGTTTGCATTTTTTGGCAGTGACTTGGATGTTGATAAAGCTTTATATTCTAAAGCTTTATATTTGACTCTTCCTGAACCATTTGTATCCAGTAATTTCTAGCATCATATACTTCTCCAGTGTCAAGTTCTCGAGATCTACAGTTTGACATAAAGCGTAGAATCCATGCAGTAACACATAGCAGTCTGAAGTAAGAGCTGTAGTTCATTGCATCTATAATGGGTTGAAAAGTAGTAACATGAAATGTTTGAATTTCTTTATTCTTCTTTACCACTGAATTATGAGAGTAATCTTTTCTAGAATCTGGCTAGCTTTCTGTGGGCTCAGTCAGTCAGCCAAGTGGATCCTTTTCATCAGATGTTGAGATCTTCCAGTGTAGATGGTGGAAAGCCTCTTGATAGTTTGTCAGCTGGATTGTCTTGTCCCAGGCAATGCCGTCCTTGTGAGGGGTCAGTGTATGAAATGATTTCTGTTACCAACCGAAGCCAACCAAGGGTGGCTTTAGAGTCGCTCCATAATGTGGCAGTAGATGGCAGCAATCTAGTTTCATTGCAAAAATATTTCAGCAGTCTGGTGCCAATAACAGCTGCTAAAAGACTAATTTTATTTAAAGGTGCAAGTCTATTGCGGCTGCAAACTAAATGGATACTAGATTGATTATTATGAGAAGTAACTATGAACATAACCGCGCCATAAGGTCGCTCAGATGCATCGCAGAACATATGAATATTAAAGGAAGCAAGTGATGAAATTCCTATGAAATGAGGAATTTCTTTAGAGCAAATGGCATCAAGCTGGGCTGTAACTGTATGCCACACAGTAGCCAAGATTTCATCCCAATTGATTCCAAGAATCTAAGTATCTTGAAAGAGTATCTTTCCAATTGTCATGAATGATGTAAACATTCCGAAGGGATCGTATAAACTTGCGACACAGCAGAGTAACCACCTCTTAGTAAGTGGCTTATCTAGAGAAGCACAGAGTGAAGTCTTGAAAGCGTTGCTAGAAGTATCAGTTTTCGTGTTCCGTCCAATATATAAAACTGTAGTTTAGGTCTTGAAATTTTCTTTGTTAGTTTCCAGCAAGTGTTGAAGCGTCAAGAGTTAGTGGCCCATTTTTACATCGGTAGTTTTGTGAGTGACATCAAATCTTTGATTTCTATTGTAATACCATTATTTGTAATTCAGTTTCTAGACTAGCCACAAAATCATTCATGTATAGGCGTTTATCTAAAAGTGATGCAGAAGTAGGGAAGTCAATTATATGATTATCAGTTAGTTCTCGTGTAATAGCACACAACAGAAAAGGGCTGCAAGACAGTCCAAATGGTTGGACATGTTGGTCTCCATAGCTGTATAGCTTGCTGTAATATTTTGCGGTGCTGGAAGTCCATCTCATAATCAATGGTTGTAGGTTAGCCTCGTATAAGACAATCTCACTAGCACAGCAATTACTTAAGCCTGTAATGATCCGTGCAGCACTCAGCTGTATCCTTTCAAGCATTTTTATATTACTAGCAGAAGCTGTCAGTAAAATCTGGAATCCATATTCTAGTATTGGTCTGATGAAGGAAGTGTAAGTTGTCCTTAGGGTATTGGCATCTGCTCCCCAGTCCCGTCCAGAAATATATTTCAAAATGTTAAGTCTCTTTCTTGCCCTCTCCACCTGATTGGCGATATGTCTGTTGCAGGAAATCTCAGGGTCAAGTGTAAAACCCAGATATTCTGGATATTTTTCATACTTAAGGACATAGCAATTTAAAACAATCTTAGGCAGGTAATTATGGAGACGTCAGTTTGTGGTAAAGAAATTCACTACCGCTTTCTTTGGATTAAAGTTGAGTTTGTGAAGACCAGCAAAACATTGTATATTTTTTAATGAGATATTTAGTTCAGATTCAATTAAATGGTGAAGGAGAAGTGTGCAGCTTCTGTTGGTACTAGTACCATGGACGCCCGAGGGGGAAAAACTGGCTTTGTCCGTTACCTTTATGCTTTAGCTGGGTATAGTGGAATGGCCTTCACGCCTTGGGTGACCCTACCAGAAGTATAAAACTCCAGACGTGCTTCGCCCATTCCACCCACCACCCCTGCCACGATGAGGCAGCATAATAGGACTTGGGAATTCACTTATTGTAAGTGTTAGCCAGTTTCATTCTTTTCTGGAATGCAAGCCGTGAAACATAAGCTGCAGCATATGGATGTCGCTCTTATTTATTGGAACTTTCAAATGCTTCAATATTAACTGAAGACTGATTCCAAATGCTCTATAGTTTAAACTTTACGTCCCATACAGGAAACATTTGTTGTAGATTCAAATCCATGCACCTCCAATGGTTTTGAAGAAATAACTGTTAATATAACTGAAAACTATATAATGTACAAAAAATAATATTTAAAATGTTCTGTCAAAAACAAATAACATCAAACAAATCTGACAGCCTTCTTAAATAAACACATAACATAGATATTTACAAAGCAGTAATTCGAGATATATATACATATATAATAATCATCCAAAATGATAATTCCTCCTTAGAAAGACTATATAAGGCAAAAAAAAAAAATATTTAAAATGTTTCGTCAAAAACAAATAACACCAAACGAATCTGACTGTCTTCTTAATAAACATTTAACACAGATATTTACAAAGCAGTAATTTACGATATATATACATTTATAATAATCATCGAAAATGATAATTCCTCCTTAGGAGAACTATATAAGGCGTAAAAAAAAAAAATTAAAATGTTCTGTCAAAAACAAATTACACCAAACGAATCTGATTGTCTTCTTAATAAACATTTAACACAGATATTTACAAAGCAGTAATTTAAGATATATATGCATATATAATAATCATCCAAAATGATAATTCTTTTTTAGGAAGACTATATAAGGCAAAAAAAAAAAAAAAAAAAAAAAAAAAAAAAAAAAAAAAAAAAAAAACATTTTAATCATCCAAAATGATAATTCCTATTTAGAAAGACTACATAAGGCAAAAAAAAAATATTTAAAATGTTCCGTCAAAAACAAATAACACCAAACGAATCTGACTGCCTTCTTAATAAACATTTAAGACAGATATTTACAAAGTAGTAATTCACGATATATATACATATATAATAATCATCCAAAATGATAATTTTTCCTAGGGAAGACTATATAAGGCACAAAGAATACATATTTATAATGTTCCGTCAAAAACATATAACACCAAACAAATCTGACTGACTTCTTAATAAACATTTAAGACAGATATTTACAAAGTAGTAATTCACGATATATATACATATATAATAATCATCCAAAATAATAATTTTTCCAAGGGAAGACTATATAAGGCACAAAGAATACATATTTAAAATGTTCCGTCAAAAACAAATAACACTAAACGAATCTGACTGTCTTCTTAATAAACATTTAACACAGATATATACAAAGCAGTAATTTACGATATATATACATTTATAATAATCATCCAAAATGATAATTCCTCCTTAGGAGAACTATATAAGGCGTAAAAAAAAATTTTTAAATGTTCTGTCAAAAACAAATTACACCAAACGAATCTGACTGTCTTCTTAATAAACATTTAACACAGATATTTACAAAGCAGTAATTTAAGATATATATTGTCACGTTAAAGTGTTTAGATTTAGTGTTAGTGCAGATTACAAGACGAGGTTTTGATAATCAATTTATTAACTTCAAGAAATTACAAACGCCAGGAACCAGTCTGCATCAAGCAGAACCCCTCTTTACAATCACGGGATCGCTTTTATACTAGCATATAATGTTCTAGAAACTTCCTAGGAACAACGAAAGAGGAAATGACATAATCTGAACATTCCAGAAGCTTCTGGAATGTTCATAAATTAAATAAGAAAAGTTAGTGTCCGCTTGCCGTATCGAACCCCGGACCTTCTGCTTTATAGAAGCGAATTCTACCGCTGAGCTACTGAGACTCGACATTACTCCCGTCTTAAAAGAACAGCGCCTCGCTGTTGAAGGTTCTTGCGTGATCTTGTTATTGGTCCAGTATAGGCCGTAGTCGCCTTGGAGACATCAGTTCTTGCATTTTGATTTTGAACTCTGGCGACCCGCATGTTTTAGTCTGTACTCTGTGTGCCTGGACACAAGTCCTCTTGTGCCTCTGGTGCGTAGTAGCGTTTCATCCTGAGTACATGAACGATGTCCTTTGGTTTACGTCTTTTGGATGTAGGGTCAAAATCTTGAACTTCATATGTGACCTCCGAAATGCGACGCAAAACTTGATACGGGCCGAAATACTTTTTGAGAAGTTTTTCGGAGTGACCTACCTTGCGCACAGGAATAAAAATCCACACCAAGTCACCAGGCTGATAGAACACTACGCGATGCTTGGAATCATAGCGACGTCGGTCATTCTCTTGCGCTTCCAAAATGCGGATCCGAGCCAACTGGCGAGATTCCTCTGCACGGGTCTTCAACCTCGCGATGAAGTCTGTTTCCGAATCCTCGATGGGGTACTGGAATATGGTATCTAATGTGGTTTCAGCCTCTCGTCCAAACGTCAAGAAGAATGGAGTATGCTTAGTGGTATCTTGCTTAGCTGTGTTATAAGCAAACGTGACGAATGGCAAAATCAGATCCCATGTCTTGTGTTCCTCGTCTATGTACATGGATAGCATGTCTGCTAACGTTTTGTTGAAGCGCTCTGTGAGTCCATTCGTCTTAGGGTGGTATGCGGTCGTCATTCGGTGAACTACGCTGCACTGCTGGTTGATCTCGGCAATGAGTCTCGACTGAAAAACTTGACCACGATCCGTTATGATGGTTCTAGGAGCTCCGTGTTTTAGAAGAATCTCTTCAACAAAGAATTTTGCTACTTCTGGAGCTTCTGCATTTGGAATAGCTTTTGTCACAGCGTATCGTGTAAGATAGTCGGTGCATACGATTACCCATTTATTTCCATCCTGTGATTTTGGAAAACGTCCAAGCAAGTCCATACCTATACGCTGAAATGGGACTTCGGCTGGAGGTATGGGGATCAGGTAGCCGGGTGGCTTCAGCGGAATATGCTTTTCGACGTTGGCACTCTTTGCAATGTGTTACGTAGTGGCGCACGCTTCGGAAAATCCCCGGCCAGAAGAATCTCTTTCGGAGACGATCATATGTTCTTCTCAGTCCCAGGTGTCCAGCTGTAGGTTCATCATGAAAATGGCGAAGAATTTCTAACCGCAGTTTCTTGGGAATGACTGGTAGCCACTGTTTTCCGGATGGGTCAAAATTCTTCTTGCAAAGGATGTCATTCCCCATGGAGAACCCTGCGCTTGACAAGTCGGCTGAATTTTTGCAGGCTCGGATGTGCTCGGCAAGCTGCGGATCTTCACGTTGCTCCGAAGCCAAGTCAGTCACTGCAGCAAGGAACTCAACTCCTGGACTGTTTTTGTCAGGAACAGGATTTCATGATAGGCAATCTGCGTCAGCATGCTTCCTTCCACTTTTATAAATAATAGAGACGTCGTATTCTTGAAGCCTCAACGCCCATCTTGCTAGTCGACTAGATGGATCTCTTAAATTGGCTAACCAACATAGAGAGTGGTGATCTGTAATAATTTGGAAGGACTTCCCAAAGAGGTATGGACGGAATTTAGCTATTGTCCATATAGCTGCCAGACATTCACGTTCAGTGGTCGAATAATTTCTCTCAGCTTTAGATAGGGTCCTCGAAGCATATGCGATGACTCTTTCTTCTTCGTCTTGTTTCTGGACCAATACGGCTCCTATACCGTATCCACTGGCGTCGGTATGCAGCTCGGTGGGTGCGTTTTCATCGAATAATGCCAATACAGGTTGTGAAGTCAGAGCCGATTTGAGGTCCTTGAATGAATCTATGTGGGCCTGATCCCAGCAGAATCTTGAGTCTCCCTTTAACAACTCTTGAAGGGGTTTAGCACGGGAACAAAAGTTTGGGATGAATCGTCTGTAGTAAGAACACAGACCCAGAAAACTTCTGACATCATACACAGTCTTAGGTGTAGGAAAATTCTGTACAGCTGCGACTTTATCTGGATCAGGTTTTACTCCTCGTCCGGATACAAGATGCCCAAGGATTTTAATTTCGTTAGCTCCAAATTGGCACTTTTTGGGATTTAAAGTAAGTCCGGCTTCTTGTATGCAGGAGAGCACGCAGTGTAACCGTCGAAGGTGTTCAGGAAATGTGTGCGAAAATACAACTATATCGTCTAAATAAGAAAGGCACATTTTCCATTTTAGGTGACGTAATAAGTTATCCATAGTTCTCTCGAACGTTGCAGGAGCATTACATAATCCGAACGGCTACACCTGGAATTCATATAAGCCCTTTACTAGTGATGAACGCTGTTTTTTCCCGATCAGCCTCGTCCACTTCTATTTGCCAATAACCAGAGTGCAGATCCTTCGATGTAAAGTATTGGGCCCCTTTAAGGCAGTCTAAAGTATCGTCTATTCTGGGCAAAGGATAAACGTCTTTTTTGGTGACCTTGTTGAGACGACGGTAATCAACGCAAAATCGCCAGCTTCCATCTTTCTTTCGAACTAACACAACCGGAGACGACCACGGACTCTCTGATGGTCGAATGATGTCCCGTTTCAGCATTTTGTCAACTTCGTCATTGATTATACGTCGTTCTGTAGGAGATACTCGATATGGTCTTTGGCTGATTGCTGGGTGGCTTCCGGTGTTTATTTTGTGTTTCACTTTTATTTTGTAATTATGGCGTGGTAGTCCGTAGTAGAATGCGTCTTGAAAGCGTTTCAGAAGTCTTTGCAATTGCATCCGCTGCTCAATGCTCAGGGTTGCGGCCATCATTTGAGAGTAGTCGACCAGGCCAGTATGCTTTGAGTCTTCAACATCAGGGCATGAAGGTACTTCCGTCAACGTGTTCAAGCAGTCGGAGTTAGCGGGCTCAGCGTAACCAATACACATGCGTTCGGGATGTGACGTGCTTGTGCATGTTCATTAGCCACCCATATTGAAGTTTCGCCATTGATAAAGGAGACTATAGTGGAAGGGATAGCAGTTCCTTGATTAATGCACAGAATTTTATTTCCTTCGACTATTAAATCAATGTCTTCTTGTTTTTCTGGGGCTTTTACTGTAATGCGTTTGACGGAACGGCCAGGGATGATGAAATCAGATACTGCATGAAGGTTGAAGGTACCGGGCTTCGTTGGTTGATCTTGTAAAAGTTCGTCAAAGGTAAGTTCAGCTCGGCCACAATCAATTACGGCTTGTGATGCTTTCAAAAAGTCAAAGCCAAGAATAACGTTATGGCTGCACTTCGGCATCACGGTAAACTGGTAGGGCTGTGTTCGATCATCTATGGTCAGTTGCAATACACAAGTACCCAGTGGTCTCACAAAATTGCCGTCGGCGACTTTAAGGATAGTGTCCTTTGAGGCTCGGAACATGACTTTTCGTCGTTTTTGTCTGTATGCTTCTGAGATAACGGAAAAGGATGCCCCAGAGTCCACTAGTGCTCTTACAGGCTCGCCGTCGATGAGAATGTCGATGTGGTTTCCCTGTAATTTAGCGGCCAATGGAGGATTTCGAAAATTTGCAGCCTCACCTCCCACTGAGGGCGCAAGGCTTAGTTTCCTCTCGGTTAGGCGACTGACTGGAACGGCGGTGCAGCATCGGAGATGGGGATCTCATACGGCGTATCGGGGACCGTCCTCGGGCAGGACTAGGTGATCTTCGTCTGGGAGGTGCGTCGTAGGTAGTATCCTCTTCATAGTCAGCTGGCGGGTATCTTCTCGGGTTGTTGGATCTGTAGTCGTTAAATATGGTTCGGCGTTCCCGACAATAGCGAACGACATGCCCGGGTCGTCCGCAATGAAAGCACACCGGATGGTTATCCGTGGTACGCCACAGGTCAGTCTTTCGTTGAGGCTCACTCCAAGGAACATTATTTTTTGGCCTTGCGGCGTATGTCGTCAAACGTCTAGGAGGTCTTGCCACCGGGCGTCCTGTTGTGAAGAAGAGAGGTCGGTTGGTTGTAAGGGCTGCTATGGATCGGTCCATCTCGTTCCGAAAGGAAGCCTCAGTAGTTTGCAGTTCATGTGGATGGACTTCGAATGGCTGCGCGTTTACATGTTGAATTTCATCTCTGACAATCTGACGAATTAGCACCGCCAAGTCAGGTGCTTCATCCACGGCGGCCATAGGGACAACATTAGGTAATCCGGCAAACTTGTATCGTCCCACTCTCTTTTGTCTCATTTCTTCAATGTACAGGCACCACTTTGAAAAATCGGATGTTGTTAGGATTTCTCTCGTAAGAAGGGCCTGGAACACGTCTTCTGCGACGCCCTTCATGAGGTGGGAAACCTTATCTCCTTCGGACATGGTCGGGTCAACCTGCATGCAAAGTCCGAGAACGTCTTGAATATAAGACTGGATGCTTTCGCCGGATTTTTGTGCGCGAGACTTGAGGTGGTCTTTGGCTCGTCTGAGGTAAGATTGGGTGTCTCCAAAGGTCACTTTCAAACCATTTTCGAATAGATTCCAAGACATCAGTGAGTCCTCATTGTTTTCGTACCATTGTCTTGCGGTGCCGTCCAGGAAGAAGTACGCATTAGCTAATTGCATAGTGTCGTCCCAATGATTGTACAAAGACACTCTCTGGTATTCCTCCAGCCATTTTGTCGGGTCTTGTCCGGGATCACCCCGGAAGATTGTTGGTTTCCTGGCTTCAACAGCAACTGTTGGCGCCATCCAAAAGGCAGGTTTCACATCCTGTTGGTCCCCAGTGGACATGTCTGTCTCTGGCACAGTTGCCGTGCTGTATCTGGCACAGTGGTTTCACGAACGGTTTTTTTTAGATTTTTCGTATAGTCCAAATTCAGGTGAAAATCCTTGAACTCGACGGCTTCTCCTAAGCCGGTCAGTGTTTTCCTCCGTGATATTGATTGAGAGGTTAACTCGTACCCGGCGCCTCCACCAAATTTGTCACGTTAAAGTGTTTAGATTTAGTGTTAGCGCAGATTACAAGACGAGGTTTTGATAATCAATTTATTAACGTCAAGAAATTACAAACGCGAGGAACCAGTCTGCATCAAGCAGAACCCCTCTTTACAATCACGGGATCGCTTTTATACTAGCATAGAATGTTCTAGAAACTGCCTAGGAGCAACGAAGGAGGAAATGACATAATCTGAACATTCCAGACGCTTCTGGAATGTTCATAAATTAAATAAGAAAAGTTAGTGTCCGCTTGCCGTATCGAACCCCGGACCTTCTGCTTTATAGAAGCGAATTCTTCCGCTGAGCTACTGAGACTCGACAATATACATATGTAATAATCATCCAAAATGATAATTCTTTTTTAGGAAGACTATATAAGGCAAAAAAAAAAAACATTTTAATCATCCAAAATGATAATTCCTCCTTAGAAAGACTACATAAGGCAAAAAAAACATATTTAAAATGTTCCGTCAAAAACAAATAACTCCAAACGAATCTGACTGTCTTCTTAATAAACATTTAACACAGATATTTACAAAGTAGTAATTCACGATATATATACATATATAATAATCATCCAAAATGATAATTTTTCCTAGGGAAGACTATATAAGGCACAAAGAATACATATTTAAAATGTTCCGTCAAAAACAAATAACACCAAACGAATCTGACTGTCTTCTTAATAAACATTTAACACAGATATTTACAAAGTAGTAATTCACGATATATATACATATATAATAATCATCCAAAATGATAATTTTTCCTAGGGAAGACTATATAAGGCACAAAGAATACATATTTAAAATGTTCCGACAAAAACAAATAACACCAAACGAATCTGACTGTCTTCTTAATAAACATTTAACACACATATATATACAAAGCAGTAATTTACGATATATATACATTTATAATAATCATCCAAAATGATAATTCCTCCTTTGGAGAACTATATTAGGCGTAAAAAAAAAATTTTTAAATGTTCTGTCAAAAACAAATTACACCAAACGAATCTGACTGTCTTCTTAATAAACATTTAACACAGATATTTACAAAGCAGTAATTTAAGATATATATACATATATAATAATCATCCAAAATGATAATTCTTTTTTAGGAAGACTATATAAGGCAAAAAAAAAAAAAAACAACATTTTAATCATCCAAAATGATATTTCCTCCTTAGAAAGACTACATAAGGCAAAAAAAAAAAAATATTTAAAATGTTCCGTCAAAAACAAATAACACCAAACGAATCTGACTGTCTTCTTAATAAACATTTAACACAGATATTTACAAAGTAGTAATTCACGGTATATATACATATATAATAATCATCCAAAATGATAATTTTTCCTAGGGAAGACTATATAAGGCACAAAGAATACATATTTAAAATGTTCCGTCAAAAACAAATAACACCAAACGAATCTGACTGTTTTCTTAATAAACATTTAACACAGATATTTACAAAGTAGTAATTCACGATATATATACATATATAATAATCATCCAAAATGATAATTTTTCCTAGGGAAGACTATATAAGGCACAAAGAATACATATTTAAAATGTTCCGTCAAAAACAAATAACACCAAACGAATCTGACAGTCTTCCTAATAAACACTTAACATACATATTTACAAAGCAGTAATTTAAGATATATATACATATATAATAGTCATCCAAAATGATAATTCCTCCTTAGGACGACTATATAAGGCGAAAAAAAAATATTTAAAATGTTCCGTCAAAAGCAAATTACATCAAACGAATCTGACAGTCTTCCTAATAAACACTTAACATAGATATTTACAAAGCAGTAATTTAAGATATATATACATATATAATAATCATCCAAAATGATAATTCCTCCTTAGGACGACTATATAAGGCGAAAAAAAATTATTTAAAATGTTCCGTCAAAAACAAATAACATCAAACGAATCTGACAGTCTTCCTAATAAACACTTAACATACATATTTACAAAGCAGTAATTTAAGATATATATACATATATAATAATCATCCAAAATGATAATTCCTCCTTAGGACGACTATATAAGGCGGAAAAAAAATATTTAAAATGTTCCGTCAAAAACAAATAACATCAAACGAATCTGACAGTCTTCCTAATAAACACTTAACATACATATTTACAAAGCAGTAATTTAAAATATATATACATATATAATAATCATCCAAAATGATAATTCCTCCTTAGGACGACTATATAAGGCGAAAAAAAAATATTTAAAATGTTCTGTCAAAAGCAAATAACAACAAACGAATCTGACTGTATTTTTATATAAGCACTTAACATAGATATTTACAAAACAGTAATTCGAGATATATACATATATAACAATTATCAAAAATGATAATTCTTAATTGGAAAGGCTAAAAATTAAGCTGAGGCAAAATTCAAATACCTCAAGACATTGTTTACATACGAATATAGTCTGACTTCTATGTTGAAATTTGGAATGAAATTTAATGCAGGAATAAATTAAAACACAAATGAATATTAAAAAGATTGAAATATGTTGATACAAAAGAAATGCATTTAAAACTTGAATATATAAGATAAATTTAACAATTAATCTTTTTCAAAGAAATTAGGAAAATCAGCAATATATGATTCCGTACCAACAGTGATTAACAAACTTTTGCATTTTATTTCAGAATTGTGGATAACTTTAATTTCACCATAAAAATAAGGTTGACAAATTTTAATTTGTGGCAGCATATGTTTTAAATTTCCATCAAAAAAAAGAACCCTCTGTTTTTATTTCACAAATAACTGCAAACACATCGTTATTTATTAATAAAAAATTTCTTACTTCACAATATGAATTATCATTTAATTTTAAGATAGAATCATTACATTTTTTTAATTTCTCAGGTTCAATTTCAAACATCATGGAGTCTTTAATTATTTTCTTAGAATATAATATATTAGATGGATGAATGTTCACTTTAAATAGGGCATTGGTTACTTCCTCATTTGGTTGGTATGCTCTCCACTGTGCCAGTGATGTGATGTTTCCAACCTTTACAGCTCTCTTATTCTTTCGAAAGGTAAAAATTTTATCGCAGTACTCAATAACTTCATCCGATACATTATAATTACGAATGCACATTGGTATGAAGGAAAATAAACAATATTTTTGAGCTATCTCCTTTGCAACCCCTTTGGTACCTTTAATAAGCTTTACCAGGTAGCCATTGCCAGTTTCAAAGGGAAAGGCAGAATAGAGTCACAATGGACCCCACACATTGACGCATTTGGCCAAATGCAAAAGAAGATGCACATTAAAGTTCATGTGCAGAGCACCATACAGTTTTTGAAAGTCTTTAACAAACTGGTGTAACATCTGGTTTGCAAATTCAACGTCTGATTTTTTAACATCAGCTTGCAAAAGGACAAAAAGTGCCGAGGAAAATATTGCAAGATTTTGGATATATTTTGATGGCAAAATGTCGTCCAAACATGGGACACAATAGAATAGCACCCATGCTCGCCATTCGTTCGCCTTCCAGTGGACGAAATCACTGAATGATCGTGGTCTTCGTGAAATCACTTGTGAAGGAGTGATTGCCACAATATTATCATCAACTTTTCGTAATTTATCGTTTGATAAATAATACTCATTTGAGTGTGATGCCGAAGAAGTCCAAATGTTTGCCATTAACTTGGCAACAACTAGCAAACAACAGTGCATGTAGTCTATCGGAAATCCATAGATCAAATCAAAGTATGGCAGAGAAGCAAAGGGTGTAAGACCTTTGACGCCTTTCACGATTTCTCCCGATTGCTCCGCTGCAATCATAGCTTTCTTTATCTGGTTTGAATTTCTTCGATCATAAAAGGTGCCAAAGTTATATTTGAGTTGACTGCTTTCAACTATATCTCCAGGATGATAACAATATGGACAACCATATTTGCCATTGAACTGTTTAATATTTTGTAATGCAGTTTTCGCGACGGAATCCGCAACACAATAGGTGAAAATTACTCTTCTTGTAATCCCAGCAATTGAAATTCCTTCCTCAAACAGAACAATGGCTTCTTTGATAAAGGGTGTAAAATATGTTGTCATAATTGGTTCTTTTCTGCCGAACCAGAGACCAGCAAGCATGGTGTTACACCCATCGAACCTTTCATTTAAAGGTAACTCATTTAAATGAAATTGAATGGGCCACAAGGTGTTTTTTCAGGATTTGTAAACTGCCGATCCATCAGTACTAAAAGTTACTGATAGATCACCATCTTTGTATATCCCATTTTCGACCAATTTCTGAAATGCAGTTCCATCATTTATTCCGATAAAACTCCCTTTTGATTTGTGGTATATCACTTTGGCTACCGGAACGCCCGAGACGCCTCGTAAGCTAGACTACCGAAAACGCCCGAAGTGCCCGTGAAACTAGTTAGAGATTCTTCCCCCTTTTCGAAAAATGACACACAATGAGGGAGGTGTGGCAGTAATCGTCCTTGAAGGAAATTTACGAAAAGGGGAGAAAATAGAGGGATTTTTCAACATAAGTTTGTTTCATATCATTCTGCTTGTAAAGTTGTTTTCTCTTGCTTTTTTTATATAAGTTATTTATACATTTTTAATAAATAATACTTTTATTTGAATTTAAAATGTCTTCTTATTTTTCTCTATTTCGATTTTCGCGCCAATTTTTGTAATGAATTTTGTGATTAAAAATTATTTCTTTAGAGGTTAAAAAGTCCATATTATTTATCAGCTAAAATAAAACCTGGATTGTTTTTAATTCATTTAACGTGAAATTATTTTTTTAAAACTATTGTTTTTAACATTTTAAATTCAATGCACCTCCTCAAAAATAAAATCAGCTTCAAATTCACCTATATGAATACAGATGCTCTTAGTGTAGCCTATTTGGATAGCTTTATATTCTGAGGCTAATTGCGAAATGTTTTTAAAGATTATTAATTGAACTTTTACAGACAATACTTCTCGAGAAAAAATTAAATAAAATCTTTAACGGTAAAAATAAAATAAAATTCTCGTAAGCTTAAAATTTATAGTTAAGAAATATAGTGTTTTTTAACTTTGCAGAAAGACAGAGAGATAGAGATATAGAAACAAATATAAACTAAAAATTAATTAAACTAAATTATGAAGCTGTCTACTTTCTTTTATCAGAACTTTTTTGGTTACTTACGTTGAAAAGAAAATACAAGAGTAATGGTGTCAATTTTTTTTTTTTAAACAATTAATTATTTAGTTATTTTGTCTCTAAAAATATATCAATTGCTCAAAATAATAAACTGCTAGAAATTTGCAGTGTTTTTAGAAAAAATAAATAACAGGTATTTAAAAATATATTATTAGTACTTCTACAAGACTGTAAGATTACTAAATACAATTAATTATAAATCTATTTTTAAATATAAAATAAATAGGTAAACATTATTTTTTTAAAATTAGATTGTAGGCTTTGATGCATTAAAAAATTGTTTTTGTATTTATAACAATAGGATCCAGGAGAAAAAACTGCTTTAAAGGGTACCGAAACTATTCTTTGAAATTTGAACTTTATTCTGCATTTGTAGTTGGACAGCTGTAAATCATAATTCACGTTGTCTTGCTGTTTATGAATGCCTCGCTATTCTCACCTTTTCAATGCTTGTTATTACTTAGGTATTGCACTTATAGCTGCAACGACCCAATTTTTTTATTAATTATTAACACCTGGTCTAAGAACATGAATGTTTACTAGTTGAGAATGCTATTGGTGTCAAAACTCTTAAAATAGTTAAATCTCTTTGAATTTATTTATTTCAATGTTCTATATTCAGCTGTCAGACCACCTGACCACCCATATCCATATATTACCAATTACTCATTCATTTCTGTAGAAGATAAGCGTTATTAGCATAGCTTCTAAAGGCTATTGTTAAATGAAAAATAACATGCCATATTGTAGATTTTCTCCATTTCTACCTGAAGTTGGGACTGATATCTTTGTCATCAAAATTATGTGCCGTAGTGTTAGAAATTTTTTCTATATTCCCCTTTTCTTTCAAAGAAATTTCTTGTCACCACACCCATGTACACTGTACTATATGCCGATAAACAGATGCCGATTTCCGCCCCTCTGCAAAATAAGGCAGAACATTTTTGTCGCATACTCAAAAAGAAATAATTACAAGTAAAATCTGACAGAAAGATAAATCTGAGTCTAGAAGGCAGTGTTGAAATAAGAAGTAATTGTGTTCCCTAGCATACATAAAGAATAGCTGTCTGGCAGATTAACGATGAGATCGGAGGTTAAAAAATTATGCTTTAAATATAGTAGTAAAGTATAGATTATAAAATATAGTCATTAAAATTTTTTAAAAATGAAATTAAAAAAAAAACTAACAATAAGTAAATAAAAAGGCAAAAATGGATGCAAATGTATAAGCAAGAAAAATTTTCAAGCAAATAAACAAAACAAAATAATCATTTCACCGTAAAAACATTATTTAAAAAAAAATAAATAGTAAATTTCATCTATAAATTAAAATACTTATTGAAATTTTAATCTTTTACTCTCTGATAACACCTCTGAGTCGACATCGGGAGTCACCACATTAAAACTTAAAATTTTTATATCTCAATAATTTGAAGCTACAATAAATTCATTAATTTTAGAAGCTATATAGAAATATTGCACTATGAAATTTATATGACTTGATCTTTGCTCAAACTGCATATAATCAAAGCGTATTAAAAAGCATACTCCTAATGCAAAAACTAAAATATTTTTATATAAATTATGGAAAGACATATACAAAATTCGGCATCTATTTCGAATCGTTTACTTTCAAGTAATTAAAAATTAGTTAAACAATTTAGATTATTTTCAAGACCCTTACAACAAATAAATTATTTATTATTATCCTTTTTAATTTTCAAATTTAAAATTTTTTTTCGACGCACCAAACTGAAATTCACATAAAAATATAGTTTATATATAAAATAATTCATTTTATAAAACTTGAATTTTTTTATTTTTTTTAAAATTTATATAGAAATATTGTACCTACTTAAAATATTATTGTTAAAATAGTTCTTCAGCTTTTTTTAAATTTTTTGTACAAGTTTACAAACTCTTTTATGGTGCAGCGCTAGAAGGAATATTATTAACAAATGAAAATTTCATTGAAATGAATTTAATGCAGGCTAAAGGGAAAAATATATTTTATACCTTGAGGTGAAATGAATAGTTTCTGGGGATAATATTTTTAATAGTTTCAGAGCTTTGTTAAATAATAAGAAAACTTTCTCTTATTTCAAATTGTAAAATTATATAAAATAAGACACACATTTAGGTTGAATAATATTTTAATACTTTCTCCAAATTAATTTCTCCTTAATGACTGATGTTAATTTTAAATGTTGGTTTCTAAGAAATTTAAAATTTATTTTTAATCATTTAAGTTATTGAATTATATTAGTTTTGTTTTACAACGAAAAAAAAAAAGGATTTTATTTGTGCGAGGATATTATTTTCAATTTAAATGCTTTATTTAGAAATTTTATAACTGGATTGCATAGAATTACATACTTGTGTTTCAATATAAATAATAAAATAAAAAAAAACAAATGAAAGCATTTATTAACATTTTATAAATCTTGTTATGTTAGGGATATTCTTGCTTCAAATTATGTCTTTCTTCCCTTTGAACACCTATTTTGGGGATATTTTCCCAGGTGAATAAAGAGATGATCAGTCATTTTGTCATTCCAGAGTAAAGCTGGGGGGTAGGAACTTTTTGCTACCTGTTTTCCTACTTCGGGCGTTTGCGGTATTCTGGGGATGTTGTGGTTTAGAGCGCTCGGTAGTTAAAGAGATATACCACAAATCAACAGAGTCATTTTAGGGAGAACATTCTTATGGATAAGCAACTGATATTAAATAATTTCTCAACAATATTCCTGTTCAAAATATTTTGCTGGCATAAAAATTAAAATTAATATTTACATGTTTAACTAGGAAGCTAAGCCCTCTTTTTGCTACCACTCACTAAGCCCTTTATTTGCTTCAAAATAATTATTTTTTCTTGGCATGAAATAATTTTTTCTACGAAAGTGGAAATTATTTATTCCAAATTTTTTTATATTTAACACTAAAGAGAAATCTGTTTACTTACTTTTTTGTTACTCACACTTCCCCCGTCCAAATATTACCTTTATGATTCTGAGTAATTTTTCTAAGTAATCATTGTTTAAAATAATATTAATTTTTTTAAAATATATTTTTGTAACAAATAGGGTAAGTTCACAACGTAATTTAATCTTTTTGCTTACCAAACAGATGGATATAAATACGATTTTTGCATGCATCACATTATGTATGAAGATGATCGTTAAGTTCTAAATCATATAACGAATCTCTTTAACTATAATTTATAACGGTATATTAATGTAATTTGTACAAAAAATAATGGTTGTATAACGGTTAATAAGATTAGACACCGATGTAATTAACTTCATTTTAAAATATACCGTAGAATTACGTAATAATAAAAAAGAATTCTCTTATTTTTTTTAACCCTTAATTAGAAAACAATCAAATCAAAAACATTATAATAGCAGTACCGGTAAATATCTTCAAATTTAGGACACAAAAATAATTATAGAAAAACAATACCTTTGGGATTTTTATTAATTTTATGCTGATGGCAAGCAAAACAATACGGAAATCTATGTTGGAAAACTGGAACCCTTCCATGTGATTTTCCAGACAATGAAACAACACTGACAACAATGGTTCCATTCAGACCATTCAGTCCCTTAGACCATTCCGTTATACCATTCAGTTCTTATGTTATACAGAAAAATATTTCATTTTGATTTAAATATGTGAACATTTGAAATTTTAATGATTTAATATTTGACTGAAATTTGATTGATATTGATTCAATAATTGACTGAAATTTTACAAGCTTTCATTTGATTTTAGATTTGTTAAAATCAAAGAATAAGAGACCCAAAATAATAGCAATAAATGTTAATAATATTGTTGATAATAATAATAATAAATAATACATAATGTTTTAATAAAAAGTAATGTTTGATAAAAAAAAGTGCTTCATAAGAAACTTTTTTACATTGCAAACCAAAACTTGCTCAATTTCTATGTCTTTGCACTGCAACTAAAACACATATTTTCTTAATCTATTTCGTTACACTGCCAAACTTAATTCCTGAGAAAGATATTGATTTTAGAGTAAGCTAAACTGCTAAACTTCTAAGAAAACTTACGAATAAATAAAGTTGCTGAATTTTATTTCGATTAAAAGCAAGATGTCACTACAGAAATATACTTTATTCAACGGTTGGGGACATCCGAAAGTTTCGATAAATGAAGTTATTCTTTCACTAAATTCCAACGCTCAGAATGAACTTGTTTACTACCGTAGAAAATCCTCAAAGGATCTTGTCGTTTTATTGGAATTTGAGAATGAAACTTGAGAGTAATATGTAAATTTATAAACCAAAGTTATTTAAAGTACCTAACTCATCTGAATTTTCCCTTTTGGAATATTTTATTCCAATTTGGTTTTTATTTCAATAAGAGATAGGGAGTTGTGCGAATCGAATGTGGCCCTCTTATCACCGAGATAATTTTTTGAAATGGTGTCTCATACAAGTTTTGTGCAGAATTAGAATTTATGCTCAAACTCTGAGGTTCAGATTATTTTTCAAAGATAGTTTGCTTTAAAATTCTAAAGAAATCGATTTTGTCTCTATATTGTCTCATCAAGTATCTTAGAACAGATAAAATAATTTAATTGCAAAAAAAACATTATATGCATTATACAAAAACGGAAAATTATAATATGAATGTTAACTTTTAACGCTCTGGTTTCCGAGATAGAATTGGTTTCCAATAATATGGTCTTCAATGCGCCATTCAGCACATCAAAATTGTCAAAACTTAGCAATCAAACTAATTTTGATTTTCCACTATATCTAAATCAAATGAAGATTAAGAGGGGAAAATGGTTTTTTTCCTTCTTTATAGGCCCCCTTGAAAGGCTGGTGAGAGAAAATAAACTAATCGTACAGGGGCACAGATCGTTTTTCTCCAACCCCCCCCCCCCCCCCCGACCAATTTTCACAGCGTAATAACTCTCGGAGAGAATCGATTTTCCTCTTCATTGATTTGTCAATCTTAAAAATGCCACAATTGGTGATCCAATCATTATTTTTTTAACATGAACATAAACCTTTTTTTCCCCATGATCTTTAAATGCAATTTACTTTCTCTCAATAAGTCTCATACGAAAACAAGTTTGTCGTAATGTTAGAACCAATAGTTTTTTTTGTCTTCTGAACTGGGTTCAAAATTACGGTTATAGAATTTAACGTTCCTAATTTCAAATCCAATATAAATCAACAGTTCAACGCAAGTAAAAAGTTGGTAAAACCAAGGATTGCGCAAGAGGGTTTGTGCTCAATTTTCTACAAACAAGGGTGCAATGTTTCATGCTTAACATTTTTCGTCAAATTTGTCAATGTATGGACTTTACACAATCATGCTATGTACACCGGAATGCTTCAGGTAGTAGAGCGCTCACCTCTTCATGAGATGAACCACACGGAAAAAAAAGTTCTGGTAAAATTACATTTCTGGTTAATGACATTTCTGAAGAAATAAAATAATTCTGGTAAATAACACCAAAACGGTATTAAAACCTTTTGTTCGGTAATTTTTCCATTTATATGGATACGATATAACGAAAATTCTGATTTTCGAAATTATAGTACATATTAATGCACATTAAATAACGAATATAAAACTGAAAAATAATTTATCCGAATACATAGTTTGCATGCCGTACTTTGAGGTATCATGATAAAGCTAATTAATTTTGGCCTATTTTATGAAATTTTACTACATTTACCAAATTTCATCATATATTTAAAAAAAAAATTGTTAATTTTACTAAGCTCCATCGACTGTTATCGTAACTATGGGTTTGTTAATATTTTACTAGTGTTTTAAATGAGTTTTAATATTTGTAATTTCCAATTTAGATTTACCTTATTTCGAAAAAGAAGTGATTAAAAATGTATTTATCTTCGCATCAAAACTTTTGCAATGAGTCTGAACGATTTTTTTTTCTTTTTGTGATTTAAATTTAAAACGGTTTTTTCCAAAGTTCATTGATATACGAGTATATATCAATATGGGAACTATATTCAACCTTTTATCAATAGCAATATGCTTCTAATCTCTTATATCACTTATTTTATAAATGACATGTCTGCAAATTATATGAGATTATGATAAATATTATTATTAGATAACAATATTTACAGTACTTTTTATGAAATAATATTAAGTCAATAGAAAAAAAAACGGAATAAATTATGTAAAATTCAAACTGAATAGAAATTTTCATGAAAATGCTGATTTTGACTTTCCTCAAGCATTCAAATTATATTTCAGATCATTGAAAATAATCTTTCACTAATTCGTCCATTGTCAAAATGCATTATTTTCGTTTCTAAATTTCATTGCATAAAAAATTGTTTAAGCATATTTTCGTAAAAAATCATATGTTAATTTTATATACAATTTTGGATGCGCTTTAGATTAATACACTTTTAGATTAATTT
This sequence comes from Parasteatoda lunata, assembly GCA_949128135.1. Taxonomy (NCBI): domain Eukaryota; kingdom Metazoa; phylum Arthropoda; class Arachnida; order Araneae; family Theridiidae; genus Parasteatoda; species Parasteatoda lunata. Next base: position 34,931,313 of record OX421972.1, on the reverse strand, counting down.
TAGATACACTTAGATTTTATCAAGCTCTAGATCAGACTCTCAGACTAAATTGAAATGGCTGTACAATTTTGTATCGTCATTTATTTTTTTTAAAGTTGATTTGCCAAGACAATTTCCTCTTTAACATCGAAAATATTCGGCAAATAGTTTACTTACAAACACCTAATAGAACAATATTGCATCGTTTTTAACAATCTGAAAAGGACATTTTTTAATATCATTCATTTGTAAATAATTTTTTTTGTTGAAAAACACAAATAGCATACGCACTGTATACATTTTTTGTTCTATTCTTTTTTTACTCAAATAAAATGCTTTTATAAGGATCGAAAACTATTTTTGACTCGATTTATCTTACATAAGAAAACACACTTTAAGTTTTTAAAAAATATGCTACTTCTTTCTTACATAATTTGTTTTTTAATTTTTTACATAAGCTTAAGCAATAATAGAACAAATATTTGGTCAAATCCTTTAAAAGGGATGACCTTTATCTTTTTGCTAAGTTAGTGATAATACATATTTAACTGATCTGGGAAATCATAACAGTATTCTCTTCTACAAAATGTTTTACTATATTATTAATAACAATCTTCAGAAACATAAATAAATTAATTTTTACATGAGTTTTGAAAAGAATAAAAATACATTAGCATATTGCTATTGTTTGGTAAAATCATTATCTAAGGAGAAAGATTTTGGATCCAAATAGAAGGAGACTATTAGACCAAGGAGACTTTTCGATCCAAGTAGATAAAACAATTGTCTCAAAGAATTTTCTGACACTCAATTTTATAAAGTCATAATTGTCAAGTTTTTAAAAACTTCGAGACTTATAAATTTCTCATCTTCTTCTTTAAAAACTTTTTATATTTTCTTATAGTGTTGTTTAATAAAAATTAATGTATGTAACTTTAATCACGGCAAAACTACTCTTTCTATTAACCATTATTCTCATTATTTCTTAATCATTTTGCAAAATATTATTACTATCACGACATTTTAAAATTGAAAACAATTTATGTTGAAGATACTTAATTTGAGTACAACATTATTACCAAAGAAAATTCAAGCTTAAATTAATATTCACAACTTACATTGATTCCAATTCACTGAAATCTGCCCTTTTTTCAAATTGGCAACGAATAAATTTGTAAGTTAAAACATATCACTATCGGTAGCTTAACCATTCATTTCAAGAAAAAAAGTTATAATATGAATTCAATAATTTGTTGTTTCGAAAATCTCTAAATTCTAAGTCTCTATGTCTAAAAATTGCGTATGATAAAGTTTTAAACCGTAAAAATGGAAACGTTTTACTCAAGGATGTATACTGACAGTATATGAGACAATATTTACATTCCATAAAACAAAAATAATAAAAACTATTATTCGCTTATCGTCTTCTATGTCTATCGTCTACTATTATTTGTGCAAGAAGAAAAAGTTTATATGCATTTTAAAATATTCAGAAATAATTTTGACTCGACAAAAATGTTTCCAAAATCCTCAGAGTACGTCATTTAATATCATGTTTCTGATAAATTGAGAAACATTTATTTTATTTTCAAAAGTAGAAAACTTAATCGCATTAAAGGAATTCCTGGATTAAGTATTGGGAGAAATTGGGCTTTTGTGGAGGACTTTTGGGTGGAACTAGTCTTCATTTGTCTGCATGGAGAGGAAAACCACGAAAATCTCCTACTATTAGCCCGATGGCAAGGGGACTCTAATCAATGATCCTTCTACCACTGAGAATATTTTACGTCTGTACTGTGGGCGGTGCGAGCCGGGTGCGGAATTCGTATCGACCAGCCACAGCTGGGATTCGAACCCGTTTCACCTAATTGGAAGGCGAATGCTCTATCCCCTGAGCCCTCACGTCTCGAGTCAAGGTTTGTGACATTTTTGTTCAAAGATCTAATAAAAAGTGAAACTATTAATCTTATTGTCTAGAAGTTGATTTAGTTTATTTTCGAGTAACGCAACACAATAGCACAATATTCATCTAGGTAGTAGCCTACCTTGACTGAAACGCCCATTTCGCTTTGAACACACCTAGTTCGATGGTTGGTCCACATTGATCAGTTGACTAGCTATTTGTGAATGCCACATTTTATAGAGTCTAATAGATAAAAAATAGAATTATGGACTCGAAAAAATGAAATAATTAGAAATTTATAAAAGGGGTACAACAAAAATGATTGGAACTAACGTTTGCCAAAAATAATGCGAAGCTGGTTTTTTCTTTTTCTTTTTAGCAAACTGCAAAAAAATTCCGGATCAAATTGCGGTGCAAAGTTCTAGCACTTCAGGCTCGTAAATCCGAGAAATAAATTTTACCATAAAATATTATACCGTAATTTTTACAATAACATTTATTTAATTTGAGTGATTCAGATATTTTCGGTAATTAATTACTGTAAAAATTACGGTATATCAGATTTTTTGTATCGTAACATGTTCCTGCAAAAATAGATTTTACAGTAAAAAGTAGCAGCACCCTGAGTGCCGGAAATTTTGTACCATAATTTGATCAGGAATATTTTACAGTGCGGAACTATTTTTAATTTTTTCTTTCCTAATATAAATTTCTAAGATTTTTATGCTCTCTCTCTGATTAAATTTACTTTGTCACTAAAATCTGTATCTTTATTTGCTTTCTCTTTAAACAAAATTATAAACAATATTAATGTGAACTATCCAACACGGAGAAAAAATTCTGGTAAAATTACCTTACTGTATGGTAATGACATTTCTAATTAAAAAAATACATAATTCTGATAATAAAACCGAAATATAAAGTATTTATAAACCATTCATTTGGATATTTTTTCGCTCATGCGGTAACCGCTTACCTGAATTTCCGGTTTTCAAAATAACCACACATTTTGTAAAAAATACAAAACTGAAAAGTAAATTTTACCGAATAATTGATCGGCAAGTCCTAAAATATCATGATAAAATAAACAAATTTTAACACATTTACCGAATTTTACACGTATTATAAAAATTGTATTTTATTAAACAGATAATTACAAGAAACTTAACTGATATATTTCTTGATGAAAAACCTCATTCACTTTTAAAATATGAAATTCGAAATAGCAATCGATATGTTTCAAGCGATCAAAAGCAAGTGCACATTTTCAAGACGTAAATGCTAAGTTTACGAAAATGGGCACCAGTTAAGCTCTTGATACAAATCAACTGTTATTTCCATATTTTACTGTTAATTTTATTAAAATCATAACCAAAGCTTTTCGATAAAAATTGCGGAGTTTTTTGATCATTCAAATAGAGCCAGAAACGCGAAACATTTTACCTCAGCCTGGTAGCTTTCACTATTCTCTTTTTTGTTTGTGCGTGTTTCGCTTTCATCAAATTATTATCTTACTCGTAAATATTTAAGCAAAGGGGAGTATTTTCTTGTAAATATCTATATCTTGTTAAAGTTGCTCATTCTTTCAAAGTTTTTATTTTAATATTATTTGCTGTAGAATCTCAGTGGCCTGTGTTGCTATCAAACGAGCTCAAAAATCAAAATTTAGATAGAGAGAAAACGCTTTCATTTAGTTCATTTTTCCTATGGCGAAAAAAAAAATAAATCTGATATTCCGATTCCCAGAATTTTCTTAACTTTCTCAATATGTCAAAACTTCTTTGTCTGCTCAAAATCCAATTTCGTTAAACTTTCGGCTAAGAAACTCGTTTTATCCGATTATATTGAAAAAAGCATTAAGCACAGCTTTCCCCATACAAGACCGCCGATGTCACCAATCAAATCGACTTGCGAGAAATTTATAATATTTTGAGATTTCCGAAAATAATATTTTCGATATTTTGTAACGAGTGGTACTAATTTTTTTTCTTGTTACAACTGTTTTTCATGATATTGCAATAGCATAAAAGTTAGGTCTAAATATTCGTCGTTATATTTAGCAATGCACTTGACTTATTTCAGTTGAAATTGTTTTTTATTATTCTTAGAGATATATAATATTTAGGTTGTGTTAAATTTTTTGCGTACGATGATGCTCTGTTAGAATTTTCATTCTAAAATTAAGATAAAATAACCGGCAGTAGTCTCTCATCCAATTAACAGTAAAGTTTACGGTAAAGAACATATTTTAACTTTACAGTTTTAAAACCGTTAATAGGTTATGGTTCAAAAAACATGAATACAAAACTAAACAGTTTTTCAACCATTTACGAATATCATGGTTTAAAAACCGTAAAAATGAAATTTAACTGGACAATGGAGAAATTTTTAAAGCTTTATGGTGCTGCCATCTATGCGTAAATGAGTGTATCGTATTCAAATAGGGCAGAGTCACAAATTGAGTAAGTGCAGGACACTGGAAACTCTATATGTATTCCAGGGAATGGAGGAAATATCATGATGACAGTCCTAGGACTCGAACCCCAGTTCTGTCGGTAATAAGATTGACAGATTAGCTCCATCGGCTATAATATGTGCCAATCTTCAAAACATTATTTGGCTTCATCATGTGGGTCTTGTTGGTACGATAAAATTCCGGTTGTTTAACCGTATTCGAATTTAAATACAATTTTATTTATGGTTATTTGACTAGTTTTTTATTTGAAAATGATGAAATAACAACTAAATAAATTGTTATTTAACCCTTTTTCCGAGAAAAAGTTTAATAGTGTGTGTTAGTTGATACAAATTATTCGTAATTATATTTCTTAACACATCTTTAACTTGGTTTGAAAGTTGTTTCTCTTGTTGTTACTTCATATGCAAAAAACTCATAGTGAAATAATAAACATTATTAGGCATCGTTATCGTCAAACGTTATTGGTATAAGTAACATTATCGGACTATTAAAAAAACTGAGAGCAAACTATCAAAAAAGGCTGGTACAAAAAAAAAAGCATTCCGCTTACATATTTAAAAAGGGAATTTTAATTTTTTTTTTCCAATGCAGCAGGCGATACAGACATTATCCTAACGCCGTACAGAGATCAAAAGAAAAGAAAATACAGAAATATACAAAATACAAAAGCAAAACATCAAATACAAAAATTAAATCAAGAATTTAAATTGAACAAAAGGTCTTTGGCCTCCCAGTATCGGGAGTAGATGCAGTTCTTTGTGAGAACTGAACAGTTGAGGAGATATTCAGCATTCATCGTCGCACCACTGCAGCAGAGGGAGCAGGCAGGATTATCCACTATTTTAAGGCGGAAAAGATGAGCATATAAGCAATCGTGCTTTGTAGCAAGTCGAAAGGCAGCTACAGCACTGCTTCTTGGGCAATCGGGGAGAATAAGGATGCCATTTCTCCACGATTTTTCTTTCGTCCGTTCTTTTAACAAAGATATATGAGTTGTCTTAATTGAATGATTAATCATTAATGAAGTTGATTTATAGCTAACCAAGTTATTTGGGGCTTGATGAACAAAGCAACCTTTTTTGGCCAGTGCATCCGCTTTTTCGTTGCCGGGGATACCACAGTGGGATGAGATACATTGTAAGGCAATCGTTTTATATTTTTCACCCATCTCTGTCATTAAAGATCTACATTTCACAATGGACAAAGACCTAGGGGCTTGAAAGCAGTTGGCAATGGCCGAAATCGCAGATTGGGAATCCAAGAAGATGACAGCTTGATCGAAAAGAGAAGGACGAGCATTTAAATGAGTTAAAGCTACTTTGATTGCTTCAACTTCACCATCAAAAGTGGTCTTGGCTGTTCCCAACGAAAGATAGTGGGAGAAATGCTCACAATAAATACCAGCACCGGCAACGCCATCTATCTCAAGATTTGAGCCATCTGTATATATGTGCAACCGTGCTTCAAGAGGAAAACGATTTTGGATATTCTCCATCCCCGCGCTGAACAAAGCTGCTGTACAATCTTGGGATTTTAAGACAGGTACAAGTGATATAATATTTTGCTAGCTTCCATTGGATTTAAGGGGGGAAGCAGAGGTTCAATCTGAGGAGGTATATCGAATTCCTCCATCATTTTTAATACAGCTTGAAGGTAGCCGCCCTGAGTCTTCAGCCTACGAGGTTCAGACTTGGTCAACATATCGCTATGAGGTAGGCGAATTAGTTTCTGATAGAGCTTCAAAGCTGATTTCTTTATTTCGTAATGTATAGGAAATTCATTGGTATATAATAGAAGTGCGTCAATAGTTGTGGACTTGACAGCACCGGTGACAAGATGGAATGCATTATTTTGCAATCGTTCCAGTTTATTTATACCTCCCTCAGATACTGTAATAAGAGAAGCGTTACAGTAAGTCATGACAGGTTTTATAAAAGTCTTATACGTATCAAGTAGAGTTGTGGTAGCACAGCCCCACTTAACTCCTGCGAGGCGTTTAAGGAGTATCATACGCTTCTCAGCCCGTTGCTTGATATCATCAATATATAATTTCCAAGTGAGTTTATGATCGAAAATTACTCCTAAGCACTTAGTACTCTCACTACACGGTAGGGCTATATTGTTATACGATATATGTAGTTGTAATGGTTGGTGACATAATGAAAAAGTTTGGTAGGTTGTTCTCACCGTGTTGACGATCATATTGTTTTCTAAACACCAGGAAAGGAGTCTGGACATGACGCTATTCAGAGAAAATTCAAGTCTCTCGTTTGTTCTTCTTTTAGGGCTAGATGTCCAAATAACAAGATCGTCAGCATACATAAGTACACCTATATTTTCATCAATCAAGGATCGTATCAGATCATCAACATACACATCAAACAGCAAACAGCTGGACACAGCGCCCTGGGGATGACCTAAAACTAGACCGTGCAGTTCCATATCTGATATTTATAAGACGCTGATCATGAAAATCACTGAACCACCGCAGCATGTTACCTGATATATGTTTACAAGCTAATTTATATAGGAGCTTAGTCTTCAAAACAGAATCGTATGCTCCTTTAAAATCCACAAAAATAGCACCCACAATGTTTCAAGATTGTCTTCAATACTCTGAGAGAAGGTGATAACAAGCTCCTCAGTGGAACGGTTTTTCCTAAAACCATCCTGCGCATGATGTAGGAGTTCCTTGCTTTCAAGATGCCATTTTAATCTATTAGTAACAAGTCTCTCCATTAAATTTGCATTAATGCAGGTCAAAAAGCTTGGTCGATAGCTATTAAAATCAGATGCTGATTTATCTTTCTTTAACAGAGGAATGATTGTGGCCTTTTTCCATAGAGATGGAACAGCATCAATTTCATTCCAAATTTTATTAAAAAGCCTCAAAAGCGTCTTCCTTGCTTTTTCTCCAATATGATGTATGAATTCAGCAAAAATATGGTCAGGACCAGGAGACTTACCCAGTTTCATCTGGGATACAGCTAATTCAGGTGAATTTTAATACATTCATAAATAATTTCAAACTCCTTTTTTCTCTCAAATCAAGCCGTTTTTAAATCTGATAGCTGAATATAATAATATTTTATTCGATTTTAGAGCAAAATGATTAAAGTTTTTTTCATCTTAGATTATTTTAATTTATATCCGTCGTTGAACAGCCGACCCAATTTTTTGGTTTACGCTTACTAATGTTCAACTCCGTAGCTTTGTAATTTTGAATCCCGGTGGGGATCGAACCCATGAACTCTTGGCCAAGCGCCTTACCGACCAGGCTATCCCGGCCTCCATTTCAGATTATTCTATTAAAGAACATTTCATATGATCTTTTTAATGCTCTTAAAAACGATAATTTAAAATTCAAGTCTGGTAAATAGGAGGCCATATGCCAGGCATCTCGAATTTCGTTTTTTCATCTTTAAAGAATTGGATAAACCAAGGGAAGTTTTGGTACTAAATGCTTTGATTTCTTAAGGAACTTTGTACATGGTAAAAACATTTCTGGTAAAATTAACTCACTGTATTGTAATAATACTGGTAAAATAACAATAAATTTAATTTTGGCTAATTAAACCAAAATATGTGGTATTTAAAGCATTCATTTTGTAATTTTTCTGTTTGTATGATAACAGTTCACCGGAAATTCTGGGTTAAAAAATTATAGTTCGTAGTACAACACATTAGGTGAAAAATACAAAACTGAAAAGTAAATTTAATCGCGCACTAAAATAATCGCATGCTAAAATTATCAAATTCCACTACATTTACCAAATTTTATCACGTATTGAAAAGCCATATTTTATTGTTAATTTTACCAAAATCATAACCCAAAGCACTTCAGTAAAAATTACCGTGCTCTTTGGGTGTTCCATACAGTCAAAAACACGGCAAATTATACGATATTGTACCATGTTGATTGGAGAAGAATAAAACATTCCTTAAGACTCTTGAAATTTAATAACAGAATCTTCCAGAAAAAACAGTTATTTCTGCCATTCAATTACAGCTCAAATAACACTCTAGTTCATAATAAATCACAGGCTTTAAAACCTCAAACGGTACAATGAACTCATAAGAGATTCGTAACTCAGACCTTTATTGCAGTCACAGACTAATAATCTTCCTACTCAGCGAGGCCCACTCCTATTATGGCTTGGAAATGGAACCGATTCTGGAAATGGAACTTTCCACATGATTCAAGACGATTCTGGTATAACTACGAAAATATTATACTCTGTTTCAAGTTAAGAAAAAACCATTATCATTATAGAGAAAGCCTATTTGCATTTAAGTGCTTGCCAGATGGATGTTAAGCTCCCAACTAGAGCGTATGTCAACATTTCCAACTTTGGAAACGACGTTGCATGGAATCCTTTTTTCTTGCTTTTTTAAATTATGTGAAATGAGGAAAACAAAACTTATTGAAGAAAAATATTACTTTGTTTCACGCAAAATTAGAGAGTTTAGTCGAATTTAAATAATACTTTCTGTTCGCATTTAAAGAAGCTGATAAAAAATAAACATTCAAACTTACAAGAGTACATTCTTTATCTCGCATTTGATTTGTTACGGGCATGTAAGTATAAGACGCGCCATTTTTAGTAGTCCAATCAAATCCATTGCTTTGTTTCATTTTTAAGAACGAATGTTCTCTTTATTTATCGAAATGTGTTGCCAAGTCTAGGATTCCACTAAAACTGCGCAATAATATCTTTTTTAATAATTCTGTAATATATATCGAATTAAATTTCTATCTACCATTCTCTATCATAATCTACCATTCAAAAGCTTTTATTTTATTTTGAAAGCATATTTGTATAACTTGATGATGAAATAAAATGGAACTATATGCAGTCGGGGATGATTATACTTAAATCCTATGGTCTTTTCTTAAGTTGCAATTGTATTTAATATATACGTATATATATGAACAGAACACATGTTGAAGCCTTTAATTTAGAGAAATAAAACTTTTGTCTTCGGAGAGTATTTCGATTTTAAATACAGAAAATATTGAGAAAATTCCATTTCATGGTGAAACGAGTACCGATGCACCAAGAGAATTCAAAAGAATTTTTTCTTTAAGCTATCGATAGTTTTTTGCTTCAACATATTCTAGTTTGCTTACATTTTTGTCCCTTAAGCTGCACTCTTGGAACATTCTTCAGCGAAAGAAATTGTATTTCATGCGAAGCAATATATCTTGGTTTAGATATCTTGGTTTAGATATCTTCGTTGCTTTGATCTGATATACTTGCACTGCAGTTTATTGTATTTGTATTTTCATCTACTTCGTGTATTATCGGAAACAGATAGCTAAAAGTTTGAAAAAATAAATTGTAAATATATATATATGTGTAACTGTTAAAGAAAGAAAAAAGAAAGAAAGAAAATTACATATATAGCACAATATATAAATACAAAAAGAATAAAAAGAAAACGAAGAAAATTAAGAAAATTAATACGTTTTTTTTAATTAATAATTATAGTTATAATTTATTAATTTTCATAATTTATTGATGTTATTGTTATATTTTGGTACAAATATTATTGGTATACATAGTGTTGACATATTTTTCTTTGCCTATATTGATACATTATTAGTAAACACTCTTTTTTGCGGATATAATAATGTGAGCTGATGAAGAGACTACATTTTTTTCCGGATTTTTATTTTATTTATTTTTTTTTATATTATTATTATGTTATTGTATTTCATTTTATTTTAATAAATTTTCTTCTTCTCTTTTCATTATATTCTGTAGTTTTTTCCATGTTTTTTTTTTTATATTTTTAACTTTTTCTCGATATTTTTAACTTTGTCGTTACTACTATTTCCTTCCAATATTTTACTTTTCTTTAATAATTTAGTTTTTATTTTATCTATGTAATTCTTCTAAGGTTTACTCTTGCAAAAAAATATAAAGAGGTCAATAAACCGAACTAGATTTAAACAAAATATTATTTTTTAACATTTGGTCATTTCTGTCTCTGCCACTACTGTCCTTTTGGAATCATTTTATGGTACTAACTAAATATATTATTAGCGAGACATTAACATTAACTAATTATTTTTACTGATTTTTATAAAAATAAATATTTTTCAAATAAAAATTTATTCAAAAAATAAAATTGGAACTTTTTAGAAGTTATTAATATTTTGCATCAGAAAGAATATTCTATGTATTATTACATATGCATGCACGGAATAACTTTACTTGTACAGCAAAACACAGTAACGGTTTCAATTTGAACCATAAACTTATCACGCATTATCAATGATTTGATATGATGAAGGCTGGAACATAAATTGCTCTCATACATGAAGGTCTCATGATCATAAAGATTAAACTTCAAAGAAATTTTATTTGTGGAGATTAAATTTTATTAAAAGATTTTAATAATAAGAAATTTCATTAGCCTTTAGAGTCAAGAAACTAAAAGTGCCAAGAAATGAAATTGTTGCACCACGATGTCTCAATCAGATATTTCAAAATAGATAATTTTGAACTGCTGTGTCTCGCCTCCCATTGAGGTGTCCGGTGATCCAGGTTCGAGTCAATTAAGCATCTGGCTTGCATAGAGTACAAATTTGACGTAAATTATTCTCACTAGTAAACGAATTATGGGTTAGAATCTCTCCTTGACATCGGGCTAATCATGAGCTAATTTACTTTCCATGTTGCGCAAATGAGAGTTAAATCCATCAAAGCGTCCGCCAAATAAATTATTTGTCTCAATTGAATGCAGAAGTAAATTTGTCTTCTGAATTGGGTTCAAAACTACAAGGCTACGGAGTTGAACATTGATAGGCGTAAAACCGGAATTTCGTCAGCTGTTCAGCACTAGTTATAAAGTAAAATTTAAAAGAAATATTATTTTGAAACAATTAATGTAACTTTCCATAGAAGCCTTTACAAGAATAAAAGCTTACCCTCACAAAAATTGGTGTGAATACTATAATATTTATTATTATTATTTATACTTATTATTTATAATATTACTTATATGGTGTGAATACTGTAATTTAAAAATAAACTGTCTAACAAAGGCAAAATAAGTTAAATTTAGTTGTTCTTCGAAAAATTTTGAATTACGTAAGTTTCCCCACAAAGTCACTTCAGGCATTTAATCATTGAAAAAGGAAAAACTAGTATATAACAAGTAAACATGACATTTTATGCTTAAAATGGACTTTTCTTTTATCCTTTCTTTAATATGTTGGTTGAAGTTATGAATTATAAATACATTTAAAAAACGAGAACTTTCTTTTTGGAATAAAATATTATATGCAATACGTTTTTTCGGATTTTATTGAAAAATTAGGTTTAAACATGTATTAAAAATAATCTTCCTTGAATATTTTAAAGGTGTTTATATTTTCTAATTTTATTTTGAAGAAATTTGACCAACAGATAATAAAGATATACTAAAGAGAAATGTTTCTTTGTCCAAATTAACTTAAGTAATTATTTCGTGAAGTTCTGTGGTGTATGTTTCATGGTATGTTCAAAAGTTTGTTGATTGAAATTTTGTTCATAATTAAAATTTAAAAATACATCAAGTAAGGTATTTTTGTCTTGTGTTTCTAATCATGTTCTATTATAATATTATATCGGTGAAAATAGTTTTATCAGTGAAATTTTATCAGTAAAATTAATTACTGCATAAAATATATATTAAGTTCCTGCGATGTATGTTCCATGGTATCTTCAAAAGTATGTTGATTGATTTAAATTTTGTTCATAATTAAAATTTAAAAATACTTCATGTAAGATATTTTTATCCTGTGTTTCTAATCATATTTTATTATAATATAATATCAGTGAAATTGGTTATTCCATGTTGACCAATGTATTTCACTTTATCAAATGTCCATATTGTTTTGATATGATATGCTTGTTCTAAAAGTTTTTGTCTTGGTTTCATCGTTTTTGAGTATTATCGGAAATTAAGAAACTATAACTGGTAGAAATTAGTGTCTCCCATTATAAAATAAGATTTTTTATGTCTTTATCATGATCTTAATATTAAAATTGTTCTTTTCCTATTAAACAATAAATAAGATTGCATTATTCATTAATAATGTGAGCACTTTCACTGAAACAAATTGGATTTCACACTGTGAAAATGGATACCTAAATTTCAGGAAAATTTATTCGTCAATAACGAAACTGTTATCTGGTATATGCTCCGAGCGAAATTTCATCAAAGTAAGGAAATAAATATCGTCCCTTCTTCGAGAAAACAAATTTCGTCAAAATTACCTCATCATTCTATTTTTTTTTTCAGCAAAAGAAAAAAAACTTGCAGAGCCTAATGTATCTGACGTCTCTAATTATCACTTTATCGTGGGCATCATGTTGGTGGATCAATGTCACGTAAACAACTTAAAATGGGCAGCTAAAACAGAGAGATAAATTACATTAATGCCCGAAGAAGAAATCGAACCCGTGAAGTTCCTGGTTGAAAACTAACGTCTTGACTACCGTACAACCAGTTGGCTTGTCATTATATTTTCGATTGTGTAGTCTTCAATCTAGTTTCTCCATTCTAGTTTCTCCATTCTTTCACAATGCACTTACATTACGTGACACATCTTTTTACAATTTTTTTTAAATTTTCATACATTATGTTATTAAATAACAATTTTAAAACTATAAATTACAAAAATTACTAGTACACGATTTATTTATTTCTAAACTGTACATGTATAGTTCTCAATTTTATTTAAAAAGCAATTGTAAGCCTTTATGATACTCTATCAACATTTCTTATGAACTACATATAAGCATATAATTTAACGTGTTGAAGTGCTATGAAGTCTAAATGTGTGAAATGTTGAGAACAAATGGAACTAAACCTTTATTGATCTCACCACTGTCACACAAACAACTTAAACATAATAAGGAAGCACGCTCAATATAAAGCTCAAAGTATTCCTCAAAGAGAAGCTTTATAATATATTCTCCCTGCCATGTATCCGTTAAATTGTAAGAAATATATAAGTTTTTGAGTATGATAGAACCATTCATATTTCTATTTCCAATGGAAGTTTAATAATAATAAAATCTGCAATTTTTATCTTTTTTCAAGCTTGTTATAAATGTTATTTATTTTTATATGCTATTCGAAGTAATACTACAACATTGAAATGTATTAAGTGAGTGTGTATATATATATATATATATATATATATATATATATATATATATATATATATATATATATATATATATATATATATATATATATAATTGGTCTTCAATGAAATAAAAAATACATTAAAACGGATTTAAACAACATGCTTAAGAGCTTTTTCTCTTTCGAGCTTGGGAAAGGCTTCCTGCATATTTAACCCTTTGGCGCAAAATTTTTATTAGAGAAATTTTTCATACTTTTTTCATTATTTTGTATTAATTTAGGTCAGAGTAAGCAAAACATATTGTATTTCGCATTTTAATAATTTATGGCTATGATATATAGCATGAGATATAGGTTACTTTTTCTGTGTTACTGGTGAAACATGGAAATACTTTACAAATATGCAGTTATTTAGAGTTAAGAAAAACAGTTATTCATCAGTAAAATTTCTGTAAATTACAAAATAAATTATTGGCAAATTTTTGAATGTGAATAAAAACATTTTTTAAACTTTTTTTTTTAATTATTATATTTTTCAAGTATCATACAAATATATTATTACAAATATAATTCCGATTACCTAACATATTTTTTAGTAACTAATAGACTGTTTTTTTTTCATAATTAAATTGTATCAAAACATATTTCTGATGTAGTTAGACCATCAGAACAATCATATAAAAAGTTCAACGGTGTTCTATCAGCGACAAAAAGTTAAATAATTTGTCATATGATTATATAATTTGTAATATGAAAGAAAGGAGGTAGTAATAAATGCCTAATCCTTTTTGTGATAATAATATGCTTAAGATTTTATGATTAATGTAAATTATATGCATAATAATTTAATTTATAAATATAATGCAGTGGTGTAAATTAGAAAAATCTGAGAACTAGCATTTAATAACATGAGCAGCTTTTTTTTTTAATCACACAATGTTAGATTTATAACTCACAAAAGTTGGAAGTTCCATTATGGTATTACTAGGAGAAAAACGTCAAACATTTCGACAAATAAAATGTCGAAACGTGATAAAAATGATTCTTTCTACCAGCGTAACGACAAAAAGGAGGTTTAGAAACACCAGAATACATCAAATGGTATGAGTTTTCTATATCCTACTAAGCTTCAGAGTTAAGCTCTAGGCAAAGAATAAATGAAATATAGTATTACATATAAAGTTGTGGAAATTATTTGAGGTAAAAGAATAAGCTTGCCTTTTTTAATTTTAGTATTAAAGACTATTGCATAATTATTTATTATTGCAAATTTTATATTATTAAATACTGTGCAATCAAAACATAATACTCACGTTATTTTTTTTAAAAAAAAATAGTTTTATGACATTTATAAATAGTATTTCTTGTATAATATTTAAAATTTATTAAATATTACAAAAGAGTAGGGGGTGAATGAGCACAAAACCCACTTTGTGACCTCGCTTACTATTGTGCTGTGCACCCTACTTCGAATGGATAACCTCTCGTCTAAAGGATGAGCGCTACAACCCTCTTCCTCAGTATCGATAAGAGTTTAACCCCACTGAAAAGCTCTTAGAAGGGATGATGTAGCATGGTTCTTTAAGCAGCATGGTTTGGACTAAAAAAAAGCTTCTTAAAAATTTTGGGTATTTATTCTTTATAACTTTGGGTATATTTGAAAACTTCGACACTAACGTTTTATTCAGAAACAACTTTCAAATAAATTCCTCGTTGTAAACAATTATACAAAAATCGCAAAGTCTCATCCATTTGGTTAACCATATGCTCTTAACGTTGCGTGGTTTAGACTAAAATACTATTTAAAAAATTTGAAGTGTTTATTTCTTAAAATCCATGGATATTTTTGAAAACTGTGAAGCTTACTTAGTAATCCAAAGCAAGTTTAAAATTAATAATCTCATTGGAAAAAATTACAAAAAATTCGCTAAGTGTCCTCCTTTATTTTGATATGTATGCTCTTAACGAAGCATTGTAAGGACTAAAATTTGCTTCTTAAAGATTTTGAGTTCATATTTTTTGACATGTACAAGTATTTTTGAAACAATTAACCTTCTTAATCCTAATTAAATTTTTCTAATGAGTTCTTCATTTTCAAAAAATTATAAAAAAATTCACAAGTTGTCCTGTTTTTTGTCAATTACGCATATGCTCTTGCATACGCATTACGCATACGCATTACAAAATAAGCGTATGCTACGCATACGCTTATTTTGTAATCTGAAACAGGTTTAAATAAACTCCTCATTTTCAAAAACTACAATCATGCGCAATGTGCATATTTTACTATAAATATGTTCTTAACATAGTATTGTTTGGAGTAACCAAATCCTTCTTAAAAATTTTGAGTGCTTATTTCTTAACACATGTAGGTATTTTCGGAAAATTTGACGCTTTGTTTGAAATCAGAAATAAGTTTCAATTGAATTTCTCATTGAAAAAAAATTACAAAACATTCGCAAAGGTATACTCTTAACGTTGCATTGTTTGAACTAAAATTTGCTTATTTTGAGTTCATATTTTTTGACATATACTGGAATTTTTGAAAAAATTGAAACTTATTTTCTAATTTTAATCAAGTTTAAAATGAGTGCAAAAAATTATAAAAAATTGCAAAGAATTATAAAAAAATTATCAAATAATCCACTTTTTCGTCAATTATATAAATGCTCTTATCACATCATTGTTTGGAGTAAACATATCCATCTTGCAACTTTTGATTACTTCTTACAACTTTGATATCTTGACACAGATGGGTACTTTTGGATCATTTGACTTCCACTTTATAAACTGAAACAAGTTTCAAATGATTTTTGGATTCCCAAAAATTATAAAAAATTCGCTATATTATTCGCAATATTAAAATTCCCTTAATTACGTTAATTATTTTACTGCTTGTAACGTAGCATGGTTTGGACTAAACATATACTTCCTAAAAATTTTGGGTACACTTTTTTTTCACACATATATGGGAATATTTGAAAGCTTATACCTTTACTTTGTAATGTGAGACAAATTTCAAATGAAATCCTCCTTTCAAAAATTTTTAAAAGTTCGCAAAATGTCCTCTTTTATTTTTATATATATGCTCATAACGTTGCGTTGTTTGGACTAAAACTTGCTACTTAAATTTTACACATATGAGTATTTTTTATAAACTGACACTCACTTTATAATCTAAAACAAGTTTAAAATTATTTTCTCATCGCAAAAAATTTTAAAAAATTGGCAAATTGTCCTAAATTATGTTATTGATAAATATGCTTATACCATAAATAAACCTAATCCTTCTTAAAAAATTTGAGTACTTATTTCTTGAAACATATTAGTATTTTTAAAAAAAGTGACAATCACTGTAAAATCTCAAACAAGTTTAAAGTGAATTATTCATTGCAAAAAAATCATTAAAAATTAACAAATTGTTTTCTATTATATTTACCATATATATGCTCTTAGCGTGGCATGGTTTAGATGATGACATAGTGGCAAGGTCAAGAAAGTGTTTAATATTTAAAAGATACTCATACATGTTAAAAAAATAAATACCAAAAAGTTTTTAAGAACCATTTCTGAAGTTCAAACCATACAACGTAAAGTCCATTATTTATTTTAGTCCAAAAATTATTTTTAAATAAAAAAGCAAAAATACGTACATAACACGCTCTCTGTTCTCATATTTTCATACTTTATCGGCAAGTAATATGCATACATTTGTATACATGCATCATTGATAATGCTCTTAAAAGTATGGGACCATCTATCGGCAAATTTAAAGCAATTTTTCAAACGGAAACTACGGTCGGAATTTAAGCAACATATATCAAATGTCCCATTCGAATTCATTCAATAGAACAGGAGCTAGGAAGCCCTGTGTACCGCCAGTTTATCTTTGATCCCACTGTAGTATGAAAGAATTAATTATTTGTATATTCATATGTATATTATTTTTTTGTTATCGATATATTATTTTCCGTTAAAAACATCCCTAACTAATATATCTTAATATCAAAATTGTGAACTACTGTTTAATTCAATAAACTCTTTTAATGACGCAAATATAATTAAACTGACTTGTTCCTTTCTATGTAACAATTTTACATCAATAAGGAAATCATTCAAGCGATGTACAAAAGGAAAAATATACAGAATTGAAAATATAAGCTGTCGTTTTTATTCCGTTTTAAGATAGATATTTCCTTGAGTCTCTATTTTTTTTTTTTTTTCCTTTTTAAAAAATACTTAAGTACTTAAGTCGTTACCCTGGATACAGAAGCAATTTTTAATACATGAATGCTTTCTGATATCTTCCTTTAGATTTTTTGAAAAAAAAAAATAGTGAAACGGAAATAAAATAATAAAAAACAATCATAAAATAAAAAATCAATGGTAATAATTTAAGAAATCGTCGAAGAAATGCAAAATTACAAACTTTAAGTATTATTGATCAAACCAAAGAAAATTTCTGGAATATACAATATTTAAAAACATGGTGTGAGTCAAGTTAATACTTAAGACAAAAGTAGCATTTTCCTCGAGATTCACTATTTGTTTCATTTAACACTGCTCATAACAATAGAAATCAGTCTTAAAACTGATGTTGACAAGCCAGTTTCAGCACCTGTATTTAATTTATCACATTGGCCTCAAAAGACATCTGCAACTGAAAGTAAGACTTAATTTCCTTCTGTAAATTCGATATGATTTGATCCGATATGAGGGTGTGATATTTAATAGAACCTTTTCTTGGGTCTTGTTTTTCAAAATCTAGGAGCTTTATTTGTATTTTGAATCCACATATATTCTGCGTTAATTTTTTTTTTCCTTTTATTTATAATCACAAAATAATTTTTTAACAAAAGCACCTCAAGATTTCTAATAAAAGTTGACTTTCTAAATATAATATAGATTTTGCAATTTATGCAGTTGCATTCCAATGCATTAGACATTTAAAACTCCATAGTTTTTAATATTTTCATATTAATTTTGTTTCTACTTTTATTTCTAGTCCATGATTCGTGTTATATTGAGATAAAAATCGAAGAGCTTAAGTTGAGGAATATTTTAAATGGCATTTTTCTGAATTTGTAAAAATTCACTTTTGAATACACGGCAATATTTCTTTTAATTCCAATGCTTAGACGAGAAATATACACAGTTATAGCAACATAGAGAAAATACACAAATATAACTAAAGCAACAGCAACAAAAAAAACAACGTAAAAACAAACAGAAACGAACATTCTAAGAAAATCAGAATGGAAAAAATTAAGTTGAAAATTGGATAACAGCTTTTTAGTCTCTTAACAACAAAAGTAGATAAATTCTTCCTTTTTGGACGGGCAGAAATAATTCGCGGTTAGGATCTGGTCGCGGTCAGGAATTTTACCGCACCAACTGACCCACCTAATGAATTCTTTGCAATTGTGTACATATTAAAGACGGGAAGGCTAATCTTTCAATCTCATGACTGACAGAACGGAGGTTCGAGTCCCAGCGTTGGTACCACATTTTTTCCTCCATTTCCTTCAACACATGAAGAGTTTCTAACATTAAGAGTACTTCCCAATTTGGGATCCTAGGCAATTAGAAACGATATTTTCATTCCCGCATGGATGGCAGAATCATAAAGCTGCGTAACACAAAATGTCTACGTGAAACAGCCAGATAAAATATTTAAACCGCATTCCTCGGTTCATGTGATAAAGCCCAACTCAACCACAATCTAACTCCATTACCCATTACTTGACGAAAAGCCTTGCTCCAGCGACCAGTTAAATTTCTTTTCTACGACTTTGAAGCCATGCTGTTTGTAAATGGTTAAAAAAAACATCAAATTTTGCCTTCATGGTCTTTTACCCATACTAGTTGTAAATTATTTCAATACCGCAAAGTTAAAAAAATTTTCTTCACCGTTAACTTTACTGTTAATTGGATGAACAAACTGCAACAGATTATTTTACTGTAATTTTAAAATGAAAATTGTAACAGTGCATAAAGGAACAGCAGGACTGTTAACGATCTTAAGTTGATTATGGTGAACATAGAGGAAAAGATGCATACTCCCGAGCTTTTCTCTCAATCTTTGCTTCAGCTCGGAATCATGCAAATACCTTATAGCCAAACTGAATCTTTAAGAAACAGATCCGTAGTCCTCTCAAAAGGGATTTTTTGGACGTTAGTACACCCTTGTTTGGCTAACTTATCTGCGATCTTATTTCCAAGAATATTGCAGTGGGGCGGTTTTGCACTTTTCGCTGAGAAGGACCTATGTTGTTAAATGTAATAAAGTTGTTTGTAAAACATGGTTTATTTCAGAATAAAATAACTTGTTAAAAGATATAATAAATTATTCTTCAATACATTTCAGCTATCTGTACCTTTAATACATTCTTTAATCCTCGCAATTTCATGTTGAAAAATAATCTTAATCCTGACAACTTAATTGTCATTCTTCATACGCATCATTCGCACACATTCTTCAACACTAGAAAGAATGAATATTGTTACATATGCCTAGTGAGCCTGAAGAGACCTGTTTTATCCATTTTAGTTTTTTTTGTGCTTAGATAAATATGACATTTAAAACCTTAATTAGCATAAGTAATTTGCATAATTAATAAGCATAATTAATTTATAAAATGTATATTAGAGACTCCATCATTATAAATATATGCTGTTTTTTTTAATTTGGTTAACTAAAATTAAACGGATGACGCTGACTTTTCACTTATACATTAGTTTCTTTGATAATTGAGACCGATTTGTTTCCTTTTTCTCCATAAATAATAGCTTTAAATATGCTGAAATACTCTAGTTTTTTATTGAAACTGGGGTATCTTTTACCCAAACCTACCTCATGAAGTACCTACCAATATACTTTAGGGCCCTAGGATAACACATGAATGATTAAATTAGCACTAAGCTTTGATAAAATTAAGAAAAGTTATAAATTCTCAGTACTTTAGTTTTATTTTTCATAATTACTGAACAACAAAATACTAGAGGAGCCAAACAGGTCCCATTCGTCTTTTTAGTGTTAATCCATAAAAGCATATTATGTAATCCTGAAAAAATATTTTTAATCATCACAGATTTATTATGTAATCTTGGAAACATGTTCATTAACCCTGACAATGTATTCTTTAATCTGTGCTACATATATTTTTATCCTGACAATATATTCCTTAATCCTGACAGAATACTCTTTGTACTTCAAAAAATATACTTAAATCCTTAAAATATTCATAAATCATGAATATATTCATATATTTTCATGTTCTGAAATTTAAGTTTTTTTCACTAACCAACTTAGCGGTTGTGTTACTTCAAAAAGTTTAATTTTGAAAAGAACATCGTTCGGCTTTGAAATGTCCAGTTGAAATGTTACTGTGAGTACAATTTAATTTTGAAAGTAATTCAAATAGCTCTGTACTTACTTACATTATAAGTCATATAATACACTCGACAAAAAACAGAGTAACACAAAACACACGAAAAACCATAATTCTGGTTAATAAATCCAAAATGCACGGTACCATTCATTTGGTAATTTTTTCGTTCATATCGTAACAGTTCACCGGAAATTCTGGTTTTCAAAATTATGGTTCTTATTTCAATACATTTAGCAGAAAAAAAAAAACAACCTAATAAAAAATTTCCATACTATGTTCTAAGGTACCATAAAAAATTACAACAAATTAAAAATTTAGCACATTTTATAACGTATCATAAAACCATATTTTACGATTAATTTTATCAAAATTATTATCAAAGCAATTCGCTAAAAATCGCCAAGCTTTTATGGTGTTCCCATAGAGCCAGAAATACGATAAATTTTACCATAATCTGGTAATTTTGGTTATACTTTTTTTCTCAGTGTAACAATGCGTCAAACATAAAATGGAACATTCAGATTAATTTTTGATCTATTGGTCGCATTTTCTCACACTAAGATCCAATCTTCAAACTCCGGAAAGTTGATCTTAATTAGTGCAGACGAACTTAAAATTAGGAGATTCTATCTTCAAACTAAGGTCGTGGCCGCTATATTCTATAGTCAAGAAAGCTGTCACAACTTAGAGCTCCTCAATGTCACTTTTGCTCATTTTGAAGTATCGGAACAGTTTACGACTTTACAATAATCAAAGGAACAAAATAAATACTACTCCATAGAAATTGAAAGTATCCTTATGGAACGAATTATGAATTTAGCATAAAAAACCATACACATCAATTAATAAACATTATCTAAACTCTATCACTTATTAGTACGTATAAATCAGAAAGTCAAAACAAAAATTATTATGTGTTATAGAATTTTTTTTGTCTCATTCTATTTCAAAATATTATTTCTCACAAAATATGAGAATCAAATAAAAAAAATATTCAACAAAATTATATTCTTAATAACCCAATAATCTAAGTACTGAAACAACAAAAAATCAATTATAATTAAATCAAATTAATAGTAATTGATATTTTCTAATTTTCAAATGTGTCCCATATTAAGATAAGAAAATAATACGCAGTTAACAGTTAAACTTATATAAAATAATTTAAAGAATTTAAGCTCGGAAAAGTAATTTTGAGCATCTTATTATGATAAATATTTGGGTTATTTACAACATTCATTCATAAAATTAGTTTATGGTTCTCTTGTAAATGTAACAGCATGATATGTAAATTTTCAAAGTGTTGCAAACTGCTATTTATCTTCAGCTAACTGCAGTGCATTATATACAGGAAGAGTACAGTAAATGACTAACCGTTGTATGCTGGATTAGAGTTTCATTAAAAGCTCGTTGAAAAGACTGAAATATCTAAAGAGAAGAGCTTTCTTGAATAGCTGGATAAATATATTATGCGTAAGAGTTATTCTCGAAATTATTAACTTAAGCAAATGCTTCAGCTTCTTTGTAGAAAATGTAAATCAGTGATTACAAATTAAGATTAGTTCTGTGAACTGTAAATATACTATTAAATTTATAATAAATTCACAGTAGTCTAAACATGTAATATTTAATGGTATTTTTTTCTAGTCTTACGTACATTGTTCATAATAGTTATGTTTCAAGTATATACAATTAATGATCAGAAAGCACGGAAGCAGTTTTTTTACAATCCAAGCATCGAATTTGCTATTCTAGTCCTTATGAAATAAAATTAAATATATTGATTACAATTAATATTAAAATGTCATTTTGTCTAATTGTAAAGTTTAATTATTTTTTATAGTCTATTTCGAAAATTAATTGGATGATCTTTGTTTACATTGAATTAATAACTGATATGTGTTGAAACAAAAGTCTTTTATTTATTTTGTAACTTTAACTTTTGCTTTAAGTTTATTATTAAATATAAAGACTAATTTAAGACACTTTATTACATTAAAATCTGTTCCAAAATTGAAAAAATATTATACGTAAGAGTTATTCCCGAAATTATTAACTTAAGCAAATGCTTCAGATTCATTAAAGAAAATGTAAAACAATGATTAAAAATTAAGATTAGTTCTGTGAACTGTAAATATATCATTGAATTTATAATAAACGCACAATAATCTAAGCATGCAATATTTAATGGGAGTGTTTTTTTTTCTACAATATGTTTTCAAGTATATAAAACTTATTTTTGGCCTGAGAGCACAGCAGCAATTTGTTATTCTGTTCCTCATAAAACAAAAATAAATACATTTATTACGATTAACAATCAAATAACATTTGTCTAATTGTAATGCCTAATTACATTTTACAGTCTGTTTAAAAATTATTAAGATATTTGGTAACATTGAATTAGTAAAGATTTTCATGTGTTAAAATAAAAGTCTTCTATTTATTTTGTAACTTTTACTTTAAGTATATTATGGCATATGAAGACTAATTTAAGACACTTTGATCTTCAAGCGCCATTATAATTAGTTCCAAAATTGAAAAAATATTATTGTTATATAAGTTACAATGTCTTACAATGAGTTAGATTTTTAAACATACAGTTGGGGCTTCTCTGCATGATTTATACTCAAATTGTGAAACATTTTACATTCTTCTGACAAATTATTTTACACCCTGAGTACTTAGCCTGAAATTAAAACAATATTTCCTTGAAAAACTAATTCCAACTATATGCTCAAAAAGCTTCATTATTTCATAAATCTTCCAGAATAAACCTAAGTATATTCTGTTCTTTATATATTATTTATATATTTAGAGAAGAGTTAAAGCTAGAGAAAATCGGCAGTATTTTTGTGCCATTTTTATAGAAGCTACCGGTAAAAAGCACGAGAACAAAACATTTGCGAATTCAAGAAAGAATTTATATTTGGAGGTCGTAAAATAATATAGTTTTCTTATTTTAATTTCCTGGAAAAGCAGACTATTTTAGTAAAATTGCAGTTTGGGAAAATTCATGGTTAGAGAAAAATACTACAAAAATACATTTAGCATCTCTTTACATGCAAGATTATAGTTTAAAAAAATTAATATTTCATTGATTCGAATGAAAACTGAATCATTCTCATATATAAGTCTTTTCTATAACAGAGTAGAGAAAAAACAACAGTTAAGGAAAGTGAGATGACGAAACAGCAAAACCCTTTTAATTGTGGCAGAAAGCATTTTCTATAAGTTTCAATACCTTCGAGCTTCAATCTGGTTTTCTGTACAACTCGGCTTCCTTAATTCTGATTGGTCATATTTCGATAACGTTTGTATATATTCCTTGCTTAATTATTCATCTGTGTTCTCTCTATCTCTCCCTAACGTGCATACATTTTTATAAACATTTTTTACAAAAATTCTAAAAATATATATTAAGAGATGTTTTAACAAAACACATTAAACAGAACTTACATTTCAAAATAATTCCAGTTATACATTCTCAGAAATGAAACTCTCACTTTTGATGATTCAGCAATCCTTGAGCTGTATTTCGTTAATTTTGAGAATTATTTTGTCACGATATCGCCTGATTTATGACGAAACGCAAGCTCTCAAATACATGACGAAAATCTTTCCTCAACTCGGAACCGCAGAGCATTGTGGGAGTCTGTGTTATTAACTAGAATGAAGAGTAGTTCAAATGACAAAATAAGCACACCGATCTATTGTAATAGCCTGGTGGTCAAAGAGTTGACCTCATACCAAGAAGATCCCAAGTTCAAATCCCGCTTTTGGCATGGATGTAAAATTTCTCTCTATACTATTTGTCCTTGTGTTGATGGGGTAAGATTGATCCGCCTGTATCGTGCCCTCGAAAAAAATGATCAAAAATACCGTCTGTTAGTAGTGCCTCATGACCACTCGTAGTACCTCATAGTATTTTTTTTCTTTTGGAAAAAATAGAATGACGAAATACTTCTTCCTGACGAAATTCTTTTCCTCGAATAAGTGATTATAGGTATTTCATCATTTTGACAAAATATTCATTCGAAGCATGTAACAGGAAATGGTTTCGTCAAAAAGGAAAAAAAAAAAATAAGTGAAATTTGAGTGTCCATTTTTTACAGTGTATTCTTAGAAAAACAATTAACATTATCACAACTATTTTCACAAAGAGCTACATATTTTTTTTTTTTTTTTTTTTTTTTTTGGAAAAAATAGAATGACGAATCATTTCTTTATTTTTGACTAAATTCATTTCCTCGAAGAAGTGATTATAGTCATTTCGTCACTTTGACGAAATGTTCACTAGGAGCATAAACCGGGAAACGATTTCGTCAAAAAAAAAAAAACAGAAACATTTTCGTGAAAGTTGAGTTTCCATTTTTTTACATTGTATTATTACAAAAATAGTTAGCATTAGCGCAGCTAATTTCACAAAAATCTATTTATATTAAAAAATTGGCAAAATAGAGTCGCAATCGTCGTGAAATTGACTAGATCCATTTATTTTAGATTTCTAGATAAAGTGAGCTTCCGGAAGTGAACTTGTTTAATGAACAAAACTTCCCAGAAATTTCAAACTTAATGTTGGAAGCTAGTTCGATCAGGCAACTTCAGATGATCTCTAAAAATAGAGACATCGTAAACAACGGAGTAATCGTTGTTTATTCGATCTCATTGATCCGAAAGACTTTTAGAAGGTTTCTTTCTTCCCGTTCATTTCCTACTTTTAAGGTACTTCTGACACAGGACGTGAAATGGTTGAAAATGTATATTTTTCAAAGAATCAATAGCATTATAAATTTGAAAGCATTAGGCCGGGCATTTGAAAGTATTATTTAGTTTATTATGCTTCTTTTAAATGAAAATTGAGAAAATGAAGATAAACTCTAATTTTAGATGTTCTGAAAAGTTACGATTTATTAAAACTGAGCTAGAGAGAAAATAATTTAATTTTTGGAACATTTAAAAAAGGAGAAATGCAGGAAACCATCACTTTCGAAAACTTACCTGTGGTGATAAAAAAGGATGCTTCCTATATTTTTAATTTTAAGTATGGCAAAAAAAAACAATATTATTTTCTCCTTTCTAATCCACTTTAATTGTTGTTATTTTTTTTTTTTCAATTTTCCTTTTTATGTTCTTAGTTTGTTTGTCAAAAAAAATGGCAAAATCACAACTGGCTATGAAACAACTGGCTATAAAGAAAAAACTTTGTTTGCAACAATTGGAAAATAATTGAAACTTGTTTTGTATTCAGGGAATCATATCCAAATGAAATTTGAGCACTCTAGCAAGCTGGAAAATGCTTGAAATTTGGATTGATTGATTACTTCTAATTAGATAAAAAAATCTATTTGAAACGTTCAAGAGATGATTGAAACTTGTATCATCAGAAGTACAATTTATATCTGAGCCCTCTAGCTAGTCGGAATGTGGTAATATCTACAAGGCGCAGAAAATTCTGATAAGAATACCTTATCGTATGGTAATGAAATTTCTTGTTAAAAAAATTATAACTCTGGTTAATTAAATCAAAATATATGGTATTTAAACCATTCATATGGTAATTTCTCCACTAATGTAACGATTTATAGGATATTCTAATTTTCAAAATTATAGTTCTTATTACCACACATTTAGTAAAAATTTCGAAATTGAAAAGTAAATTTAACCAAATAAATTATTTTTATGCCATATTTTAAGGGATCATGATAAAATTACCAAATTATTCTATTTTTACCAAATTTTATCAGATATCATAAAATAATATTTAATATTTAATTTTACCAAAATCATTATCAAAGCACTTCAAAACAATTATCGAGCTTATTCGTATTTCCATACAGCCAAAAACATGCTATATTTCGCAATATTCTGATATTTTTGATCTTGCTATTTTTCTCAATATAGCTAATAAACGTAACTAATATCAGTTGAGGCATAGTTTCTTATGATTTTATTGTAAAATCCAATAAAATCAAAAATTAAGTTGATCAATTTAATAATTTAAAAGTTATAATGGGATTATTTTTTTATGTTATATGAAGTTATATGTTTAAATTAATTGACTATTATTATATGTAAAAGCAAAAAACTATACATATTATACAGAAAAGGAACTTTTATAACTTTTGTGCCAATGATTAATATTAGCTCGTTATTAATTTATAAATTAGCTCATTGGCACTTGATATTAGCTTATTATTTATTTATAATATCAGTTTCATCTGTTGATGTAATAAATCAACAGATGTTAACAGATGTTAATTTGTTAACGCATAATATAAACTTCATTTTTAATGCTGTATATTAACTAGTTTTTTTAAAACAAATAAAGACAACAAACACAATTTCGTAAGAGGGCAGCAAAATTTTTTATTTTTTAAGAACGCTGAATTTTTAAAGTTAAAATAAAAGTATTTCCTAAAAGAAAACAACTCAGTCTACAAGCATTATTAAAAATCATAAGTAAACAGAATTTAACTTTTTTGGCTCGTTATATGATTTTACAACAATGTGAAAAAAAAGTTCACTATGTTATATCCAACTCAGTCACTATAAAAGTGACTTACGAAACTAGTACTGCACTCTTAGAAAATAGAACTTTTGTTCTTTTTTAGATTTGCTTCCAAATTTAAATTTACTCTCTATCAGATAAATTTTTTTCTTTGCGCTTCTACAGTGACGAATAAAACTCAAACTTTTATATCAGTTTTATATTTTAAGCGTTCGATGTAACTCCATACGAAACAATTTTACAACAGTAATGTCAGCATTTTCAAACATAATCACCAAAGAGAGACGATAAATCTAGAGTAAACTTAATTTAATCTTACTCAAACATGCTTCACCTTTCTAAAACGCATTTAGCAATTTAATTTATTTCAATTTAAAAGCAGTCGAAACCTTTGGAGAATAACTGTAATTACTCTAGTCCAAATATTTTCTTTGAAGTTAAATTATGTCATTTAAATCATTCATGAATTTGCACATGTTTAAAGATGATTTTATGCTTTTAAATATTTAAGGAATTAGTGATATTCCCAAGTTTATCAAGTTGTCTGAGACCAGCTTTATTTGATTAGACAACTTCTTGTCAATATTTAATGAAACAATTACTTGATTTTTTTTTAAACATATCTCGAAAATGAAGTATTTTAACCAATAACTTATGAATAATTGACAATCAATTAAAGCAATTAGTTATAAAATAGTGTTCATGCTTCGTTTATTTTAGATTGTGTATTTTCTAATTGTTTTAACAGATATGTTGCATTAAGACTAGTTCTTTAGACGAAATTAGTAGCATTAAAACGAGAGAAGATACTAATTTTTTCAATTCACTCAGAGCCATTTTTCAGGCCAAATGTCATGCGAATAGCAAAAAATACGAATACTATTTAAATGATAGCTTTTTCACGATAATTTCGAAAAATCAATTTTAATTTTTGTACACAGTAAAAAATTACGGATAAAATTATGGTAAAAAATACTGGTACCCTGAGTGCATGGGTAACATCCATGTCACCTTAAAATTATTTTACCGTAAAATCCATTTTTACCATAAAATTAATATCTGGCATTTTATAGTAATATATTTATTTAATTGCAGTGATTCAGAATAATTAATGTATATGATAGATCAGATTGTTTGTGCCGTAAAGTTCTACGGTAAAAAGTACCTACACGCACCGGTTTTATACCGGAATTTCTTGCAGTGTCATATCATTGAAAAATAAACCAATGTTATTAACATACCAATCACAGAAATTGTTTTGATGATATTTTTAATGCATTATCAATTTCCTTCTGTTTCTTTCAGCAATTTAACAAGTTTTTAATTTTTTAATCATGCTTTTCTTACAAGTCATTCTCCAGATTTTGATAATGTTTTCTTGTTTTTTATCGTTCAAATTTTAATTGTGCGATTTTAACGAATATTTAATTATTTTAAAATTGTATATTTTTAATTTTATTTTCATAATATTTCTAAAAATACTTTATGGTAGGTTAGTTATGAAACTTTATGTGCAGTGTGCAAAATAAAAAAAATTCGGAACTCCCTGAATAACTTTTAAATCTGCACGTTCTAGAACTGTTTCGCATTTGATCAAAGGGGTGACCTCAAATATGCAAATGCGGATGATATTTTAAGTTACGAAATCAGACATAAAAACGTATTTTCGCTGAATAAACATACCTTTCTTTTTTCAACGGATTCGGTTATAAAATTCGTTTATCCAGAGATGCAAAACATTAATTCCACCAAATCATCTTAATGATTTGAGAGGGTAGCTGCACTAATTAATATAATTAATTAGCGCAGACGACATTTTACGTTATGAAATCAAACACAAAAACGTACTTTTTCTGAATAAACATACCTTTTTTTTTGACAAATTTGAATTTTTGACCACAAATATAGAAGATAAATGCAATCCGAGAAATATGGCCACAATAGTTTGGTCTGGAGAGCGGTCTAAAATTCCCATTCCTTAATGTTAATTTTATTTTTTTCCATATTTCACTTTATCTCCAGAACCTTTTAAGCAAATCAAAACAAATTTTCACACAATTATAAAAAAATTTTATTCAAAGTATATTCTGTGCGAAAAATAACTTTGAGTAAATATTTATTATTTTTTGTTATTTTATTTATTAATAGTGGAAAAAAATTTTAATTGTTAAGTATAAAAATTTTTACATCATTTTAAAGAATGAAATTTTTATGGCAAAATACAAATTTTGAGCGAATTTGGTCGAATAGTTCCTGAGAAATCAAAGTTTAATATTAAAACTTTTGATGGAAATTATAATTATAAAAAAAATATGATTAATGCTATGAGTGAAATATATAAATGAAAAAAAATATGATTGAATCCTAGAACGTTAAGAACTGATCATTAGATCAAAAGTAATACAGAGTGGTCATTTTATTTATTTATTTATTTTTTTGTGCACTTTACTTGGAACAAATCATATGTTGAAATTGAAATAATTTAATCAGCTATAAAATGTATTAAACTTGCTTTGCTTAAGAAATTTAACTTTTTCTTAGATTGATAAAAATATATTTCTTTAAAAATCAACCAAAACGAAAAACAGGGAAAAAACTTTTTTATAAATATTACATAGAAAAGAAAGCAAACGTTTCCAATTTCGAAAACCTATGTAAGGAAATAAAAAAAGCTATCCGATAAGAAATAAAATTGAAATAATGGTATAAACGGCATGTTAGTTGAAAAATGGTAAGAATAATGCGATGGCACGGCCTAAAAAATAAATGTCAACTTCTGTCAGAAAGAAATTTATTTGAAACTTGTGAGAAAGCTTTTGAGTTTTGTGTCGTGACATTTCAATATGACATATGCAATACGTTTTAGAATAAATAGTAATAGAAACATTTGACATGGTACTTGAAGTTACATGCATTTTTTATAAGACAAGTCAATTTAAAAACTAAAGTTATAAGTTTATATTAAAATAATCAAAAGACTAGGATACATTTCTTTATTTGACAGCATTATTAGCGATTTTGAATTATTCACTGATTAGAGGAAAAAGTTAGAAAGAAATTTAAAATTGAACTGGAAATAAATATGCCAATGTAACACAATATGTCCAAAAAAGGAGAAAGAGAATTTTTAAGTTACGTTTACTTTGTTGATGAAATTTTTATTATCTCGTACCGTCATTTTAAACTGTTAGAATCAGCAAGATGTCAAAAGTCAGTTTTCGATTTAACGAAAAAAAAAGTAAATCAAAATCGAAAGAGTTACAATCAAAGAAATGCGAAAGATAAGAATAGAGATTGAATAACATCACCTTACGTGTACATCACCTTACATGTGCTTTTGACATAAACAACGCCATTTTAAAATCTAATATGCAAATCTAACTGAATAGATAAGTGTTTAATCTAAGCATATGACCCGCACATACTTATGAAACAAACACTTGGACTCTCACAAACAGATCCATACACATTATTACAAAACATAGCTTAAAAAAGGGCAATTATTCTGTATTACGCACAAGGACAGAAAATTAGTAATATGGGTCAGACATTAACTAGAAAATTTTGATATCATCCAGTGAAATAAACGTCTAAAATGCCAATATGTTAACCCAGTGGTTCCCAACCATTTTGGTTCTGCGAATTGCAAATTTACTAAACTAACTACGAAATATACAAGTAAAAATTATAATGACAAAAAGGCACCCATTATATACATGGATGTCACGTCTCACTAGGACTTCTTGGTCTAGTTTCTCAGCCAGAGTCGACAACCCAGTAATACAATACTTGCGGCCCACTTATGGGCCACAGCCATGGGTAGAAAACCTCTGAACTTACTTTATAACTTGAATAAAATAACAATATACTGTTATACAACAATACAATATCATAAGAAACAATACGCACGGTCATTTAGAAACCTTTTTTATAGCAGTAGCATCAATTGTTATGTATCTTCTTATGTTATACCTACAGCGACAGATCAATTGTACAAACATGTGTATATAAATTGTGCCTGTAAACACATTATTTGCGAAATAACTTAGATTTTAGAATATTTTTAATATCTTAAACATTGCTGTACAACCAAATTGTAAATTCTTTCCAAACGACAGTACAAAATGGCAGTTATGCTATAGTATTTCAACTTTGAAACAAAATGTGAGCCTCTCAAAGAAAATAATGATTTTTTATCAATTATTTTCTATAAAAAAAGCATGTTTCTCGCATTAAACGGAGGTTTTCAACTGTAATGGTTTGCATTGATTGTAAAATGAAAGAAATTCCGTTTTGAGATTGTGACAATACTGATATTGAAATGATTTATTTTGAGGGCTGCTTAAGCATAAAAAGTTTTTCAAACAATTAATGATCAGAAGTTAATATGTCGTTCCAAGTAATATTCATATTATATGCCTGAGTTTCTTAAAATACTTTTTGATATGTTGAAAACAATTATGTATTAAAAAATAATCTCAAGAATTTGAAACATCAAGATATTACTTAAATAAAAACTTCATTCGCAGTAAAAAAATATACAAATAGTCGTTTTACATGTTTCCAGCGTTCAAAAACAGGAACACATTTTCGAGATTTGCCAGACGTGAATGAGAAGAAATAAGAGCGATTTTAAATTTAAAACATAAAGTTGTTAACGAAAAATGGAAAGAACAAAAAAAGGTCAGAAACAAAACCAAAAAAACCACAGTGGCTGAGAGAGACAAATCAGGTTAAAATGCATTTTTACGCCTGAGGTTCCTCTCTCGGCTACTATGGTTTTTATGGTTTCATTTCTCACCTTTATTTTTTTTTTTCGTTAGAAACATCGTTTTATATTTCAAATCAATTTTTCTTCTCATTCTATTTACGTCTGCAAGTCTTGAAAATGGGCTCCTGTTTTTGAGCGCTAGAAACATGGTGACTATTATTTCTAATTTGTATATTTTTGAAGCGAATAAAGTATTTAATCAAGTAATAAAATGTAGGTAGTTTAAAAATAATAATCTTTTCATTCAATTGTTGCGGTACTTAGTTAGGGCGAAAACAAATGTAATGATACTTTTTGTTTGCATTCATCAAAAGCAAAATAATAAAATTATGTGCACTTTTTTCATCCCTTTTTGTATAAAATTAAAACCAAAACAGTCATTTCTTCCGCATCAACGCATTTTAAACTATAATGCATTTTCTGTTTAAACATTTACTCAAACTTGGCTCTTTACAAAACTAAGAGTCTTACTTGGCATCACAAAAAATAAAAAAATACTCCAAGTCCATAAAACGAGGAAGAAATATTTCTACTGCTTTACTCTCTAAATGCCAAATGATTAAATGTTAGGAAAGAAACGGGAAAAAGAACTCAAATGGAGAATTAAACGACATCTTGAAAATGAATGAACTATTGCATTGACATGCTTTTCAATAGAAATGTCATTCGAAACCTAAGAAACACTTCCCGATTTATGCACTCTTTGACAATCATAAGCGTCTACCATTCACTGATTTGTAATGCATGTGGAAAAATTGTCTATCAAATGTGTCGAAAGAATTTCTAAATTCCTCCCTTTACACTTTTTTAAATGATTTGTAAAAATGTTTGAGGGTTTTTTTAAAGTGATTTTCTAACAGCAAAGGCTAAAATGTGTCCCTTTAAATAAATTTTACTTTTGTTTTTAATTTTTATTCAAAAGTTTTCTTTTTTTAGAAAAACAATATGTATTTTATCTACCTTTATGAGAAATACTATGACTCAACTCATTATCAACTTAATATTGTATTTCAGTAAAGAAAACATTGTTCTTGATTCTTGTAAAATGCACACAAAATATTATATTTTAGTTTTTGGTGCAACCTCATAAAAGAGTTGGAAGTTTTATATTTTAATCAGAACGCATATTTGAAACATTTTAGATACATGCCTTTTGTTTTTCCTACCCAAATTATATATTAATTTTAGCATAATTTCTTTTAAATATGAAGATCTTAAAAATTCCTTCATGATGCAGCCAAATTTTGAAAACATTTAAAATATAGT
The DNA here is from genome assembly GCA_949128135.1 of Parasteatoda lunata. Classification (NCBI taxonomy): domain Eukaryota; kingdom Metazoa; phylum Arthropoda; class Arachnida; order Araneae; family Theridiidae; genus Parasteatoda; species Parasteatoda lunata. The sequence goes on along the minus strand of OX421972.1, from coordinate 34,897,869 downwards.
ATGCTTACAAAAGACGTGAATTTCAAACTACCTCTTGTCCTCTTACATGGTTCAAAATATACATTAGTCCAATGAAAAATAAAACGCAACTGGCATCTTGAAAAGTTTGAACTAAAGCTACTCATATTATTTATTATGTCATTTATTTTAAAAGTGATCGATCACCACTAAAGTCTGCAGACTGCCAAAACAAAGAGGTGTAAGACAGATATTGTCTAAATTGGATAATGTGTCAATACAATATCTCAAGGGTTTCTGTTCATATTTTCCAAAGGTTAAAAAAAAATTTCAAGGGATTTTCCACAACATTCTCAATCGTGTATATAATACTTCAATTAAGCTCTGCTTTTCAGAAAAGTCAAAGAAAACATGTTAGTTAAAACTTAAATAGACTTTTATTTCAATAATTAGAAAGTATATTTTATTATCAAAGATTTATTACTATATATATTGCCGTTAAAGTGTGAAATCTGTTATAAAATAACTAGGAATAGAATTCGTTAAATAGAATAACTAGGTAGTTCATGAAATAACTAGACAAGTCAGTTATAGTATATAAAATTATTGAATTTTATGATTTGACTCGGTATACTATTGTGATGTCACAATTAGCATTACATATTTCCTACCTTTTTAAATATCTTTAATTACTTAAGCTTATTTTATTAATCGAATGATATTTAAATTAAATGAAAGAGTTAATCTTTTAAAGCAAGCATAAAATATTTTATTCTTTTCATATCGATCTTAGTAACGGTTAACTTTTTACTTCAATACTATTGTAGACTCATTAATTCACCGTCACACCTAATCGAAAACAAAAATCTAATATTAATAACTCTTTATTCTTAAATTTCTTACCTCAAGTATGTTTCAGTTACAGGTTCAGTTATATGTTCAGTTATTTTATAATTCTCCTAGTTTTGTTGGCGACTTGTGATGGCCAAAGTATTTTCAAACCCAACATTGATTATACGGGTTTGGCTTTGTTTTGACTATGTTATATGTAAGGTGTTGATAACGGCCAAAAATCCATGATGAATGTACTACCACTACCCATATACTGATATGGCGATCGCCGACTAGTTATTAATATGAAGAATAATAAATTATATCATCTGCTTTTCCTTATTATTTATCAATTAATCATCCGCAATAAGGATCAAATGTATTTTTAGAGAGTTTAGGTATTTATTGCCAATTAATTTATAAAATAAGTTTGAAATTGTTTATTTTTCATTTTACGGTCTATCAATAGTTATTTCATAGAATAATTAGGTAAAATATGAAAATTTTCATCCATTATATACTTTAACTGACTTTTTTAGTTATTTCATGAAATGCCTAGCTATTCTTTGAAATAACTGAAATATGCACTTTAATAGTAACATATATAATTTACGAAATTTAGATCTTTATATAATATAATGTACTGAGCTGCCAAAACTGGGGTTTTACTCCTTAGTGGCATGAAGCCCATCTAGCTTCAAGATTGTAAGTACCAGCTTATCTGGAGGGTAAAGATGGCTCGTGCACAATGCCGACCATAATTAGGTCATTAGTCATATTATTGTAGTGTCATGACTCCTCTGCCTACAACAGATTGTTAAGGGAATAGCTAATAGCTGACAATAGCTAATATACAAAAAGTTGGATAAAAAATATTTTATAATTAAATTTTACTTTTAATGTAAATGTTTGTAAAATATATTATACTAATTGGTTTGAAACTATCATATCTTATGCCTGCATTTTACAGTCTCATCTTGAAATTACCTATTTTTTGTAGTTTTAAACATTTTGAGGATATTAGAGACGAAAGGCAGCTTCACTGCTTGCTCTATGACAAATGCAGAAATAATTTTCGGGCGATAAGCCTTATTTCTTTATTTATTTCTGTTTTCTTATTGTAATGTTATTTAAGGCAAATTTGATTCACATTATGGGTATCGATGAATACTTTTATAACTTTATGAGCATAACGATCATGTATCATAGAACTCTAGTTCTTAAAAATTTTGTCTGGAAGTGGGTACTTTTTTCCTTCTTTCTTTTCTTTTCCTTTTCTGAATTTTTTTTTCTCTTTCTTTTTTTAAATCCTAAATTATTAGGTGTTGGACCAACTTTTCCTTTTTTGGCCTCAGCAGAAACTGGTGTCTCTCTATTTTATTGACATCTGTAAGATCTGAGGCTAATGCAGAAATACAGACCAACACATAAATAGTCATTTCATCATCCGCTTAATCAGTTTCATTTATCCTAACCTCCTCCAATGCTATTATAACGTCAGAACAAACATTGTCTTTCAAAATCATGAATACTGCCCGCATTAATAATCAACGCACAACCAAAATTTGGAATATAATTATTACCCTAAGTGCAATAACAGACAATTAAAGTTAATAAACGAAAAGATATAAATGTTTCACAGAGTAAATTTGAGGCATTCATTATTCCAGGAACCTGAATATTACTTATCTTATCGATAATAATACAGTGTGAATATGCATTTAAATAAGAATTTGCAAAATAAAACACATTAAGCAAGCAAAAAACTCGATCGAAAAACAATTTTTGTAGATTAACACGTATCAGCTATCGCAAAATAGACGCCTATTTTATAACCAATAATACTAATAAGATTGACAAATAGTTTTTGGACCTTTATTTTCGTGAGAACTAAAAGCCAGCATCTGCCAAAAATTGTAAACGACACAAAGTCGCCTTTTTTGCAAAGTCATTCCTTTATTACAGTATTTATTACTCAATTAAATTTCAACTGAGATTTATTTAACTAAGTAAAATTTAATCATTATATTTTTATACTATTTTTTATGTAAAATTCCAAATTTTTTTATGCTGTATTCCGAATAATATTATTATTTTTCATCCAAATATACAAGAAAAAATACAGTAGTGTTATACAAATATGATATTTCATCTTCAAATGCTTACTTCATTAGCATTTGAAAACAAAGACAATGTCTGAGAAACTCGAATAACTATTTTTAGAGTTGTAATGCAATATATCATAAATGCATACGTTGCAAAGTCTGTGGCTTTTTTAAGGAGCAGATAAAAAGTACAGATTTCTAATCTTTTGAGACAATCTTATGATATAGCAAAAGATTTAACCAATATTTAAGAAACTTGAACTTACGTTTAAAAACCACTTTAGTACATTGAAAAATTTAAGTATTACAACTCAAACAGTTTTATTTAAATCAATCTATATATTGAATATATGACATAAGACTTACGTTTTAATACTGCTTTTTTATGTAAAAAAAATCTATGAAATAGTTTAGTAAGTATGCAATTTCATCTTTTTTTAGTCAATATTATCTTCCTCTTTTAGTGAAATTTGCTGCTTCATTTCCGTTGGCATTTAGAATCAAACTTTTTGCTACCTGTTTTATTCCTCCCTCCCATAATAAAATAACGAACTATGAAATCCGAGTAAAATCGATTTAAAACGAGTAGAGAAATCAAATTTCATCGGTGATATAAACAAGAAAAAATATTTCGTTACATGAATCTCACAATTCTAAAAATATGCTTTTTTCTTTAAAGATAAACAGAAACATTGATTTATTTTATCAATTGAAAAGTCTAAAAATATTTTTTAAGTTATTTTGACATAAAAAGGTACATTTGCTATGAGCAATTTCCTAGTTTTATTTTGTTAAAATAAATATTTTTCAACTAACATGAAATCATTATTTGATTGAGTTCGAATTGAACAATATAGATAATAAAAAATATAATTTATATAAATCAAATAACCTAAAATTATTAAAGTATTTGTAGCTTCTAATATATCAATATATTATATGTAGAATATCTTCAACTTTGACTTTTACACTGACAGAAATTCTTTGGAAGAAATGGTTAAGTAACAATTTATTTAATTGTTATTTTATCATATTCAAACGAAACAGTCAAATAACCGTAAATAAAATGGTATAACTGTTAACTGTGTGAAAAACTTTTTTTATTAACTGCTTTCACATAATACAGTTAAACACCTAGAATTTCATCGCACCAACTAGGCTTACCTTGGAAGCCACTTAGTTCCTTGCAGATGGGTGCATATTATAGCCAAGAGGGCCTGCAAAACGGGGGTTTGAGTCGCAGTGTTACCACGGCAATATTTCCTCCTTTACCTTCAACACATAACGAGTTTCCAATGCCCTGCATTCCTCAATTTGTGACCCTGGTCTGTTAGAATACCATACTTTCTTTACGCATAGATGACAGCACCATAAAGCAGCTAACTTATGTTAAGTTCTCATGTTAAGCTAGTTAAGTTCTTTTTTACGATTTTTATCCCACGCTAATTGTAAATGGTTAAGAAACCGTATAGTTTTTTATTAATGGTTTTGTAACCATATTAATTGAAAACAGTTTCAAAACCGTGAAGGTGAAAAATGTTCTTTACCATAAAATTTTCGGTTAATTGATGAGAGACTGATGCCGATAATTCTATCGTAATTTTAGAATGAAATTCTAACAGTGCATTACCATAAGAAAATAATTTAACACAACCAAAATATTATATATTCCTCAAAATAATAAAAGAAAAATTTCAACTGAAATAAGTAACGTTAATTTCGAAATATAACTATGAATATTCAGACCTAACTTTGGATGAACAAACTGCTGCCGATTATTTTACCATGATTTTAGAATAAAAATTCTAACATTGCCCCATAGTTTGTAATTCTTTCCATAAATGTGATCATTTTACAAACTATCTACTCTTTAATAAATTTTTGAGCCCTCTATCTTAAAATAAAGGTTTTACGAATAAAGAAAACTCTCTATACTGACGAATCCGTTGTTGTGGTTTCACAATCGGAAGTAAAATGTTTCTGTCTGTACAGTTTACCGTCCAATCACATAATGCATATACCAATCACTTAATGCATATACCAATCACATTATGCATATACCAATCACATAATGCAATTTAAAAAAAATAGTAAATGTTACGTTTTATATCCCAGAATTTTTTTAATAATTCTTTAAAATTTGAAAAAGAAGTCCTTGTACTTTATTCAAGTCGCACATTGAGCTGTTTGCGACAGTCTAGTAAACAACCCCGACGATGATTTGACATTGCAATTTTGATTCTCTACAGCGGGGACGACTACCCTACACTCTCGGTTGCTCTGTAAGCTGATCAAAGAGGTCACTGATCAGCTACTGACCACTGCCAGTGAAGCTTGATTACGGTGATCTATTTACAACCTTATCTTACGATCGGACCACTGTGGATCGAAATTTGAAAAAGTAAAACGTAGATATACAACTTTTTATTATTGCTTTTAAGGGAGAACACAACTGTAAATGCCTGTGAAAAGGAGGATTTTTCAATAAATTTCGCAACGATTATAATAAACTTAACTCAATGCATTTATTTTATTGTGCAGATTTTAATCCTCAGTTTATCACGTTACAAATATAAAAAATTTAAATATTAAGGCTTATATAATACAATGTTAACTTATTTTTTTAAGTTAGCTATAGCTTTTTGAAATCTTAAGTTTAAAAAAATCTTCTAAATTTGATTTTCTTTTCTTTTAACTACATAAATATAATTTTCATTGCTTAAAGGATTTTTAAAAAAAAATTTTTTTTTACAAAATTGAGGTATTTTGGAAAAAAAATCAAAAGCTACATAAATTAGTTTATATTTTCGTGGTTTCCTCAAAACCAGTCAGTACTATTGAAAAAATCCTTACAAGCAACGAAAACTATATTCATTGTAAACATTGTTTCAAAATTTGAGGTAAATTGGTTTAAAACTGCACTTTCTAGTGTCACAGTAAGACAAACTTATTTCTGAGTAAATTGCGTTTGAAGATTTGTGATCAATTATCCACTTGAATCTATATATAATAATAAACTCGGCTGTGTATATGTCTGTTTGTCTGTCTGTCTGTAATCACAATATATCGCCCCAGAAGCCTCGCCCAGGCACGAAACTCGGCACATAATTGTGCTTTGACATAATGAAGAAGTATTTTTTTTCTTTTTCAAAAATTTGGATTAGTTTTTTAGTTATCAGTCATTTTGTAAGAAAATCTATGCTTTTTCGTCTTCAAAGAGCCATATTTAAAAAACTATTAAAAAATGCATATACTTTTCTCCACTCTTATAAATGTATGCTAATGCGAACCTTACAATTGAAATATTAAATTTCGACAACTTAAACCAATAATATACGAAGGAATTAATAATTTAATTGTAAGGTTAGCATTAGTTTACATTTATCAAAGTGGAGAAAAGTTTAACTTTATTTTTTAAAAATGTGGCAACATATTCGATACGTAAATAGAACGCTTCGCTTTGATATATTTGTCGCTGTTCATAATTGTTATAATAAGTTTTTCTTCTTCTTTCCACGCTCAATTTTTTTTTTCCTTAAGCGAAGACGATAATTTTTGTAGCGATATAGAAATAGTGTGCTTATTCCTCGCATCCCCATCATATCTTCAGACAATCCGTTTCAGTTTAAACGACTTCAGTTTCCTGTTCGACTTAGTTTTGCAATGAGTATAAATAAATCTCAGGGACAATCTTTAAAAGTCGTTGGTCTTGACTTGCAGAAGCCTTGCTTTTCACATGGACAGCTTTATAATGGCTGCTCAAGAGTTGGTGATGAAAAGAACTTATATTTATTGGCACCAAATGGAAAAACTAAAAATATTGTTTATAAAGAAGTTTTACAAGAATAGGAAGAATTATATACTATCTGTATGCTGACTGACACAAGTTTTATTTTATTGCTGTTTCTTAAATATGTTATTAACTGCGTTTTAATTTTCAGCCATTGGCCAATTATGATTTCGAAAGCAACTTTTGTATGCTTTTACAATTTCTGATGGCCTTTTTTAAAAATAAAAAATAAAAACAAGTCTCCACCTGATAGTTATATTATAGGTTAGGTTACCATAGGCCTTAGGTTACCATAGCAAAGTTACATCTTCAAACATCCTTCAAACAAGAGCTATAACACATCTGCAGCAGAACTGGAAATGAATACAAAATTGCAGGACAGGAACACTTTAATTGTCCAAATCTTCAGATTTTCTGCTATGTTTTAAAAAACTTTATTTGTGAAAACCTTTAGCGTGGCGGACAGCTGGCCTCCTTAAGCGGCTAGTATATAATATTTCAATGCTAACTATTAAGCACCAATACCAAATCCACATAGGCAGGCTTCTTCATTATCATTTTTATCAGTCACAAGTACATGTCTAGCCTGTTTTTTTTTCTAGTCGAACTACCCCCATCTGTCGTCTCATTATGTTCTATATCTATTTCTAATTGTCCCAAACCTATCTTTAACCTTTTCCTACCTTCACCAAAAATTATTACAGCTAAATAATTTTCAATTTTGACTATTTATGTTTAAGCATTAATTTTACAATTATTTTTTTTTATCATACATGATTTAAACAAATTAACAAATTATTTTCATTATTAATTTCAACAAAATAGTACCATTAAAATAATAGTATTTTGCTGAAATAATTTGACATGAATAATGTCCCGTGTCCTCTTCGGCATATTATGCTATCACTTTTACATTTTTGCAAAAATAAATTCAATATTTCGTTACAATAACTTTAGAAATATAAATTATCGAAAAACCCAATTTTTTTCTCATTTTTGGAAACTATACTATCTTTCTCCGTAAGAAATCTATTTATGTAGAAACTTCAAATTTCATTTATAATATTTTTCTGACAGTGACATTTTACACATTAACTTAATTTTGTGATATGAAATACATACAATTAGTCCTTTAAAACCTCTTTCTTCTAATTGAAAGTCATTTAAATGTGAGAAAAAATGTCTATATACTATCCACCATTGGACTAAATTTAAATTATTTCATTTCACGGCTTGTGTAACTCTTTTTTCAATTTGTCCCTTAAATTGAATTACTTAAGGTTGACAAGCGAAGATATGAAAATTTTAGATGACAAAGGAGTGTCACTCAAAAATGAAAGACTAAAAACAGCTAATCTTACAGCATTATTCGACCTATTTTCTATTTTTAAATAATAGTCATACGTTATTTATTTCACCAAAAACTATTTTACTTAACGAAGAGATGGACGCTACTTATATTTTCATATTTTCATCACAAAGAGTATTGAATATGCATTAAAAATATAATAAAATTAAATTTCGCATTATGTAAATATTTACTCTTGATAGAATTTCAAATGTAAAAAATAGTGACTTTGTGCTAGCTTTTGAGGCTTTCTCAGGATATCTCTTTAAAACTGCAACGTAATGTTCTAAATTTTTTACAAATATACCCGCACATCTTTTTTTTCTAATGTAGTACGAGAAATTTTATTCTAAATGCTAAAAACATTTTTTTTTTAAGAAATTGTTTTGTAAAGCACTAAGTAACCTACTTAATTACTAATTTGTTGCCTTAAATCAATTTAAAATTTAGTATGTCAGTGCACTGTAAACTTTTTTATTATCAAATATATTCATAAAGTTTTCAAAATGCTCCAAGCACTATTAATCATTATTATTATTATTAAAAGGCCATAATAAATATTCTCAATATTTATAATGATACATTAAAAGCAACATCGAAAAATTATAATGAAACTTTTTGAAAGGGGAATCTTTTATTAATATGTTTTTTCTCTTGTACCAAAAAACGTTAAGTGGTTTGCTCATATTCGATACATTAAGATACTTTTGACTTAGGGGAATCTAGTAACTCTTCACTCACATCAATATCTCCAAGCATACAACCTAGAGTATAGTTAATTGAAATATTGAACAATAACATTAGCATACTTTATTATTTGATGGGATATCATCATCATCTTAGACTGCATCAGCTATCTTAACCCCTATGACGAGTATTTTGATCTCGAAACAAACGTTATATCTGCAGTCAGGATTACTGCAATCATCATTATTCAACCCATAAACTCATAACCGAATTTTGTCATAATATCTCTACTCAAAGCGCATTATTCTAGATTATCATGACATATAAAATAAAATAAGACGCATAAAAGTTTCTTTCTGAAAATATTTTTTTGCGCGCTGTTTTAGGAATCTAAATATCAACTTAAATAATCGATAATAATAACATTATTGTGAGTGTCATATGAAACTTCACAAAGCTCAGCGCAGATAGCAAAAGAAATATATCAAATTAATATACAGTTCAGTAATCATAGGAATGAACACTATTTTGCAATCAAATACTGTTCCTCAGAATAAAAAATTCTGGATCAAATTACCTTAAAAAGTACCAACACTCAGGGTGTCTGTACTTTTTACCGTTAAATCCATTTTCACCGGAACAGAACAAAGAAAACTTGTGTTACAGAATAAAGAAAACTTGTGTTACACAACAAAGAAAAATCTTACATACTGTAATTTTTACAGTAATAGTTAGCGTAAAACCGCTGATTCAATCTAATTAAAAAAATATTACTGTAAAAGTTGCTGTATAATATTTAACGATAAACATAAGTAACATATTACCTGATGGAAAAACATCATTTGTTTAAAAAACATACAAATATTAGAAAACAGTAAGCATGTTTTAGGCATTTCAAAAATAGGCGCCCATTTGAAGCGCTTTTAAAAAAGGACAACTCTTTTTTTTTTTTTTTTTTAATAGTTGTATATTTTTGAAGCGAATTAAATTTTTCTATCAGTTAATATCTTACCTCTACAGTTTCTTGAGACGCAGTGAGATATTATACTAGTAACAAATACTTAAAACTTAAGTAAAATATTTGCAACATAAATTAATCTTTCAAAATATAAGTAGGATAAAGAACTTAAATAGTATTTGTAACAAATATTGTTTTAAATAGGTTCTAACTTTATAGTATATATAAACTATAAAAACATTAAAAAAGCTGTTAAAATGAATGCAAGGGCTATCCTGAAGTTAACTCTTACGAGGTATGAAAAAAGGAACAAAACATAACTATCTGAAAAGTTTTATTTCAAACGACACAATACCATTTGTCTAACACTATCAAAAATTCCGAAAGAAATTACGATACAAAATAGCGGCACTCAGGATGCCGGTATTTTTACCGTGAATTCCATTTTTGTTAAAATATGTTATGGGACAAAAAAATCTGATAAACCATAATTTTAACAATACTAATCACTTAATTACTTTCATTAAATAAATATTGCTGTAAAAATTACGGTAAAAATGATTTTACGGATAAAGTACCCAAAGTGTCTGACATTTATACTGGAATTTTTTGCAGTGCTGAGCCTGGTAAAATTTTCGAAATTATTTTATTTAGTGTAAATGTCTTAGGAATAAAAACATGTGCAGCCCAAAGTCATTCCATTTCACTTTACCTTTCCATATCTCCAGTATTCAGTTTTCTGGCAAATTTAAAAAACACTATTCAACAAGCTTGTTCAGATTTCAAAAAATATTCCGTTTTTGAGAAAGTTTCGCCTTACACTTTTGCCTAAGACAGAGCAACGCCTTATACAGTGACTGAATTTGAGTAATTTATTTATTTGCATTATGCGCTGTTTACGCTGTTTTAAAAACGTATTGATAATTCACATTTTAGGAACGATAATAGATAGAGAAGTAGTCCGGTGCTTGAAAATTGTACGTGGATAATCTTCCTAATCAACACATAACGTTTCCATTGTTCAAAAGAATTCGAAAAAAGCACCAAAAAAATCAAATAGCCTCAAAAATATGTAATCTTCCAAAAACTTCTTTCGAATGACAATTTTTGAAAAATTTTGAAATGTTTCAGGCACATCAGAAAAGTTTCATAAATATTTACATTGCGATTGCAGAAAGGTGAAAATTTGTATGTTTTAAGGACCAAATAAATATATTTTAGAACCAAATCCAAATTTTGAAGTATTAATATTTTATCTAAAAGATAATTTCGTTATTTTGTTACATACAAGGTCATTAGAAAACAATTTCACTAACGTAAGAGCCTTTGGTTGTAATAAAGTTTAAGAAAAACAATCAAACTTTATATGAATGTATTATTATGCATGCGGTCTCGAATCATGTTAAAAAAAGTTATCCAGTTCTCACGGTTACTGTACTTTTGGGCAGAATTTTGAAATGTTTAGTAAGAATTTTTTTTCATAGAAACGTGAATATTTTTTTTTCAAACAGTAGGTTGACGTGATACACTCTCATTGATAAACATAAAGAGTGTTTATTAATATTTTTTTGCTATTATGCATGAATAGTGATGACTCTTAACAGAGATGAAGAAAGCAAGATGCAAAAAACAAATTTATATGATTTTTCTTTCTTACAAATGTCTTCGCAGTGTGTTAGGTAGAGATGAAGAATCGGGAGCATCAGTAATTTAAAAAATATTCTTTTCCCCATCTCTGTCTAGCGCTGCCATTTTTCAAGATAAAAATACCATTTGAATTCCAGTTTGAAATATTATTAACTGTTTAGATCACGTTTTGATGTCACTAAAACCGTATTATTTCAAAATCAAAACATATTGTGCATATAAGATCATTCATTATCATTTTGCTTCTCCTATTTCATAATATTTATTCAATTCAATTGATTAAATGACTTTTGAAAAGTAATTTGACATAAGTAAACTATTTTGATTTCATTAACGAATTTAAAACTGAATGCCTCTATAAAACTAAAATTTTTAAATGTTTAAAGTAAACAAGATAATTCAAAATTTCTTTCAATATATCTGTTATACCTAATAAGAACATATAAGATGTAAACATAGTAAATATTTAAAGAGGAGACTAGTCAGTAAATTTATGTTTTACCGCTGCTTCATTACTGAATTCCAATGCATTAAATATTTATGACATTTCTATCATTGTTACACACTTTTAAACTTTAACTTTAAAATCAATTAATTAAGCGTATTCTAGAAGACACACTTTTTATCCATTCCAGTGTATCCAATAAGCCTAATCAATTAAAACCTTATTTAAATTAGATTCTTTTTCGTAAAGGTAAATACAGACAACTAAACTGTTTCTTTGTAATTGAAATTTATACCCACAAAAAGCAATGTAATTAAAACAAGCTAATTTTAATCATTTGGTTCTGCCAAATTTGAAAAATCTTCATTTTATTCCTTTGTTTAAATACATTCCCTTGGAAATGTTTTTAATTAGTTTCAATTTATACTGTATTTAATAATGCAAATTTATGTAGCATCTAAAACTGCAGTTAAGCTAGTTCATATTTTCATTAGTGCTACAATCATTTGCATATAATTGCTTTTCAGATTATTATTAAATAGCGGGAGACTTTGTAAAATAAACTTTCAACCTAAATGCTAATAAAATTGATGGTAAAGCGCAAACTAGTGTACATTTATTAAAATTTATGCTTTAAAATTAATTTATTACTTTTCAATACATTTATTTGGCTTTTTTAACATTAAGTAGTGTGATTAATACAAAAATATAGATTCTGCATTTGTTTGGATTATGTTATAAAAATAATAATTCAAATTAGTGATGCTTAATACGATTAAAATTATTTTATTATTTTTGGCATAAAAATAAGAATAAATCATTAAACTATCATTACTTCCTTATGCACTTTAAAAAATTCCTAATCAAATTACAGTAAAAAGTGCCTGCTCTAAGGGTGTCGGTACTTTTTCCATAAAAACCATTTTAACCGGAATTTGTTACAAAACAAAAAACTCTGAGACCCCGTAATTTTTATTGTCAAAGAATAGCCGTAAAATCACTGAATCACTCGAATTAAATTAATACTACTGTTAAAATTAAGGTATAATTTTTGACGGTGAAATGATCTATTTTAAGAATGGTGCACAAAAAGTAACGGTACTTCACACCATAATCGTTTCGAATTTTTTTGCAGTTTATGGTAAAAACAGATATATAAGTTTTTAAATATTTATTCGGTAATAAATAAAATTTGTATATTTTCTACTGAGAACAAACGTTTTTAAATATAATTTTTGTCAAATCTACCTCAAACATCCCAACATCGCACTAAGAAAATAAAGTATTATCAAAACTATCAGAATATAATAAAATTTACTGGGTTTCTGGCTTTAAAGAATCACCAAAATGTTCGCTATTTTTTATCGAAAAGGTTTGATAATAATTTTTGTAAAATTAACAATGAAATATGACTTTATAATGCCTGATAAAATTTGGTAAATGTAAAATTTGGTAATTTTATCATGATACCTTAGAGTATGGCATAAAAATCGTTTACTCGGTTAAATTTACTTTCAGTTTTGTTTGTTCTTTTATTGTATGTATGGTAATAAGAACTATAATTTTGAAAACCAGAATTTCCCGAAAACCAGTACTATATGAACGGAAAAATTACCAAATAAATGGTTTAAATACAGCATGTTTGGTTTTATTTACCAGAAATATGACTTTTTTATCAGAATTCTCATTATCATTCAGTAAATTTTACAGGAATTGTTTTTCTCCATGCGTGAAAGAGTTGAAACTGTCAGCACGAAAAAAGTTAATTGAAAACTACAGCAATCTGAAATGATTCTAAAGAGTTTAAATTACTTTTCATATAAAAAAAAAAAGTTCATAATTTTGGAAGTCTTCAAAATTTAAAAAGGCTCATCAGTTAGAAGTCAAAAGTAACTTTCGTGTTTACATATAAAATGTAATTTTTTTTAATATTTAAATTAGCAAGATTGTAAAGATTATGATGGTAAAATTTTGTAATCTTTGAATTTAACTGGTATTAAATGAACATTGAACACATAGCTATAACCCTTCAAGTACATTTTCTGTAATTACTACTAAAAGCTTAAAGTTTGATAGTAACACAGTTTGGGAATTAGTCTCAAAATATTCCATTATGTGATCACTGTCGCTATCAAACAAACATTATTCGCGTCAAAGTTTCTGACACTAGATATGTTTCAAAATAAATGGGTTTCCATTACAATTGTCTTGACTACAACTACAGTGACAATTTTTAATACGAGTATTTTCTAATTCATGCAATAAAGTTTTATCTCTTATACTCACAGCTAAATAATTTTTAAGTGAGAAATTAGCAAGTATTACTATCTTTCTGACACTTTAAGCTTACGAAATATTTAGAAATGTTTATATAAAATCTGAAAAATTCCGAAAATGCTTATAATTTTTGAAAATGGTACGCAAATGTTTCATTCAGTTGAGTTGGCTTTGAGGCTTAAGTGCGCTAAATATTACTGTCGGAACTTGTCGGGAAAGTAAAAATAAGTGTAGAACAATTGAAAAGTGACAAAACTAACGAAATTTATTATAAAATTGACTTTTCACAAAGTGCTCAAGTGCTTTTCACAAAGTGCTTTTCACAAAGTTCCAAGGCAGTTACTCCAAAGTCACTACTTGTGAAACTAAAATTAATGAATAAGCAGAGTAATGATTCCCACCCTTTTTCACTTTGTTAACACTCTCGCATATATAACTCTTACTTTTGACGGTTCAGCAATCCTTGAGCAATATTTTGATAATTTTAAGAATTATTTCGTCACGAAATCATGTGTTAGGGGACGAAATGGGAAATCGCAAGTACATGACGAAAATGTTTCATCAACTCGAAAACTTATCGCGTTGCATTCTGAGGGATTGAATTGTAAATTAGAATGACAAAACTGGGATGAAGACTAGATGATCGAAAATAAAATGACGAAATCAGTCGATCGCCGTGTATGGTGATCAAAGAGTTGGCCTCGTACCAAGAAGATCCCAGATTTGAATCCTACTTCGGATATTGGTCTAATTTATCCCTCTATTCCACTTCTTTTTCTTGTGTAATTTAGGTAGCATTCATCCAGGTATATGTTGACCACGATAAAGTGATTATTAGAAAAGTTTATATTCAGCACTACGAGGAAAGAAAAGACGAAATATTTCATTTTGACAAAATGTTCACTCGGAAAATATACCAAGATACAGTTTCACCAAAAAAGTAAAAATCTTGAAATTTGAGTATCCATTATTTACAGAGCACCCTTTTTAGAATTCGAAATAATAACTAGACTGACTACCTTTAACTCTTATAACAAGAAGGGGAAAAAAGCTAAACGCTTAGATGTTGGGTTTTTATTGTTACGTTGTTAAGATATTTTAATTTTGTGAAAAAAACTCAAGTCCTTGTAACATTTCAGGTTGATGAGAAGCTTCTAAAAAGTATTGCGTTCAAGTAAATGAAACAAATCCTCTTCATTTTGTTCTTTTTCATTTTTAACCTTTCTGATTTTTTTCATAAATTTAAGGCAGAAATTCAAAATTTCATTTTAAATGAAGGTGTTCCGTGATCACGATAACAAAATGAGGCGGATTTAAACACCAAGTAGGGGAGAGTCGGGTAGCCCCGCCCACTTAAGGAGTATTGCTTATATTTCTGTATAATATTGAGTAATAATCAATATTTTTCTATGTTTCTATTGCTTTATCATCTAATTAAATAATGCAAAAAGAATAAACCAAAAAAAAAGAATAGTTTAACTTAAAAAAATAGAAATTTAAAAAATTTGACTACTGTATTCAACATATTTTCAAAACTATTGTTTACCATGTTACCAGCAGCATAAATACTTGAAACTTTGAAAATAATCTTTTTTTAATATAACAATTAATGTCCAATGGCCCATTGACTTGAAAAAATATTCCATACAAATGAAATGGACAGTGGGCGGGGGTACCCGACACTCCCCTATATATAATTTTAAAACCCTTCTCGATAATGAAGTAGTAAAGTAGGTATTCCAAATTAACATTTAGAGTAGAAAAAATCTGAAGAATTAACATCGTGAAAAGCATGATTTAAACACCAAGACAGGAAGTACTAATGAAACAAAAGACAACTAATAAAACAAAGAAGATTTAAAAAGGGATTAATAAAAAAACAATTGGGTTTTATTCAACAGTTTAACAGTTTTTATTACTGCTGTCTTCCTCAGTTGGGATTTACCATAGTTTGGCAACATATTTTGCATTTTCCCTTTGCTTCAATATTAATTTTGCTATCCCCTAGTGTACGTATTTTGTTTCTTTTTTAATGAGGATGCCACATTGAAAAAAAAAAGTATAGTCAAAACTACTAGAATATGGAAAAATTTACCGTGTTTCTGGGTATTTAGATACACTAAAAAATTCAGTAATTTTTTCCGAAGAGCATTTGTAATTATTTTGGTCAAATTCACAATAAAATGGTTTAAGAATATGTGATAAAATTTGACAAATCTGGTAGAATTTTGTAATTTTATCATGATACCATAGTAAAAGGCATAAGAACCATAACTTTTAAATTCGTAAAATTTACTTTCCATTTTATATTTTTACTAAATGTGTGGTAATAAATACTACAGAATTTCTGGCATATATATATATATATATATATATATATATATATATATATATATATATATATATATATATATATATATATTAAAAATGGTCATTTCGAATAACTTATTTTTTAATTGAATTAAACGTTTTGCACGCACATACAAAACAACAACAAAAAATAACTTTTTCTTTTTATTTTATATACTTTCGATTTCTAACTTCTTTTGAAACAGAAGTTTATTTAATTTTATAGTCATTTGATATATATTTAATCTTGAGAACTCCTAGTCAGCTAAAAGTGTTTCTAAATGTGTTTTTTCCGTGGCTTTAACGATAAATAAATGTTTCTAATGATCTCCTTTGTAAGAAGACATCAGATCTACTCTTTTTCTTTCCTCACATCATCCTTAGTAATAAAGGTCATCTACTTTAATGCAATAGTTAATCTATCGTGCAATTTTTTTAGAAGAGTTTTATTTGCTATCCTTAGGGTATTAAGCATCCTTATATATTTGCCAAGCATCTAATTACGGCAATCTTCTCGCAAAGTAGCAAATGCTCGATATTCTTTTATCAAAACAAACATTCCAACTTCCAGAAAAAGCGTATAAATTATATTAACTTAGGAAAGATATTTACATACTATTGTTTAGGCTTAAAAAGTAGTTTATTTATTCTTCGAAATAAATGTTTTCAGCCTTATTACGTACTTTTTCTTAAACCTCCTTAAGCATTTCTTCATAGTTTTTATTAGTTTTATATTTATTTATTTTTTATTCATTTTTTTAAATTTTCACTGTTTTCTTTTTACATTTTCAAAGAACACAGCTTCTTAGATTTTATATCATATGTGAAAAGTTATAAATTTTGATTTTTTTTTAATTCTGAAACTTGTTTAACTATTAACTTTTTCTACAAACACAGCTCAATTAAATATATAAGGCGATTATTGCGTAAATACGAAGTAAGAGTAATCAAACTTAAAATTATTTTTGAACATTATAAAATCAAATTATTAAAAGACTTGAATTATTATTAAATTATTGCTTAAAACTATTGTTATAATAATTAAAAAACCAAACTATTTTCAAAAAGTAAAATTGTATTCTTAGAAAGAAAATTAAAAATCTTTAACGTTATTAACAAAACCACTTCTGGGAAATGTTATTTGAGCGAATCAGAAAATGTTGATTTTTAAATTAATTACTAGAGTACATGAATGAAATTATTCAAGAAATGAATGTATTTAGTAAAGCAAATGTTCAGTATATATTTTTCTTCACTCAATGATTTATTCAGCAAAATTTAAATGTTTATTATCCAAATAAAACCACTACTTGCCAAAGGCAAAAATCATCATAGCTTTTGAGAAGCTTGTTGGGTGTAAGAAATTGTTTCCTTTATGCGGTATATTTTGACAATTTCTGAAAAACAATTACCATTATTATGAACTTTAGTTCTAAAATTAATAGTTTATTTTTTTATAATTGTTTATAAAACGAAACATTTCTCTATTTCTATATGTCACTAAAGATAACTGTACTAAAAGAATACAATTAATATCTAAACAAAATGAACAAAACTTCTTTTAAAAAAATGCGCTAAAAAGCAGCAGAATTTTCAAAAAAAGAGAGAATAAAAATAGAAATAAATGTAGCAAAGGAAATAAAACAAAATTAAAAATATGACCACTGAAGCCGACTTCTTCAGGGGGTACCGGCCCCAGTGACCAAAAAACAAAACCTTTTCTATTGAGGAAGATGGCAAAAGCCTAAAAACCTTCCTCAGTACCCCGAAGGTTTTGTTTAAAAGTCCAGGAGAAAAAAACATGCAAGACATAAAACTAATACAGAAAAGAAACTCATACAACTCATCAGAAACTCAAATCATTCAGAAAATAAAAATCAACAGAAAATAAAAACTTACATAAACAAGGTCTGACAGCGAGCTCTAAAGCAAACCAAATGAAAAGGAATCACATAAACCAAAGGAAAACAACGCCCTCTTTTAAAATGCGCAGATTGAGAAAATGATAGGAAAAAGTTGTCAAAGAAAAATTACGTCACATATTAATAGAATGCTTAACTGGGGCTGCTCAGTTAAGTCTTGAATTGCGCCCTGTTAAAAGAAATTAAAAAACTAATATTCTTCAATCATTTTCTTAATTAAAAAATTAACATTACAAAAATTATAAGGAAAATCATTATTACTCAAATTATTCAAAAAATTATTCACAGCTTCTTGAAAACTTTCAACATTATTGCAAATATTTTTAATCCTAACCAATTGTGAAAAAACTAAATTTTTAAAAATTTTATTACACAAATTAGTATAAAAGTTGCAGAAAAATATAACTTTAAATTTAAAAGCTTTTCTTTTATCAAAAACACCAATTTTAATAATTTTGTCCACAATAACAATTTTAAAATCTAAATACTCAACATTAAAACAATCCTCATTAGTTTTCTTCAAAACCAAATCTTTAGGATAAATATTATAAATAAAATTATAATTATCACAATTAAACAAAATCAGATCATCAATATATCTAAAAGCTTTAAAATCATTATACTCAAGAAATTTAGCTTCAAAAACATGCAAAAAGATATTAGCAAAAGCACCAGAAAAGGAATACTGAGGAAGGTTTTTAGGCTTTTGCCATCTTCCTCAATAGAAAAGGTTTTGTTTTTTGGCCACTGGGGCCGGTGCCCCCTGGAGACGTCGGCTTCAGTGGTCATATTTTTAATTTTGTTTTATTTCCTTTGCTACATTTATTTCTATTTTTATTAAAGATAACTGTATGCATTTTTGCCTAGAAATTTGATTCAATTCAAGAAGTTAGCAATTTTATTTCAAATTTCTTATATTTATTGCATTATTTTAAAACAAATATTATTATTCAGACTATAACAATAATTTAAGGAGCATTTGATTATTTAATGGATATGAATGGTGGTAAATACTACAAAGAGAAAAAAAAATAAGTCAGTCAAATTCCACCAGTGTTCTTCATTCAAATATTTAATATTTATAAAGCATCACTATTGAGTAAATCTTAATTAGTTCTTAGAGTAGAGTAAAACGTTAACTGATAAAATTAAAATTGTACTGTAGTGGTACTGAACCAGTCAAACTGTTCCGTTATTTCTCAAACAATAATTTAAGTATTCTTGAAAAGCAGTTATTTCGTGTAGAAAATTGTGCAGACGAACAAAAAATAGCAATATTTTCATTTAAAGAGCTGAACTATAGAGGGCGTTGTTGTATGAGACGAA
This sequence comes from Parasteatoda lunata, assembly GCA_949128135.1. Taxonomy (NCBI): domain Eukaryota; kingdom Metazoa; phylum Arthropoda; class Arachnida; order Araneae; family Theridiidae; genus Parasteatoda; species Parasteatoda lunata. The sequence continues at coordinate 34,878,226 of OX421972.1, read as the reverse complement.
TTCCTGCGATTTCCATGCGATCAGTCATTCAGTTGCTCTGGAGACGTTTTTAATGTATCGTGTAGCATTGCAACGTTCCTTCTTTATTGTGGCTTATTAATTTTAAAAAAGAAAAATGCTTAATATTCTCTCTTATGCAAGCGAAAACAATCTGTTTTGGTATCTCTTTTTTTTTAGAGAAGGCACATCCAAAACACATCGGAAATATTTCTAAATGAACAGAAAAAAAATATGTATCTTCTTTTCAGAGTTAAAACCTAATGCCTGCGAAATCGTTTTACTAAATTTAATGATATAACATGAAAGGCTTATTTAAATTTTGCATTCCATAGTTTTATGAATCATATTACTTCAAGAAGTATACATAAGCCCATAATTTTATATAATTTAATTTTGCAAAAAATAAATTTTTGTCAACAATTCTTATCAAAAAATTTTAAGTTTCAATAAAAAACATTATTTATAGACTAAAATAAGCAAAATAAAAAATGCTTCCAAAAAAAAAAAAAAAACGATTTTAAAAATTCCTCAAATTAAAATAAAAAACTTATATATACATTTTTTTTTTTTAATATTTTTAATCGGAAGCAGAAAACCATTCTACAGAGAACTATCATCAAATTACAAAAAAAAATATTTACAAGTAAATTTTTTATTATAAAAATCATAACACTTAGGGGAGAGTCGGGTAGCCCCGCCCACTTAAGGACTATTGCTTATATTTCTGTATAATATTGAGTAATAATCAAGATTTTTGTATGTTTCTATTGTTTTATCATTTAATTAAGTAATACAAAAAGAATAAACCAAAAGAAGAATAGTTTAACTTAAAAAAATAGAAATTTAAAAAAGCATGTTTTTCAGCTCTTTTCAAAATGTGTCGGGTAGCCCCGCCCAGTTACAAAAATTATGTTTTTTGATTGTTTTTTCAGGTGTAAATGAAAATGACCAATGTATTGACAATAGATAAACCTTATTTATCATTTTTATCACAAAATTATTTTTTTTATTACATATTTATATACTTTTAGTGAATTCTATCATTTATTAACAATAAATGTTATATTTTTTATTATTATTAATGTATATTAATATATTATAATATTAATATATATTTATATTAAATATTTAAAGAAGATAATTTAATTTAAGTAAATCTTTGGAACCGTACATTTATCGACGAAATAAAAGTGGGCTGTGATACCTAACATTCATGTGAGCGGGGCTACCCGAAATCCAATTTTTTTGTAAATTTGTAATTATTCGAACAATTTTTCACAAATAAACTTCGTTCTTTGTGCAAACTAAACTTAAGACTACATACTTTAATGCTGTATGTATAGAAAAAATTATTTTTTTAATATTAAAATGAAGTTTAATCGAAACATTCAACCAATTTTTCTTAATATCATGACAACTGTATTCAACATATTTTCAAAACTATTGTTTACCAGTTACCAGCTGCATAAATACTTGAAACTTCGAAAATAATCTTTTTTTAATATAACAATTATTGTCCGATGACCCATTGACTTGAAAAAGTATTCTATACATATGAAATGGACATTGGGTGGGGGTACTCGCTGGGCGGGGCTACCCGACTCTCCCCTACTTATAAAAAAAGTAATTTTTTTTTTTCAAATGAAATAGTTTGAAAATAAATGGTTTACATTTTCTTTTGTTGGTAAATTTACAGCTTTTAATGAACTTCGTTCAGAAAGTCGGATTTCCAGTGAAGAAGCTTAGATCATTTAGATTTTCATAGCCAAAACAATTAGAGAACCGCTGTTCTTCATTTGAAAACTTTATTCTCAAGATGACATACCACACAGTAAAATGTTATAATTGCAAGATCTCGCTATGAATTTCAATATGTAACTTGAAACAGAATAGCTGAATTCTAGTTGAAATTTATCATTTAAAATTAAAAAATACTTACCAAGAAAACGATAAAAATTTATTAATAATCAACATAAATGATATAATATCAAGTAATTCGGGTGATTCATTATTGTTGTTTTCTGAATTATATAGAATAGAAATATATACTATACTATACCTGTTACAGTTTTGCATGTTCTGAAATTACATTTATCATTGGAATGAAGTAAGAAATGTTGAATTTACTTCAATTTGTAATGAATTGAAGACAAAAAAAAAATTTCTTTTACCATAATATACGCATCTGTAACAGTATGCGATGAAATCGAAAGTTATCTGTTACAAGTTTGTTGATAATAGAAGTTAAAAATTATTGATAGCTTTTTCTTCAAATGTTTGGCAGGTTCTGTTTCTGAAAGATTTACCAATGTTCTGGAGAGTTTTTTCAAGTTCTTCTGCCTTTTCCTTAGAGAAATTTTGCTTCTTATTTGCTGCTAAGAAAATGGCGTCCGAATCTGCCAATGACTAATAATAGAACTAAATGAAATAAATGTCTGATATTTTCAGGCTCAACTAGAGGGCGTACTCAAACGTTGCAATTGCGAATCAGTTAATCAATAGTTTACTCAACCAATTCTGAACTTCTCTGAACACGTTTGTAAACAGACTTTCTCATTCCTCAAATTTAATATTTTATAACATCTCGAATCTAATCATCCGGGAAACGAACTAACCATTTACATAATATAACAAATCAATTACGACATTAAGAAACGTGTTCGTGTTGCTTTGACAAAAGTAGAATAAGAGCAATGATCACAGAGAAATATATAGTCTCCCCTATAACACTAGAGCATATAGATTAATTTTTTCAGTCTTCTGATTCTGCCAAAAGATGATCGATCATTTGCAATAGATCTTCTCCTTTCATAAATTTACCTTGTCCAAATATAACCAGAACTAATGACAAAGGGTCAAAGACTTTGGATCGCTCCTGATGGATAATAGAGAGATCATGATATGTAACAGCTAAGTTATTGATCTAGTATTGATCTCTTTAAGCCTTGATTGACTCAACTTAGACGTAGTCGCGTGTTCCTTAACTGGAAGGAAAAAATTTTCAATAAATTTATCATAAAACTCATCAAGTGCGGTAACTTATTCCACAATCATTCTCTTGAGGCAACCAAAATTTGAATGAATAATTTTGTTACAACTTGTATATACTATAACTACCTCTAGATACTATAATTAAAACTTATGTAAAATTATTGAAACAATAGTCTTAAACTGAACTGAAATAGATAAAAATCTGAAACAGCGAAAAAAAGTTTATAATTTTTAAATAAGAATTTTTTCTAAACTTATAAGGAAAAAGGAATTGATGCATACCCTATTCAATACATTTTGAACCTTTCAGTATCCAATAAAACGTTTGGTAGATAATTTTCAATTTGTAAAATCACATCAGCAACATTTTTTTCACTTTTAGAATCTAACTTCTTTGTTAATAAACTCAAATGTATAGTAAAATTCCGGGTTTTTTTTAATGAATCTTGAATGATTAAGATTATTTAAATTAGTTTTCAGTAAATATTTTTTTCCAAGTTTATTCCCATATTTCTCAATACTCAGTACTGGAATATTAACATGCCAAATTGAGTATGACATATTTCCTATCATTTACTAATTAAGTTTTCCATCCATCTAATAATTCTCAATAATTAAATTACAGTCGTTATCTCAAAAAGCATATTTAAGCAGAAATCATTAGTTCTGTAAATAGATAGTTTTACTTAGACTGTAAATACATTTTCATAAATACTCTACACCGTTGAGCGCTAATGATAGAAATTTTACTGTAATGCTTTGGTTTCAAAAATTATCCATTAATTATTTCCTCCTAGCAATTTATTTTAAAATTATAAAGCTTACATTAAAGAAGAATTATAAAATTGACAATAATTAACTATGTAACCAAATCATGGGTTCCTTACTCATTGACGGCGAAATATTATTGATCTTCTAATTACAACGATAAAATTTAATTTCTGGTTAAAAAGAGGAGCTTATCTTAATTGTAGAGCTTTTCATTAAAACCTTCCTTTCCATTGCCTAAATTTGTATTTTCTAATTTAACTTTTGTTAAATCTTTCATCAGTTCTCTAAAAAAATTGCCATTTCTCTATAAATATGTCAAATGCCCTTTTCTAGAACTTCTGATACATAATCTGCCAACTGTCTAATATAATTTAGCCCTTGCTTGATTTTATCTGAAATAACAACGATCAATAACCGTTGGAGAAAATCTAGACTTGCCTTATACGTATTTATCATTCATAAATTGAACTTCTACTTGGATTCTTTCTTCAAAAAAACTAGTACTAGTTAAACTCACACCAAAGTTTATGTTTCCAAATAACTGTGATATAATGATATAAATGTCGTCTTTTTTTAGATACAATAGATGTGCAAGTATTACTTTACAGAATTTAATAGTATTTAGAAAAATTGCTTTAAACTCCTGTAACTATAAAGAAAACTCCTGTAAATCATGTCGTTGTTATTCGTCCTTATCCTCCAATTGTCTGACGGAGTCAGACAAGATCCAGTAGGTTGTTGACCCTCAAAAAGTCAATGACAAGAAGTGGAGTAGCGTAAAAGTCCTCATTGGAAAGGCCCAAGCAGTCAAGGATATAACTTGAAATATATGATATTCCAGTAATTAAAGCGACAAAAAAAAAGTGTTTGTTTCTTCGGAAAAATTAATGCAGAGAGTATTTTTTGACGAAAGCTTTACTATGTTATTATAAATGACACATGAAAACTCCCCTGCTCTCCTCTGTACGTGTCTTCCGTTTTTGAGAGAAAGGAGGGTGATTTTAAGAGGGTGGGGTGTAAATTTTTTTCTCAACAGGCAATCGAGGCATTATTTTGTTTTCGATATATTATTCACGCTGGATTGAATGAGATGATTGGACAGATAGTTTAAAAGTTATTAGCTTTTTTCCTCGCAAAAGGACATATGTTTACTTTGATTTATTTAAGCATCTGATGTATCCAAATACGTGAGATAATGTTTTTTTAATGTATTTTTAATGTTAAATTGAATGAGACTATACACGAGTCAATTGTAGGAGTAGCTTAAGAGTTGCAAACTTATTTTATGTATAAATAGTACTACTTTTGTTACGATTCAGTACGCTTTTTACTTTATCTAAGAGCTATCTCTGTGGGTAAGGTATATTTTTCGACGAAATTTTTTATTGAATTGAATAAGATGAAATTCGATTTGATAGGAATTGTAATTTTGAAGTAACAAAGGTTTTTTTAATAATAAGTGCAATTAAACAAATCGTACTTTTTTACAACAAAAAAAAAAACATTTAAAGTTTTAAAAATATTAGCCCTTCCAATTTGTGTTTTGTCTTATTCGATCAAACGTAAAAAAATATAAGGAACGACACCTCACTTGTTTGCATAGGAAAGTAAGACGCGTAAATAAGTGCAAGTACAAAACTTTACTTTTTGTACATGAAACTCTTTTAATTTATAAACTATTAGTTTGGTCGTCTAGTGGTTAGTCTCATTCGATATTGCGTGAAAAATTACAACCGAAAATATACGCTACATCAAAAAATATACATTACATACTTAGATGGATGGTGAATAGCAATGTAAAGTGCATGCATAAGTACCTGTTAAAAGAGATACTTATTATTATGCATAAAAAAATTTGCAACTTTCGAACTATTTTTTCTTTTGACTCGCGTATAGTCGAAGTCATTCAGTTCGAAGTGAAAAATTATATCAAAAAAATAAGCACTACTAACTAAAGAGCATGCATAAATATCTCGTACTTTTTATGCATAAATATTCTTGCAACTATTAGTTCCTTTAGCTCGTGTATAGTCTCGTTCAACTCAGCGTAAATTAATTTTTTAATTCATGATACTTTATGCTTATATGCAAAGTAGTGTTGAACAATTGCAACCTAGGGATTGATGGGTAAGCGTAATAATAATCTATAATTGCTTTATCATTATAGAAAGTTAATTTTTATCGATTGTTTCTGGTTCACTCAAGCTCCTCTCTAACACAAAATAATGTTAGGATTGTCGCTGAAGCTCAACAGATACCATTTATCATTTCCTTAGTGGAAGTCAAGGTCAAATCTTGGGGGATTATACTTTACCTTTTATCACCTGACAAATGGAGAGCACATATTTCGTGATATCACCCTCAATGGACTTCTAATCACCATAAATCTTATATAATGATACTAAATCGACATTTAATCATGATACTTAATGCGCAAATCTCGTCATCGTCTCCATTTTGAAGCATTGTATGATAAAACTTGCGTTATCAATACCTCTTTATAAATAAAAATGATAATTCTTAGATCAATATGTGTACTGCAAATTCTATTATATTTATTTAAAATTCATAAAGTTTTTACATTAAAGAAAAATACGTTGTATAAAAATGTAAAAAAAAAATGCATATACCAATGTATAAAAGATATATAAAAATTTTATTTTTGTAAAATGAATATCATATAATTATGCCGAATATATAGACATCTATAAATTTTCCGAAAGGCGTTATTTTAAACACATCTTGATTTTTCTATTTTAATTAACTTTCATTTTCATTTTTAATGGTAAGGCTAATTTGAAGGTATAATTTGCAAAACATTTTTTTTCAAAAAGAAAATTGTACTTGTCCACACTTACTCCTTGTCATAGTGCTAGTATGTCTCCGTTAATTAGTAGTATTGTCACAGTGCTATTATGTCATTTTTTTCTGTGAATTCCGATTGGCCGAAAAATCACATAGTTGAATCCAGTTTTCCCACATTACTTTCCACAATTTCTTGATTGTCATCTACATAAAATTATGAAAACCCATAAAAATTTAAACATTTTTGTATCCCTTATTTAAAGGTATTCGCCTGTAATATTTAGTTTCATTGTTCTACTCTGCTATTATTACAGTTTTCATTTCGATTGTTTTCTATGTTAAGAATTTAAAATTAAAAGAGTTGTTTCTTTATTATAACCTAGTTCTATAATATTATCTTATTACGAAACATTAAAATATAAACTTATTGTTTTATATAAAATTATTATTACAAATGTTATTTTAGAAATTATTCATTGAGCAAAAACGCTTACTAAGCATAATTCACTTAAATGTCACCAAAATCATTCATTCACTTAGGCTTTCAATTATGATTAGTTTTCGAATTCGGTATCATTTCGAAATTCACTAATAGATCTTAATAGAATCATAATAGAAATGCTTGGACGTCAGAAGTGTGGACACAAGCGTAAACAATTCCTTCTAGTGCATATATTTGATGTGCATAATTTTAATTATAAATGAATAACTCTATTTTACGATAAGAAACAACAATTATTGCGAAGAAATCATCGGGATTGGTGAACAGTGATTAAGGGGTTTAGCTCCCTATTACATTTTATGAAATTTATTATTAATAATATCATTTATAAAAAATTATATTTCTGTTATTATTTATTAAAAAAAGTAAGTAAAATTAAAATTTAATTAATTTTAACCTAAAAAGCACATTCTTTAATTCGTAATAATACGTATTTTAATTAATTTACAGCTCCACAATTATTTATTTATAATTACGAACTGATCAGTAGGTATTTCAATTGAAAAGCTGGGTGCATGAAGGGTCATCTTAATAAGTCACATTTTAGAAAAATTGAGATTTATCGGGGGGGAATGTTATATTAGTGATATACATTTGTTTTTCTAAGTCATTTCTTTTTTTCCGAAGATGATACTGGGTGAAAAATCAACGTGACGGTTTATAAATGTTCTTTGGAGTGGAATAATGTTTAAAGTACAATTTGCAATAAGCACTCAACAAGTAAACATAGAAATTCTATGCTTCGGCAGCAAAGTAAAACGCTGAAAATGCAAATGTCATGATTCAAACAGCTTAAATAGTTTAGGGATTTATAAATTTTGTCAATTAAAAGAAATAAAAGCAAGGCCTAGTCTGCATTTCCTACTGTCAAAATATAAACTTTAAAGATCATTTAATCACATTCAATTGAAGAATCATTAAGATTATTCAATTATGGTCAGTTTTCCAATTCGATGTCGTTTGGAAATTGAAAATAGTAAAATAAAATTTTGTACGAAAAATATTGGAGAATTGTTTGGAAATCGGTATGGAAAATAGTATTTTTCTATGGAAAAGAATAAATAAATGAAAGCATATACCTCTCTCCCTTTTAGATGATAATAGATGATTTTTATACAGTTCTTTTTCTTCCTTCTTCTTACATTTAGTTGATAACCTTTTTCCAAATAAAATGAAAATATTTGTATCTGTTACTGTACTACCTATTAATTTTGCCTATTCTTGACAAAAGCACTTCCTACAGAACTTAAATACGAGGCCTCGTGTTACTAATAGTATGTACATTAAAATTGCTAAAGAAAAGTCTTTTAAATATTGTCAGGTTTTTGAGATAAGTTACCACTGTCATGATTATTAACAGACGCAACATTTAAAATAAAAAAATCAGGAAGATCAAATAATTTTTAAAAAAAACTATTAAAACTCCTTACGATGAAGATTGAAAACGCAAGGAGAAAAGTTATCCAGTTAGTTGTATAAATAATAATGCTAGTTGCAATAACAATTCAAACTTAGCATGAAATCTTCCACCACTGATAAGCTTCTACTTCCACAAACTTCACAATACCTTCTTTTTATAAACAAGCTTTACTCATAAACAGGTGTTTAAAAAATTTTGGTTTCATGTTTTTGAAAGCTATATTTCCAGTTCACTTTCAACTAGTTCCTTTAAACAAAAACTATTTTTTCTCAAATAGTTTATTTTTTGTAGTTAATAATACCTACTAATGTTCGTGTTATAAAGAACAGTATAACATACGAAAAATTTACTGTAGCATTTTACAGTAAATTTTTCGGTATAACGGAAAAGTATCGAAACATTTTAACAGAGTTTCTAACACAATTCAAATTAAACAAAAAAAAATTAAATAAATATTAAATTTTGAATGTAAGACAAAGTAACAAATACCATTTCAATAACCATAATAATACAGAAAAAAGAAATTATCTCATGCATTAAATATATTAAAGTTAAATTACAAAATTAAACAAAATTATTTTTAATTTTATATATTTTGAACAATGGCTGAGGAATATAATAAAAATATAATACAAAATTACCATCCAAAATCCATAACCATTCACATTAGTTGTCAAACAGCAATTTTTTCCGAATTACTTATTGTAGAATTTACAATTTAAAAGTAAATCCAATTTTAGAATGTTAATGAGTTTCAAATACTTTAAACTCAAGAAAATAATCTTCATCATAAGCAGGATTTATAAATCTTTTAAAAATTAATTTCATCCAATTAGTGCTAATTAAGCTGTAAATAACGCTTACTATATATAACTCTTGTTTAGTTCTCTGTAGCTAAAAGTTCGGGAAATAATAAAGAATTGATCTTTAATTATATTTTCCTATTACTTTATATTACCATTAACAATTCCTAAAACTTGGTCCAAACGTAATTAAATTTCCTTCACAATTAAAAATAAAAGTCTAAATTGCTTTCACAGTAAATTGCTGACAATTCTTTATGATCGTAGTTTAGAAGTCAGAAATTAAGATACTGCAACGTAGGCGATCTTAATTTTTCTCTCTAAAATCTATGAAAACAAGTTCATTCTCTTCTCAAATTCAGTAAGTAAAGTTAAAAACACCCACAATCTTCATCTCCATAATAGCATATAAATTTTGAATTCAATTACTTTATCGTTTCAACTCAGAAATTAAGCTTAAAATTCATTAAGCATTTTTTTTCTCGTTAAGCTATAAATATAATTAAGCTATAAATTAAAACGCTTTTGCAAGTGTGGCGATTTTAAAAAGAGTTAAATTTTTTAGTAAAGTTGTTGGATATGTACTTACATCCACTCTTAATGGTTTAAGAGGTTGACTTTAAACATGCATGATTTTTTCCGTTCATATATTAGAGGTTTGCCGGAAATTCTAGTTTTAAAATTACAGTTCCTATTACCATACCTTTATTAAAATATACAAAACTGAAAAGTAAATTTAACCGAATAAACGGTTTTTATGCTATGCTCTCAATTAAAAATCAGCTTGATTTTTTAGAGCTTTTTTTATTTATTCTTATAAAAATGTGGCTGTTTACAAAATATTCTATTGCAACTGTGCGATAACATCGCTTAACTTTTTTTTTATTTAAAAAATAATTAGATCTTGGTGATAACCGATTTTAATACAAAACTTTAAAACGAATATGCATTATTTTTAACAATCCAAAATATTTTTAGTGTTTAGAACTGTTTTGTAGATACCAGAGCTCTTTATAACTATAACTTTGTTTATTTCCTTCATAAACAACTAAAATTCAAAAAAGCGTTTTACAACATAAAGTCCATCATCAAGGTAAGTGGAAAAGACATCAGTACTTCGGGACTCGGCGGCTTAGGTACAGCACACATCTCCAGGTGAGAGCTGAAGTCGAAGTGCTTTTTTATACTTGTTGAGTGTAGGCGCGCGCCGTCCGGGAAAGCTGATTTGCATCTTGAGAAATCGGCTTTTTCCAGCCGCGTTGCATTTTAATGAAGATAACGTTCTCTGTGACGTTCTATGTGATGTGTCTTTGATGACGCCACATATTAATACGTTGTCATTTAGAAATAAAATAAAGGCTTTATTAAATCTTAGACTAGATACTCATGCGTATTTGCATAGATTAAGAAACCTATTGGGTTATGACTATCGATGCTCAGCCACTTACAAATTTCTTCATTGAAAGACAAAAAACTCATTTGGTTTATATTGTAAAAACTTTTTTGGTGCAAGGTCTTGTGGCTTATTGTTCCTTAACTGGTTATGGTACCCCATTTATTGTGTAATAAAAACATGAACAAAATAACCAATTAAATTAAATAATTAATTGTTAGGTTTTGTGAATAATTTCATAGGCAGAAACAGCATGCAATAAGCGGTATATTTCAAAGCTTATTCCTAGAACAGGTTCGAACTAAATTGAGATTTCACTGCACAAAATATACTATACTAAGTAAAAAAACGTGAATTTTTTATATCCTAACTACGTATCTACGTCAGCTAAATTTAAAAATGCAAGAATCTTAATTTTGAAAAAAAGTGGAGATGACTAGTTTTCGGACTCATCGATTTAATTAAAAAATCAAAATTTGAGCGAAATTATCAAATAGTTCATAAGAAAGGAAAATCTAAAAAACGACTGCTTTTAATTTTATTACTCAGAAAGTAATAAACCAATTTCGTTCAAAGTTCTGATTTTGTCATTCAAAAATACAGCTAATATGTACGCAGTTTAAAATTATGGAAATTTTCGCATAATTCCAAAAATGTCTACCCTTTTTAAATCAATAAAAGCATAGGAATAATTATAAGCAAATATTTTTTACATGGTATCATTAAAAGTAACTGCATGAATTAATTAGCATATTTAATTTAATTATCTCGAAGCAGTAATATTGAATTTCAGCTCACTTGAAAATGTGACTATTTGACCAAAATTTAGTAAGATGCTCTGCTTCTTATTCGGCGAGCCACACAGTTTAATTTAGTACACCGATTTCATTTCTCTTTTTCTTCTTATACAAATATTGGAATTTGTTTCCTAGAATAACCTCCAGTTATGAAAGTTGAAAAAAACAATATATATTATAGAATTGGGAGTTGTGATAAAAATCCTATTACGCGTCTAAACCTAGACGTAAGAAAACACTTTTTTTGCATAAACAACATTCAGAAGTGCTTTCATAAGAACAAATGTAATGCCAGCTATCATAATAAAGCAATAGAGAGAAAAGTATTTATATTAGGTTAGTAGATTATTGACTTATGTATATATATATATATATATATATATATATATATATATATATATATATATATATATATTTATATTCCCGATACAAAAAAAACATTAGCAATGTCTGCTTTTTTCCTTTATTCATCATGAAATTTCTGTAATTCAATTTGTTTTCAATTTACTCACAATGGTTAGTATTTATTCCAAATCTTTATTCAATTACCAATGATATGAGACGAGAAAAAATTTTAAAACGACAAATTTTACATGAAAGTATTATCTGTAAAAAATATTATCCTTAAGTACAATATATATTTTTTTTTCCTTTTTTATGTAAAAGTGAATTTGTTAATATTAATTTAGTTTCCTTCATTGTTTCATTTAGAACGTCCTTAAGTAGGCACTTCAGATAACTATAACATACCATAAAAGAGTCATCTTGTTTGAAGTAGTTTTAGAAGAATGGAAACAAGGGCACTTTTAGAAAGAAATCACTAACTAGAACTTTTTTTAGTTTTAGCCATTAGTTAAAGAAATGATAGTTAAGAAAACAAAAGAAAAGCTATTGAGGTGAAAGAAAACTTTATATCCACCACTGCGCACAATTAAGGCTGAAAGGCTAGAAGCGTTGAAACGTTATATATTTACTACTTTCAATATACTTAATTGATCCAGTCAAAAAATATACACCACTCTACCGTTGTCCATATAAGACAAGACAGGGTAAATTAATTAATTTTGATATTTTTGGAAAAATTATTATTCTTTTGTTTTCTAAAAATATGGTATTTTTGTGATTTTTAAATTATCGTAAATTTATCGAAACATAGTCATTATCCAAACATGGTATCTAGCCCCATTTAAGGACTCTTTCTCTTAACGGTCAATGTAAAAATACCACGTAAGTTTGACCCTTATGAAATGACGTGGACAATGTCTGAGGTGGTACCCTTCTCTCCAATCTTCCACGCCACAACCAACAAAGACTACACTTATAACGACGGGACAAATATAACGTGAAACTTGCTGCATATGCACGTGAGTTGTTTTGTCGACTTTCAGCATCAAACTTACTACACTCAGCTCTCCAATCAATAGTGTGAACGTCGCCTTAAACGAGTGCGCCACTAGAGTGCTCATTTTTAAAAACAGTTGAAAATGTTTTTTTTAATTTACCACTTCAATGCGTAGTTTCAACCTAATACCCTGTTTTGTTCCGGATTACTCTTCATCTGTAATGCTTAAAAGAAAGAAGAAATTTTTTTATTATCTATATACATTATTATTTAAGAAAATTTTAATACTAAAAACAAACGAAGAATATGTAAAGAAAACTTTAAAGATTTAAAGAACAGAAAATACAGAAGAGAAATTACTGATTCCACGTGCTTGAATGAAACATACTTCCAAACTCTTTTGTAATTTTCACGGACAGAAACATTCGTTGGAAACTGTTTATTATCATCTGGCAGGGGGAACATTTGATAACTAGTCACCATAAATTGACAAAATGCATGTTAATAGTTCAACACCTACTAGAAGTGACGAGACCTTCGCACAGATCACTATAGTGGTCTAAAGAAAAGAACATAAGCTGCGCAGAGGGGGACAAAGGAAAGATATGACAAGCTTCAGACTACTAAAGAATCATATTTCTCATTTATGATAACCCGTGTGAAGACCTTCTCCCTTCTGGGAAGTTTTTGCTAGTTCTAACATTTTAAACGTAGTTGCTAAATCAGTATACGTGTAACATAACTTATCAGTGTAACACAACTGTCGACAAAATTAATTTGTTCGTACTAATTAGTAATTACATGGATATAAAGGAAACCCTTGGCCTGAATTCCATGGCTTGACTCAGCTGTTTGTTGATTGTGATAATACTAAATATATACTCCTAAAATGTTCATGAACCATAAAGAGAAAATTATCATCTTATTTATGGCTTTTAGGAGTATTTAAAAAAAAGATTATACAAAAAATATTGGGGAGATTTTGTTTCTCTCCAACCGAATAAATTTTACAACTAATTTAAATTGATCATCATTTTACAACCACCAACCGAAAAAATTTTTTTTATTTATTATTACTTTCACTATGGAGCCGGCTTAATATGTTTCATCAGAGGGAAAGCTTCTACTGCATGGAGTGCTGTGTAAAGTCGGTTTATTTCATTCCCTCTTTATTCAATGTTATTATTCGTTTTTTGAATTTAATTACAATTCAAAATTAAAGGCGTATAGCTAAATTTTTATAACAAAATAATTGTCTGATATCACCTTATCTCACAACATTATAGAGCAAAGCTTTTTATTATTTCCAATGGCTCTTTGATTATTTTAATGATTTTTTTTTTTTTCGTTAAAATATAATTCTGACATCAGATAACAAAAAACAGTTTTGAAGTAACAGTTTGAAGAGAGTAACAAAAACTATCAATAAACTTTTTCGGTCCTTAGCTTAGCAGAAGCATTTCTACCAACTCTTGGATAAGAGCAATATTCCACGCTCTGGGTAAGAACAGTTCATAAGGTGACAAAGCAAGCAGCATAATGGATCACCAAGCCAAAAGAAAATGCGCCAAATAAAATGGACCACCCTGAATAACTTTTGATCTAATGATCGGATCTTCACGTTCAAGGACTCCAGCTTAACGGTTCGAGGGGGTGACCTCAAATATGCTAATTAATTAGTGCAGGCGATATTTTAAGTAACAAAATTAGACACAAAAACGTACTTCCTCGATATAAAAATACTTTTTTTTCAATGGATTCTGATTTCTGACCTCCAAAATATAGAGGATAGCCGCAATTGGAGAATTATGGTCCCTATAGTTTGGTCAGAAGAGCGATCCAATGTTTGGTTCTAATAATGCTAATTTTATTTTTTGCATATTTCCTCATATCTCGAGATCTTTTTCAGTGAATTGAAAAAGTTTTGAACAAAATTATAAATTTCGCTTACACAAAAATAATTCAGAGCAAAAAATTAATTTAGTAAATATATTATTTATCATTATTTTATTTAATGACAGTCAAACTTTACATGGCTAAACACAAAATTTGAGTGAAATTTGTTAAACAGTTCTTGAGAAATGGAAACTAATCAACCGATTTCGCTCAAATTTTGAATTTTGCCAGGTAAAATTACACCTTTTAAATGATAATTTGTTTAAAACTTTTTCAATTCGCTTAAGAAGATCTCGAGATATGATGAAATACGCAAAATATCAAATTAACACTATTAGATCCAAACTTTGGATTGCTCTCCTAAGCAAACTATTGAGACCATATTTCCTACATTTCGGTTATCGCTTATAGTTTGGCGGTCAGAAATCCGAATTCGTCGAAAAAAAGGTATGTTTATATTCAGACAAAATACGATTTTGTGTCTAATTTCTACATTAATTAATTAGCATATTTGAGTCATAGAACGTGAAGGTTCCATCATTAGATTAAAAGTTATTCCGGGTAAACCATTTCTTTTCGGCACACTGTAAATATATGAAGTGTAAATGCCTATCAAGGCAGTCTGGACCGGTAGAAAGGCGGAATTCTGCTACGGCTTTTATTTTGAGAAAGTCGAAAGCATTTCGAATATTTTTTTCCGACAGAATTTCAGGGAGTTCCTGTCTGATAACTCTTTTTCCAAGTTATTCTTGAAAATTTATGTAATAAATTGACTTTGAATAGTGTAAAGAATCTTCATCCCCAGCAGTTGGAGCAATCGCTTCACTTTTTTAACAAGTGGGGATTTTTTTGACAAAAAGTTGGGGTTTTTTTTAACAAACAAGTCAGCTTTTCTTATGTCCTTCTACTCCGCAGAGAGCTGGGAATCACTGAAAACAAATAGTTTTATTTTTGTCAGACGGAGACTTTAAGAGAGGCAAGCATTTTTTAATGGCTACCAAAGATGAGAATCTAGTGGAATTAATTACCTGCAAAGCAGCCTTCGAGTCCGATAAAATGACTATTTTTAAAAACTGATCCAAACAACACAGAACTTGAGGACAAAGATGTTACGTTACTATATTGCAAGAACTAGCAAAGCAGAAAATAAGCAAAATATATTTTTTAATATGTTATAATTACTTTACATATAAATTTCAGTAAATCTGTACTCGGTACATGTGTGCAATTAAAATACTGAATATAAATTACTATTAAAAATGTAAAAACAATATTTGAAATTAACTTCTCGTGCTGTTTTTAAACAGATTTTATAGTAACAAAAAAAACTACACGTGAAGTGACTCTCCACACACAACGACTACAAAAAAAAAAAAAAAAGGTTTGTGAATGAAGTTATTACCGCATCTAACAAAATGGTTAGAATTAAATACTTCCCAAACGACTCAAAACCTAAATCTGTATAACCAAGCACGTGCCAAATCTAAAATTCAGAGATTTATAAATCGAATAATTTTTAATTTTTATACACAAATTTATCATCAAGAAAAAAAAAGGATTACAAAGCAACCGAGAGGAAAAGGTTAGCGAAGCGAGTAGGAGACTTAATCTCTTATTATTTTTAATACTTGACACTCTTCACACGTAAAAGCTTGTAAGGCTTATGAACACTCTGTACTCTTATACTTTTTCTTTAATTCTTTCATTGAAATTTTCAGAATAATGATTTTAAAAAACAAGTTTCATCTTGAGGGTAGAATTAGTTTTCTAAATGAGTAAGAAAAATTTTCTTTTCTTAAAAATAATATCGAAATGAAATCAAATGGACTCTGAATTACTTCATCACATATTCTATTACAGAAGAGGTGTTTAAGGCACCCAATGAAGCAAAAGAATTGACTTCGTAAATTCAACGAAATGAAATATTATAATCTTTTTTATGCGAGATCAGGTTTTATAAAGATTGTTATCCGATTACAAGGTATTAAAACTTGCATTAAATAACGGCTTTACTTTTTTAATGTGAAGTAGAAATGTTTTTAACAAAAAAAAATTCTTATGTACTTTGTTAGTAAAAGGATTATGCTTCTGAAATTCTTAAGAAGCTTAAAACTGCAATCTTAATTGTTTTGTTTTTCTAAAAGAATTTAGTTATAACGGTTGAGATCGTATAAGTGAAAACATTTGCGAGATTAGAAATTTGATATTAATTTATTATAACTTAAAATAAATCAAGAAAGAAAGAAATTTTTTGCTTTAAATTATTTTAAATGATAAAAAGTGATCCAAAATATTTTTTTAAAAATCTCTTTGAATGCTTTCAGGGATAAAACTCTCATTTTCGATGGTCTAGAAACATTTGAACTGCATTTCGTTTTTTATGATAATCGTTTTATCGCGAAATCAAGTGATTTTTGATTAACTTGGAATTCTCAACGAAGCTACTTTATAACCTGTGTGTTCTTCCAAGTGAGTGTCTCGCATGATTGTCACATCATGGCGACAATTTGTCACGTCGACAATTCATCATGACGCAATTCGTTGCGAGAAGAATTCATCGTGGGTGCATTTCACCGCGACAACGATTCGCCGAGGGAATGATTCGTCGTGGCGACAATTCATCTCTAACATAATTCGTTGCAGCGAAAATACGTTGGGAGTAATATAATTGGTCGAGCTGTGGTGGCTCATAAAGTAAAGCGTTTTACTTCCAATGAGATGACCTGGTTTCGATTCCCAGCAATGGCTGGTCGATACGGATTCCGCACCCAGCTCGCACCGACCACAGTGCTGACGTAAAATATCCTCAGTGGTAGACGGATCATGGATTAGAGTCCCCTTAGCGTCAGGATAACGTTTAGAGGATTTCGTGATTTTCCTCTCTATGTAATGTAAATGCGGGTTAGTTCCAACAAAAAGTCCTCCACGAAGAAAAATTGCTCCCAATACTTGATCCAGGAGCTCCCTTGTCTTCTGGAGTGGGTTCAAAATTACAAGGCTACGTAGTCGAACATTAGTAGTCGTAATCCCGATATCAAGTCGACTATTCAACGACAGTTATAAAATAAATACAATCGATTTCGGGAATAATTTGTTGCAGGAACAATTAAGAAAGAACGCATTTCGTCGCAGTAATTATTGTGCTGGTTTTCCTAGAAAAAATAATGGCAGGGCAACTTTTTACTGCTTCCCATTAACAAATAAGTAAAAATTTCTAGATTAATTTTGCATTTTAGTCCATAGCTTATATTTTGTTTGTTTCAATCCATGCCTATTATCAAAATTAATTAAGCATCATTGACGTCAATAATAGTTTTCTGATTTCGCTCTTAAAAGTATCAGTACCATTTATCCTTTAAATTTGCTTTTAATATACAATTTACTTTTTTACTTCATTTTCTAACTATTAACAAAATTATTTATTTTTGGCGTAAATAATAATATTGGTGTTTTTTGACGTTCTTTTTTAATGAATTAGTACCATTTCTTCATTAATTTTATTTTTCGGTACAAACTTTCTTCTAATTTCAAACACCATTGATATTAAACTATTTAGTTTCGTAACAACACACTTAACAAGCATATCTATAAATAAATAAGCACGCAATTATTTCAGACAACTTTAGGAATACTAATTTGGTGACGCAGTCATCCTAGGCTACGACGATCACGTTGATCATTCCGATAATCTGGCATATGAAATGAAAAATAATTAAGCATTACAGAACTATCAGTAATCAATTTTTTTTTTTTTTTTTGGTTAGAGCTATAAGTTAGAAAACACTGATGATATCTTTAAAATATTTGACATTACTGAGTCGAAATTCAAATTTTAAACAAAATGGCTTCCATTAAACTACTGTGAAAAATCCATTTTTAATTGTCTCTGAATTAAAATTCTAGTTTGAAAATCAAAATTTGTAATGGCTTCGTAATTTGTTTACGACTGTGCTGATTTAGCTTCATGTTAAATGTTCTATTTTTAGTGCCCGCAGTATATTCGCAATCCAATATGCAGACTCACACACAAAAGTTCTTTATTTTATATGTTCATTGATAAATATGCATAATTACGTAAAATGAAACCATATCATGAGACATAATTAATGAACAAAAACAAATAGATTACTTAGAGCAATATTTATTAATTGCAGTCTCTCGGTTTTTCCTGGAAAAAATTATTAACAGGTCAAAAATAGAGTCTTTTATGAAGCAATTTTCATAATTAAATATTTGGTTTGATCCTGTGCCTTGCAATACTACCAATAAATGTCGCTGTAATTTTCTATCGAAAAAAAAAACTGGGTTATATCAGAATGTCCTTGAGCGGTTGAAACAAATACGCACCGTGAAGAAAGAAGCTATATTCCACTAAAAAGAGTAGGGCGCTGGGCCCATGTCCAAGAGGTCGTGGGTTCGATCCTCGCCGACCGAAGACTCCCCGTGTAGTAAATGGTGACTGAAGCACGTTAAATCTGTCGAGTCTCAAAGTCCTCCATGTTCCCATAACAAATCAATACCTCTGGGGGTACTGATCCAGGAGTTTCCTTGTCTTCTGGATTGGTACAAAATTACAAGGCTACGGAGTTGAACATTAGTAGTCGTAAACCCATGAAATTGGGTCGGCTGTTCAACGACGGTTATAAAATATAAAATAAAAATCATAAGTGTTTTGATACAAACGGTGACAATTTACTTGAGTCAATACTTCGTGTTACTCTTAAGCCTTAGTTTTCAGGCAATGATCTGAATTCAACATCATCATATACTCTATAGTACAAATTTGGCAACCAGTGCTTACAACTAGCAATTATCTCAAAAAAAAATATTTGACAGTTGTCGATGAGGTTCAATGAAAGGTCATAGCAAAGAGCTAGTATGAGAGGGGCATACAAAAACTAATCCTTTGTCTAAAGATTGCATGAGCTCAACCTTAAAATGTGATATGATATTATTTAAACAAAAATATCTTTCCTTTTATGTGAAAAAATATAGGAAACATTGGTTCTGAGAATGTTTTTTAACTTATTATTTTTTAAATGATTTATTCATTGAAGGACACATTCTTAATATAATACGCAAATTTTGATTTGTCTTATTATCATCATATTTTGAGTTTGGGAGGTTCAATGAAAGGTCATAGCAAAGAGCTAGTATGAGAGGGGCATACAAAAACTAATCCTTTGTCTAAAGATTGCATGAGCTCAACCTTAAAATGTGATATGATATTATTTAAACAAAAATATCTTTCCTTTTATGTGAAAAAATATAGGAAACATTGGGTCTGAGAATGTTTTTTAACTTATTATTTTTTAAATGATTTATTCATTGAAGGACACATTCTTAATATAATACGCAAATTTTGATTTGTCTTATTATCATCATATTTTGAGTTTGGGAAGTTCAATGAAAGGTCATAGCAAAGAGCTAGTATGAGAGGGGCATACAAAAACTAATCCTTTGTCTAAAGATTGCATGAGCTCAACCTTAAAATGTGATATGATATTATTTAAACAAAAATATCTTTCCTTTTATGTGAAAAAATATAGGAAACATTGGTTCTGAGAATATTTTTTAACTTATTATTTTTTAAATGATTTATTCATTGAAGGACACATTCTTAATATAATACGCAAATTTTGATTTGTCTTATTATCATCATATTTTGAGTTTGGGAGGTTCAATGAAAGGTCATAGCAAAGAGCTAGTATGAGAGGGGCATACAAAAACTAATCCTTTGTCTAAAGATTGCATGAGCTCAACCTTAAAATGTGATATGATATTATTTAAACAAAAATATCTTTCCTTTTATGTGAAAAAATATAGGAAACATTGGTTCTGAGAATGTTTTTTAACTTATTATTTTTTAAATGATTTATTCATTGAAGGACACATTCTTAATATAATACGCAAATTTTGATTTGTCTTATTATCATCATATTTTGAGTTTGGGAGGTTCAATGAAAGGTCATAGCAAAGAGCTAGTATGAGAGGGGCATACAAAAACTAATCCTTTGTCTAAAGATTGCATGAGCTTAACCTTAAAATGTGATATGATATTATTTAAACAAAAATATCTTTCTTTTTATGTGAAAAAATATAGGAAACATTGGTTCTGAGAATGTTTTTTAACTAAATATTTTTTAAAGGATTTATTCATTGAAGGACACATTCTTAATATAATACGCAAATTTTGATTTGTCTTATTATCATCATATTTTGAGTTTGGGAGGTTCAATGAAAGGTCATAGCAAAGAGCTAGTATGAGAGGGGCTTACAAAAACTAATCCTTTGTCTAAAGATTGCATGAGCTCAACCTTAAAATGTGATATGATATTATTTAAACAAAAATATATTTCCTTTTTTGTGAAAAAATACAGGAAACATTGGTTCTGAGAATGTTTTTTAACTTATTATTTTTTAAATGATTTATTCATTGAAGAACATATTCTTAATATAATACGCAAATTTTGATTTGTCTTATTATCATCATATTTTGAGTTTTAAACTGTACTGTGCAACTAATTTCAAAATAAAAATATGTAAATCTTTAAAAAATAATTGTGCAACAATTGCACCATTGAGTGACATTCACTTTAGAAACAATCAACAAACAAAACTAAATAAAATAATAATTATATGATTAAGAAAATTTTATTTACAATATTCAAATGTTTCCTTTGATGTTTAGCAAAAAGCATCTGAAGTGAAATGAATCTGGTTACTTGATTAAAAATTTCAGTAGATAAAAACATCAAAGGAAATTTAGTTTTCTGTTGTTGCGTTCAGATGTTTAGATGTCTAAATGTTTTAATAAGTCATTACAGAATTAAAAAAAACGTTTCTGACCGCACCGCAATTAGAGTAAAAGGAATTCAAAACCTATTTAATGAGATTCTTAATTTCTTTAACATTTTAATTCAGCCCCAATTTGTAAAGTAAAGTTTAAAACTTTAAATATCTAGACAAATTTTCTTTTTCAAAACTATTATTTTCATCTCTTCACTTTGTTGAAGTAAATTTTAAAACAATGTTGTTTTTCAGTTTCACAAAACTATTATTCAATTAAGCAAAATCTATTGCAGTTGTTATTTGTTTAATGATAAATAACTAAATGGAAAAAATTAATAACTTTGGAAAAAAATGAGTTAAGAGTCTTTATTAAAAGTCAAAGAACATTTTCCATCATAATATCAGAATATAATAAATTGAATATTTAAATACCTTTATAATGCTAAAAAAACTCAAAAGACATTTTTAGCTTTTGCTTTCATGTTTCAAGACATCAGTTTAATATTGCACAACCGTATAAACATCATTCATATTTAAATTACATTTCTATATTCAAGAAAAATCTTATTAATTATTTAACGGTACGAAAAACTATGGGGTAGAAGTATTCTGATCGTAAATCAGGTTAGTGTCATGTGGAAAAACAGAAACGATTTAAATGGTAAAAGTTTTTTTAATGAAATCAACGGTACCTATTCTTGCAGCCGTAAAGTCAACTTTTCCTTTCAGTTCTATATTCAAGAAAAATCTTATTAATTTATTTAACGGTACGAAACGCTTGATGATAGTGGTATTCTGATTGGAGAAAATTTGGTTGGTATGATGTGGGAAAAGAGAGATGATTTTAATGATAATTTTTTTTAACAAAATCAGCACTACCTATACTTGCAGTCATAAAGTCATCTTTTCCTTTTATTTCCGTTTTTGGGAAAATCTTATTAATTATTTAACGGTACGAAGTGCTTGATGGTAGTGGTATTCTAATTGGAGAAAATTTGGTTGGTATGATGTGGGAAAGAAGAGATGATTTTAATGATAAATTTTTTTTAACAAAATCAGCACTACCTATACTTGCAGTCATAAAGTCATCTTTTCCTTTTATTTCCGTTTTTGGGAAAATCTTATTAATTATTTAACGGTACGAAGCACTTGATGGTAGTGGTATTTTGATTGGAGAAAATTTGGTTGATATGATGTGGGAAAGGAGAGACGATTTTAATGATAAAAGTTTTTTTTTTTTTTTTTTTTACAAAATCAGCACTACCTATACTTGCAGTCATAAAGTCACCTTTCCCTTTCATTTCCGTTTTTGGGGAAATCTTATTAATTATTTAACGGTACGAAAAGCTGTCGGATAAAAGTATTCTGATTACCGTAAATCAAGTTAGTGTGATGACTTAAGTGACTTTAAGTAACCTAAGTGTTAAAGGTTTTCTATAAAACCGGCATTACCTATTTTTTGCTGCCGTAAATTCTTCTTTTTTCCTTTTTTTTCCATTTTCAGGGAGACCGGATAAATTGTCTAACGGGACGAAGAGCTGTGGGTAAGAGTATTGTGACTGACGTAACACAGAATGGTGTGTTATGGGAAAGCTGAAGCGAATCTAGTATTAATTGTTTTTGACAAATAAAGTGCTAACCCTTTTTTCAGTTAGTCATTTTTCTTTTTTTTTCCTCTATATTATATAAGACATAATTTCACTCACGAGATGAAGGAAAAATTCTGAACTGGTTGATGTGTGAATTTAAGAATCTAAATCGTTTAATAATTATCTTTTGGTCACCTGTATTTAAAAAACGCAATGATTTTAGATGGATTGAAATATTAAAAACTCAACATCTTGCTTTCTTCAGCACCAATTGAAAAATTTTGAAATAGTGTTTTATTTTATATTAATTAAAATGTCTGTAAACCAAATTTAAAATATATTTGTTGTGTGCCTCTCTGCTCCTTTACCCCAAATATTAATTGGATAGGCTTTCATATATTCAACATTTTCCAGAACAGAAAATACCACATTCTTTTCTAATGCTCTAATAAAAATGACTTCAGAAAAATTTTATTTTGCTTTTATGCAAAAAAATAATGATAATCAATTGTAATTTCCTCATAATTTTTTTTTCAGGAACTGGATATCGCACACAATTGTTTTCAATTACAACAACTTCCGATTATGACCTAATTCAGAATTTCTCTGTTCTATGGAGTTTTCTGAAATGTCACTATTCCCATAATTACTTCCGTGACTGATTCTTGGAAGAGTCTGAAGACAAGGAAAGAATGCTAAGTAATACAAAGGAAATAAATATCATTTGTCACATATGCGTAATTGAATTCCTAGTACCAATCCCTTGCTCTGCTGTCATTTGAAACTGAATTAGTTTATCTTGATATAAGTAAATTAAGCTTGCTTTCAATAACTATTTCATTCACTGTCTATAATAAGTTGTGCTTTTCTTGTCTATTCTTCAATTATTATGTTAATTTTTTTAATTATGTTAACTTTTTTATCGGAAATATTTAAAGAAATTTATTTTATCAACACTGATTCTAAAACTTCTGAATCTATAAGCAATACGTATTAAAAATCCTTTCGCAAAAAACTTATTGCATCATAGTTTATGTTATAAAATAGAACAAATTAAGTATTGTTTGCATTAAACTTTAATTTTTCATTAAATAATCCATAAATAATGTTAACTATAATTGTTCTTATTACATTCTAACAGTCATTTTTAATTCATAGTTGAATTTTATAAAACAAGCAGTACGAAAACCTAGGCAAAATCTCTTTTGGGGTATCTATTCTTATGGGAAAAGTATAATGCTCTGAATAAGACACATGGTAGATGATATTGTTGTAATTAAGAACTACGATTAAATCATAAAAAATATTATTTGTAAAATATTGTTGTATGGTATTTGTAAAAGAAAATATAATAATATTAAAAGTGACTATTTCCGCTTAATACTTATAAACTTAAAATAAAAGATTTAAGAATTGAAAATTTTTATTTACACTGTAAAAATTCCGGATTAAATTACGATATAAAATTCCTTCACTTTTGGTTGCATCCGTAAAATTCATTTTATCGTAAAATCCATTTTTACCATAAAATATTATACCGTACTTTATACATTAATATTTATTTAATTAGAATGATTCAGTGATCTTGCAGTAATTATTACTGTAAAAATAACGCTATATCAATTCTTTTGTTCTGTAACATGTTCCGTTAAAATGGATTTTACCTTAGAAAGTATGCCGTTACTTTTTACCATAATTTAATCCGACATTTCCTACAGTATATAGAACGATTGCAGAATCAGAAAGTATAGCTTTTGTTAAAATTAATTGACGATTCCAGAATAGTGACCATAAATTGTCAGCCATATCTTTTCCTGCTGGTTTGGAAAGTACTTAATGTTTCTAAATTTGTGAACCGTGTTCCAGTTCTCCTGACTCTCGTTTTGATAAGAGAGATAGTGTGACTAATTAGTTAAACAGAAATAATTGTTTCTAGATATAACCGTTGTGGACGCACCCTTAGCCATGATTCTTAGTTAAAAAAAAGTCGTGTAATTTTAAAATCATTCCCCTACCGCCATTCTTTAGATCTTTCGCCATTCTTTTGTTCTTCTGCCATTCTTTAGTATTTCCGCCATTCTTTAAAACCTCAGCCATTCTGTAAATCCTCCGCCATTCTTTAGTTCTTCCGCCATTTCTCAGTTCTTCAGTCATTCTTTAATTATTCTGCCATTTTTCAGTTCTTCCGCCATTCTTTAGTTCTTCCGCCCCTCTTTAGTTCTATCGCTATTCTTTAGTTCTACCGCCATTCTTTAGTTCTTCCGCCATTCTTGAGTTTTTCCGCCATTCTTCATACTCATTTGAAGAGATATGAAAATCCACGCATTCGCTTTGAGAAAACAACATTAAACAGTTATGTTTCATTTTTGACTCTCAAAAGAATCGGCTTATTTATTCAATATTCACTGTAATACTGCTGTTGTACAACTTAGAATCTCCACTACATCCCCCCCCCTTCATCCTTTCTAAACGCTATCTTTTTTGGCTTTAAATATATGAAAAATAAATATGATTTTTTTTTCTTTATTTAAATTTATTTTTGAAAGTGACAGTATTAAACTAATACGAATACCATAGAAATAAAACATAATAAAATCTTAACAATTAAAATCAAAATATAAATTTGTGTTTGCAGAACAGTACTTCATCAGGGGACACACTGCCTGCAAACACACAGGAGCCTTTCTGTTGTTAGTGGATTTAACCAAAACTAACAGTGCCCTGAGGTGAATTAATGAAAAGACAAAAATAACACTTTTAACACAATTTAAAAGCACTAAAAATCTGAAAATGAATCACACCTAAAAGGTACAGAATTTAAACTACTAAATGAAACGCCTTCTTCAAATCACAATATAAATAAATGTAAGTAAATTAAAAGTTACAGTTAATAAAAGTAATAATATAAAAATATTCCGAAACAGTAAAAGAAAAAAATCAAGTGCTGACACCTATATTGGAATTCTTAAACGGCAAAAAGTCTAAACAATGAGCAATAAAATCTCCAAGTGCTGCCATCTGTTTTGGAAAATGAAATCCTAATTTCCCCCGCATAGGCCTGTTTATGCGCGCTTCAATATCGGCCAAACTAATTTAAAGTATTTAAAATATTTTGAATCAAGATATCAAAATTATAGTAGTGTTAAAAGGAAATATATTTTTCTTAAAACTTACTTTTAAATTCCCAATAGCTGATAAAAAATCTGTTCTGTTGTTACAAACAAGTTTAAATCTTAAAATTTGACCAAAAACAACATTTTTAAGAATCTTAAAGTACAGATTGGAGTAAAAATGTGTTAGGCAAAAAACATTAAATTAAAAACTTTTCTTTTATCGTAAACACCAGTGAAAATTTTATTGTTGTTGAAAATTTTAATATCAAGATCCAAAAAATATGCACGATAATCTTCTGAATTAGTTTTTATTAAATTTAGTTCATCAGGATAAATATCATTAATTAAATCAAAATCATTACATTCAAAGATGATTAAATCATCAATAAATCTAAAGCCATTTAATAAGTTATTTTGTAAAAATTTATGTTCATAATAATGTAGGAAAATATTAGCAAATGCACTTGAATAACAATTACCCATTGAAATACCCTTATTTGCTTATAAAAACTAATACCATTAAAAAGATAATTTTCAAAAATTTTAGCATTACATAAATTAATCCAATCCTCTTTTTTAATGTCTTCATTAATCAGATAATTATCAAAAATTTTAAAACAAATATTTTTTAAATTATTGTGTGGTATACTAGTGAAAAGATTTTCAAAATCACATGTAAGAATTTTATTTACATTATTGTTATTTAAATATTTTATAATATCTTAGTTTTTGCTAATAATAAAATGCTTATCATTTGAAATAATTTTGTTTAAAATGATGTTTTAATATTCAAAAAAAAAAAACCTTTACCAAAAGCAGAATTAAAACACCCTGTACTACACGGAACAAATCTAAATTTAACTGGTGTTTTGTGAAATTTAATAGTAGGAAATAAATAAAGGCAATTAAGATTATTGGGTTTTAAACCAATTTTCTTGTAAAAAGCTAAAATTCTATTATCAATTTCCTTCTTAGAGTTGTTAATCTTTATAAAAAGTGTCATTGTTATCATATTCTTTACTCATTAACTGTTTAAAAAAAATTTTGCAAATAGAGCTAAAATTATTTGACGCCTTATTAACAAAACATATAATAAAACTTTGTCTCAAATCCTTAATAGATTTAATAATTTCAGAATTCAAATAAAAACCTTTGTATATTATATCATTGTTCAAAAAATTCAATTTGAAATTATGCAAAACATAATACTTCCATTCAGAAAGTCCCTCAATAGGCCAGTTATATTTTCTAGCACTTTGCAATAAAACCGTTTAAATCTTTACTGATTGCGGAGAGAATCAAATTCAAATTATATTTTTTTCGTGGTCTAAACTTTGTTCTGAGTCCCATAAGAAATTTTAGCTGTTTATCATTGACAAGTTTAAGGATACCAGTAACAATATGTTAAAAATCGGTATTAGCAAAATCTCTAAAGTGTACTTGTTCACACAAGCAAATATCTTCTAAATCCATTAAGTTTTTACAGTAATAATTGTAATTGCAAATTCTATTCTTTAATGTCTTACTATATTTAAAAGAAACAGAAACCTTAATCTTATCTTTAATAGGAAAATAGTTATCAAGTTTATTAACAGTCATTGGTAATGAACCCTTTTCAAAATCTTTATCAAGAAAATTAATAAAACAAAATTCTTTTTCACATTTTAAAACATTTAATAAATCAAAATTGTTAATATCAAGTTTAAATTTTATAATATCTAAAACAATATATTTGAAATCTGGAGTATAAAATTAAACCAGTTTTAATTGTGCTTTAATCAACCATTTTAACACTGAATTATGACTTTGTTAATTGAATTTATTGTATGATTAGACTAATACGAATACCATCATATATAGTTAACTATGCATAATGTATATTTTGAAATAAATAAAAAAGGCATAATAATTGAAATTTAAAAAAAAATAAGGAACAAAAATAACAAATTTTTTTAAGCCTGGATTACTAAAGCTAAATATATGTTATTCAATTATAAACATAATTTATTTTTTCTACTCCTAGAATGTAAATTGAAAAAATAGCATATTTTCAACCGGCATTCATATATTTCGAACACAATTAAGTTAGCTTACAGGACAAGAGACAATTTTATGTATGTCTATAAAAATGTAGAAAATTCATAAAATTTAGTATTTGCAATTTTGAAAGATGTTATTGCCTATAGAACAAAAGGCAAGAAGCACGAACCCGTTTTTGAACGTACCCCGTTATTTTTTTTTACCGGCGTTGAATAGCCGACTTTTTTTTTTGGATTTACAACTGCCAATGTTCAATGCTCTGTAAGCTTGAACCAAGCCCAGAAGACAAAGAAACACCTGAATCAAGCATTGAAACAAACTACATTTCAAGGAGGACTTTTCGAGGGAACTAACTCGCATTTAAGTAACATGGAGAGGAAAACCACGAAATCCTCCCGTGGCTAGCCCGACTGCAAGGTAGCCGAATGCATGTTCCGTCCACTACTAAGACAAAATAGTTAAGTTTTATTGATTATTTTAATTCCCCTTCTCTGTTACCGACCACAACAATGATTGATTAGAATTTGAAAAAATTTTCTTTTCTCACTTAAATATTAATTTAAAATGAACAATTTTTTTAGTTATCTTTTCTTACAAAGTTACATACATATTGAAAGCTATTACGATAATCCTTATATATTAAAGCCTAAAAATCTAACGTAATAAAAACGTAAGGAAACGTAATAAAAATTAATATTCTATAAAATTCTAATTAAAATGTTGTTCTTCATGTGCAGGTGTAACATTTTTAACCTAATTTCTTGAAAGAATACATTCTATTAGGGATATATTAAAATATGCCACTAAGATGTTTACTCGCTCAGAATTTAAAACAGTCATTAAATTTTTACAGAAATGTGTAAATTTTTAACGCCATAAATAAGAAATGCAATAAAATAAAACAGTAACAGAATTTATGTTTTCTTTTAGAAATTGGGAAATGAGGAATTCCTTTTCGAATTCTTTTTAGAAGTTTCCCGAAACAAATTAAAATGAAAAATTTTTAACAACGTTAAAATTCAAGACATTAAAAAATTGAGAAAAAGGAGACAAAAAAAACTAAAAATAGAAACATTCATTAATGAAGGAAAAAAATTTATACAAAATTATTTATGTTCTCAAAACTCAATTCAACTTTTAATTGAAACGTGTCTAAAAACTATTGGAGTCAAAATTCATATTAAATTACTTTTTATCCTTGTGTTTTTTAGATGAAAGGATATTTCTAATAAGTTCTACTTAAATTTGATGACAGTCAATAAAAATAATTAACAATGATCATTGAAGTTAGAAAAAAAAGATCAGAAACCTGAGAAATAGCCTTCTTCTCCCGCGTTTTCGCACAGTTTAATTAAATTAACAACACCATTAAACTTACATTTTAAACAAAATTAATTTTTGTTAAATTTATATGTATGCAAATTAAAGGTACTTTAAAAGGAATTGAATGTTTCTTACAAAGAACGGTAACAAAATAAAAGAATGATAAAACCTTATTCAAAAATTAAAAACCAAAAAATTTTCACAAATAATAAAATGATAATCTCTACACTCTTGATTTTTAAGAATATGGTTAATTGCCCGGTATTCCTTACCAAGATATTTTTTTAAAAAATCTGAATTGTTTGATATTCGTACTCATATGCAGGAAAAAATAAAACATAAAATTTAAGTAGAAAATTTTCCATGGCTGCTAAAGAAAACTGAATAAATATAATAGTACAAATAGTAAAATAAATCCAAAAACGAAGCCTGAAAATGCTTTTAAATGCATTTTGTTATTGTTTTGCTCCATTTATATTTTATTTTCAAATTCCAAATTCTGTCTTCTGAATCGATTTCAGGAAAAATCCAGGCATGCATCATAAACCTGCCCTTTCTTTCATATTAATCCATACTTACAGACAAGAAAACGTAGAATTGAAAATCTCGTTCTCTTTGTTCTATAATCTTGTTCTATGATCACTAACACCGAATTAAGCTTAATTGTATAAACTTTCAACGCTTTGGAAGAAATATAAAATTGGTTTCTGTAAATTAACCTAATTGTATTCAAAAT
Organism: Parasteatoda lunata; assembly: GCA_949128135.1. Classification (NCBI taxonomy): domain Eukaryota; kingdom Metazoa; phylum Arthropoda; class Arachnida; order Araneae; family Theridiidae; genus Parasteatoda; species Parasteatoda lunata. The sequence goes on along the minus strand of OX421972.1, from coordinate 34,847,913 downwards.
ATATGAATGCCATTTTAAAATATGCATTTTTTTTCAAGTCATATAAAAGAGTCAAAAAATTAGTTTTATTTGTCATATATATCTAATACTCGCGCACAAAAATACTTATTTCTTAAAAATAATTATTAAATGAAATAGAAAAATATATTTAAAAACGATACGCTCTGTATTTGTAATTTTCTGATAAAGCAATAAAACATTTCATTCATAAACATAACTTACGCTTTTATATCATTAATAATGCCCAATATCATTTCACACCTATGTAGTATTTAACATTTAATTTATTTGTAGTTGGTTCTCAATATTAAGAGAAATCTGTATATAAACAGTTTTCATTGTAAACAATATGCTGCTTTTCTATCATCATCAGACAGATCAATAAATGGAAAATAAAACTTAGATTTTAAAAGGGAAAAAAAGAATGCGTCAGTGGCAATACATCGCAAAATTTATTGAAGCGAGCTATTTGATATTTATATAAACGAGACTGCAGTAGACTGTTTTATATATTTCCCCCTTAAGAACATATATTCTTTATTATTCTGTATTATTTGTTATTGCAGATGGAAACAACATTCTAAAATAAACTAATATAAACAAAGCCTTCGTATTACACAAAATATTATATACATATATATATATATCAAAAAGGCAATTATTAATAATAATAGTAATTTACCTTATATGCGCAATATATTCGAAATTATTAATTGATTAAATAAATTTCATGTACTGTGTGCAAAATAAATAACGGACGACCCTGAATAACTTTTGATCTAATGAATATTCACATTCTAGCACTCAATCTAAATAGCTCGAGCGGACGACCACAAATATGCTAATTAATAAGCGCGGACGATATTTAAAGTTATGAAATCAGACACAAAAACGTGCTTTTTTAATTTTTTTTTTTTTTTTATTTATTTATTTATTCTTTTTGACGGAATCGGTTTTCTGACTCCCAAAATATACGGGGTAGCCACAATCTGGGAAATATGGTTCCAAAAGTTCTGTCAGAAAAGCGCTCTAAAGTTTGGACCCCTTAATGTTAATTTTACTTTTTGTGAATTTAGCTATATCTCGAGAAATTTAAAGCAAATTTAAAAATTTTTGCACAAGATTATAAAATTCGTTTGTCCAAACATTATTACATACAAAAAACCTTTTAGTAAATATTTATTATTTTTTAACTATTTTAATAAAGGTCGAATTTAATAAAGGTCGAAAATATTTAAAATTTTTAGGTGAACAATTTTTTTACACCATTTAAAAGAATATAATTTTACTTGTTAAAATACAAAACTTGAGCACATTAGGTTAAATAGTTTCTGAAAAATTAAATTTTTAAAAAGTCAAATATTTAAAATTATATTTCTCAGGAACTATTCAACCAATTTTATTCAAATTTAGTATTTTGTTATACATGTACATACATTTTTACTGTAAAAACTATGGTATATCAGATTTTTTGTTCCATAGCATGATCCGGTATAAATGGATTTTGCATAAAAAAGTACTAGCATCTCGAATGCCGGTACTTTTAACCGCGATTTGAATTCTTTACCGTTTATAGTCCAAACTTGCACCACCGGATTATTTTTTACTTTGATTTTTACCAAACTTCTTAACTGCTAAATATTTAATGATAACTATGACCTTAAATCACTCTTTTTTTGCTACAAGAGACAAAAATTTATTTAAAATTACCGAACTTTATGGTAATAATACTTCTGGATTTTTAATTTTTTTCTTAAAAAAAAAAACTTGATTATAGTAATAAAACCTAATATACGGTGTTTAAACCATTCATTTACTCATTTTACAGTTCGTATAGTAACTGTTTACCTGAAATTCTAGTTTCCAAAATTATAGTTCTTATTGCCACACATTTAGCAAAAAAATACCAATCTGTAAAGTAAATTTAACCGAATAAATGGTTTTTATGCTATCATGAGATTACTAAGACTACTAAAATTAACCATATTTACCGAATCCTATCATAGATAATACAACCATATTTCATTTTTAATTTGCCCGAAATCATTACCAAAGAGTTTAGGTAAAATTACCGAGTTCTTAGTGTTTCCGTGAAGCCACGGTAAACTTTACCATATCCTGGTAGTTTTCACCATGCTTTTTTCTAGTGTATTAAATCCCAGAAGTTCTATGAGAACGGAATGATGTAGTTACCAAAAAGATAGCAAAAGATATTCGAACGAAATGGACGAAAATTTGGAGATTTCTCATTTTTATGTAGAGAAAAAATAGAGCTTTATTTTACACTAAAAACCAGAAACTTCTTTCTTGAAAAATCTATGTAAATAACTATAAAACTTCAAAATCAGTATTTATAAACACTTAACATATTTCATTATGAATACTTAATATAAGATAAAAATCGAAATTCAAAGATGTTCATAATGTCTTCCTTATAATGCTACAACAATTCTTATTCATAGAAATGTCTTCTATCATGTTCCTAGCACCTCATTTAATGTTTTAGACGCTACCTGATAAATGAATCTTCTATCAATTTGAAAAATGGTCATCTAAATCCAATAAAAATAATAACATAAAGTAGATTCTATTATTTTTTATAGATAAATCACGATATCACCGCAGGGCACATTGCAGAAACCAGAAAAATCAATTTTTGCCCGCAGCTAAAGTTAAGATGTCTCATGTAAGATGGTTTGAAGAGCATTCTTTTTAACAAAAATAATCCTCTGCAAATTTTTCTTGCAAAAAAAATGAGAAAAAAAGGAACTTTTAGTGAATTGCTTTCATTCCATTAATTAATGGATAGAAAAGCTGATAGCAATCTTAAACTATTCCATTTTTATTTTTATAAAGTCATAAAAGGTAAATAAAATTCTAGTGTAAGTTACATTGCGTCATATTTTATCCTATTTTTTCAACCTTTAAACTAATATTTTGAAAGTTTAAAGGAGCTACTATTGAAATTTTTAATAAATTTATAGCTAACAAATCTTGCTTTGGAAGTTCGTGACTTTTTAAAATATTTTCTATATACTTACGTTAAAGATATTTCATCGTGTGAAGCTAAAATACTTTTCTCGATAAATTTGTTTTAGGCGATGCCTTCAAGATTATTATTTTTATATGAAAGCTGGCATTTTCTAATTTGTTGATATCTCACATTAATTAATTATAAATTTATATCAAAAAAAGATTTCACATTTAGTTTAAGTTTCATTTACCTCGGTTTTCTTCTGATAAGATAAGAATTAACGAATGACTTATAATAAGAATTTTATTTATTCAAAAAAATAACAAATTTAACGATTTTAACAGTTCCATGAAATTTCTTTTAATCTTAACTTCAAGATGTAATAGTCTCCACTATTACATCTTGAAACAGTCTTTTAATTTCTTATTTAACCTAAGTGCAATCCGAATGTATAATATTCAGTTAAAATGTAAGGACTTTACCTAAATAAATAATGATTAACATTGAGAATTTTAAAAAATAATTAAAAGAAATGAATATTTCAGTACAGAAAAAGTTTATTGTTCATAGAAATGTTAGTATGGTAGTTTTTTTATCAAAAATGTCATTGCCAGATTGTATGGTAATTTTATCAGAATTTTTTTTTCCTGCGTACATACGAAGATAAGCTAATTGAATTTCGATTCCAACCCAATCTGTCCAATTATTTTATCATGCACTGTAGATTATATCGGTTCAAATCATAATAAAAAAATACTGGCATCCTGAGTGACGCTTTTTTTCTCCGTAAAATTTTACGGAGCAAAAACTCTGTTGCAATTATTTATTGTAATATTTACTGAATTAACAGTGAATCACTGTAATTAAATAAATATTACTGCAAAAATTGCGTTATAAAATGTTACAAATGGACAAATTTAATTTTCCTTGCACTACTGGACAAGACAACAACAAATGAAAGTTTTTACAGATTGGTCAAGAAGGTTAGAGTTGTCACAATGAACTCAGTAAGAAAAGGTTTGTCATTGACGGAATTGCTCAATATATTAAATTGTTGCAGTACTCCTTACTCTGAGAATGCTGTAATGTTTTCTTGTAAAAATCCTAATCTTCAAAAATAAAGTGCCTATTTCAACTAAAAATAATCATGCTACTCGACTTTATTTGGTTCATAAACTACGTTATTGCGAAAAGTGATAAATCATCGTCAGTAAAAGCTTAAGATGACATAAGAGATACTAGCTAAGAAACATATTACTGAAATTACATGTCTGTGAGAACATTGCATATTCTTGGTTCGCATTACTTGCTTACTTATATAGCACTATAGCCCAGTGTAAGCCTTGGCATGTCGAACAATATCGTTTAAATCTTTCTTATTTTTGGCTTTCAACTTTTAGTAGTTTTGGGTAGTTAGATCCTTGGTGGTATAGTCAAACCCTTTTTCGGTCTTCATCTTAGCCTAAAGTTCAAAGTATCTGTAAGTTCACTGCATAAAATTCCAGATCAAATTACAATAAAAAGTACCAGTACCCAGGATACCGGTACTTTCTAACGTAAAATCCATTTATATTGGAATATGTTACGGAACAAAAAATCTAATATGCCGTAATTTTTACGGTAATAACTATAGTAAAATCTCTGAATCACTCTAATTAAATTAATGTTACCGTGAAAATTATGGAATAATATTTCACGTTAAAAATAGATTTTACGGTAAAATTGATTTTACTGATGTACCCAAAGTACCGAAACTTCAAAACATCATCTGGTACAGAATATGTTAAGGTACACGCAAATATATAAGGACAAAAACTAGGATTTTTTTTAGATGTATTAAGATAATATAGCAGTGATATTTCTAAACAATTTAAATTCGTAACAAATATCATTACAAACTTGAAATTAGAAAAGAAAATCAAATAATCGTTACCATAATTTGACCATTACTGAACAAAATTTGACAAAAACATTTTTACTCAGCACTGCTTTACAATACGATAAAGCAAGATAGATATCTTTTTAAAAAATAACACTTCTACTTCAAGTAATAAGACTATTCCAATAAATGACTATTCCGCTATTCAAATAAAATGACTAATTGGAAGTAAATTTTTACATTTCTTCGATATATGTTCTCTTATACATCCAAGAATACTTTTTCTGTAAATATTTCTATGAACAAAAAATGAAATAAAAATTATGTGTGTTTTCAGCGGCAAATATATCTTTGGATTAGCTGCTAAGCAACTAAGATGCATCAACAAATTCATACAACTTTCACAAGCATAAATATTTTCTTAGACGTTTAGTGCATTGGCTGATTGTAAGGAAATTCGAAGTCAGAAAACTTCCATACTTCCTAATTGGCTGATCTGCCTGAATAGCTTTTCCTTGACAAAAATATTTTGTTTAATGTGCATCTCGTTGTTCAAGTCAATGTAATTAGATATAAGAAAATGTATCATCTTAAAACTTCTAAAAATGTCTTACCGCATTAATTCCAACCTAGATAAATAATAAAAAAGCAAAATAATGTGAATAATTATACGCATTAATTTTTAGTGTGAATTGAATAATAAATTTAAATTTCCCTATTTGTTATAAATTTAACGATCTTTATATATTCTCGATAAGCAAGGTAGGTTTTTGTGTTACAATTTATTTACAATTTGTGTTTGTGATATTGTCCAGACATCATATAGAAAAAAAAACTAACCTTACTTTCTTACTCTTCTTAGATGAAGGATTTTCTTTAGACATGAATGGATTTGAGATATTGTCCAGCCATCATGTTAGGAAAAAACCTTTATAACCCTTCTTCAGCATATTACTTTATTAATTACAAGCTCTGAGACATTAAAAAAAAATTTATGACTCTAAAAAAGCCAGAGACAATATATGAGAATGGGAATTAAATCACTAAAACACGATCAATCAATCAATGCAAATCAGTCAGACACCTAGCTTTTCCAACGGGGAATAGAACTCAGTCCGAAGCCTGACATGACATGGATATGGGATATTGTCCAGCCATCATGTTAGGAAAAAGTTTACTTTTTATAATCCTTCTTCAGCATATTACTTTATTAATTACAAGCTCTGAGACATTAAAAAAAAAATTATGGCTCTAAAAACGCCAGGGACATTATATGAGAATGGGAATTGAATCACTAAAACACGATCAATTAATCAATGCAAATCAGTCAGATACCTAGCGTTTCCCACGGGGAATAGAACTCAGTCCGAAGCCTGAGTTATATTCAGGCTTCGGCGGTGACTAGTCGGCTGGCACCGACCACATTGCTGACTTAAAATATCCTCAGTGGCAGACGGATCGAGGGTCAAAATTCCTTCGCCATCGGAATAACAGGAAGAAGAGGATATTTTACGTCAGCACTGTGGTCGGTGCGAGCCGGGTGCTAAATTCGTACTGACCGCCTACCTCATTGAAAGGCAAAATCTCCTTCTCCTGAGCCACCACGTCTCAAATAAAATGCATTGAAAAGATATTAAATTTTTGGATTCTGATTTTTTTTCTCAAAATACGGCTTTTATTTAACTATAAACAAACATATTTATTTTTACCGCATACTTAAAATCACTGTTAGAAATTTTGAGAGAGTTTTTTCCGTTGAACTAAGCCGGTAATCCTTTATGTTTGAATCTCATTAAAATCTTAATAAATGAATACATTTCTGCTTTAATTTAAGTTTTATTCATGTAATTATAATGCTCATTAAGTAAGCGAGTTAATACTGATTTAGTAGTGCGTTATTCTAAAGTATTTAACTATTGTTTTAGTTTCATCAAGAGAGTAAAACATGTCATTTACATAAAAGGTTTCTAACAATGTATGTAAATATTAAGAGAAGTAATTTAAAATACATGTAACCTTTCACGAGTATTTCAATATTATTATTTTTTCGTTATATGTTATTCAACTAACTATTTGGATAGTTTAATTCAAACTAATTGAATATTTTAAACATAAAAAATTGCTTAGATTCATGTGACAAATGTTTATGCAGAATTGTTTTTTAAAAGTATATTTGCATGATTAAGTTACGGAAAAATAATTAGCATATATTTATTGCAATTCTTATGGCAAAAAAACCTGAAACTTTAAAACAAGGGTTTATTAAACTTGATGGATAGTTTTGGATCGTTAAATTCATTTATAACTTCAAAAAAAAAATTTTTATATTAATAATTAATTAACTATTAACTGAATGAAATCATAGAAGCATCAAAGATAAATTTTATAACATTTAGAAACAACGCAGATTCAATCGAGATTTAAAAGAATTTGTTTTACTATTAATTACATCAAATAATTTATTTAAAATATAAAACGTGGCTACATGAATTTAAAATTACAAACATTCTTCTTTTTTCATGCATTCTGGAAATATTATCAGGGTTCCATTTGCTTTTCGAATTGCGTTATGGTTCCAGTACGCAGACATGTTCCATCATAATGGATATAATTACTCCAATGCGATCTTTGGCCTCCAATGAATTGTATGAGATGGCCAGCATCCTCACCAGATTTGGGAAAAATCTATTTTTCTTTATTGGAAATTTCTCTAGGAACTCGTCTTATGAGGACCTTCTTGCAAAATTTTTAGTCGCTAATGCATTTATTTATGAAAAAACGGCATCTTTGAAAGAGTACGCCTATTAGTTGCTGAACAATACCAAACCAGTACCGAAGTGGCAGTGCGTTTGAGAAATTACTGTACATTATGCATCTGTAATGAGTTGTATTTCCTATCCTCAGTATTCTTGTTTTTATGCTGTATTTTTTTCATCACCTACCCCATAATGGTATATCGAAAATAAGTTTTTTTAACATTTATTACATCTACATTATCTTATCATTACATTATCTACCTTAGGAGTTTGGGCTATGAATTCATTTGGCCTATGAAGTCATGTAATACATACTGGGGGAAAAATATTATACTTATTACATTATCTTTATATATTATCGTGTGATATTTCATAAAATAGTTTCCACAAGTGAATATGACTCAAGAAAAAATTAGCTCTATTTCATTTTTTTTTTTTTTTTTTTTAGGAACAATAAACTCTAATATATTATATGTTAATAAAATTAAATTTTAATTCCTTTTTTTAAATATATCATTTTTTTTAAATATTTAAAAATATAAAAATATATATTTTTTATCTTAAACTTACTTTGTGTTTATATCCCTGTCTGAACCCATCTTTGTATTTTATGACGGTAAGACTAGATACGTGTAGTAGGAATTTAGGCAACATATAGCACACATAGCATTTTTTTTTTTTTTTTCAAATTATACTATTTCGTTAAACTACTAATAAAAGCATAATTTTAATCATTCATTTTAATCTTTGTTGTTAGCATGAAATATTAAGTTAAATCAAAAAATCTCTCGTAAAATAATATTTTCTTTTCAAAACGTCGGATTAAAATAAAAAAATATAGAAAATATTCATTATATGAGTTACAGAACGTACCTTAACTCTTCTTCTCCGTTTTCTTTTTAAATTGGATTCTTGCAGCTCGAAAAGAAGGCGATTATTGATACACAGACACGTTACCTATAAACCTCAGTGCCAGTTGATTGTTTATAAAAAAGATAGAGTTTTAAAATCGAGCAAAGTTTCTTCACATAAGTAGAAATGTTAATTATTACATGAAGTTAATGAAATACAACGCCGTATCGCTCATCAATGTTGTTAAAGTATAATTTTTTTTCGTCTGCGTCTTTTATTTAGATTTCTTATTTGTTTATGCATTGTATTGTAACCGTGATATATTTCTGTTTTGTGTACGAGGTAACTTCAATGCTTAATTAGTTTGTTTATGTTCTTTATGTTCTTTGTGTTCTTCGTGCCTGTCTGTGTGTTAAGTAAGAAATATATATTAAAGAATCGAAATTTTTGCGAAACAACCTTTGAAAAATAATGACTAAAGAATGTGTAACTTCAGAGAATTAGATACTAGACGGACTTAGCTTACTCGTAATGAAAAGAACAGTTGCTAACGTAAGCAAATGCCACGTTTTAGCAAACAATCTGAATTGAAATACCCACACTACGTCACTTGTAGGTATCCCATTCAAACAAGTATGTAATTACAGTACGTTTATTGCCAACAAATCATAACTTAAAGAAAATAATTTTCTTACAATATTGTAAAATTTGATGAGTAAAAACACAAAGTCCTTGATAAGGCAATTGCTTCATTTTATTTAAAAAAATAAAACTGATTTAAAATGTACGTATGTCTCACCTTTACCTTATTTCTTATTCATTATTGTAATTAAGACACGTGACCTTAAAACAAATTAGGAATAAAAGAGTCATTTATTGATTTTTCCCCAGTAATGTATCATTTTCAGCACAATTAAGGAGAATAAAAAATTTGCAAACGATATTTTAATTCAAACATTTGAATTCAGATTTTTTTATGTGTAGAGAGAAGAGATAAAGTTAGTAAATAACAACAATTTAAATATTCTTTTAATTTAAACATTGAGGAAACTTAAATAAAATAAGTCCATCGATATAAAAATAAATATCTATCAATAGTTTTTAAAAAAATTAAAAAGAAAACAATTTTGAAAAAAAATTAAATGTGATCTAAGATATCAAACGTTATCGTCTGCAATCTCAACACAATATTTGTTCTAGGTTATTGAAAAATGATAACTCACATCTAAATCTGAAAATAAATGCTATGTTTATTAACATTGATTGTTTCCTTGCCTGAAATCGTCCTTGAAAACATGGAACAGTTTTTTGGTTTCTTTTTGGAAGATTAAAAGCTATTCCTCGTTTTATCAAGTAGAAGGAGAACCTATTGAAAGCCCATTATTTGATATAGAAAATATTTACGGTTGTCAATGGTACTTGTCTTTTTAACTAAAAGGATGTTCAAAATTGAAAAAAAACATGACATTTTTGTTCCATGTTATTTAAAATGGAGACCATTTAAAGGAATTATTAAAGTGGGGTATACTTTTTTCTGAGCTGAAATATTAAACAATATGGGTTAAGTGATAAGTACTAATTATTCTGGAAATGCAATCCATGTTATTGGAGTAGAATCAAACTTTGGGGCTGGGATATATTCATAAAAGTTTATAAATTGTCTAATGAAATAAAGAATTGGAAAGAAGATGTTTTAACTCAAAGGTGTCAAAATTGAAAAAACAGGAAATCAAGAACAATAACATAAAAATACCATTTATTTTTGAATCCGAAACTTGCTCTACAATCTACAGAGATCGACGCTTTTTTGAATGTGACGTTAAGCTACCTGAGTTATTTGAGAATTTTAAAAGAATGGTTTTCTTCGTATCAAATTTGTACAGCTTTGAAATCACTTTGAAATAATAGATAAAAGATTTAGCCATTTTCATTCTCATAAAGGAATATAATTTATAATTAAATTATAATTAATCAGGAAATAAATATTTCTAAACAGGCCAAACACTTATTTTAAAAGAGTGAAATGTAAAAATTCCCAAATTTCCTAACTAGAAATACGTTTAAATGTTGTACATATGACTTAAACAACTTTGGATTCAAACTGAAGTGGTAAATTTGCGTCTCAAACGGAACGATTTCATTTTGCAGTAATAAAAGCAGAAATATTAAGCTTTTGAATTTTGTTAATGATAAACCTAACATTTTCTTTGTTAAAACTCCGTCTAATGCTTTCCGTAGCCTATTCAACAACAAAAAGTATTCGGATGTAACTATTCGAGCTGAAAACGAAGAATTTTTGGTTCATAAACTCGTTCTGAGGATGCGATAACCTGTGTTCTCAGTGATGTTTGACCAGAACATGCTTGAAAGCGAAATTGGAACTGTGAATGTAACTGATTTTGTGGAAAAATTTATTAAATTACTTTACACAGATGTAGTAGGACAAATAGATTATGAAAAGGCTAAGAAACTAATGTTGGTTAATGAGTATCTTAGAATCTGTGCAATCAGTAGGAAACTTTAAAATATCTCGAAATTAATGTTTAAAATAAAAATAGGTTATTTCAAATAAATAAATAAATTTTTATAGAAACTATAAAAACAAGTAATAAAATATAAAAAAAAGTTTAAAATAATAATAGTTTACGCTTAATACATTTTGATTTTGTTTTCCTTCTCTTTTGTTATAAGATTATATTTCACTTATACCGAAATAAAAGGAGTTATTCTATCCCTTGAGTTTCATTTTGTATTTCCTTTACATTCATTATTTTTACGTTGATTATTTTTACTTTAATATTGAATTTTATGCCATTAAATTAAACACAAAAATGTAATAATTAAATCTATGTTATATTTAAAACATGAAAAAATATACATATTACTCCAGGGAATACATCATAGTCTCTTTCAAGGAGTCTTAGTACCTAAAATGTTTTTCATTCAAATTTATAATTTGATTAAATTTAAACGTTAGAGAATTTAACTACTATCATATTTTAGATTTTGTGAGAATTGATTAAAAAAGAAAATAATAATTCCGTGCTAAATGAAATCGTGTATTCAACTGAAAGTTATTTATCGACATAATCAATAAAGCTGAAATATTTTTTTTTTCTTTTAGTTATTATTTGTAGCCCATCTACATTGTTGCATTGCTTGTTATTACTGCTTTATGATATTAGAATAAACAAAATGCATTTTTAGAAGTTCATCTCATCAAAATATTGAATAACTATTCCGTATCATTTGGTATAATGCTATTAATCGAGACCAACTCAGGATGGGCAAAATCAAACAATCAAACAATTTTCTCCAGAACTTATCCTAGTTCCACATTATCAATATTAAACCTGTGGAAAAAAAACACAGCTTTAATCGGCACCAAATATCCTAATATAATACTTTATATCTGTATTAGTGCATTTGCTACACATTAAAACTGCACCAATTGCCATATTGCCAGTAGTGCATATTACCAAAATTAATTAAGTATCATTGGTGACAAAAATAACGCTGTAATTTTTAACGTTTCCCCTGAACGAAATATCATCACTCTTTAATTTTGCTGTTAGCCAATTTTTTAATTCCTAACATTGCCAATTTTTTTTTTTTAATTAATAACTTTTATCAATTAACTAGCTGAATACCCTTTCCTCGCACGGGGAGAGTAAAAAAATAAATAAATAATAAATAAATCAGTATTGAAAAACACTACGAAATCATGCTCAAAACTGAAAATCATATGCCGAGTCAATTAAAAAACTTCGTGGAAGAACCAGGTAAGTGAAATTTTTAGGAGAATTGATGAATCAGAGAAAATAAAAGAAGTGATTGTATCAATACGGGTATTTTTAATGCTATAGAACTGTTTTTGCATTCACTCACAACTAATTACATCAGTTTTCGGTATGCTTGCATGATTTTTATTTCAAATTAGGCAGGGGTAAATAAATAAAAACAAAGAAATATCTGTCCCTCTTTCTAATAAATTGGTAATAAAATAGTTCGGGTGCAACTTTTTTTTTTAGTTCTGAAAATATAACTTACCTGGTTCTTTCACTAGGTCTTTCAATTAATATAGTTAAAATAATTTAAAAAAAATTTATTTAATATTATTTTTTGACCTTTTTGGTGGCGTTGAGTTATTGAAGTAAGCGAAACCTGTTTTTTGTAGTTTATCCCATTAGAACAAAGATAAAATGTATTTAGTATCACTTCGTATGATGCTATTGCACTAGCAAATAATTTTTTAAGGTACATATTCCTTTCGACTACCGTAAAACGCTTATTTACAAAGTATCAGTATGTACTAAGTATTGGTGCTGTCTTAACAATCACCAAATATATCAATATGATATTTTATACTTTTATTAGTATATTTGGAAGATATTACATAAACCTTAAACATCTCACTTTTGTGAAAAATACATTTATCAGTGACAGCTAACAAAAGCCGAATATTTGTTTTAAAAAATAGATTCTTATTAGAACTTGATAAGATTTTTGGAACGTGGGCATTTCTCTATCTGACCTTTAATTTATTATTAAAATATTTATAAGTAGTAAAGAAACAAAATTCTTTTTATTCTAATCCATTAAAATATTAATATACTATCTTTGCTACTACTGAAAAAAATAATTTCTGAATTTACGAAAGACCCGTTGCAGAATTGTTGTTATCAAAACTGCACCAATTACCATAATACCAGTAGAACATATTAACATCAGTAGTGCACAATAAGTAAGCGTCATCCGTAAATGGCGATTTTTTACGGTTTTCCTAAACGAATTTCCTATTAACCTTTTTTTACTTTAAATTAGCTTTCTAGCACCTAGCTTGTTTTGTTTTATTTCAATAATTTCATATTATCAGTGGTAATTAAGCATTAGTGTCAATAATAATATCGGGATATTCTGCTTCCCAAAATGTATAAGTATATAGTCTCCATTCTTTTTGCTTTTTAGTACGTAAATTTATTTTATATCAATTAACATATTAACATTAAAGAAAATTAAGCATCATTGTCGCTAATGATAGTATGATGATTTCTTATGGTTCTATTAGATAAATATCTTTACTCCATTATTTTTGCGTTCTAATACATATTTAATTTATTTTATTTCAATATGCATATATTAACTAAATTAGGCGAACCAAATATATAATCACCAAATATTTCAATATAATATTTTATACCTATCTAAGTATATTAGGTACTTATTACATAACCCTTCAACATTTGAGTTAGTACATATTTGTCAGTATCACCCAACTAAAGACAAATTTTTAAAAAATATATATTAGACCTTCATAAGAATTTTGGAGCATGACCATTTCTCTATATGACCATTAATTTACTGTTAAAAATATTTATAAGTAGTTGTGGAAAAAATTTCTTTTAATTCCAATTCTTCAAAATAGTAATACACTATCTTAGCTACCACTGGAAAAAATATTTTCTGAAACTACGGAAAACCCGTTGTTGATTTCTTATCAAAACAAATTCGCCAATAACCAGTAGTACATAGGTATTACCGTCAGTGATACATATGAATTAAGCGTCACCTTTGAAGGGCGATTTTCTACGGTTTTCTAAAACGAATTTCCAATTAATCTTTCTTCCATGAGCTTGACTTTTCAGCACATAGCTTATTCTATTTTATTTCAATTAATACACATTATCAATATTAGTTGAGCATTATTGTCAATAATAATATGCAATTTTTTTTACGGTTACCCGAAACACGAATAAGTAACTTTTCTACTTATTTTTAATTTTTAGTTCAGAAGTTACATTTTTTATTGCAATTAATACATATTACCAACATTAATTAAGCATTATTGTAGTCAATGATAGTATGACGATTTCTTACGATTCTTCTAGACTTCAACTTACATGAGGTCGGGGCCGCAATTAAAAACAACAGTCAAATGGAGGGCCACAACTTGATCAAAATTTTATATAGGACTCTTTTATGGCTGCCAGTTGGTAACCCCTGTTCTAGACAAATAAATACCTTTACTCCATTTAGTTTGCTTTCTAGTATATTGCTTATTATTTTATTTCAACATGCATTTATTACCTTAAGTAATTAATCTTGATTGGTGTAATTAAGCCTCATTAGCGCCAATTTCTATGTTTCTCCTAAACGAATTACCACTTTCCCATTACTTTTTGCTTTTGATTACATAAATATTTTGTTCCTATTCAATTACCGTTGGTTTTAAATTCGCGATCGCAACGAACTATAGGGGGCGTTGTTGTATGTGCCGAATCCCTGCGATTTCCATATGAACAGTCATTCAGTTACATGGAGACGTCTTAAATGTAGCATGTAGCATTGTAACGTTCCATCTTTATTGTGGCTGATTAAATTTAAAAAAGAAAAATGTTTGTTTTCTTTCTTATGCAAACGAAAACAAAATGGTATTTCTTTTTTTTAGAGAAGGAACATCCAGAACACATCGGAAAAATATTTGTAAATAAAGAGAAAAAAAATAGGTATATTCTTATAAGAGTTCAAACCTAATGCCTGAGAAATAGTTTTACTAAATTTAATGGTATAACATGAAAGGCCCATTTAAATTTTAACGTAAAATAAAGAATGCTTACGAAACAAAAGAAAAAAAAAGGACCATTTTTTTTTGTCGCCATTTTTTAGTGTTAGGAAAATGCGTCTTTGGGACTTGCCAAAAACAAAACAAGATGCAATTTAATTTTTTTTAGGAGCGAAATATTTTATGGAGTGAAATATAACGAAAATGTACCAATGTCCATAACATGAAACTTTATCTTAGTAAACGTCCGTTTTGGAAATGTTATTTCATTTTGAATCTTATTTATTAGAGTTCATAATGGCTATAGAATCAGGTGAGAGAAAAGTTTGTTTTGAATCTATGCTAAACTCTATATCGGCGCATTTTCCACCGAAATCCGATTGACTACTTTGATTTTAAACAAAGTGTTTCATTTTAAGATTTTTTCCAAAAATTTTAAGTGTAAATTGGCGGCACTTAAAAATCTGCCAAATCTGTAGATGTGGTTAATACGACGTAAGTACCGAATTTTTCTTCCATACTTTTCTCAATCATATTAATTCAAACATTAGAATAAACAAGAAGTATACATAAACGCATAATGCTATACCATTTAATTTTTCAAAAAAAGTATTTTGACAACAATTTTTATCAAAATCTTATAAACTAAAAAACGTAAAATAAAGAATTCTTAGGATAAAAAACGATTTTAAAAATTCTTTATATTGAAATAAAAACTTTCATGTTTCTTTTTTTTTTATTCTTATAGTTCTTAATGAGACGTAAAAAACCATTCTGTAGAGAACTATCATCAAATAATAAAAAAAAATATTTACAAGCAAATTTTTTATTATAAAAAACATAACACTCACCTGTTTTATAAATCCGCAGAATTCCAAATGAAATGGTCTTCGTTTGAAAATTTTATTTTCAAATAATATATGCATAGATTATCCCTTCATTACTTTTAGATAACATACCACACATCAAAATTTTATAATTGTAAGATCTCGATATGAACTTGAATATGTAGCTTGAAAACAGAATAGCTGAATTCTAGTTGAAATTCTTCTTTCAAAACTAAAAAATACTTACCAAAGAAAACGATAAAAAAATTATTAATAATCAGCACAAATGAAACTATTTCAAGTAGTTCGGATGATTCTTTATTGTTGTTTTCCGAATTATATAGATACAGAAATATATACTATTCTATAACTATTACAGTTCTGAATTTACTTAATTCATTGGAATGACGAAAGCAATATTGACTTCTTTTAACTTGTAATGAATTGAAGACAGAAACAATTATTTTACCTTAATTCACACATCTGTAACAGCAAGTAATCATGAAATCATGTTATGTTGTTGGTAATAGAAAGGTAAAAATTATTGAGAAGTTGTTCTTCAAATGCTTGGCGTGTTTTGCTTCAATGTTTGGCATATTCTGGTTAGTTTTTTCAAGAAGTTCTACCTTTTCCTTAGGGAATTTTTGCTTCCTATTTGCTGCTAAGAAAATGGCGTCCGTCATTGCCAATGGTTATGTGGGAACTAATGCCCGATATTTACAGTCTCCCGCTAGATGGCGTACTCAGTGTTGCGATCGCGAATAAGTAATTTTTTAGAAACACGTTTAAAAGAATTAAAAGTAAAGTAAAATAAAAACACGTGGTATCAAACAAAGTATAAATTTGGTGACGTAGACCACGCGTGCTGCCACGTAATGTTCGTTGAATTCGATAGCGAATATAAAAGAGCGAATATAAAATAATTAAATATTTTAATACTTGCAATAAACTATTTTTTAACGTGAAATATACTCTCTGACCGTTTTCAAGATGGACGACTAAATGAATAACGGCTGGATCCCGTTCATGACTTGGGAAAACAAAGATACGCCAAACAGCTTCATTGGAGCTGATGTACCGGCCAATTTGTTACAACATTATTTCATCGTTTTTATTCACTGGAAGAGCAGTCACATTAATATTTTTAACTCGGAATACTGCCATATCACTGCCTTTATTCACATATTTGCAAATATATTTGATGACCTTCCTTTAAGGGCGAGCATAAGTATTAGAGTTTAATATGACTTGTTGCAACGTGCGTGAGTATTGTTTTTGATTCATTATGCTTCTATGTCTAGTTTGGATTCGAATACGATTAAATAAAAATATATTTAAAATATATATTAGATCTGTCCAAAAAATGAAAAAAAAAAATTTTATAAACTTATTCTCAGACCTTCTGAATATACATATAAAATTTCATCAAAATCGGTCAAACCGTTTCAGAGGAGTATAAACACTAAAGCTGCGAAAGAGAGTTGAAGCGACGTGACGTCACTCATCATATTCCGCATAAATTGTTTTTATAATTATTTATTAACTTTAAGTTTGTTTTTACTACAACTTTAATTCTTACATTTTAGAATTGCAGTTTAATATTGTTCTATTATTTTATCTTTGCGTATTTGCATCTTAAATATTTGATGCCGAATTTATTCTCAAATAATATATACATAGTTTATCCCTTCATTACTTTAAGATAACATACCACGCATCAAAATTTTATAATTGTAAGATCTCGATATGAATTTGAATATGTAGCTTAAAAGCAGAATAGCTGAATTCTAGTTGAAATTATTCTTTCAAAACTAAGATATACTTACCAAGAAAATGATAACAATTTATTAATAATCAGCACAAATTATACTATTTCAGGTAATTTGGATGATTCTTTATTGTTGTTTTCCGAATTATATAGATACAGAAATATATACTATTCTATAAGGAAGAAGAATATTCTTTAACTATTACAGTTCTATACGTTCTGAATTCGCATTTATTCATTGGAATGACGAAAGCAATGTTGACTTCACTTTAATTTGTAATGAATTGAAGACAGAAAAAATTAGTTATCGTAATACACGCATCTGTAACAGCAAAGTGATCATGAAATCGGAAGTTAAGTTGTTGGTAATAGAAAAGTAAAAATTATGGAGAAATTGTTCTTAAAATGCTTGGCGTGTTCTGCTTCAATGTCGCGCATGATCTGGTTAGTTTTTTCAAGTTCTTCTACCTTTTCCTTGGGGAAATTTTGCATCTTATTTGCTGCTATGAAAATGGCGTCCGTCATTGCCAATGGTTATGATGGAACTAATGCCCAATATTTTCAGGCTCCCGCTAGAGGGCGTACTCAAGCGTTGCGATCGCGAATTGATTATTTATTTTATCAGTCTTATCGAATAAAAAAATTTTTAAGTATTAAAAAACGTGCAATAAATTCCTTTTTGAGTAATAATAGCAGCTGTAAGCAACAAGCATCACCGATGTTACTTTTAATATAAATTTAATTTAAAATAATGGCTAACATTTAACCAAAAGAAAATGCCATTTTTCAAACGATTTAATCGAACGAATTAGTTGAAAATTTTTAACGAATTTTAAGATCAAGGACTAAATTTGCTTCTTGCAGCTGTTGTACAAATTTCTGGAAGTTAGTCAGCAAATATTTCTAGAACTATTAAGGAGACACACAGGCGCGCACATAAATCTTCTTTTTATTATTATAGATAACTCTAAAGGTAATGTTTTTTGAAATAGAACCGATATATATAATTTAACAAATAAAAAATGTTGATTTTATTTATCAAATGCTTATTGAAATTGTTAAAACTAATTCAGCTATTTCAGAAAAAATTTCGTAGAAAGCCTAACAGACTTACATTGCATTTTGGAGGAATAAATTAGTTTGAATAAATTTTTCTATAACTAGTAGATCTACTTTATATTTTTTTAAAGACACCAATTGTATAGTGGGCAAATTAAAAAACGATCCTCTCAAAATAACTTCTGATCTAATGCTCATTACGTGTTAGAACTCAAATGGTTTGAGTAGATGATCTCAAATATGTTAATTAATTAAATTAGACGATATTTTAAGTTACTGAATCAGACATAAACACGGAAGATCTTTTTTTCTGATTAAACAAACCTTGTGCAGCGTGTAAAGTGTATACCTTACTTTTTTCGAGTATTATTAAATAAAATAGTGAAAGAAAGGTTTTAGATAGTGAATAAGGGTTTTGATGTAAAAAATAATTAGACGGGTGATCAACATTTAACAATAAATTTAATTAAACAAAATAAGTAACAAAAGTAATATCTCGGAAACGACATTTCTATGCCGTCACAAACTTGGGCACACCCTAATACTAAAGTAAAAATAATACAGTTACTGTACATTTTCCCTCTCAGGGGAAAAGTTTAATCATTCTCCCTTTCAATTTGGATTTTCCCTTTTTGCTTTTGCTCTGAATCTCACTGTAAATATTGACTTAACACCAATTTTGGCAAAAAATTATTTTTGGACAAACAAATTTTATATTTCTGCTCAAAAATTTCTTAATTCGCCAAAATACTTCTCAATGCATGACAAAATACGCATAAAATAAAATTAACATAAGGAGGTCCAAATTTTGCATTTTTCTTACAGCCTAACTACTGGGACCATATTTCCCAAATTGCGTCCACGCCCTATATTTTGGGTGTCAGAAATCCTAATCCGTTGAAAACAAGGTACGTTTATTCCGATAAAGTGAGTATTTCTGTCTGATTCCGTAACTTTAATGGCGTCTGCTTGAATTAATTAGCATATTTGAGGTCAACCTCTTTAACTATTGAGATGAAGTCCAAGTACGTGAAAATCCGATCATTAGATTAAAAATTATTAGGGTGGTTCGTTTTTTATTTTGCTCACTGAACAACTAATTACACTAATATTTCGAATCAAGTGAACTTGGCAGTAGAGAATATCTTCATAAAAAAAATTTTGTTCCGCAACAGAACTACATTTCTTTGATTTTATGATCGAAAAAAATTGCTTTGAAATTAACATTTGATAGAATTTAAATCTATTTATTATTTTTTATAAATACGTCATAAATTTTAGTCATTAGAAAACTAGACAATTATTAAATTGCTAAGTCTTATATGATATATTTACATTCCTTATATAACTTAATTTAAAATATTGCATCGTATTCAATTCAACCAATCATGAGTCTCAAAAACCGAGTAATTGTTTTCGTAAGCACAGTTTTAAAGGGGAATTTAATTAAGAACTTTAAAAACAATTAGATTTTTTTATTTGCTTCCCTATAATTATTTCTTTATTGAAAAAGTTTATTCCAATAGCTATGCATAGAAAACTAATAACTGTAATTTGAAATCATAATTTAAAAGCAAAAGCGAGAAGGACATTTTTATAATGCATAATTAACATCTTCAAATTTTTAATAAAATTTAACAAAGATAGATGATTTTTTTATAAGTGAAGTTTGTTTAAAATGTATTTCTAATTAATACTCTGCATTTGCTCCATCTATGCAAACTCGTGCTTATTACTCTTTTGTTTACAATACCTAATTGTTTTCTGAATTGTTCTTAAATTAAAAGTGTTGGTGAAAATGTACTTCTGATGCCATTTCTTCGACAAAGTAACAATGCTTGCAATCATAGGTAATTGAAAATGATGTTTGAACACATAGAAATATCTATGTATTTTTTTTTTTTAATAACATATCGCCCGGAATAGCCTGGTTCGTAAAGTGTTGAGCACATCTCCAAGAGGTTATAAGTTCGATTACCACCGGCCGATGACTCTCCGTGTAAATTGTGACTGGTGCACATTAAATATATTGGGTCACAAAGTTCCCTAAGTTCCCATAACAAATCAATGCCTCTTGGGGTACTGAATTGAAGAATGATTGTTCTCTGGATCTGGTCAAAATCACGATCAGTGGATGAATTAATGGATGAATTCCCCGAGCAGGCTTGCTGGTATTGGCAAGTTGAATTAGAAACAACAATAAAATAACATGTCCGACAGAAAACGTAAAAATTAGGAGATTTTTCCAGTTCTGATGATCATTTTCAATCATTTCGCTCAACTTAGCTTCCAAGGTAATTCAGCTACTGTCATAAAAGGCGTGTTTAGGTATGCACTGTTACAAACTTCTCGGAAAAAAAGTTTAATAAAAATTTATTCAATTGCTATATTCAAGCAAAACAGTCATATTACCATAAATAAGATGGTATTCAAACTGTTAACTGTGAGAAAAACCGCTTATTAACTGCTTTTCCCTAGTATGGTAAAACAACCAGAATTTTATCGCACCAATTAGGTCCATCTAATGAAGCCATTTAGTTCCTTGTAGCTGTGTACATATTATAGTCGAGAAGGCTAATCTGTCAATCGTATGTCCGACAGACCGAGGGATCAAGTATTAGCGGTGATAAAACAGTATTATTTTTTCATTCCCTGGAACGCATAAAGAGTTTTCAGTGTCCTGCACCCCCCTAATTTATGACCCTGCACTAATAGAATACGAATGCGATACTCTCATTCACGAATAGATGGCAAAACCATAAAGCTGATTCACAAAAGAACCTAAAGGAAGGATAAACTATTTAAACCACAATCCTTGGTTCAAGATACAACTCAACCACAGCCAAACTCTAATGCTCATTCCCTAAAGAAAAGCTAGCTCCAATTTCCAATTAAATTTCATATTTACAGTTTCGAAACAATGCTAGTTGTCAATACTTAAAAAATCAAATAGTTTTGTATTCATGGTCTTTTAACCATACTAGTTGTAAACGGTTTCCAAACCGTAAAGGTAAAAAATGTTCTTTACCGTAAAACTTATTGTTAATTGAATAAACAGTCTACTGCCAGTTATTTTACCGTAGTTTTAGAATGAAAATTCCAACAGTGTATATATGATATCAGGAAACATACGTTCTCACGAACTTTGAATATATTTGAGGAAGCAAATATATGTGCTTGTTAAGGCAAAGAAAAATGTCACTACTCCTCCATTTATTATTTTTTTTCGTTTGATAAATTCTTTCAATAATTAACACTTCAAAATGCTAGCATAAAAATATTTTCCTGCTTGACAATTTTAAACAGTTAAATTTTACAACACAAGATGAAAACTTAACTTAATTGATACATAGTCCAAACCTTTACTTAAGTACAGGAATTTTTCACAAGTTTAAAGTTTATGTAGTCTATAGATAATGAATATTTATAAATTATTTATTCTTTTACTATAAAAAGACAGTAATGAATGTTTAAAAACAAGTTCTTATTTTTTGGAAAACAACATAATTAATTATTTCAAAATAATCTAATTTCAAATGCATAGAATGGTCATGGTGATGGGTCAATTTTGCACAAAACTTTATTTCTAGGCGCTTCTTGTTTGATTGACTATGAAGGCCAATAAACTCCCTAGCTTTGTCATGCATACAAATAAAATATATTAATTTATCCTCATTATCTCTTAATAAGTCCAGGCATCAAAGCAATCCATCTTTCAAACTTCATCGCATTTGTAGTATAATTAATAGAATTAGATGGGTAGTCTCTGATGCAAACTGAAAAGGCTGCACATGCAATATTGCAACACTTGTTACCCCTTTCAAATTTAAGCTTTCCTCTTTTATTTATCTTTTTCAACAGTTAAATTTCTCGTTCTCTTACATTTTATTTTTATTCATGACGCACTTTTTTTAAAAAGAATTCTCGTGTCACCCATTTCTAATACAGGCAATTTCTTGTGTTACAAAATGTGTTTAAAGATATTGTTTTTTACTAAATAAATTGCGAGTTTGTTTTTTTTTAAATAAATATTCAGCTGAATTTAAGGATATCTGAATTTATTTGTCTCTTTTTTCACGAGGGTTGTTTTTTATTTTCTCCAGTATGTGGTGAATACTTTTAATTATTGTTATGGGTATTTGTTTTATTTCTATTTGGAAACTTCAAAAAATCGTGCTAAATGATATATTTATATTTGAATATAGCATGTCGTTATCTTATTTATCTTTTAATCTTTGATTTTGATTAATTTTTAGTTTTCACCCTTTTTCCAAATTTGGGTGATACCAATTTATCCAATTTGTTCAAACCTCACACTTTGTGACCATTTAAACCTATTGGGTTATTGTTATCCCCCGATAGTTCTACCACTTTCCTTAATGATCACATTCCCCTTAATTTAGTCACTTTTGATTCTATTTCCGACCTTAATTTGTTTAATAGGAAATTCAATCATTGCTTGTTTTTTCACACAATGACTATACTCAAATACAATAAGTACATATACGTATTTCAACCCATCTATTTTAATATTAAGTAAATTTACTTTATTCGCACCATATATATATATATATATATATATATATATATATATATATATATATATATATATATATATATATATATATATATATATAACCTATATTTAGATGACAATTGGGGACAACAGAAGTCTCACCCACTCTCCCAGCTGGAGGGGGGTAAACTAACATCCAGACAGCAGTGGCGAAGCTTAGGTTGACAACATCGTACAGCAAAAAAGTCACGCTAAAACAATTGTCCTGCATTATATACTATTAATCCAAAGGGGTGAAAAGGCCAGTCATTACATTCCTTGTATTCCTACACCTTAAGGAAAATCATTTTATGCTTCCTAATATGGAAGTGACAGAGGGAAAGATTCTAAAAATAACTCCTCCTTTGAAATATAAATCTAATTATAATTCAATGCATGTTTTCAGCCTTGAATCCCCAAAATAGAATATCTCTACGCTTATTCTTTAACAAAGACATTTTATGAAAACGAAAGAGTTTTAATTCTTTTATTAATACAAAAGTATTATAATTTTTGTATTACATTGTAATATCGGGGCAACATCCCTGATATCATGGGTGTATTCAGCTTGAATAAATCAGACGTAAGACATAATACTCTCTATAAAGGTTTATTTAAATGAAGGCTGGTGATTATTACAGTTCACATCCCCACTCCACAAGGGAGGGCGTGTGAACAAAAGTCCTGATGGTTCCGGCAGATCTTACATGGAACACATCATGTTGAAAGAGACATGCGACAACCATTGCTCTCGCATTTTATACTCACACAGAGATAGGTAAAAAGGCTCAGTCTTTGCATTCTTTGCATTCCTACACATTAAGGAAAATCATTTAATGCTTCCTAATATGGAGGTGAAAGAGGAAAAGATTCTAAAAATAATCCCTCGTTTGAAATATAAATCTTATTATAAATTCATGGTATGTTTTCAGCCTTGATTTCCCAAAATAGAATATTTCTACGCTTATTCTTTAACAAAGACATTTTATGAAAACGAAAGAGTTTTAATTATTTTATTAATACAAAAGTATTATAATTTTTGTATTATATATATATATATATATATATATATATATATATATATATATATATATATATATATGTATATATATATATATATATATATATATATATGTATATATATATATATATGTATATATATATATATATATATGTATATATATATATATATATATATATATATATATATATATATATATATATATATATATATATATATATATATATATATATATATATATATATATATATATATATATATATATATATATATATATATATATATATATATATATATATATATATATATATATATATATATATATATATACATATATATAAATTTAAATGTAGCAGACGTAATAAAGAAAGGCAGCTTTATTTCCAAACCACTTCTTCTGAGACGACAAATTTCAATTTCATTTTGATTTTATCATCATCCTATGCTGGAGATTATTTATTTCATTAAATAAAAGAAGTAATGAAGCTCACATTTATCTTTATTGGACTTTCACATTTATCTTTACTGGAAAACTTTCTATAAAAATATAAGGGACACTTTAAAAGTTTGGTAAAAGTTAGTTTATTTTGATAAAAACTATTAAAAAAAAAACAATCTATAAGAAAATTAAAGAAGTCACTATTTAATTACTAAGTCTCTTTTGAAAAGAAAGAAACTCTAACTATATAAATTAAGAGCATTGTTTCACTTTATTCAAGTGTATAGTGTGTGTAAATAAATGCTGAGATAATGAATTTTGCCTGACAAGAGCTCTTAAACAAGCTCTATGTTGTACAATAAACAAATAGCAAAGTGAATTAAAAACAAAGATAAACTTGAAATTAAAAATTTTTCAGGCTTAAAACTATTCGTGAGTTTTCTTCAAATTTAATCTATTGTTTGTAGATTGACTACGATGAAAAGTTACCTATAGTTTTCAAATTACTCGTTTGATTGAAAAATTATTTAAATTTATTTAAATTAAGTTTAATTATTTTCCATTGTACTCATTTAAAAAAATTAAAATTACATAAAAACTACATGAGCTTTAAAAATTCAAAGAGGAAACAAAAATTCCCTTTCTCAATACTTCATTGAGTTTTAATTATGTGGTTGTAAAAAAATGTCTTTCCATAAATCAATTTATCAGGATGAATGAATACAAAAAACTCTTTTATAAAGTTACGTAGTCAATTAGGTAGTTTCGCTACAATGATGGAAAAAATAATCATATTTTGGGAATGACAATAGAATAAAATCAATGGAATAAAATAATTAAAATTCCGAAGTTTGTCCATTATTATACAAATTAAATATTCGAACAGAAAAAGTTAATTTTTCCAAACAATAGGTGTAAATTAAAGTACAGCTGTACAGTCTTTCTTCAATAAATCCTTTTTTTTAAGACTGCGTGGCTGCATCAACACTCTCTTTTAAGTCAGAATGGAAAGAAATAGTATTATGTATGTAAATAAATAAGGTTTTTCTTAATATCGATTTACTAAATGAAGTTTTTTTAAGTTTTCATAATTGAACTTTCTTTCAAAAAAACAAATTAAAAAATTCATATTAAAAATAGTCTATGAAAACATTTCTTTGAAACCCAGTCTCTCTTGATTATACAAGTTTTAAGAAGATCAGTTTTTAATTACAATACAAATTTTAATAGACTTATTTATCACATTCATGAAAAGTTATCATATAGCAACGGAGAAGGCTTGTACAATACTTTTTATACGTTAGTTTATCAATAAACAAACGCAAAGTTCTACTTTTATCGTATTCTGGCTAAAAATTAGTGAATAAATTTATTTTATTTAATAACCAGGAATGAGTTACAACGAGGTACTTTGGCGAGGCACTCACTAACTTCTGACATCTTGTACCTCCTTATCTTAGAAT
Organism: Parasteatoda lunata; assembly: GCA_949128135.1. NCBI lineage: Eukaryota > Metazoa > Arthropoda > Arachnida > Araneae > Theridiidae > Parasteatoda > Parasteatoda lunata. The sequence continues at coordinate 34,821,758 of OX421972.1, read as the reverse complement.
ATTTAAAAATATATGTTCAGTATAAAGTATAAATAAGTATAAATTGTTTTTTGTGCTCATGGCTGTTTCATAAAACGCAGAATACTACTTTACTGTTTTGTATTTATTAATTATATTTAAAGTGTTGGAAAAAAAATTACAAAAAATTAAGATTCTTTGCTGTTTGATACTTGACTTGAAGCATAAATTATTTTGCTGCAGTTATAAAATTTAATTTTAAAATTTTAACTACTCAAAGTCCTTTAAACTAATTATCTTAAACTTGAATTAGATGACTTAAGAAACTTGTATAAATTTAGTTCTATTACCTACTTGTTTGTTTCTACTCGTATCGTTCAAGGATACTCAAAATTGGGTCAGCGTGCTGCTCAGCGTATCTGAAGATATTGCTAAATGGAAGATTTGAAAAATATTTTCATAATCTATTTATCCGTTTTTTATCCAGGCAATTTCTGCAAGATAGTATAATAGTTTAAAATTGTTAAAATTTCTTCAAATTGAGCAAATTCAAAAACACTTAATTTAATATTTTTATGCACTTACACAAATGCATGAAACTCTTAAAAATGATGTAGAAACCCCTAAATTTTACTAAGCAGACCCTTTTATCATTAATATAAAAGGAAACCTACATTATACCTATCTTTTCAAAAACAAACAATGTAGCCAATAAAAAGTAAAATATGTTTCCAAAACTTTAAACAAACGTTTTCTAAAACAAAATGCATTTAAGCATCGTAAATTTAATTTAAATTTCCTGAAGAAGAAAATCTATTACTGCTTTCTATTAAATTTCTTCTTGAGCTACATAACAGAAAAAAAGATATTTAGTCGTAAAAAGCAAAAATAAATCTTAAAGAAACAGGTATAAATTATTTAAAGATATTAAAGAATTCAGTTTAGCTTTAAAGTATTTACCTTTTTCTTAATGTTTCAAGCTTGCACGCTCAATATCAAGCACAGCAAACACATACCTTCTAATTATTTTCTCAATTAAAAAAAAAATTAAAAAACTACTGAGGATTAAGTTTGAATTAATTAAAGTAATTAATAAAATGGTATTACAAATATGAACCACTATTTATTAAGTAAAGAAAAATCCTCTTCAAAGGTTTTTAATTTTCCTTTTTAGTGCTAATTAAAGCTTAACAATGAAGCTAATTATTTTTTTTAAAGCTTAATAAAAAAAAAAACTTTAAAAGCAAGATATCAATCTATTTATCACGTAAGAAACTGAAGTACAGTTTATGCATATTTATTGCAATATGTCTTAAAATTTTCGTTTTTTAAATGTCTAGTAGAAAGATTAGCATTTTTAAAAACCTGTCTAGCTAAGTTTTTTCTTAAATTATTGCAATTAAAAACTGACAATTAACGCGATATTTTGTATCTATACCTTAGTAACCCAGATTAAATGCCTGCTAACCTTATTTTAAACAAAATCAGGGAAAATAAGGAGAATGCGATAGAATTTTTTCTTTTTTATTTAAATCTGATTCAATAAGCTAATAAAAGTTGAAACTGAAATTATTTTTAAAAAGAGTCTAGTATATTTTACATTATGATTTATTTCTAAAATTACAAGATTTTATAAAAATCAGAAGAAAAAACACGAAGAAGATTTTTTAATTTTTAACAAAGAAGAAATAATATTTACCATGTAAAAAATATTTCCATGTAAAAGTTTGAAAAAAATTCTAAAATTTTGGGTTGACGAAATGGCAATTTTGAATGAAATTTGTACTTATGCGATTTTATATAATTGTGTTTTGCTTGAATTTTGTCATGAAAATTGTACGATAAGCAAATTTAAATGTAAAAAAAAAATTTCAATTGAAAATATTTCAATTTGGTTATATTTATTAAAATTATTCAAGCGCACTGAGATCCACAACTTTTTTTCGCGTTGTTATTTACTTTACCTTGAAGAAAATTACCTTTATATTCTTATCTTTAATAGTTCTGTTTTCCAGTTCTGTACGTGCGATTAAGTTTTGTTTTTATATCAAATCATTTGAAGGAAATTACTGGGCCATGATAGCCTGGTTCATAGAGCATTGGGCCTACGTCCAAGAGGTCGTGAGTTCAATCCCCTTTTGCCGGAGACTGGTGCACAGGAAGTTTGTCTGGTCAGCAAGCCCTCCATGTCCCCATAACAAATCTTACCTCTGGAGTTTCTGAATTGGAAATCGATCGTTCTCTGGTACAGGTCAAAATTACGATCTGTGGATGAATTAATGGATGTATGAATGGGTCCGCCTATTAAAACGGGCTATGAAGTGTGCGGCTGTGATCGTATTCTTGATCGTAGATGGCGCCACTGAAGAACAAGAAAAGCACCCTCTACATTAAATACGCTTGGTTTCACCGAACAGGCTTGCTAGTATTGGCAAATGGCATTAGAAACAACAACAGAAAATTAATGCGCAACTAGAAAATCAAAAAAGTTTCTATTCTGGAAAAACAGAAAATAGAGACACAACTCACTGAGAAACAAATTTAACCAAAACTACCAAAATATGGTTAACTATATTGTGGTTCTATCTCCATGGGAATATCAGACAGTTCGGTAATTTTTATCAAGTGCTTTGGTAATGATTTTAGTTCACTCTCATAAATAAAACTTTCCGTTTTGACGATAGATGCTTAAGGAGTATTTCATTAATATTGAGAATCATTTCAGCACGTGATTTGCAGTGAAACTAAAACCCTAAAATATATGACGGAAATGTTTGCTTAACTCGTAACTTCACCGTTGTGCATTGTAGGGGGTAGTTAATTAGAATGACGAAATTAGGATAAAAACTAGACATTTGAAGGAAAAGTGATCGCATGTTATAGTAGTCAAGATGCTGGCCTCGTAACAAGGGGATCCGGGGTTCGAGTCCCGTTTCGGGAAAGGGTGTAATTTATTACGTTGTCTAATTGTCCTTGTTTTGTTGTGCTACCTATATGGGGCCCACGAGATTAATCTATTAATAGAAAAGTCAGATATGTTTGGCATTACGGGTTTGTTTTTCGGGGAGAGGGATAGGATGACGAAATATTTCTTTAATTTCGACGAAATTCGTTTCCTCGAAGAAGTGACGGCAGTTATTTCGTTTTTCTTGATGAAATTTTTTCTTGGAGAGTAGAACCAGGAATCAGTTTCGTTAAAAACGAAGAAAGTTTCGTGATATTTGCGTATCCATTTTTACAGTGTTAAATTAACCAAAAAGCATAGCGTTATAACATTCAAAAAATATAGCAAATAAAATTCAAAAAATATAGCGAAATTCGGAAATTTTTTTTATGATTCCATAGAGCCTAGCATAAAAACCATTTGTTCGATTAAATTTACTTTTAAGTTTTGTATTTTTTACTAAATGTTTGGTAATAAGAACTGTAGTTTTGAAAACCAAATTTTTCGGTAAATCGTTACTATATGAACTAGAAAATTATTAAATGAACGGTGCATAAGTACGTACCATATGTTTTCGTTTTATTACCAGAATTGTGTTTTTTTTTTTTTTACCCGGAATGTCATTACCATAAACAACAGTAATTTTGCCTGAATTTTTTCTTAATGCAGATAGTATCTGTCGTTACAAATATAAACTACACATACTGAATACTAAAGTCTTCCACTTGGTATCGAAATTACTTAGACTGATCCATAGGTACCAGTGGTCTAAGGTACAACACTCTTCCCTTTTTCATTCAGTGAGAACTTCTTGCAAAAAAAACATTATTTGTACAGTAAAGTTATGTTGATAGAAAATAAAAAATCCGGTAATAAAAATCAAAATTCACGATATTAAAGTTATTTATTTAATAATTTTTATGTATCTTATAATAACGGATCTTCAGAAATTCTGGATTTCATAGATACTGATCGTATAAATTACATATTTAGTAAAAATACAGCCCAGAAAAGTAAATTTAAGGGGGCATGTATGATGCTTTCAAATGTGTAATTCACGTGTATTAAATGTACTAGACTCATTAGGCTTTGATTTTATTTTTTCGATAATAGAATTGATTATTTTATATATCATCTCACTTTGACACCACGAAATGAAATATTTTAATCTAGTCATAAAAATTTTTATCAAACAACTTTTATTTATAAGTATTAAAATGCTGAATCCAAGAAGAGGGCATCTTAGAACTTGCTTCTTAGGAAAGCCATGGCCCACCCTGGGCTGACGCGTCATTGAAGAAGAAGAACAAGTGCTGAGTTAATATATCTTTTTGTGGCCTGCTAAATGGATCCTAAGTTATTCGGACCTCTCTCATCATGATGCCAAAGTGGCACGAGGAGAAAATCTATGTAAATATGTATTTCTTATGCGCGAGGTCGTCTTATTCAAACCCGTCGGCCATAATAATTTTTCTTTGATAATTTAATGCTTATTATTTTGTAATTAATCTTCTATGTTTGCAGTATTTTTATTAGATATTTTAATTTATATGTTTTTATTTATGCATTTTTTTCTTTCAAACCACGAACATTTTTATTAATAAATAATGAAATATATCTATCTGTTGCATAAAGTATTCATGACAACCATAAATTTTTTGCTGGAACATTTCATTTTATTTTTATAACTGTCGTTGAACAGCCGACCTAATTTTGGGTTTACAACTACTAATGTTTAAAGCCTTGTAATTTTGAACTAAATACAAAAGACAAGGGAACTCTTGGATCAAATATTGGAAGAAATTTTCCTTCGTAGTGGACTTTTTGATGGAACTAACCCTAATTTGCAAACTTTTAATGGAACTAACCCCATGGAGAGGAAAACCTCAAATGGTTAGCCTGATGGCAAGGGTACTCTAACCCATGATCCGACAACTACTGAGGACACTTTAAGTCAGCCCTGTGTTCGGTGCGAGACGGGTGCGGAATTCGTATCGACCAACCATCGCTGGGATTCAAACCTATATCACCTCATTGGAAGGCGGACGCTCTATCCCCTGAGCCACCACGGTTCTTGCTAGAATATTTGTAAGAGATACTTATCTGAAGGGAGAATATAATTTTGATCAGTATTTTGAAAATTATCTTGGTTGTCCATATTATTTCCAGATTTCTCAAAAGCATATCTAATTGTTATGACTCTCATAAAAACTACTTAAATACAAACAAAAAAAATAACTTCAACAACAAATTCTTTTTCCATATCTCTACATAAGGATGTAATAATATATCTTAAATTCACCAAATTTACTATCCAAAAATTAAGTTGTTTCTTTTTTAATTTGCCATCCAACACCGCAATAATAATAAAATACTTTTAGTAAATTTACTATAAAGTCATCACCAAATGGCTATTTGAAAAATTACCATACTTTTTGATATTTCCAAAGAACCAGTGAAAAGATAAATTTTACCATTTTCTGTTATTCCCAACCAAACTTTTTTATCAGTGTTTTTATATCCTGATTACACAGCTTTATTATACATAGATAATTTCATATTACTTATTATTTCCAATGATACAATTATACTTCTTTATAATATTAAATAACATTACTCAAATAATACTTTAAAATTCAGCTTAGCCATCATATTTTCCGACTCTACATTCATAAATACTATTTCATTATCCATAATTAGTTTCTTGTAATGATACAATTATACTTCTTCATTAAAATATTATTCAAACGTTTCTTTTTTCTTAGTTTCATAATTATATTGATAAATAATATTGACTTTATATAACATTGACTTTATAACCGATCAATAATTTTTTATTACTTATTTATACTTATTATTACTTATTATTACTTATGATATAATAATACTTCTTTGGAACACTATTAATAAAACAACTCAATTAATATTTTTAATTAAATTCAGAATAACCAGTATCTTTAAATAATTACTTGTTTACTCTTACAAAGTAAAATTTTCATTTTTTAAAAAGTACTTCATTCAGTTTTTTTCCTTGAAAATTGAAAAAATAATAATATATTGAAGTGACTTAAATTTTAAGAAAAGCTTTTTAAAGCTTGAGGACATCGTAAAATCTAAATCCTGAATTGGAAAGAAAGTCTCCAAGTTTATTGGAGCAAATATACTTTAGTATAAAGCTTTTCAAAGCGGAACTTATGCCAAATATTTGTTTTAATTATAAAAAAAAATTGAGAGAAATTCATGATAACGTGTAAAGAAAACTTACAACTTTTACTCAAAGAAAAAATAAATCATCAAATGTAAAGACTTCTTCCTCTCATTTAAAAAGCCTTCATGCTTTTTAATTGTTAGTTTACGATTATAGCAATCTGAAGTTTTTCTTGAAAAGGTTTTTTACATTAAAATTGATATTTTCAAAGTATTTTATGCTTGTGTTAAAAGTATTATAAAAACCTATCAACTGTTGTTTGTTTGTTTTTTTTTATTCAAATTTATTTGTCCAGTTCAGAATAATCGTTAAACTTAATGCAGATAAATGACATCATATGCTTTAAAAGGAGGAAGCAAATGAATCGATACTTTTATGAAAATTAAAAACAGAAGTATCATTAAACTGCTCGAATATTTTTGATACGTACTGTGCAAGAACAAAAAATTATAACTCACATCTACTTGAAACATCCCACATTAACTTAAAATAAATGAAGCCCAGATAGTGAAAATTAGTCAACTCAGTTTTTAAAAAATTTTTAAAAAAATAATAATGAGTATTTTGCGTTATTTATATGATTTTAAAAGCTGCAAAAAAACTTAAAATTCAGGGATTTTGTATTATGCGAACTTTTGTAGTATACTGACTTTTACAGACACATACAGAGTACAAAACACATTTCATATCATGCTATACATTTCCCGTAGAATACAGTCTTCGTAAACTGCATTTTTACACATTGTAATACATGCTTGTAGAAATTTATTTTATTGTTATGCCTGTCGTATTTTCTATTTTAAAACAAATTTCCTAGATTTTATAGCCACTACTCTAAACACATAAATTTATATCGAAAGAGTTTATTTTTTAAATTTGTAGTACCAGTTATTTTCATTCATAGATAGACAAACTTTAAAGCTAAGAGTTTACATTTTTATCACAAACTTACATTTGAAAATTGTACTTACTTGGTCAGAAAGGTTCTTCAGAGACCAGATATGAACCATCATAACAAGATTATATTCAAGTACACAAAGCTGCATGGTGGCTATTCTTGCAGCACAAAAATGGCCACCTTATTTACCAAACTTGAATCCAATGAAATTGTTCCCTTTGGTCTCTTTTCTAAGCGAAGGTTTGTGCTAAACTTAAAGAAGTCTTTAGGCAAACTCTAAGATAAAATATCGGAGGGTGAGCTATCACATTAACAGAAAATTTTATGACAGTTTACAGTTCTGAATTAAAGTTAAAAATAATTTTTAAGTCTGTTCGTTTTTTGTTTAATTTTTTAATCATTATTATTTTTTCTCCTTATCTCCATCCATATTTTTGCATGACCCATGCCCCAACTCAACACAAAAAATAATAGGAAATATTTTTTTAATACCCAAAAATTTTTATCCTGGCCCTCTTTTAAACCTCAAATATTCAAAATGTGTTGATGAGTGAATAATATAAAAAATAATAACAACAATTTATAAAAGCAAAAACATTGCAGCTATAATGTAACCATTTCTGAATTCTAAAAAAGAGTTCTATGAAGCTGTAGAGAGGAAATTTATTAATGAAATTGATTTCCTTACTGAAGTTTACTGAGAAAAAGATATCAATGCTTAAATTTATTGAATAATAATTTAGTTTTTAAACTACTGAAAGCTTGTTATGATTATTTTTGGAGACACATACACACATTCTTCTTAGATAATCCTAATTGCTTTGATTAACAGTAATTTAATTGCTTCTAATAAATAATTCTTATGAAAAAAAAATCAATGTTAGTTCTTTTTACGTTAATATTTTTCTCTTTAACTCAAAATCTTGATGCCTTAAGAGAGTTTAGACTAATATTGTTGTGTTCGTGAGTCTCCTTTCTAAACGTCCCCAAATAATCATAAACACTTCAAAAGGAACATTTCAGGCGCATTTAGAAAACAAATTGAACATTCCTCAAATCAGCTTAACGTTGCGTAAAAGATAATGTCCACAGTTTAACATCTTTGTCCTTGATTTATAAAATAAAACTATACACATACAAGACACTGACGCCTTGAAAATCAGCCTCTCTTACATCGTTTACCACAAAGGAAGCTCGGATATCTGGGGGATTTATGGGTCTAGAACATAGATCAGAGTTCTAGATTTATGAAACACCTTCAAAGAAAGGTTTCAAGTTTATGGGTCTATAAATTGTATCTAGGCGCGTTGTCCAAGATTGTTTGCTAACGTTAAACCAATGTTTTCATCCTTAGAAGTGTTGCCATACTTAATGTCTATGGCAGTAGGTAGAATAAATGGCAGAATTTAAGGCGTATCTCTTAGAATCGATTCATCATCACGATATTCTATTTATAAGATATCATGGTATCATTAAAATTAAAATAAGTATTTTTTATACACTTGACGTTCTAAGTTTCGGGATATTGTTCAATTTTTTAAAACAAGACGTGTAAAAAATTTAAAAAGTTAAATTTTTTTTAATTTTTATACGTTTTCTTTTTCTTTTTTTCTTTTGCATATGGCCCAAAATATTTTTGTCTATTCCATTGGTTAGTTGAGTATAAAATTTAAAAAAAGTATCAGTCATGATGGTATACCAAACTTTAATAACTTTTCTAACTGCCTATTCACTAATCACTATTTAATGCTCATTAATCACAATTAAGATTTATTTAAAAGATGATATAGTCAAATAACCACAAGAAAATGATAGTTTATAAGTTGATTAATGTAAAAAAAGATTTATTTAAAATCTTTGTCTTAAACAGATGTAAAGATAAAAGAAATAAGGAAAGTACCTTAGGAACTTTGATTTTGCTAAGAAAACTGCTACAATTTAGCGTAAACATGCTCATAATTTTTTTAAATACTTGAGATAAAGCAATGAAATTGTTTTTAATGTACTTGGAGAGTTACAACATAAAAAACGATAAAAATCCCACATTTTTAAATTCTTGTAATTAATATGACTTCTTGATATCTTTATTTCTATGGCATAAAAGATTTTAAAAAATTATATTCCATTCATTGTATACGATATGTTAATATTTAGTGAACTATATTATGGTATAAAATCTATATAATATATTATGTTGAGTGCCGATATTTTTTCTATAATTTGATGCTATAATTTGATTTTTCTATAATTTGATTTTTTTTTTTTTTTAGTCAATAATAACAATTTGTTTCTTTAAATTTTTGGTTTAAATCTTCCTAATTGCAATCCTTCAAGTAAAATTATGGGGTATTTCATATTGTGTTCTCGAAAACCCTTTTTTTCTGTAAATTCTAGTGTCTTCGTATTCCTCAATGTTTTAATAATCTTGTTCTATAATGCTTTCATATCATTTCAATATTCCAACTATTTTTTTTCTAGAATACATTAATATATTAGGCAGAAGACAATAATTTTCAAAACATATCTTCTCAAATCATACTAAAATGCGATCAACTACATCATATATTCTCTGACATTTTCTGAATATTTCTGTGACAGAACATGTCTTAATAGAAAAACATTTCTGTCTATACCCCATTAAGTTTTTATAAACTGAATTCTTCGAATGCCTATTTTTATGCGCTACAAATTGTGATTTTCATATTCATTTTTGATAGTCAGTGAAAAACGAATTAAGAATTTCTTTATAATTATATTCATAAACTTACTCTGATATCAATATAATTATTTTACACAGATATGGAAAATTACGATACCAATTACTTTAACCCCTTTTTTTTATCGTTTTCATTATATTATATAACGTTTATTTTAATGTTATTACAGTTTACTGTATGAAATCATGAAATTTACTAATTCAAAATCTTCCATAATAATTTTTTTAGAAAATTATTACCGATCTCTTAAACCCCCCACTCCCCTAATTGCTTGTAAGTTTACTATAACCATTTAGAAGTCATCAAAGAGCGCTGATGGAAAAATGGTCTACTTTAAAAACCTGTGAACTACTGTAGTGTGTCTACCACTACAAAAATATAATTCTAATTCACTAGTATATAAGACATGTTAACTCGATTCTATGATAAAGTACCTTTTCATAGATGAAGGTTGACATTGTCGATATCTACTCTCCCCACATTGGTGACCTTCGGACGTGATGTGAACGTGCCGACCTTGACTGAAACTCCCATTTTGATATAAACACGCATATCTTGACAATAACGCACACTTCGATCTGAACACGCCTTCTTCGATGGATGGTCCACATTGAACAGTTGACTTGCTACCTGTGACTGCGACATTATCCACCTCCTCGCGCTAATAATACTCAGTCTCGATCATACACAACGTCGGCCTGTATACACTCGACTGCTAATGGCAACACAGGAGAGACCACGACTGTGAACTTAATACAGCTCTCACAATCAGCACCCAAAGTTCGGTGATCTTAATACAGCTCTCCCACCTTCTCACAAAGCAACAATGAATCAACTAGTGGTATAACTTCATCGAATTCTATCACAGAAAAAATTCTGGTAGGGGAGTACTGTAGTGTATTTACCACTACAAAAATATAATTCTAATTCACTAGTATATAAGACATGTTAACTCGATTCTATGGTGCTGTACCTTTTCATAAATAAAGGTTGACATTGTCGATATCTACTCTTTCCCCAACTACAATGATAAGCCATAATGATGTATTGCTGAAGAATTATAACTTCAAGTAAACAATGATAAATAAATATGAACTACAAACTGATGCGTTACAAAATTTAAAACACATAAAAAACTGCGTCCCAATAAATTTAGCCGAAAGAATTTATTTTGATTGCCTTCTATTTTAAAATCTACAGAAATAGAAACTTATGCATTGTTGTAAGTTAAAAATTATTACTTAAAACAGTGTAATGGAGCCTTTTACTATATTTGAGAATTCTTAATTTGCTTACCTTGAAACAATTTCCCTCTATCTTCTTTTGCTAATTATCTCTTTCGTTAATCTCCTTTGGCGATCTCATATTCCTGTTATTCGAATAATTTGAGAATGCTTAAAAGTTTGAAAAACTTTTTTGATTTTTAATTTCGTGTAGACCATATCAGAACTTTGTTCCGTCAGAGTTTTGTTCTTTCGTCGCCTTACTATTAAGCCAAAAGTAATTGTTAACATAATCATTATTAGAATGTAGTTTATAAAAACCGTGATGAGTAGATTACATTATCACGACTTTTCTCCAGTAATTTGGCGGTTGTTTCTCTTTTCATTAATGTCAAAACTCATGCATAATGTGCTAAATACCTATTTTTTCATCGTTAAAAATGACACTTTTCTCTGAAATTACCGTCTGAAGATAATATTACTAATTCTAAAATTAGAAAATATTTATTTTTATTTGCTTTGACTTTTATTATGTTAATGAAAGTATCAAAATTGGCTTGATATTTAATTACTATGAGTTTGTTTCAAACTTTTAGCGTATAAGACATAAAGGGCAATAATTTTTTTTTTTAAATATTAAATAATTACATTGAAAACGTATCATTGAATTTTATTTCATGACAGTCCAAAAATACTTTTTCGATAAAAGGTAAACGTTAATTGAAATTAATAATACAGATTGCTAATACATAATTAAAACTCTTTCTAAAAATTGTTATTTGCATAAATGAATAAATTTTCGTTTATAAAAAAATTATTTTTCATATGAAATGAAGAAAAAAATAATATTTCCTGAAGAATATAAATGTGTCCATCCCAAACAAATCATAGAAAATAAAAATATGACTGCTTATGAAGTAATTACTTGTTAAATTCGTAAGATCAAGACTTGAGAAATCAATTTACATCATACGATCTCATAATTGCTTAATAAATTTAAATAATTGTTGCTAAATAATGTGAAAATGAAATGTTTAGTATTCATTCATTCTAATCATTCGTGAGACAAGTATAAATAGTCTGTAACATTTCCAAAATTAATTTGAATAGAAATAAAAGTTTTCAGGCAATTCATAATTTATATTAATTGTTAGAAGTTAGTTAGCGTGAATTGTCATATATTTAAAATGCAATATAATTAATTGTTCGTGAAACAAAACTTTAATGCCTGGGAAAGGAAATGATATAAAATAGAAAACTCTTCACGCATTACATTTTATTGTATATTTATATTATGAATTTAATATTCATCAGAAAATTAATTTTATTATCTTTAATTACCATATTTGCAATGCATGTCTAAACTTCATCATGGAAAGCGTAATTTTTCATTCATATTTTCGATGCGCTCAATTTTAAAAGTTGTGGCTTATGCCTGATATGTATACATAAAAGTTTTCTTTAACTTTCTTTAACTTAAACTTGGATATCTAGACAACTGAGACATTATTATCTATTTGCATTTTACACTACATTGAATGAAATCAAAACTAATTCGATTGAAAAAGTCAGTCAGTCTCAGTCAGTTAAGGAGTTATAATAGTTTTTAGTAAGTAGGAGAGCACGAGTGGGGTAAACCCGGGTACATAAATTTTAGCGAAATTAGTTCTGTTTTCCAGCGGACAAATTTTGAATTACATTTTACAAGTCAGGAAGAAGGACATACCGTGTTGGCATGTTGTTGATTAATTCACGACGTTTGTCTTGATAAGTTCATTTTACTATGTCAACTCTCTAATGCTCTCTTATTTTAAAAATCATCCTTATTTATTGGTCATTACAATTATACAAATTATATTTTATACGTTTACTAGAGATTCATGCCCTAACAAACAATAAGAATTTAGTTCAGTGTGTAGCTCTGTTCTGTTTCTTTTCGATAACCCCTGCTCGCAAGGTAAAAATGGGTACTATACATCTTGGTACCCCCTCAGCCTTGATTTGTGTCTGCTGTGCCTACGGGCCCCAAGACAAAATTTATTACGGGCCTTATTTTATCATTTTGTAGAGTTTTATATATATATATATATATATATATATATATATATATATATATATATATATATATATATATATATATATATATATATATATATATATATATATATATATATATATATAAAATTCTCTGAACCTCAATTAATTATTTAATTATCTGTAGTAACATATAAAGGAAAACCATTCATCGGTTCGTTTCACTATTCAGTTGTAAATTGATAATGCTTTACCGCTGAGAATATTCAATTTCTGAATGTAAATTTAAAAAAAAAAACTACTTTCTCTCTTAAAAATTCTATTGAACCAGAAAAGTGATGTTTTGCTTATTCATCACGCTTATACTTACACTTATACATCTGGATCAATTTATATTTTTAAATTAACTTTGTTATTTTTCGTCCCCAATCTCAGAGAAACAAAATGTTTTCAATTTCATCCGAGATCTTCCTTTCATTCTTTCAAATAATCCCCAATTTCTCACTCAAAACATTTTTTCTGCGGAATCTTGTGTATCATATATTTTGATTGAATTTAAAAAATCGATGTTATTTTCGTTATACGCCTTGTCAAAGATTCATTTTGAGTTTTGTTTTGATTTGTCCTCCCTATTTTTTATGTTCCCAACTGAAAAAGGAAACCTCCATGCAAACAGTAATTCTTTATTTTCATTTTTTTCTACCTTTGAATATAAAAATGTAAACTTTGCACAGTAAAACAAGTAGTTTTTGTAATTCCATTTGGTTCCATTTTGGTGTTATATTATTTTAGCAATTTAATATTTTAATGAGGGATATTTTATTAACGCGTGAAAACTAATCTTATAAAAATACTTGTGTGAAAAGTGACATTTAAATTTCATTTGTAGATAAATTTGAAACTGTCATGAAACATTCTTTTTTTCAAATATAATTGTTTGATAACAGCACAGCAGTAATTTTTGAATCCGGATTTTTATCATTAATGCTGTTATTACTTTTGCTATGGATAAAAAGACGTTCCATAAAATAAATAATTTATTTTGATGCTTTTAAAAACGAAATGATGATAATAACATTTGTTTCCCTTTAATGAGTGCCTAGTTTCTTTTTATAAGCATTTAAAAGAAGAAAATATGTTTCACTAATGAAAAAATAATTGCACACATTTGAAAGCATGTTTTATTTTGTGACATTTTATTATCTTTTTATCAAGATATTTCGGAGGAAATAATTTCTTTAAATGAATATTAAAAAAAAGAAGCATACATATGCTTCATTTGTAAAATAAAATAACTGTCATTAAAGATCGACAGTTTTTTAATTATCATTATTGTTTAATGTTCGATGCATTTTTTGATGTGAGCATTACTTTAATATTTTAATAACTCTAAACGTTGGGTAAATGAAAAATTACTGTTGGCGTAAGAGAAAATACTTTTTTATAATTAAAATAAAACCAGTTAATTAATAAATCAAATGTTTTTACTAAGTTCAAGAAACACTCCCAGAATTTTTTTCAATTTGCAAACGGGATTATTAATGTATCAGTTGTCTCTAACGTTTTAATTAGATTTACCGAATTACGAAGTAATACTTTTATTACTTCAACTTTTATTTAGACATTATTCATTTGAGACTATATAAATTTTTGAATCGAATTAAAGCGATATAATTTTTTAAATCCCATCGAGACATCTTTTTTTGAAATGACAAAAGTCTTTTATTGCATTGGAAGTATGATTTTTTTTTCAGTAGAGGGTATTTTTAAACAGTGACTCTTTGGAATCAATTAATCAGGGAATGTTTTAATTTGAATAAATAATGCAAATAGTTGCTAGTAAGAGTAATATTAGATGAACAACATATTATTGTTAACAATGAAAAATTATTGTGATTACCTAAAAGAAAACAACACTTGTACTTATTGATAAAGTCTTTACCAATATATTAATACCAATATATTTACCAATATATACTTTATTTTAAGTGTTACGGAAATATGCATATTTATTTTTTATATGTATGCATATTTTTATATAAATGGATATGCGTATTTTTTTATAAAACTTAAAATGGACAAAAAGTTTCCTAAAAACAAAAAGACCCCCTTCACTCTACACCAATGGGTTAAGACAGAATAAAGGAATTAGCTAATTAACAAATTAGTACATGGTTTAGTTAAATATTAAAAATGTGGTATAGCTAATTAATGAATTAATTCAATGAATATGAATAGAATAATTAATAATATAGTCAATTATTGAATAATTATATTGAATACTTAGTAGAATCTTGAATTCGTAGTAGTAAATTATTGAATTATTTATTTTATCAACAAATAAGAGTAGATAATTGGGAGTAATCGAATAAATAAATTATTTATTTAATTAGTGATAAACGATTTAATGTAGTTATTGAGTAAAAAAGTACGTGTGCGAGTAGTTCTGTCTAAAGGGGAAATAGATAGTATATTAATTCAAAGATGCATCTACTGAGTTAGTTAACGATTCATTTATATGTAAATAAAATTAGTTCTTGTGTGAGTTAGCTAATCATATCATTGCATAGTAGTTAGTTTAAATAGTATGTCATTTAATGGGGCTAGATGATAAAAATAAATTGAAAAGTTAATGAGTGAGTTGGTTAGAGAATTACTGGAACGTTGTGATAATAAATCGTATAGAAGTGTGAACTAAATAAATTAATTTCCAATATAAAAAACCTTTAAATTTGTCCCTTTATATAAGCTACAAGCTAATCTTTACATCTAGATATCTTCCAGTTGTACACTTTAAACTCATTCAGACTTTTCCTAATGTGAACAAGCTAAATCGTCCGTTATACAATTTTCCAGCAAATTCTTTTCTATATGCTTCTAAAATTTTTCTCAAAATAAATGTGTGGTTTGTTGTTGCGATTAGCTAAAAATGTAGATATACTGATAAATGTATAAAACAATATTTTGGATGAAAAATGACGGATATTTGATAAATCTTTGATATAACTTTGATATAACTTAACTTTTCTAACTCTTCTGTTTCGTTTAAAAAAAGAAAGAAAGAAAGATGAAATGAAATGGATTTGAATTATTCCTAATATATTTCTACATTTCGTGCTTTTTGGATTGTTTGTCGACGCTTGGTTGACATTGCTACTAAAATCAGACCTCAAATTCAAGAAATCGTAAAGAAACATAATAAATATCATGTATCTAAAATTTGTGATATCGGACATCGAGTATTTTTTAATATTTCTGTCAAAATAATAACTGTATAGTCATTTTAAGAGTTGTATGTCATGTATTCCCTTCAAAAAGCATTTACTGTTCGCAATTTCAATAAATATAATTTTTCCCTTTTATTTAACGTTTTTTAAGGTTCTGTTACGACATCTTCCTTTAGTGGTATCTCTCCAAAAACTTTATCCCCTTTTAAAATTTCTGATTTATTCCAATCACATATGGAACATTATTGTAAACAATATTTTCTTCGTCATAAATAAAAATTTCTATTAAATGCATAAAATTAGCAAATTGTTTCCTATTTATGAGCTGATAATAATAAATCGTGCAAACATCTTGCATGTCTCCAGCTTTAGAATTAAATATTTAAGCAATTTTTTTTTTAAAACCTGGTAATTTCTTTCTCAATAGGTTTTCCAGAAATGCATTGGAATTCCAAAAAGCATTTTAAATTCTTCAGATATCAGCAAAACCAATCAAAAAATATTTCAAGAAATCTGGGTTACTGCTAAATGTATTCGACTAAAAGAAGTTGATTCGGTAAAGAGATTGTTTTCTATTGACAACATGGCAAACAGATAGCGATCATAATATAAAAAAACTTCGTTTTATAGTAGTTCGACGTATTTTATTATCCATTAATAATAAATAACATAAAGAATTAAAATTAATTGATTAATTAATTGAATAAAAACACTTGCCCGAAAACTGTTTGTTTCATATATGAAAAAGTGGAGTGCTGTTATAGTTGAAGATTACTCTATTTTTTTTTGTCAGTGAAGGGATTAAATCTTATTAACAATAAAATTTCCAGTCTCAATCATACTTATGTTCATATATTCAATCCCCAAAAAACAACTGAAAACTGCAGTATGAAAATATTTTTAATATTTTTTTTAATAAATGTTGTAAAAAGTTTTGCTTCATTGAATTGACATCAAATAAAAAAAAATTATAGATTCAAACAGAATTCTTTTTTTTTTCATTTTATTATAGAATAGAAAAAAAACTAAGTTTGATTCCTCTAGGGACAAAATCCTTTAATGTTTGGGATAATCTTTCACTTCTTTTATTAAAAAAATTTTCTAAAAAATCTTTCACGTTTTGTTTTGATTTAATTTATTTAACAATTCCATTTTCGTTAGAGGCAGGCGAATAGAATAACAAACATTTATTTTCATTTGCTCGTTTATTATTTGTATAATTTCTTGGATAACAATAACATAATTTTATATTTGACTGCAAGCTATTAACTTATTTTTATCTTTTAATTTATAGAAAAATTGATTTTAAAAATACGTCAGGAGTTTGAATAGCAAAAATAGATTTATGTTTGATAATAATTATGGGATTAGAGAGTCTATTTGATAAGTCTATTTTGCTAAGCAAAATCTGACTTTAAAAATAAAAAAAATTCTGCTATATAAAGTAAGTTTTTCTGCTATATGAAATAAGATTTTAACTAAATGGTATCTTAAATTTCAATTTTACAGACATTAATAAAGTAATTAATTTCGTTAACATTTTGAACTATGTCATTTTAAATTACATTAATTACCCCTAATATGCTTAAATGTTTCCTTAACAATTAATCAGCTCAAACTTGAGATCGGACATATGACTATTAGAAATACATTTTTCAAATTGTGCTGACCCGCAATAAGATAATGATTAAAAAGTCTGAATCCACCCAAATCTCTTTGAAATTTTGGATTGTGTTAAACCACAGTATTGCTTAAACATCCTTATACCATGCCAGTTTGTAACACATTAGAGTTCACGATAATATGGTTCAACATGGATAGAAACATCGTTCAGTTTAAAAACTTACTAGAGTTTCAGCAAATTTGTAATTAAGGCCAAAAAATGAAGGTTGAACTTATTTATCTGTGAATGAAAAACTGTTCGTTTTTACAATAAACTAAATGTTTTAGAGTCCGATTTATTAAATAAAAATATCTTCTACTCCTGGACCAAGTATCTATCTGTGGCATATCCGCTAGATTTAAAATTAAGTCAGATGAAAATCTGGTCATTGGAACAAAAGTAATCCAAATATTGCTGAATTAAGTAAAAGTAAAGAATAAATCTTTTTTTTATTACACGTCTCGTAGGTGTGTTTGTTTTTTCTTAATAATAAAATGCTTTGAAATGAATGTTAATAAAATTTTTGAATATATATACTATATATATATATATATATATATATATATATATATATATATATATATATATATATATATATATATATATATATATATATTCAAAAACGTGAAAGATAAGAAATATGAAAATACAAGTGATATGAGATATAAAAATACAAAATCAAATGTGTTTTGATTTGAGGGGGCAAACCTATCGACAGACCCTCAATTGTATGATCATTACTTAAATTTATTTCTCGACATAACTCTACTTTTTCAGTAGAATATGAATTAAGGTCTTTAGCTTGTCCAGAAAATTTTAAATTTTCAGAATCATTAAAGCCAAAAGGAGGTGAAAAATAATGCTCTTGAAAAATTCAATTATTTCTTGTTATGAATTACAATTTAAGCATTTATTGATATACAATTTCAAAGCTGAACCTTTAATGAATTTTTGAAAATTTTTAAATTTCCATTCCTCATTTAATTTAGCATCTATAGTTTGTTTTTAAAAATGTTTGAGCCAGGCTGTGAATTGAACACCAATGTCGGGCTCAAAGATTAATATGTCTGGTTTATCCTGTACATTTTCATCTATACTTATTTTTTGTAAACTAGTATTTAATTCATTTTCAGAATTATCTATATTACTTTTAACGTTTTCTTCCATATTACATTTTTAATTTTTGCCACATCGTAAGGGCATTCAAATAATCAAAATAAATTTCAATAATTAAATATAACATTTAAAAGAAGAAAAATTTAATTATGTGAATAGCATATTTTTCCATAATAAAATAAAAACTTAAATTTTGCTTATACATTCAATATAACATATACTGTGATATATAATGCAACAAATTCCTTTAAATCATTTAGATATTAATTATAATTATAATAACGCTTAAACTGTATAAAGGGTAAAAAAAAACTATGCACGAAATGAAAACATTAAATTTCAAAAACCCTATTATAATCAAAACCAAAAACTATTTAAAACTATTGAATAATAAAATCAATTAATTGAAATAGATAATATAAATATCAATATAACTGTAAGCAAATATAAATATCAATAAAACTGTAATTACAATTGTATGTGAAATTGTTCACCATGAATTATTTCAAATCATTCACTTTTTGAATTTCAACTGCCATAGAGACTAGGGGAAAAGTTGTTCACCATGAATTATTTAAAATCATTCACTTTTTGATGTATCACTGAGAATTTGGTAATCAAAACAAGTTGATTACAATTAGGAAGGATTTCCATCGACTCGTCACTGGCACTGGTTGTAAACCCGCAAGAGACTCTCCACTGATTGTTGATTCCGACAGGATGGGCGAAACTGAAGGACGAAATCCAATCTCCAGCGGTATTTCCCACAGCAACAACGGTAGAGACCCATGGAGGAAAATTCGGAGAATCTTCTGTTTTATTCTTTTGGCCTCCTTTTTTTTTTTTTTTTTTTTTTTTTTTTTTTTTTTTTTTTCAGTATTAGAAGGGATAATATGTTTCACGAGCATTATCTGTTTCAAGAGCAATGTCAATTCAACATTCAGCCAGCAATTCAGCATCAATTTCAACATTCAGTCAATTGTATTTTTATTTTTGAATTATATTTTGACAAGAGAAAAATTATTAATTCATATCCTGCTCCCGTTTCCCACAGGTTTTAACATCCTGCCGGCGTGTAAAAGGTGGCAGTCGTACCGAGTAGAAAAACAGACACAGGACTTTATTAATAGCAAATTAATTTTATTTGATCATTGTTTAGTGAGTGGCAAGCGAAAAGTGCAGTTTACTCAATCGACGATCAGTCTTTCTGGTAGGGCAAATCTTGCAAAAGATCCAAAAATGTCTCTATTTAGGGAAAAGAAGGAAATAAGGAAATTTTTAGAAATTACTATTGGTTTCTTAAATAGGTCGCGCAATTCCCATAAAAGTAATGGGGAAAATGTCTTACTTTTAATGAATGCATACTTGAGCCGAAAATAGATTTAAGAACAGGATGTGCTTTTTATAAAAGTGTAAGTAAGTTTTTCGATTGGACTAATAAATTAGGAATTGTTTCATAGAAAAGAAATAACATAAAAAGATTAAATGAAGCTTCTTATGTTACATATATATATATATATATGTTACGCTTTGAAAACATAAACATTGTAATTTCGTAGTGTGGCCGGTGCTTCTTAAAAAGATACAGGAAAATGCAGGAATCATAATATAATTTTATTAAAGTAAGGGCCAGAGCCCCAGAATGCCAACCTTACATGCTGGTGGATAGATAGAGAATAGCACAATTGACCTTGGAAAAAGGGTTTTTATATCTTTCTGGACAATATATTTAAATATTAATAGGTCTCAGTAGCGTGGGACTGATCAATTTCCCAAGCTACCAAAGCTACTACTATCATCACATTTTTTGAGATAATTAGATTCAATATTATTACTTTCATGTGGGAAAGGTTTTCAACGTTTGTGCGTTAGATACAAGCGCTATTTATGGATTAGATTTAAAATATAATTCTTTTAGCATTACATATATATATATAGTCCACATTTTCTAATTTGTTCTCATTTTTTATATTTTTCGTCGATTTTGACCTGATAATGTATGCACCCATTACCTAGTTCTATCTTCGAATCATTTGAAGTTTTTGGACATTCTTTCTTTTTCCTATTTTTCCTGTTCTTTTTATTTTTGTTACCCCTCACATTATTTTTTTTTTCCAATGTTTACTTTTACAGAAACATCTTTCACTTTTATTTTTTTCAAAATGTTTACTTTTTTTGAAACATCTGAAACTTTTATTTTTTCACAATTTTTAACCTTAACATTTTTAGAATTCTGCTGTCTAATGTGCAAAGATAAGTTGTCATTGTTAGAATTAGCAGAGGTGATCAATCTCTTACCAAATTGAGTAACAACTGGCCCGACACAATCAATAAACGAACAAAAATCTTTGCAACCCTACTAAAGCATACAGTAACTCAGTATCAAGTATAAAAAACTTAGCTGAGTTAACAATTTCGCCTATCGTAATAAGGGAAACTCACAAATTTTGTTAAGTGTGAAATGTCTTTTTGTTTGGGTAACATTTAATTTTTCACATTTTTAATAGGAATATTTAGTTTTGACCAAGTCCGAAAAAGAAAAAGCATTACAAATTTCTTTTAGTTTTTTTTTTTTTTTTTTTTTTTTTTTTTATTTTTGAAATTCTGAAAAAAATTTAATTGACGTTTGAAATACATTTATTTCCCTCAAAAACATTTTAAATGCATAAAAATACACTATTATATAATATTTTTTTTTTAAAAAAATCAAGGTAAACATACGAAATGCAATCAATTCTTAAATATATTTCTCTATTAAATTTCATAATAAAATTTTTAAAACACTAAAATAAGTAATCATAACAGTATCACAAACTATGAGAAAGAAGAAAAAAATTTATATCTACAGTAAATCCTTTCCTTTTTTGCTAACACTTTCTGTCGGCCTTCATGACTTTTTATGTTGAAGAGAAAGAAAAAAATATAACTAGAGACTTCTCTCTTTTTTCTTTTCACTCGCCAAATTTTCCGCCGACCTTCATGTGAAAGGAACTTTTAATAAAGAAGCAATAAGCTTCTCTCTAAATTTAATATAAATCGCGCACATTCACTTTTGTTTTCACATTCTTCGGGAATTCACACACGCGCACATATCACTGGTGTTAACAGCAGCTTTTTAATGAAAGGAACTTTAAATAAAGGATCAACAAGTTCATCTATAAATTTAATATAAATCGCGCACATTCACTTTTGTTTTCACAATTTGAGCTTTACGGAATTGTAGGGCCATCGGTCATTTTCAGATTGGACACTGTAGGGTCATCTCGATCAACACTATGGGGCAAACATCAAACGGTTTCAGAGAGGCATGTGACGAGCTCAAGCCAACGTCAGCATTCTCACAGCGATGAAGGTACGGGTACCGATCGAGTGGTGAAATCAATCCTTCCTTCATTCTTTTTTTCGACACCGATAGGTGATGGGATGAGGTTTTATCAACGTTGTAGTCAGCCGGAAAATAGATAACAATGGTTTCCTCAGCAAGTAACCATCCTGGCGTCTTGTAATAAAAGGGCTAAAATCCCTTTTATCAGTGTTATAGTTAGCTTAAATAATGCAGTCGTAAGCCATCATGCGTTCTAAAATGGTTTATTAACGGTAGGTTGGTATTGATAACAGTTCACATCCGCTCTCCACAAGGGAGGGGATGGACAAGACTTCGGACAATTCTGGAACAGCTTATCAGGATCACAACATGATGAAAAGGACATGCGAAAACCATTGCTCTCGCATTTTATACTAACACATATTGGAGTAAACAGGCACAGTCGTTGACATACTTGTATCCTTACGCATTAAGAAAAATCATTTACTGCTTCCTTATATGGAAGTGAAAAGGGGGAGAGATTCTAAAAATAACTCAATCGTATGTTATTAGCCTTGACTTCCCAAAATAGAATCTCTCTACGCTTATTCTTTAACAAAGACATTTTATGAAAACGAAAGAGTTTTAATTCTTTTATTAATACAAAAGTATTAATAATTTTTGTATTACATATATATATATATATATATATATATATATATATATATATATATATATATATATATATATATATATATGTGTGTGTGTGTATATATACGTATGTGTGTGTGTAAAAGGATGCAGTCGGACCGAGCAGGAAAACAGACACAGGAGTTTAATGAAAGCGAAAGAAATTTATTATGTCATTCTTAGTTGAGTGGAGAGCAAAAAGTGATGTTAACTCCATTCACGATCAGTCTTTCTGGCAGGGAAAATCTTGCAAAAAATCCGATAATGTCTCTATTTAGGGAAAAGAGGAAAGTCTTAGAAATTACTATTGGTTTATTAAATAGATCACGCGATTCCCACGAAGATTAGAGGGGAAAATGTCTTTATTTAAATTTATGCATAGTTGGGCCAAAAATAGGTTTAGAAACAGGATGTGGCTTTTTAAAAGTATGATAAAGTGTTTCGATTTGAATAATTAATTAGTAATAAATTAGGAGTTGTCTTATAACGAAGAAACTATCATAAAAAATTAATAGAAGCTTTTTATGTTACACATATATATATATATATATATATATATATATATATATATATATATATATATATATATATATATATATATATATATATATATATGCTAATAATGCTAATTGTAAATGGAGCTGCAAAACAAATTCTAATTACTTCATAAAACTCAGTTTAATTAAAATAAGCGTTACGTGGAAAATCCATTCATTAGTTGAGTTTCCTTTAAAAGAAAAAAAGCCTTCAAACATTCTTTTGTACAATATGTTAAGACAAAAAAATTGTTTCTAGTCAAAGAGTTTCAAATAATTTCGAGATACAAAAAGCGCTTAATACATACATAAAATTTAACGCCTCAAATATTTCTAGCATTAAGCGAATTGATAAAGGATTTATGGCGCTGATTAAAACAAATATTCGATTAAAGAGATTTAAATAACTCACTTCACTGATTCTTCGTGTTTCAATAAGATTTTATGGTCTGATACTTGATGTTTTAATTAATAGTAAACAACTAAGTCGTTTTTAGATTAAAAACGGAATAAAATGTTCGAAAAGTTTTAATTATCGTTGATTCAGAAGCACTGAAGAATGAGTTTATTATGTCTGCAGCTTGTTCAAGTTATTAATGGAATAAAATAATAAAATTTTATGTCTGAGACGGAGATTTGCTGTCTAGTCGGAAGGATGGTGTTAGATGATATAAATGATTAATATCTCAGCTACCTGTATTTTCCAACGACAGATGTGTGAGTCAGAATAGATGTTTGTTCCGCAATTGGTATTATTTTGGTGTATCCAATGGAGTGACTGAAGTATCACCCATAATTCTGCTTTGAAAACTGTTGAATAATCTGAAAGTCTGAAGTTGCGCGACTGTACAAGACCACCATCGACATATATTACGAATGCACATCCTACTTTGTATTCGCCGTTATAAACTAGCCTGGAACTGTCCGTAAATATCTCAATTCCATCTTTTGTTCGTAAATTGTAGTCAAAATTTATGGATTTTAATTCTGCGGGATGTATTGGTGGGAAGTTTGGTAGAGGTACGTATAGATCTTCATCACTTTTGTGGAAATAAATATTCGCCATTTTTTTTCTGTATTAATAATTAAATCTAATGGGACGGTCCCGGTCAAAACTTGTAGAGCATCGGTAGATGTTGTCCTGTAGGCTTTTGTTATGGAGAGAAGAGGAATTCGTTCTATTTTTTAAGTCTGTTAAGAGTTCTGACTTGATTATTGTTCCAGATTTCGGATCCATAAGTGATTAATTTTTATGTACTATTTTGGAAAATGAATTTTTTAATGTGTGGGTTCATGCCCCAGTCATCTCCAGAGAGTCTGTTCAGTTTAGCTTGGAAGATAGATATTTTATTGTAAAACTTATCCAAATGGGGCAACCAGGAGAGCTGATAGTTAAGTTGGAACCCAAGTTAAGTTATGGTTGGGATTATGGATATACTCTGTTCACCCGATAATAAGTTTTGGAAAGACTATGACTTGTGTTTTTGCTAGACTAAATTTGAGGTTTTGTGCTTTTGCCCATTTCTGAAAAGTCTCAAGTACAGTAGTCATTTGTGGGACCAGTCGATTTGACATTGATCCTGAAATCATTACAAAGAAATCGTCAGCAAAAGCAAACAAATTTTTATTCATTGTTCTGTCTTCTTTCAGTTTTATATTGGCGATGAGTAGCCACAGGATGGGACCAAGGCTCGAACCCTGTGGCACTCCAATAGTAACGTTTTGCAAAATCTCTGTATTCTTTATAGAGTAGCTCACAGATCCATTATTTAAGAAGCTTCTAATTAAATTCGTTAGAGTGAAACTACAATTCAGTGTATTCAATTCATTGATGATACTTTTCCGCAGTATGCAGTCAAAAGCTCCTAACGAGTGGTGTCCATTTTCTTTAGCCTGTTTTATGGAATTGATTAAGCATTTAATAGCTGATGTGGTAGATATATGCTTTCGGAAACCGTATTGATCATGGTACAGGAGGTCATTTGCTTCGAGGAAAAATGTTAACCTATTTGTAACGAGCTTGCCTAGGACTTTACCTCATACTAGAAGAAAGGATATTGGACGATATCCATCAAGTATGGAAAGATCCTTTCCCGGTTAAGTTATTGAAATGATTTTTTTCTTCCAAATGGTTGGAAAATGTTCAGGTTCATAATACTTATTCATTATATTCTTGAACCATTGTGGTTCAAGCTTAAATATTGCCTTGATAATTTCTGAAGGTAAGCCTTCATATCCCGAGGCTTTGTCATTTTTCAGCTTAAGGATTGTATGTTCAATTTCTGTAAGCATAAAAGGTTGGTCTAAGTTATAGCAAATTGCTTCCGGTAGTGGGGAGTCCTGTACCGATTTAAAATGATGTTTCAATATTTCATTAACGGTTTCAGTTGTGTTGTTTGTAAATGTACCATCACTTAATTTTTGTTTCATTAAGATATTATTGTTTGAAAAATGTCCTCTTGCAATGAGGCAGCTTAGTCCAAAACACTCCTGTGTGGTTATGTTTTCCAAATAAGTTGTTGTAGTCTTTCTTTTTCTGTTTTGTTATTTCTTTATTATATTTAGCTTTTTCTTCTTTATACTGCGCTCTTTTTATCTGTCTTTGTATAGGATCTGTTTCACTTTGATATTTCCGTCTTTTTGCTTTAATATTTTTCTAAGTATGGAGAGCTCTAAAGTCCACCACTTCGGACTCTGTTTAAACGTCTTGCCTACTTTCATTTTTGCATTTCTACGGATTCTAATGATGTTGCTTGTCATGTCCTCAGTATATTTATCCAAATCTGCAGTGTTTTGAATGTTGTTAACTTGTTTCTTGCTTTCCTTAATAGTTGCTTAATTCTGATGGAAAAATCAAATAAATTTATATCTGAATATCTAATTCTATTAGGTTGTTTAGTTGTTGATCTGTCAAAAGTTATCCCCAAAGTGATTAATCGATGGTCACTAAGTGTTTCTCTGTCAACGACTTGCCAATTATGTATCGGAAGATCTCTAGAATAAAGAGTTAGATCAATCCAGCTTCTGCCCTTAGTAGAGTCATAGGTTGGCGGTGAATTAGGGTCATTTGCAACTTCTAAGTCCATCAAGACAATAAATTCCATCATTTCCACTCCTCTGTTGTCGTCGCTACCACCCCAGAATGAATATTTAGCATTGAAGTCTCCATTTATTATAAATGGGTAAGCTATGAACTTCTGCAGATAAAATTGTAAGTTGTTTAATGTTGGCGTGAGTTCAGCTGAGGGATGTACATAGGTGGAAGCGAAATAGAATCTGTTTTGTCTGTAGTTACATTTAACCACAACCAAGTCCCTTTCACTAGTTACTGGAAAAATGTCGATAGGACCTTTCTTAAAAATTACCGCGCTTCTCGGTCTGTCTGTACTTGCGATTATTTGAATATCTGTTTGAAATCCTGTGATATAGTTGCCTTGGTTCATTAATCAATCCAATAAGTATATCTAAGAGCCGCGATGGCTCAGGGGATAGAGCGTTCGCCTTCCAATGAGGCGAACCGGGTTCGAATCCCAGTCGATACGAATTCCGCATCCGGCTTGCACTGACCACAGTGCTGACGTGAAATATCCTCAGTGGTAGACGGATCATGGGTTAGAGTCCCCTTGCCGTCAGGCTAACCGTGGGAGGTTCTCGTGGTCTTCCTCTCCATGTAACGCAAATGCGGGCTAGCTCCATCAAAAAGTCCTCCACGAAGGCAAATTTCTCCCAATACTCGATCCAGAAGTTCCCTTGTCTTCTGGATTGGGTTCAAAATTACAAGGCTACGGAGTTGAACATTAGTAGCCGTAAACCCATTAAGTTGGGTCGGCTGTTCAACGACGGTTATAAAATAAAATAAAATAAGTATATCTAGCGGCCGGGATAGCCTGGTCGGTAGGGCGCTGGACCCATGTCCAAGAGGTCGTGGGTTCGATCCTCGCCGGCCGAAGACTCCCCGTGTAGTAAATGGTGACTGATGCACGTTAAATCTGTCGAGTCTCAAAGTCCTCCATGTTCCCAGAACAAATCAATACCTCTGGGGGTACTAATCCAGGAGTTTCCTTGTCTGCTGGATTGGTTCAAAATTACAAGGCTATGGAGTTGAACATTAGTAGTCGTAAACCCATGAAATTGGGTCGGCTGTTCAACGACGGTTATAAAATAAGTATATCTAGAAAGATAAAGTCTGCTGCATGCAATGAATTAGCGTGTTTATCGTATGATTTAAATTAATATGAGAGATAAAAATTTGTTCTTGGTTCCTATCCATAATTAATTCGTTTGGTGACCTGTTCTCGTTCCTATTGATAAGACTCGCATAATTTATAAAGAGTACTATGGTTAATACTTATAGATAATTTATATTTTTCGTTGGTGTTTTTGCAATTAATGCATCTGCTTTTTGACTTACAGTCGTCAATCTTGTGACCCTTTTGGCATAGTTAGCACAGACTTCCTCGTTCTTACAAAATTTCGATATATGACCGAATCGGAAAGCATTGCGTTACTCTGATATATTCCTTGAGTCGTATGCGACTCCACCCTATGTTGAGTTTACCAAGAAGCATGAGTTTATGAAAAGTGGTTGGCTCCGACTCGAGTACCCAGTGGTTCCCCGATCTCGCTCTTAATGGGAATTTTATAGTCATGTCTGCATCCTGAAGACTCGAATTCTGCTCCCTCATTTTCTTGATCAGGTTCTCACTGGTAATATCTTCGGGAACGTCGTACAGGATGACCCTGAGTTTAATGGTTTTTGGTTTGCTACAGATGTAGTTATTAGCTATTTTAATTTTTTCTATTTCTGTCTTCAGTTTTTCGATATCGTTTTCACTACTCAGTTGTATAACAATACCACCATTTCGAATTTTATTAATACGTTTGACCCCGATCTTTAATTATATCGGGTCCATGTTAGTGGTAACCGCTTCCCTAGTAGCTTCCGAAGTGTCCTCATTGTCGCTTGGGTGTATCAGTAATACATGTTCGTTGCTTCATTTATCATGACTCACTTGTTCTGTTTCTCGATTCAAAGGAGGCTTTTGGTTATCGGTTACAATTTCTGCATATGACTGTTTTTTGTTCCTAAGTTCAGCCCGTTCATGCAGTTGGCCCCTTAATGCATTAATAATTGAATTTTGTTGAGATATAATATGAAGAAAAGATCCCGCATGATCTAAGATTTTATTTTTAATATCCTTACTAATTTTTGAGCCTTTCTTGGTCAAAATCGCACTGAGCTGCTGCTGCGCACCCACTGCCTCCATTATAAAATCTCTTTTGGGATCGATGACCTCCGGATCTATAGATATGAGATCTGCCACGGGTGCCGTCTCGCCATCGGAGTCAGAATCCGATGCCGACCCGAGTGGGTCCTCATCAGAGTTCGGCATGGTCACTAAGATTGCCACCAGACACGGAAAGAGAGAATCTAACGGTTAGTGAATGATTGGACAGATGCTCTCTCACTCAGTGCTGGTGTTCCTTTAGAAAGCGGTTGGTACGGCTGCCGTCAAGATCGAGTCTAGTATCCGTCGTGAGTCCTCCGTCACCCAAGACGGTTTGCCCATCGGCTTTCTGACGTCACCGGTATGGAGTGTCACGGCCACGAGTATCGGTGTGGGTGAACAACGGGGAGGAACAGTTTGAATAGTACCTCGGTGTATGTGATCCCCGTCAGTATCGGATCGACATCAGCCAGATGTAAATGCTGGTAGGAATCAATAAAATATTAATTTAGTTTTGAGTACACTTGTGGCGTCCAGTCGGTCGAAATAGATCAGCGTCTATCAAATGTCTGTTGATCAGAAATTGATTGATAGTTTTCAACACGAAACAAAGTTCTGGATCTATTTTAACATTAAGAACAGGATTGATAGTTGATTATTGATTAGTTGGTAGTATGTAGTACCCAATAGCCAGGGTATTGTAGCTCCGTAATCCTAATCAGTTTAATGTCGCAGAATACAAGGGTGTATATCAGGATCTGATGTCAGAAGCTATTGTATATCAGGATCTGATGTCAGAAGCTATTGTATAAGAGCAATGAGTAAAAACTTATGGTGAACCGTTTAATATTTTATGCAGGATCGCTGGCTGGAGACAGGATCGTGCTTAGATACAGGAATATAGGAGCAAAACACAGTTTGTTAGAGCACCGTTGGTATCCAAAATAAATCACTTAGGAACAACAATTAGCACTTATAAACTCTAATATGATATAATTAAAGCACTAATATTTAACATCAAGCACAAAGTTACCGAAGAAATTAGCTTCACTATATCAGAGTTGACATTAAACCAGGCCATCAAATTATAAACAGATAAGTAGTATAGAAGTCGGTCACATCAATATTCAAAATAACACTAACCTGTTGTTCAATCGTTTTATTCCAAGTTGCAATCCAGTTGGTTTGTTTGTGCACTATGATGCACTCCAATTAATCACATAGTAGCACTGACACAAAATATTTAACAAATATCACTATATAAACACAAGCACACTTCAAAATCGTCTGGTCACCACATTAGATGTAAAATTCAGCAATCCAAAACGTTGCTAGGATAATCATAGTTGATAGTCACTAATAAAACGTGGCCGCCATTTTGATACTCCAGAAACAAAGTCCAAAGAATGCATAAAATTATAAAATAAAAGTCACAAAATGTTAAGAATCGTTGGAACAGAACGTATAGTAACTTATTAATGCAAAATTAGTTCAAAATAATTCAAATTACATAAATAAATTGAAATTAGAAATCTCATCAAAATAGACACAACCTTCCTATCTCTCGAGCTGTTGCCATCATCACACACACACTCATATATATATATATATATATATATATATATATATATATATATATATATATATATATATATACATCAAAGTAAAATGCTTAAGAGATAAATAATAGAAATATTTGAGTAGTTTAATTCTATTTAACTTCTGATTTCTAATTTGAGAAATTATCACTTGATCAAGCAATTACAATTTTATGCAGTAGATGTTTTTAAAATAACTGGAATTTAACCACTGAAATTTTTGCTAGCACTTATAAACAAGATGCAAGATTTATTTACTTAAAGTAGATGAATTTCGGAATTCCTCTATCAATTAACTTGGTTTGAAACTCAAAACTTTACGAGATGAAGTTCAAATAAATTAGTATGCGTAAATAAATAGAAGTTGTAAACATCTTGGAAACCAGAAGAAATAGTTTTATTAGTCACACTTCCATCTTAAACTTATAAAGAATTAAAAAAATTTATAAATCGTTAATAATTAAAGCGTTAGAAGTTTGCGTTTCTGTCTGCGTGTCTATCTCTTATAACTTCAGAACGGTTTGTTCTATTGTTACGGTGGTTTAAAGACACAAACTACTATTATTATTTTAACCAGTGATCGTTTATTTTATGCATATATAATGTGACGCTTATCGTCACTTAATTCAGAATCACAATAAAACATTTAAGATAGATTTATCGTAAATTGCAAAATAATTGATTAGATTTAAAATACTGTGGAAACTTCCATTAGTACATAGAACTTAAGCAAATACAAATAAACACTCTTGTTTAAAGTTAAGAAATACGTGTCGAAAAGGGTTAATCACAAGTCTATAGTCCAAGTTTGATCTCTTATGTGACCTTTCCAGAATTTAGCAATAGTTTTATCGAGCAAAAAGTTTAGTATAAAAGTTCCAAAAAAAGACAACAAAAAGGGCAGTAGCAGAGAGAGTAGAACCTAGTTTTAGAGAGGTTCACAAATTTCCACTATGAACATCAGTATGGGTAAGTTCTCTCCATGCCAATTAGTTTATTTAATACTAATCAAAGCCTTTTAATTAGTATAATTTGTTATTTAAATTTGTATTTGATTAAAGCATTGTTAATTTAAGTATTTTAAATAGTTGAGGTATGTAAATTAATTCGACAATATATGCATAAAATAAACGATCACTGGTTAAAATAATAATAGTAGTTTGTGTCTTTAAACCACCGTAACAATATGGTGCCGTGTAACAATATGGCGCTTCCAAAAAAAAAATTTTTTTTCCTCTCTATAGTAATATGCAATGAGTCATTTATTTTCGAATGATTTTATATCGTCAGGTAATTTAATTTTTCGTTATAATTATGCATTAACAATGCAAGTGTAAATATTTCTAAGTGTTTAGTACTTTAAATGTTGTTGACAAATTTCACTTACTAGTGTATTAAAAATGGCAGAAACCCCAAATCCTAATAAAATAGCCGGTTATCAAAATCTAGTTAACATCTTTGACGGAGAAATATTTTCTAATGTTGCATATTTTTTTACAAATCTTGAAGAGGTAGGTACTATAGCTGAATGGAATGATGCAGAACATATCGCGGTTATGAAAAGTAAACTAAAAGGCCCAGCATTACAATTTTTTATAGATGATCCCGAACTCCTAAATGAAAAGAAATATGAAAACATTAAGAATAAATTTTCTAAATTTTTTGAAAAGAAATCTACTCTTTTGCACCGCCACCAACAATTTTCTAATTGCAGACAAAATCCAGGTGAATCAATTCGAAGTTACTCTTCAAGGTTATCAAATTTAACAATTAACTATTTTGGTCTTGAAAATTCATCTAAGGAAAATGCAGATACTATAGTCGACCAAACTAAACTGGCAAAATTCTTAGAAGGTCTCCAGCCATCACTTAAGCGATTGGCTTTGAGTCGTAACCCAAAAACATTCAATGAAGCTGTTGAAAATGCTTTACTGGATGAGGTTAACATTAAATTCACATCGGAACTTGAGGTAGTAAACAATGTAGTAACAGAGCCCGAAACGGCGATTGAAAAGAAAATGACAGAATTTCTTAACAAACAAACTGAAATATCGAATAATATGATAAATACTCTTTCCAAACAATAAGAGAAAATAAATTTTGATGATAGAAATAGGAGAATGCCCCAACAAAAAACTCAAAGAAATCTATGTTGTATGCACTGCGGTCGTCGGAATCATCTTTCAGCTCAATGTTGGTTTCAACACAGTAGGAACAAAAGTAATCCTTTGGCAAATAATAGGGATACTTTCCCTCGCAATAAAAATAATTACAGAACAAATCAAAGCAACATGATTTTGAACGCTTCTAATCCTTATCATACGAGGTCAATAAACCAAAATCCCCGTTTAACAGATAACAGATCTACCGTACCAAAACAAAGATATTTAAACTTTCAAAGGGATCGATAAAATCCCAACGAATCCCTCAAACTTTAAAGGGTAACACTCAAAATACTTTATCTTATAAATTAGGTCAGAATTGCGCATTGCCAGTCATTCAATTGGAAATCGGAAACATGAAATGTTATGCACTTTTAGATTCGGGAGCAAGTGTATCTCTGTTAAGTGATAAAATATTAAAGAAAGTAAATTCAAAATTGATAAAGTATAAACCTTTTAATTCAAATATCAAAATAACTACTTTAAGTGGAAGCGAAATAAAATCTTATTCGAATGTTACCTTACCACTTTCAATTAATGACAAAATCTTCCGACATGATTTTTTAGTCACCTATTCTAACCTAGCTCAAGATTACGACATAATTTTAGAAATTGATTTTCTTTCCTCATTTCACTGCAAAATAAATTTTGTGGATAAAGTTGTAACTTTTAATGATTTACCATCTCAAATATATAAATTCGAAATTCACAAAATAAATGTTTTAATCAAGGAAACTATAGGAAAACTTGTTAGAAAGATTAAACTCAAGCCTAATGAATCGGTTGTTGTAAAAATCAAATCAGTTAAGAAAATTCAACCGGGAAGTTCGGTACTGCTAACTCCAATGAATTCTAATTATAAGATTGAAATGCATGACTCATTGTGTAAAGTTGATCAAAATGGTCACATTCCATTGATAGTAAATAACCATTGATAGTAAATAACCTTTCACAGAATAATTTACACCTAAATAAAAATATGAAAGTAGCCCAGATAAATTCTGAAATTAAACTTGAGGCAAATGAATCTATAGCTGACATTCGAAGGAAAGAATTTAAATTAGATGATTTTAATATGTCTGGGGTTCCAAATAAAGCTAAAGAGGAATTATCTCAACTACTTGTTGAATTTGCGGATATTTTTAGCACGTCTTTAAAAACTATAGGAAAATGCACATTAGAAGCTCCTCCAATAGAAATTACCAATTTTCAATTAAGTTCTGGAGAGACACGTGAAAAATCAAATTTTACTGATTGGTTCAACATTGTTTTAAATTAAACTGTAAACGGATCTATTTTATTTTCCTGTTCCCCGAGAAAGGGCAAGAAATAATAAATAAATAAACCTGGAAATATTATTGCTTTATTTATTATGCTATGTACAAAAGGTTTTGCTTTATTTATTAAGGGTGGAGTCTCCTAGATATAATAAAAAACGTTTCCACCAAAAATAGCTAAGTGATAAAGGATTTTACTTGTTTTACACCTGATGTGTTTTTAAAACGAAAAATAAATTCCTTATTTCATTCTTACATTAACTCCTTAGTTAGTATTACAAATAACACTAAAAAAATTTACAGTTTTTTTATTTACATGCTATTGTATTACCATTCCATATTTTATCGGATAGCTTTTTTGTTAAATAACTAAAATCCTTTACCAATCATCGGCAAAAGTAAATTAGCAAATATTTAAAAGAAATCTTACATTTAATAAATCTTTCGACAACAAGATCCAATACATCAATGATTTTATTATTATTATTTTAATATTTTATATTAATGATTGTAAAATAATGGGATATATTTAATGTATTTAATGAATTTAAATATTAGTGACGTATTATATTTTATATTAATGATTGTAAAATAATGGGATATATTTAATGTATTTAATGAATTTAAATATTAGTGACGTTTCAAAATTTACTCAATTTCGTAACCCCTTTCTAAATATAAGATAGAACTTGATTTTAGGTATTTGTTTGAGTCTTTTAATAAAACATCGGTAAAACTACAAATAAAATAAGACAGTGTTTTAAAAAATGTATTAAAATGCGGTGCTTTGCACACACTTTGTAAACTTTATATCTTTAGTTGAACTTCAAAAAGGAAATATTTGATTTGAACAGCTCTTCTTTGAAATGTTTAAAATGGTTTTGTTTTACGGAGCCTCCAAATGTTTGCTGGTGAAAAAGCTTAAAGGAAAGTCTCAAATATCTTTTGAGACCAACTGAGCGCAGAACAGGAGTCATAAAATTTTCAACATGTTGTAAGAATAAGCGGTATACGTAAATACAAACTAATTTTTTTTTATTACGTTATTTGAGTTGAATACACACGAAGTATTTCAGAATTTCTGCCCTGCTTACTTTAAGCCCTAAGAGATGCGTAAAAGAAACACATCCAAACATTGCTATCTCCAATGCAGCTAGACCTTCCATTTAAATTTTTATTGACACACGCATTTCTGCTCCTTTACTTACAGCAAATCTTTGCAAAGCATCGATGTATTTGAAAAAACCCTCTAAACTACTTTTTTTTTAAACAGATAATCAGGTTTAATGTTTAGTTTTATTTTTCCATAGCATAAATATAGAAAATAATTTTGAAAATGAGCTTCTTTTATAATGCAGTCACGAGCGTATTAATTGAAACAAAGATATGTTTTTATGTTAAAAAAAGAAAACGTTTTGGGGTTGAATTAAATTAATTTAAGTTTTCGTTTATTTCAAAGTAAAATAATTCAAATATCAATTGTATTTTATTTATTCTCTTATACTACGATCAACATACTTTCTCTGAAAGATCATGTAAGAAGTGAACATTAGTTTAATTAAAATGCAATAAAATAAACTCTAATTCAATTGAATAGGCGGGAGAAAAAGAGATATAATTCTCGGAAAAGAAATTTTTCTTAAAATATAAAAAAACTATTGCGATATCGTTAAATTTAGAAAAACATTTAACATAAAAGCATTTTTGGAAAAGTATGTAAATTTGTAACTTATTAGATTATTAAATGTATACTAATATTTGAAAGTAAAGATTTGTAAAGATCTTAAGCTTTATTTAGGAAAAAAAAATAATATTTACAAAAACTTTTCCCTTCTATTTGCGTTTGTTCCTCAATTTGAATAAATAGGTGCATTTTATAAATAAAGATTTTTAATAAAAAATTTGTCTAATGCATTATCTTATGCAGTTATGTAATGCAGTTTAATTATGTAATGCAGTTATGTAAATTTTTATAATGTGGCTCTTTATCCAACAAAATCATTAAAATTAAATCAAATATATTTCTAAGATAGCAGTTTATTCCTTACATATTAATATACAAATTATATTTTATTTCAAAGTAAATTAATTACAAGTTTTAGAGTTCTCATAGGCGTGGAGAGAAGTTAATAACAACCCCGAGC
Source organism: Parasteatoda lunata (assembly GCA_949128135.1). Classification (NCBI taxonomy): domain Eukaryota; kingdom Metazoa; phylum Arthropoda; class Arachnida; order Araneae; family Theridiidae; genus Parasteatoda; species Parasteatoda lunata. Next base: position 34,785,831 of record OX421972.1, on the reverse strand, counting down.
ATTCATATTAACAGGAAATCCAATAAATACTAAAGATACTAAAACTTTAATTATATTAGTATCATTTTATGTTAATAAACTTTTTAATAAATCTCTTGGAAAATATTTTATCAAATATAATAATATGATTTTTTAACAAATTCAATAATGTTTTCAGAGCACTAAAAAAAAAAAAAATAGAGAGAAAAGTCACCTATAAAATTAAACTGCTCCTTTCATATTAAAAAAATACATATAAACATTTTCATTGGACATAATTAATTTTTTACCTTTAAACAACAATGTCTGAGTAAAGTTACATAAAAAAGATTTTAATGTATGAATTTAGATTCTAAAAAGCATAAACCTTTCAAAGTTCTTTTTTTTCCTTTCCTACGTAGTACGTAATGTTACACTTATTTCAGGGACATCAAATCCAGAAATCTACCTCGGGCAGCCACACTCCTCTACACGCCACACCACACTTCTCTTAGAATGCTTCCAGCGAAAGTTATTTATGACTTTGCCATGCAACCAAGATACGAATGGAAAAATTAAACTAAGAGACTTAATAAAAGCATTAACAAACAAAACATTAAAGAGAATAAATATAAAATACGATTTTTACCCATTCGCTTATTCAAGTCACAGTTTTCTTGAAACTTTTTATTCGGTGATAGTAAACAATACAAAAATAAGCAGAAAATTGATTTGAGAAATTTTTCCTGAAAACTTTTTCGTTTCAATTGAAAAAAAGTAGTAAAATTTTTAAAAAATACCTAAAGCAAAATATCAAAAAGATATCTAAATCAAAAATTGCTCTTAAAACTAGTTTTAGTCATATATTTCCTAAATACCGATAATTTATGTAAGTAATTTTAACATACTTAACACATTTCATTTGAGCGGTGCAAAAAGCTACCATTTTACGACTCAGACCGGCCGGGGTTTCTTTATCCTAATAGTCGAAGAGGATTAACTTTTTGATATTGAAAAACAGTAGAGCCACAAGACTGGGAAATCTATATGTTGTTGCAATAACAATACATAAAGTACTTGCAAACGCGGTTAAAACATTACTTGATTTTCAACTTTTTAAACTTTTAACTGCTTTGTCTGTATTAGAAAAATAAACATTAATGTAAATATAAAAATTGTATTAGTAAATATGGCATAAGATAATGTCACGTAGAGTAAAGTGATTCTCTGTTGTTATTTATTTATTTTTATTATTTTTTTTTTTTTTTTTTCAGTTTTCAAAATAACTTATTTTTACGATAAATAGTGCAAAATCTAATCAATATCAAACGAAAATCTATCAATATCAATCTATAATCTGATAAATAAATAACATTCAATCATTAAAAATTTGCAACTTTCTTTATTCAGTAAAAATCATAGAACAAAACTGACTATTTTTTTATATATTTTCAAAAGTATAATAAGTGGCTCACGTGTCACGACTGTCGTTAGAGTTCATGTTCATTAACACCTGAATAAATAAAATAAATGATAAACTTTTTAGATCATCATTTTTTACATATAATGTCAAAATGTAACAAATTAAACTTTTGCGCACGTTGCTTAATAGCACCTGCTATTCGGGACCATCAGTTGTACCAACCGTTAGCGAAAGGTTAAATTAATAAAATATTTTAAATAAATTAAATTTTCTAAAATACTTTCATTTATCTGGCGGCCGTAATGTGTAGGAGTCAGGGAACTGAACTTTCATCAGAAAGATTCTGGGTTTGAATCCAGAGCAAGGCATGTTCTTTTATTCTCTGTACTATCCGTCCTTACTGTGGGAGCAACGTTGGCCCACCTAATATGGTGTCCCTGAAAAACGGCTAACAAATCTGCCCTTTAGATGCCTGTATTGACGAAAGGTCATACCCCAAATGGGCATTGGAAGAAAAAATAAACTTTCATTTATTTCAAAATTATTGACAGTTTTTCATTCAGTTCCATTTTATTTCTAACTCATTTTTAAAATTACCCGTTCGAGAATCGGGTAGTTGCAACTCCTGAAGTGAAATGATAATGCCAGATTTAATTGGTTACTTGTGACGCGTGTGTGTCGAACCTGATTGGCTTCTAAATTGACCAAAGGTAGCTTAAATTCTGAATAAATGCATTTTCATTTACTCAAAACACAAATTTGCAGAAAATAAAAATTATTCTCAGAATTTTTTCTCGTTGGCCTAAATTTCATAGAAAAATTACACTAAAGTAGCTCTGTTTTTAAACTAAAATTCTTGTTACGTGCTACTATTGAAAAAATTTAAAACAAAGGAATTCTTTAAAATAATTCATTTCAAAGTCATCTTGAAAAAAATAGGTACTTGTCAAAATAGGTACTTTTTAAGTATCCAAAACTTTTACTAGATAATTACATAATACATAGAAGCACATTTTTGCTCACGTTGAAATCGTTGTGGTTTTCACAAAATTGTTTCTTATACGCTATCCTCGATAACTTGAAAATGTGGCTTATTATTATGTTGCCCCAAGCAACATATAATAAGCCACTAATATACCAGATTTTAAGGGAAAAGGCTTACACAAAAGGAAAGAACATCATTTCCAAAATCATTGTTAATAATTTGTCTAAAACAACTAATAATTTTTTTTTCACTTCCTATTTTTAAATTAAAATGATAATGATATTTAATTTCTCAAGTCATTAATTCTATAGTTAGTTTTCAATTGCATTTTATTTATTCAATAACATTGAAAAGTTAAACTCTAAGAAATATATATATAAGCATGCAAAAAACTTGATATAATTTAATCTAAATGTTAAAAACTTAGTATTAATTTCCATACATGAGGGATTCCATTATGAAAGTAATTCAATGCATTAATATTGAAATGTTACTCTGAAATTGAATTTTCCGTTAAAATAACGTTCCTAGTAATAGGTTTATCCAATGTTGTGGGATGAAAAATTAGAATAATAGCAACAGCTCGAACAAAGTTTGATAAGTTTTTTCCACTAAAATTAATACTTTCTCATATTACAGAAAAGGAATTTAATGCTAATTACGAAAAATATATGCTTTTCCCATTAGCATAGAAATAGCTTAGCTAAATCTGTTTAGTGTTGAATATAATTTGAATTTTATAATAATAAACTCAGAAATATTCGTAAACTAAAAGATAACTTATTTTCTTCAGGAAAGCATACTATATGCATTTTCGTAATTTTATTAAGTTAACAAAACCGAAAATCTTCTACAGAAGTTTGTCTCAAATATTATTTTATTTTTTTTGTTAAAATGTAAGTTGTCATAAAAATAATCAATTTATTTAAATAAGAGTAAATAACTTTCAGCTATTTAATGCGTCCAGTCCATGTAATGAAATATTTCTTCGTTATTATATTTTCTTTTGGTATCTTTATTCAATAAACCTGAATCATTTTCAATATATACTACGTATTTTAACAACCATTAATAATCTGAAAAGCGTTAACTTCAATTCTAGTGAAGAAATTTTATTCAGTGACACAATGAAATAAATTAAAAGTTTTTGTGAGTCAAAATTCTGTAAATATCAATTTTTCCAAACCAATGAAGAAAAAAAATTATATATATATATATATATATATAAAGCTTTTTATTTCAAACATTTCGATGAAAAACTATTTTCTCCCTCGATTATATAGATACGATTATATAAATCTACAAAAATACATAAAAATTTTTATACCAATTTTCGCAAAACTGGCTTTTTTGAAAAAAATAATGACATGCATAATTCCCAAAGCAAATAATCTGAAAATTTTTTATTAGTTTTAAAAAAATCGTGCAATAAAATGAAATCCTGCGTAAGGGGAGTAATTTTAAAAATGCAGTTTAACCTCTGGGGGCCCAGTGTCCAATAGTTTTTTATTACACAACACTTAATAATATTTTATAGTTTGTTCCCTTTTCTGTTTGTGTGTCTTCACAAAGTTGTTGTGTACTCAAGAAGAAGTGAAGTGATAATGTCAAACCATGTGATTTAAATCTGCATTAATTGGATACGGGTAAGCGACGTCACGATTGTGTGTCGAACCTGATTGGCTTCTGAATCGACAAGTGCCTACGATTTACCTACCATGACGTCACTTGCAAGTATCCAATTGTATATGTAAAAATATAATTGGTTCTACTCTCGTTGGTCGGAATCCTTCATTGCAATGAAAAATTAGAAGAAAGGTAAGAAATTTTATTCAAGTAGTCTTTTGCGAAGTTTTGTGCCAACTGTATATCTTATTATTTGAGTTTTGTAGATTTTGTCTTGCCAAAACTGAAAAGAAATATACTTCAATGTGAAAAAATGCCAAAAATTAAAATTTTTCATTTTTATTGCAATATTTTTTTTTTAATAGCGGGCACTTGAAACTATTGTCCATTGGCCACAGAAAGTGCCAGAACTACTAACTCTCTTTTCGTTACCCAGTGGGCACCTGTGGCGAAGCCACGCCGGTGGAGCAGCGTCGCCCTCGTCACACTACCACAACCCGTTTATAGGGCGGGTCACATTCCCACACAAAGGAGAAAGGACATAGAACACCGATAGAGAGAAAGAAACATTCATACCTTGCCCGGGATTCGAAGCCAGAATCTTTCTGATGCAAGGACAGTTCCCTGCCCCCTACACAGACCGGTTGGCTCAATGCAATTATTAGCAAGTAATATGTTAAATATTCTTTTTTTTTTTTTTAATTTATGAGTTTACTTTCTTCTAAGCTACATATTTAAGTAAAAATCAGATTTTCTTACATCAATTGAAGATTGGTTTTCAGCAGGCTAAATCTGCGAAAATTTGTCTGAGTTATACGCTTGAATGACTTAAAAACAGCAGAATTCAAAAAAATGCTTTTAAAGTTTTTTTTTTTTTTTTTTTTCAGGAGCAGGCAATGGATTAAGAGGGGCTGCACAAAAATTCAAACAAGTCGTGAATATATTAAAAACAAAATATGATAAGCTTTAAAAAAAATCTAAGAATTGTTCTTGGCAATAACGAATTTCACTGAAACGTTTTCTTTTAACTGTCAAATCTTTCATTTTTCAAACTTTATATCTAAAAGGCATTTTTTTAAAGACATTTTTGTTGTCATTGTCGTTATTATTATTAATATTATTTCTTCAGTCACATTCAAAAGAGGTGCACATAATTTCAATTTAAAAATACTTTGTAAGAAGACGATACGTGCTTTCCAAATTTTATTGAATATACTACCATCTCGCATTCTCATTGAAAGCTTTTTTTTTTTTTTTTAAACCATATCATATTTATCCCAACAATTTCTCAATATTTTCCCCAGTTTACCTACAATAAAATACTCTGGAAAAAAAAGGAATATAAATTTCAAACTTGAAGCAATCTTTTTGCACTTTTCGGAGCAAAGGCGATACGTGCCCGACCTATGAGTAATAAAATGTTAAAAAATACATTATCGATTTCTTTTCGGATGTTGTAATATATAACCGTGAACGGAATATTTTTTCTTCAATGCTCCTAAAAATATCATTATTTTTATCAATATTAAACCTTGAAATTAACTTACAAAGTATACTTTCAGAAAACTAAAATGAGTGTAGAATATCCGTAATATGAAAACGTGCCATCTAGATTATCAAGTGATTCACAAAATAATTGGTTTTTTATTATTATTATTATTTATTTATTTATTTATTTATAAATATGCTGTTGGAGTTGACTTGCCAAAAATTTTCTGTAATTGCTAAACAATTTTCTAAGAATTTAAACTTAAAGGCAAGACTAATGTGAACTTGTGGGATACATATATATCAACATAAATGCTTAAGAGATAAATGTTAGAAATATTTGAGGCGTTTAATTTTATGTATGTATTTAACACATCCCTGAGGATGATACTTTTTGTAGCTCGTATTCTACTTGACTTCTGATTCCTAATTTGAAAAATTATCACTTGATGAAGCAATTATAATTTTATGTAGTAGGTGATTTTAAAATGACTGGAATTTAACCACTGAAATTTTTGCTGGCACTTATAAACAAGATGCAATATATATATTTTAAAATTTTAATTAAAAAGCAGATATTTTGAAATTTTAAACTTCATTTGGATGTTACTAACAGACATAGAAATTACAAATTCAGAGTTGATCTTTTAAAAATTTCTATTTATATAGGTAAGTGAAAACTATTTATAAACAGTTTCACTAAAGTATTATTAATTATAACAGCATAGAATATTTTATATTTAAAGTTATAAACTGTAAAAAAAAATGTCAGCAAATATTTCAAACTGCAATAGTTTATTTTCTTATGATGAAAGAAAAAGCTTTTGAATCATTAAAATTGGTATAAAATTTGAACGAAATTGGTCGAATAGTTTCTGAGTTACTTTAAAAAGTCGTATGTACTTCAATTTTTATTTCTCAAGAGCTATAGACCGATTTAGTACACATTTTGAAGTTTTCCATTAAAATTACATTCTTGAAAATGATGTTAAAATGTGTATACCTTACAATCAAAATTTTTTCGATTACTATTAAAAGATAAATAACTACTAAAAATTATTTTTTACTTGAAATTATCTTTGGATACACGAATTTTATAATTGGGAGTAAAAAATTTTCGATTCGGTTAAAAAGTTCTCGAGATATAGCGAAATACGCATAAAGAAAAATTAGTCCAAACTTTCGACAACTCTCCTGGCTAAACTGTTAGGAACATGTTTTCCAGATTGCTGATACGTACTTCTTATATTTAGAAGGTCAAGAATTTATATGTATTGGAAGAAAGGTACAATGTTTATTCATTGAAAGAAGGTGTTTGTGTCTAATTTCACTTTTTTAAATATCGACCGCACTAATTAACACATTTAAGATTAAGACCTCGAAATCTGATCATAGGATAAAAAGTTATTCAGGCTGTTCACGCTTAATTTTATCACGTTTTTTTTTTTTTTTTTTTTTTTTTTTTTTTTTTTTTTTTTGTGGGTTTGAACCATTTTCATTACGGAAACTTTGTGCCACTTAGAAAAGTTATCCCTGTGCTTATTCTATGGCCAAACCTCGAAAATTATTTATTCCAGAGTCAAACAGAAGTTCAAAAGTAGAAAATGTAGTTCAAAAGCTATTTAATTCTAGAAACGCCTCAAATATTTCGAAATTTAATAAGGTCTTTAATTTCATCCTTTCAATCAATTCTGTTCTATATCCCATTAAGTGAGAATTTCCAGAAGAAACTCTAATATAATCTCTAACTTGGTAACTCAATGAGCGTTTGGATAGATTAACAATGAAGTTTTACTTAGTGTATTTCAAGTTCTAAATATTTATGCAAAACTCATTGTAATGCAAAATGTTTATGAAAAACTCATTGTAGAACTCACCTCTTTAAATCTAAAATTTTAGCAAAAAAGAGGGAGAGTAACAGACTGATATATAAATTTCATTTTCTTTTGAATTTCAAGAAGCAATTGAATTAAAAAGGAATTAGCAAGTAATAAATGTCTTTCTTTTTTTTTTAAATCGTGCTTGGCAATATTTATTTCACTCCTTAATTGTTTTCTTTTCTGTCCACTATTATCTGATCTTATACTGGTCCCACAGTGGACTGATCGTAAAGACACGGTTTTATGTAGAACACCGAAATCAAGCATCACTGGCTGCGGTCAGTAAGCGGGTGGGTGACCACTTTGATCAGCCTGCGTAAGGACCGAAGGTGCGAGGTATCGGTCCTCGTTAAATTGTTCTCCCGTAAAATGCTCGACTTCGCGGTCAGGTAGTCGGCCAACCAAAGCAGGGAAGCCATCCCCTCTGCAGAGGATTAAAATTACGATGGCATGTCTTCGTATCATCCTCGTATCATCCTCATTACAATCTCTATTAAATTGTTCAATGTTTCTTAAGGTGGTCCTAAAGTCCAATACCTGTAATGCTAAAAATCGCCGAACAGTTAAACAGATTAAATGGCATGTCTTCGTATCATCCTCATTACAATCTCTATTACATTGTTCAATGTTTCTTAAGGTGGTCCTAAAGTCCTATACTTGTAATGCTAAAAATCGCCGAACAGTTAAACAGATTAAATAGCATACTAAGAGTCTCGAAACTTTTCACGACATTTAAGAATCTTGTTAGCCAGAACCTAAAATGTTTATTTTTGGAAAATTAGGTTGTGAATTATTTTTAAAAGCATACAAAAGTTTTGTTACATTTGATTTTGTAGTTCTGTTTCTGGAAATTAGATGGCGCTACAAGGCTTCAAAAAATGTGAAGTTACTGTCTGTGAGAACAATTTGCGAAAAAAAGCATAAAATACATATTTATATTCTCATTAATTGTAGATTCTTTTTGTTTTAGGAGGTATTAATACAGATTGTTAGCTTTATTTCAATAGTAGTTTTAAAACATTTTAATCAGTATTTAATTTGTGCAACTGTTCGGGAGAAAAGTCACTACGTAATAATTTTTCCAGCATCAAAAATCAGAATATTTTGTTTTTTTCGTTGTTTACGAACGCGCTTGAAAGAGAGTTATTCAGGATTTAGCGACTAGCATCGGTAGTTTTAATGTTTACATTGATATCGCGTAGTTTACATTTATATTTGTTTCTTTACATTTAAATTCGAAATAAACATGAAAGTTGAACTAAATAAAAATCGTTGGAAATCTAGATGCAAAGGTGTTAAAGCATTTTATTCCTGATGTTAAAAGTGTTGATATTTTACAGACATAAGAATAAATTAATCTACATACTTATATATGTTCTGATGAAATTCCTGGCAAATGTATCAAAATAAAATTATGAGCTAGTTAGTTTTACTGATATTTATACGTTACTAAAATATTGCTATCAAAATCGTTATTTTTTCTAAACGAATGAGAGCTCAATATTTTTTTGTTATTTCAAGAATCAGAACTTTAAAAATTGTATTTAATGTGAGTACGTTCACAAAAAATCAATTTCAATCTTGTATTATTTGGAAATTATTATTATCAAATAAAATCGATGATCCTTGTTAATTAATGACCTTTTATTATTAAATAATTTTATTTTAAAAATATAGCGATTAAATTGTTAAATTCACTTTTTGTGTATTAAGTGTTGATGGCACTTAACACACAACTGGAATTTCTAAAAATAATTTTAAAATTTGAAAGCATTTTTTTTTTTTTTTCAAAAGCATCAACTAGAGTTTTGAGTTGCGGATAATTTAAATAAAAAATATAGCATTATTTCTAAGGATTTTATTTATTAAAGCAGTATTGTGATGGCACATTTTTCAATTAAGGAGAACTAAAATTTACACATTTTATAAATATGATCTTTCTTTTTTTCTGAAAATAGCATGTTGAACTGTTGCAATTTATTTTAACTGCATCGAATTTTAGCTAGAACCTGGTTACAGTGGTTTCACTCTTTTTATTTATTTGTTAATTTTATAACATATTTTAAAGTTTAATATAGTAAAAACTTGTTACATTATAGATACACATACATTTATTCATTTTTATTCCATTTAAATTTTATTATATTTAAATTATATTCTATAGATGATTATTAGAAAAAATGTAAGAAATTTTGCATTAATAAAAAATATTTTCATTTATGATTATCATAACGAAAACAATCAAACAACAGAACGCCATGCTCTTGTATACATTCCTACTGCACTTTATTCAAAGAAATTTTCTACATAAACAAGGTATGCACTTCCATTGTAATAATGGCATTGAGTAGAGTACACACTCTGAGATTTTTGTGCCTTCAGGCCTTGGATTTTCTAATTAGTAGTGTTGAAAAAAATTATTTGGAAGTATTTACATTTTTAAATATAATGTTAGAAGATTTTTGTATAAGTATATCCTTCAAAATAAGTGACATTAAAGCATTTAATATACTATATTAAAAATATATTATTATTCTGTTTGCGCTTTTTGTTCGAACTACAAAATTTTTTTTAGTCTAGCTGTTCTTAGATAATTTAAAATTTTACTTCCCTTGGCAAAAACTTCTTTTATTTTTTTAAAAAAACTTTTTTTTTTAAATGTAACAGAAGTTTTAAATGTAACCACTAATTAAATAATGCATTCCAGAAATAGACCTGCCAACTCTCCTGCTTTTAGCAGGAGTCTCCTGCTTTTGCCTCAAATCTTCGCCGTCAGAGTTTTTTCTCCTGCTTTTTTCTATTTAGTGCATGATAGAGGAAAGACGGCCTGGGTGCAGTACTAGTCACTTTTCCATAATCATACCATAGGTCAAGATATTGTGGAAATTTAAACTGGCCCTGGTCCAACTTACTGCAGTGGGAATGCTTTTAATTAAAAAATATATGTATCAATATTAAATATTCGGGGGGAAATTATATTTTAAAATTTATTTTAAAACCACACTAGTTCGTGTCACCAAGTATGGAACAACCGCATACAACAAGAATACTTAGTCCTTTTTCTCCAATCACCTCAAATGGGACGATATTTTTTCACACCTTTAATGGGAAACTCTTGAATTGAGAAACCACTATACGTTAAATTTAAAAGGTTCATCTTTTTAATGGATTTCCACTCCCATAATGTCATGCATTAGAATTTCTTCCATGAAAGTTATTCGTTTGAAAGCTGATAGAGTAAACTTCTCATCTATAAATGTGTTGGGATCTTCCATGTAATTCCACTGGCGCTAGTATCGCGGTTGTGATGTAACTGCAACTGTGTTTGCATTGTATGTTTCAGTTTCGTTTTTCCAGTATGTTCTTTTGTTGATGTGTTCTATGTTCGTATTGTGAATAAAGTTATTGTTATGTTATAAGTTATCAATATTAGTGCTATCATTGTCAATCATCCTAAATACATATCCCATGCCTTATAATAAACGGTCACAACAGTTTTGGCGACGAGGAGAAAAATAAGAACAAATAATCAATAGAATTTCAAGATCGTTCAAAAACGAAACTTCAAAATGGATGAAATTTCAAAACGGAAATGTTTCAAGTAATTGAATTCAGGTACTGTAATTAATTTAAATTTTCAACTATTTTTCAAACTTTCAATAAATAAAGAATGAATGCTGAACAATTCCAAACATTTATTGCTGCATTTAATCAGCAACAACAAGCAATGATAGCGCAAATCGAAAAATATTTTTCAAAAGAACAGTCTAATGATTCATCAGTAAATCTTGTTAATGTGCATCCTTTTGAAAATTATGATTCAAAACGTGAAAAATTTTCATGCTATTTAGAACGATTTGAAAATTATTGTTCTATGAAGGGTGTTATTGATAAAGATAAAATTGCTCAACTTCTATGTGTATCTATTGGTTCATCACACTATAATAATTTGGCAGCTTTTCTTGGACCAGAGAAACCAGTCAAACAATTATCACATGATAATCTTGTGAAAGCTTTCAAGCAAATGCTAATTCCTAGAAAAAATGTAGTTGTTTCTCAACATTATTTTTTAAATATATATCAAAAAGAACATGAATCAATTTCAGAATTTGTAGCTGCTTTGCATCGTGATATAGTTGAATGCGAATTTTCTGTGAAATGTGACTGTGATAAATCAGTAACAATTGCAGATGTTTTTCTCCGGGCTCAGTTCATTCGAGGATTGCGTGATGACTGGTTGCGCGAACAGGTGCTACAATCAGATTTAATAACTTTCGATGATGTCTTATCAAAGGCGATTGCTCTGGAAGCGTCCAAAATCGAAAGTAAAGAACTCACTCAAAAAGGTTCTCCACACTCTACTTCTTACGCTTTAAGTGACAATAATAAAGTTTCAAATTTCTCAGCACGTCATAGAAATCGTTCCAGTTCACGATCTAGTTCTCAACGCCAGAAACCAGATTATAGAGCACTTGGTATTGAAAATCTATGCATCAGATGTGGCAGAAATAATCACCAAGTCAAAGATTGTCGAATTAATAAAACTAAACTAAAATGTGATTCATGCAAAAAAAAATAGGTCATGTTAGTAAAGTCTGCATTTCAACTTTAATTTAGATGCCACGAAAGTCAATGAATTCCAGTCCCAAACCTTCTCTTCATGCAGTTTCAACTGAAGTACATGATCAAAATATTACATTTGGTGTCAACTCTATTCACAGCTCTTCACCATGCTATAAAGTTATAGATTTATTTGAAGTTTGCCATGACTCTGACAAATATATCGTCTCTGTATACCTCAATGGGAAGCTACAACATTTCGAAGTAGATTCTGGAGCAAAGTTTTCCCTACTTTCAGAAACTGATTTTGAACGTTTAAATTTAAATGTGCCCTTGGAAAAATCAAACATTGCTTTTCGTACTTATTCTGGAGATATCATTCAACCCAAGGGGAAAGTGCATGTAAATGTTGTATTTCAAAACAAAAACATTACAGGTGAACTTCATATTGTTCCAGCTGGATGTGCAGCTATTCTAGGCCGTCAATGGATTCGAGCCTTAGAAATCGAACTTTTACAAATAGATGCTAATATATCAAACACTTCAATTCATAAATCACCAGTGTATCAAATCAATCCTCTCAATTCACTTTTGGAAAAATTTTCACCCCTCTTTGAAGAACGAGTTGGTTGCGTCCCTCATTTTCAAGTATCACTTCAACTTAGAGATGGAGCAAAAGCCATTTTTACTAGGGAGCGTGACGTTCCTTATGCTCTCCGGGACCGCGTCAATAAAGAATTGGACTCTCCAGATGGAATAATATCCTTAGTGCCTGCGAGTGATTGGGGGTCACCATTGGTTGTCATTCCAAAATCAAACGGTGGCGTCCGATTATGTGTTGATTACAAATGTGGAGTCAATGAACGATTAATTCAATCAAATCATTCAGTAAGAAGGATAGATGATGTGCTTCATAGTCTTTGAAATTCAAGATATTTTTGTAAACTTGATTTATTTAAAGCCTACCTACATTTAAAAGTTGATGAAGATAGTAGCATGATACAGACCATTTCAACGCATCGTGGTACGTATCGCATGCATAGGCTTAGTTTTGGAATCAAGACAGCACCATCAGAATTCAATCGCATTCTTTCTCAAATTCTCAAAGGGTTACCAAAAACAGAATCTTACTTTGACGATATTATTATACATGGTGAAACACTTCAAGAATGTACTGAAAATTTAGAAGCTTGCTTACAAAGACTTTCTGACTATGATCTGCACATAAATAAACAAAAGTGTTCCTTCTTTCAAGAAAAAATCGAATATCTCGGACATGTTATTGAATATAATAAGATAAGTAAATCGCCAACAAAAATTCAAGCTATTCAAGAAATGCCAAGACCATCAAATATTAAAGAAATCAAACGATTTTTGGGACTTGTAACTTACTACTCCCGTTTTATGCCAAATTTTTCAATTATATCATACCCACTTCGACGGTTGCTAAGAAAAAACCAGCCTTGGTTATGGACTGCAAGTTGTGAATCTGCATTCCTGAAACTGAAAAGTGAACTTACCAGTGATAGAGTTCTTGTTCCTTTTGATCCTAGTTTACCAATTGTCCTGACCACAGATGCCAGCCCCACGGGAATTGCAGCAGTATTGAGTCACTCTAAACAAGGTGTAGAAAGACCTATTGCTTACGCATCTCGTTCACTTACCAACTCCGAACAAAACTATAGCCAATTAGATCGAGAGGCTTTAGCTATTATTTTTGGTGTTACGCAATTCTTCAATTACTTATTTGGTAAACATTTCAAACTTATTACTGACAATGAGCCACTAACAAGAATTTTTCATTCTCATAAGGCACTACCACGTATGACTTCAGCACGATTACTTCGCTATGCTTCCTACTTATCAAGTTTTGATTACTCAGTGCAATTCAAAAAGGGATCTGAAAATGAAAATATCGATTGCCTGTCTAGAGCTCCAATTCAAAAACCCGGAAATTCAGTCGATAAATTTATAGGGGAAGAAGCAAATCAAATATGTGCCGAAAACATTTTCCAGATTTCAAGTGAAAAAATAACATCTTTAACAATCCAGTCTGAAACAAAGAAAGATCCAGAACTCAGCGAAATAATTGAAAGGCTGAACAACAACTCTGAAGATTCAGAATTTACATTGTTTGATGGCATACTTTTTCGAAGAGAAAGAGTAGTTATTCCAAAAAGCTTACGTTCAAACATACTAAAGGAACTTCACGAAACTCATCTAGGAATAACTAAAATGAAGCAACTGGCAAGACAGTATGTTTATTGGCCTGCCATTGATCGTGACATTGAGAATTTAGTCAAAGGATGTGAAGGCTGCGCATTGACAAAGTCTAATCCTCCAAAGGTATCTGTCCATCTGTGGGAATCTCCAGCAGATAACTGGGACAGAATTCATATAGATTATGCAGGTCCATTTGAAAATTACTATTTTTTGGTGTGTGTTGATGCTAAGTCCAAATGGGCGGAAGTCGAAGTCATAAAAGATGCCCCAACTAGTTCAAAAACTATCCTTTTGATAGAAAAATTTTTTTCTTTTCATGGCTATCCACAGGTTATTGTATCTGATAATGCTTCAATATTTCAAAGTGAAGAATTCCATTCTTATTGTTCTAATCGAGGAATATTTCAAAAATTCATCGCTCCAGGACATCCTGCCACCAATGGCCTTGCAGAGCGAAACGTCCAAACCTTAAAGCAAAAGTTAAAAGCTTCTTTTCTTGAAAAATCCTCAATCCCAAGTAAAGTTCAAAACATATTATTCCGTTATAGAGCAACACCTCTAGCTTGTGGACAGTCACCTGCTCAATTATACTTACATAGAAAAATCCGCATACGTTTAAACTCAATCTTTCCTTATCATCCAACATCATCAACAGTTTCCAGTACTCCTGTAAGATATTTTTCTGTGGGGGAGAGAGTCCAGGTGAGGTTGTTCATAAATAACCATAACGTATGGCAGTTTGGCAAAGTCGTGAAAAAATATGGTACACGTCATTATTTGATTTTACTAGACTCAGGTCGGCAATTAAAGAGACACATAAACCAATTAAGATCAACATTAATTCCAGAGGAAAAAAAGTGTGTGACTTTTGGCCCAACCCAGTCTTTTGACATTCCTAGACCATCTCAGATATCCTCACCTACTCAGCCTAGTATTCCAGAACCTCCAACAAATTCCAAACAGGACGTTGTGACAAAACCAAAAAGAAAGAGACAATTACCTACACGCTTTAGGGACTTCGTAATGTCATAAGCATATTTCAAATCTGTTTTAAGTATTTTCCATTATATATGTAACATATTCAATTTTTAAGTAGCTAATGTTTTCAATTAACTGTTATTTCTATTCTAATTAAGTGGGGGAGACTGTTGGGATCTTCCATGTAATTCCACTGGCGCTAGTATCGCGGTTGTGATGTAACTGCAACTGCGTTTGCATTGTATGTTTCAGTTTCGTTTTTCCAGTATGTTCTTTTGTTGATGTGTTCTATGTTCGTATTGTGAATAAAGTTATTGTTATGTTATAAGTTATCAATATTAGTGCTATCATTGTCAATCATCCTAAATACATATTCCATGCCTTATAATAAACGGTCACAACAAAATGATATTGATATAATTGATGCCAGGGCTCGAAAAACCACCCGTCCTCGGCGGTTAAAAATTCCTCGTGGACAACGAATTTCTCGAATCCGACGTCCGCGCGGACAGCCATTTTCCCGTTAAAGTTCGTGATACATTTTCAAATTTTGTTATCGTACAAGAGTCTATCGCCTCACTTCTATAATGACCCTCTAATCTAGAAATACAGCAACATACTGCGTTTGGTGGAATTGATGTTTTCTCTGTCTGGGAGTACTGCAGCGGTTGAAAGGAACTTTTGTAATGAACTTACAAAAAAACACATTACGTACTGGTCTTAAACAAGAAGTGTTAAACGCAATAATGAGCATCTATCTAAATGGAAAACCCCTTTCAGATTTCTGTGCAGAAACCTCTGCAAATCATTGGCCTGATTGTGGAACTGGCAAACGTCATATTTGATTCATTTAAAAAAAGCAGTACTCTTAAATAAATTGATATTCCAAATAACTTGATCTTTGTCATTTAAATTATTTTATAAGAGAAATACTAGGTTACTATTAGTATCCTTATTAGTAGTTACTGGGTTTACAAAATATAATACTGTTAATTCACTGTGCAATTTATTTAAATGTTTGTAATAAATAAGAGAAAATTATATTTTTATTTATTTAGAAGAGAGGGTTATTTTCAAAGGAGGACGGGTACATTGGTGGACAAGCCGTCCTCGGGGACGGGTAAAATTTCTGAGTTTTTTCGAGCCCTGGAAAATATCGTAGTACATTCCTATCCAACTGAAAAGAGGAGGACGGGTACATTGGTGGACAAGCCGTCCTCGGGGACGGGTAAAATTTCTGAGTTTTTTCGAGCCCTGGAAAATATCGTAGTACATTCCTATCCAACTGAAAAGAGGAGGACAGGGAAGGGAGAAGGGCTAAAGACATGAAACCGATCTCTCCCCAAATGGCGTATTCGAGTGTTGCGATCGCCAATTAAACTTTTGGATCATATTAAGGTTTGATATTTCAAAGAATATCTACCTTAAAGCTATAAGCAAATCTTTTTCTTTGATGAACATTTGTTTTTGCTACGATCCATCAATTAATCAATCACATAAACAAATTTTATCGGTATCTGAAAAATTCTCATTCTTTTATGCAGCTTTTATCCAATGTCGTGATTATGTTTTACTTTTTCTATACTTTATAATCATCAATATAGCTATTTATATTGTATTTCTAAGTTAATTTCGTTTTTCCAGGAAACTTTCTATTACATACAAAATTAGAAACCTTAAATTATCAATTTTTACAATACATTTCAATCTATTAATTTAAATGTGTGTTGTCATGTCTGATGCTATAAAATTCATTGAAAAATTTTATCTCTCTGTTTATAATGACAGAAAAATGATAAAAAAACATTTAGAAAATGAAGTGAGTAATGATTTTTATTATATTAACTACAATATAATTTTTGTTGCTTTTATCTTTTTCAAATTCTCTTCTATTTTTTGTTATTGTAGCTCTTGGCGCCATTATGTATTTCTGTTCAAGAGCAAATTTTAAAAGCTACAATCCTGAATCCAATTTGCATCAAGCATCCTCCTCCTCATTCCTTCAAGAAAATGTTTCTTCGTATACTCATTGATACGGTATGTTCAATTTGTTATTTATGTATGTTTGGTTTTATGGCCTATAGTTTCAAAAATACAAAAGTATTTTAATTTTTGTTTTCCTATTTTATCGTGAAAAATTAAGTGTTATTAATAAAGAATAATAAATATCTTGTTATAGTTTTTGTTTTTAAAGTATAGTAAAGTGTACGAAAACTTTACGCAATAGCTATATTAGTTGGAAATATTTTCTTTTGTGTACTCAATGAAATTGGGTGTCTTTATGTTTTGGTGTCCTCCAATAATTTAAAACCTTAGTAGCCGTGCATCTATTAAGTTTTTTACTTGACTGTAACCAAACAAATTGATAAGTAGAAGTTTTGGAAATGACAAGTCTCAAAGGCTTTGAAAGTGTACAATTTTTTCATTGTAATTAGTTTAATATTATTTTTATTTGTGATTTGTTTTCTTAAGGTTACCATAAAATCAAAGTTTTTTAAAAATAAAATAAAAACTCAACTTCCCGAGGTACTACATGTAAATAGCATGTTTTTGAAAGCTTGTTCTTTTAGAAACACATAAATACATGTGAATGGTATCTTAAGAAAAGGCGTCTAAAATGGGTACCCAGTGTCTGGGAGTATAACCGGACACCCTGCCTCCGAGGATTATATCAGGGA
This sequence comes from Parasteatoda lunata, assembly GCA_949128135.1. Taxonomy (NCBI): domain Eukaryota; kingdom Metazoa; phylum Arthropoda; class Arachnida; order Araneae; family Theridiidae; genus Parasteatoda; species Parasteatoda lunata. The sequence goes on along the minus strand of OX421972.1, from coordinate 34,768,032 downwards.
ACTGGTCCTCCAGGTTGGGGGTTGGGCATAGGGTTGACACCTCTATCCTGTAAAAATTTCTTGTTATGAAATCCTTAGAAGAAAAATCCCGGATGACTTCATTGAAACGATTTGGAAAAATGAAAATTGGAAGCTGGAACGTTCTCTCTCTCTATAGAGCCAAGGCTTTGCATTTGCTGTTAGAACAGATGGAACAATACAATATTGATTTGATTGCCATTCAGGAGGTTAGATGGATTGGCAATGGAACATTGAATAAAAAGAATCATACTGTTTTTTACAGTTGTCACCCCAAAAACACTTTGAGGGCACTGGCTTTATCGTAAGCAAAAGAATATGACACCTGATTTTGGATTTTGAGGCAATCTCTCCGAGATTGTGCAAGCTCAGAATTAAAGGAAAGTTCTTTAATTTCAGTATTATCTGTTCTTATGCACCAGCTGAAGATAAAACAAAGGAAGAAAAGGATATTTTCTATGAAAATTTAGACAAAATTTACTACAGTTGTCCGAAATATGATGTAAAAATTATTTTGGGAGATCTAAATGCTAAAGTAGGTAGAGAAAGGGAATTTAAGTTTGTAACTGGTGGATTTAGCTTACATGATGCAACCAATGATAATGGACACAAATTAATTGATTTTGCTGCTTCACGTAATATGATTATAGGAAGCACGTCCTTTCCACATAAAAATATTCATAAAGCTACCTGGCGTGCCCCATGTGGCACTTATGTCAATCAAATTTATCACGTACTAATTGACGCAAGACATTACTCCAACTTAATGGATGTGAGAACTTATCGTGGAGCAAATGTGAATTCAGATCACTTCTTGATTATTGCCAAAGTCAGATCAAGATTATCAAAAGCAAAAAAGTTTAAGGGAGAGACTTTGAGAGAATATGACTGTGATAAACTAAAAAATAAAAAAATAAGGCTTGAATATTGCGAAAAAGTAAAGGAATAGTTGGATTTAAAGAATTATGATGGTACTGTGGAAAATAATTAGAAATGTATAAAAGACAGTATCTGTAACGCTGCCAATACTGCGATTGGTAAAGTAACTAAGAAACAGGTTAAGGATTGGTATGATATTGATTCTGCCATTGCTAATGATAAAAAGAATGTTGCATATAAACATATGATACAAGCACACAAGAAATAGTGCAGAAGAGTACTATAGGCGCAGAAAAGAGGTGAAGAAACTCTTTAGGCAAAAGAAAAGGGTCTTTGATGAAGAATTGTTTAAAGATGTTGTACATCTGAAATCCATTAATGAATGCAGAGTATTCTATCGGAAAATCAACCACTGTCGATTGGACTTTAAACAGACCTCTAGTCCATGCAAAAACAAAGTTGGTGAAATAATTAGTGATAAACAAGACATTTTAAAAAGATGGCATGAACATTTTAAAGAACTTTATAATGAAAATTGTGAGGATGTAGAAATAATTGCACCTGAATTCATTAATGACATCGAAGTTGAGGCTCCAACTATTGAGGAGAACAGGGCTGCAATTAAAAACTTAAAGAATAAGAAAGCTTCGGGACATGATCTCATTTCAGCAGAACTACTAAAACATTGTTAACATACCTTATTGAGAACTTTATTTGAACTTATTTCTGAGATTATGCCAACGAATTGGAATATTAGCATTTTGTGCCCAATTCACAAGAAAGGAGATCCTATACGACCTGCGCCAACTATCGTGGCATTAGTCATCTTTGTATAACTTATAAAATTCTATCTGGAATTTTATATCTCAGGCTGTTACCATTCATTGACCCACAAATAGGAAAATATCAATGTGGATTCCGTGCTGGAAAATCAACTAAAGATCAGATATTTTGTCTCCGTCAGATTTTAGAGAAATCAACGGAATTTAACATTGAAACACATCATCTCTTTATTGATTTCAAGGCTGCTTTTGATAGTATCAATAGAAATTGTCTTTTTGAAACAATGAATAAGTTAAAATACCTTCAAAACTCATTAAGTTGACAAGACTTACATTGAAAGATACAAAGTGTAAGATTAAGTTTCTGGGATCTCTGTCAGAAAATCTTGACACATTCACAGGTGTTCGACAAGGAGATTCTCTCTCCTGTCTACTTTTTAATATTGCACTTGAGAAAGTTATTCGTGATTCAGGCATCAATACCAGTGGTCACATTTTTACTAGATCAGTACAACTACTTGCATATGCTGATGATGTTGATATAATTGCTCGTTCTCTTCCTGCCCTGAAAGAGGCATTTCTTGCCCTTGAGTTGGCTACAAGGCAAATGGGCTTGTTCATAAATGTAGATAAAACAAAGTATATGTTATTCTCAACAACCAGAGTCCCAGACCCCTATCTTGAAATAAATTCTTATAGATTTGAAACAGTGAGGAGTTTTACTTGGGATCAATTATTACTATTGACAACAGAATTACTCCTGAAATAAAAAACAGACTCTATTTGGCGAAAAGGGCTGTCTATCTTTCTAGAAAAACAAAGTTCTTAATCTACAGAACTCTTGTTCGGCCAGTCTTGACATATGCCTCTGAAGCTTGGACAATGACAAAACTGGAGGAAAATTGTATCGCAATATTTGAGAGAAAGATTTTGCGTGGTATACCTGATGGTGTAAATGAAAACAATAACTGGAGATTTAACTTTGAACTTTACAAGATTTATAAACAACCTGATATTATTAAATACATAAAATTAATAGAATGAATTGGATCGCCCACGTGATTCGAATGAGTGACGACAACACAATAAAAAAGATACTGCTTTTTAGACCCACTGAAAAAAGAAAGCGTTGAAGGACGCGATTGAGATGGGCTAACTCAGTGGAGTCTGATTTTCTCGCAATTAATGAAAAAAATTGGAAATCAAAGATAAATCGGAAGTCGCCATGGAGAAATCTTCAGAGGAAGGCATTGGCTCACATTTGGCTGTCTGGCCAACTATGGTGATGGTGTCTTAAGAAGTCTTAATAAATATTTAAATATTAATATATTTCACACCAGTTTTGTTATTTTTAGTAAATTATTTAACATAACATCACTATATTTATTATTTAAATTACTCAAGAAGAGTGAAGAAAATATATAAAACGACTGGCAAAAATATTTGTAATGTGTTCTTCTAAATTGTATAAATTCTAATTCTCGTCTTGAGAAGTCTTTAAAATACTCATGTATTTCACATAAGTTTTATAATTTTTAAAGAAATTATTAGACATCACATCATAATATTTATTGCTAAAGTAACATATAGAAATAATAAAGGAAATTTATAAAACAAATGTTTAAAGTTTTCCTTATAGACTCATAAAAATTAAAACAATTTTATATAGTCTGACCTTTTTTACTGTTAATTAATAAAATAAATTGTATTTCTAGCTTATGCCTAAACCTATTTTATCTTCAGGGAAATGACCATTTATATTGTTCTAGTAAGACTTGTAGTAACTTTCCAATCACAGAGTTCCAATCATTGACTTAATATGATCTTACATAAATGTCTTTTTCTTACAGTTTCAACCATTCTTTCCCAACAGCTTCTTGTTTTATAAGTTTTCCTTATATTCACCTTATTTTATTTTTATATGTCTTGCTATGATGTCTAATAATTCGCTACCTCATTCATGTTTCCAATATAAGTTATACCTTAATTCTTTATACTTACTTATTTAGATTAGATTTTAATAATTGTGTTGCTTCACATGAGTTTTCACCACTTTAATTTTCCTTACATAAATATATAGTTTCATTAAATTCCTCACTAAATAATTCTATTATTTAATATGTGTTACTTAATGCAAGAACAACCAATGCCGATGCTAGTTAAAAGTTTATGTAATCAGCTAAAAAGAGACTTACCTTTAGGTAAATCTTGCAGGTAAAAACCTGCAAGATTAAATATAATGAAAATTTAAATAAACAATCAGAAAATGACTTTAAATGAATCGGTGCACACGAATATGTATAAGATGATACTTTTTTCTCAAGTGAAATATTTGTGTACCTTTCTCCTTTTGGCAAAATGATTTATATATATGAGCTTTTATATGATGATATAACTTTTCTTGATTGCTAAAACAACAAGCATTTATATATGTATACAGGGGTTGAAAAAATAATGGAAACACATCTATACTTATACATTTCTTGATATTTCTCCAGAAATATAATTCAGATTTATAATTTCAGAAATTTTTAGATCATGCTATTTCTCATACACATCAATAAAATTTAAAGCTCTTATAGTGAATTGTATTTGCCAACTAAAGTGCCAATTTCAATATCTTAAAGATTTAAAAAGCTTCAAGCAATTTTCTAGGTAGTTTTCATACTTTTTAAAAGAGAGCTCAAAATGTGAAGAGTTTTTTTACATACTTCATTTTGTACTTTTAAAGAGGATTTATTAAAAAATGACACCGGCATTGTTGGGGATTTTCCCCCATGAAAGTATCTTTTCTTTTGCCTGTTTTTTTATATTTTTTATTATTATTATTATTTTCTTATTACATCACATTTTGGTGTATGAACGTTTATTGTAAAGTATTATCATTTGTTATTAAATTCTGTCTTATGATACAAAATAATATTTGTTGAAACCCCTTATCATTTTGAGCTTTCTTTTAAAAAGTATAAAAACTACTTTAAAAAAAATTGCTTCAACTTTTTAAATTTTTTACATTTTTAAATCGGACTTTCTTCTTTAGTTGTTAAATACGATATACTATAAAATTATGAAAAAAATTCTTTTAAAACTGTGCAATTTATAAGTAATTTAAAGAAAACATTTATAATTATAAATGTTTTCTTTAAATACTTACAGTACAGTTTTAAAGGAATTTTTTTCACATTTTAAAGTAAAATTTTTTTAATTAATTTTAAACTATTCTAAAAACTTCATTTAATTTTATTGAATATTTTTAAAGTTATAACAAAAAAACGTAGTTTTTTTATAAAAATTTCCATATCTCCATAAATATTTAATCTAGGCGCATTAAATTTTGTGTATTTATTGCATATAATAATCAAAATAATTCTCTCAAGTTACGAATCTATTGCTACAATTTTTGGCATAGTGTTCAAAAACATGATTTTCCGTTTGTAATTTATTGTCGGTCCTTTAAACTTCATTGATGTGCATACGAAATTGCATTATTTAAAATAGTCTGAAGTTAAATTCTTCTGTTATTATTTCTGGAGAAATATGAAAAAATTTATTATTATAGGTATAGAATAGGTATGTACATTATTTTGTTCACCCCCTGTATTTATATATATATATATATATATATATATATATATATATATATATATATTATTTCATTATCTTATATATTTCATTATCTTACGTAACAGGTTGAATATCAAAACGAAGAGCTCTCGGAAAAACTTTTAAATGAATATACTAAAACCTTGTCTGTCTCTCAAGATGATAAAAAGAATATCTGTTATAATTCTTATATAATTGTAAGTAGAAAAAGTTTTTAATAATCTACATAGACTAAGATTTTGTTAATACTTTATTATTTATTTCTTAATAATATAAAACAAATAATAATGTATTTAACATTAGAGAAAGTTAAATATTTGTTATAACTATTAAGTGCAAGTCTTTTTTAAAAAAATAAAAATAACTTTTTTTGAAATGCATTTTAAGTACAAAGGAATTGTTGTTTTAATTTTAACGTTAAAGCATAATTTTCTTTTAATTTGTATTATTTCCCTTATTATTAGTGATGGCATGTATCAAGCATTCAGTAAGAAAGTAGGCCTTTTTTTATTTTAAAATTTAACAAGATATTAATTTTCTATTATGATAGAAAGAAAAGTGCTATCTTGTGTAATTATTTAATAATTAATTTTTTGCAGCAAATATTTTAATACCTGCAATAAAATCACACATACTTTTAAATTTTACAAATTTTTTAATTAAAAAAAAGAGAGAAGTTAGTTATATTCCAAATAATTTCACAATAAATTATACAAAATTATTGCAAGATAATGACTTGGGCATTTTTGGATTCATGTCAAGTTATGAAACAGTAATAACAAATTCACAAGCCTTTAAAATTCTTTTCAAACCATTTATTTTTTTGTAAAGTTGAATTTTTATTTAACAAGTTAAAGAAGAAAAAAAAACATTTATAAAGACTTTTTCTTTTTTTGCATTCTGTATATAATCACTGATTATCCATATTATTCACAGGAAAAGAATACTTCATTTTATGATAAAAAAATTTTACATAAAAAACTTGAGAAAAATATTATGAATATTTTTTTTAAAAATCATAGTAAATACAGTTTAATGAATTAAAGAAAAACTTCAAAAAATATTAATATTAAAAAAATAATAATAAATCTTAGTAAATCGAGTGTAACGAAATGCAATATTAATTTCCTTGAAATGTCAATTTGTTATTTTTTATGACCAAAATTTGAATTTTTTAATAACTATTCAGTAATTTTCAAGTTTCTTAATTTTATAATTTGTAAGTGGATTCTAATTTATTATTATTATTAAAGATCAAAAGTATATTTCACTTGCACTTTATTTTTCCTGCTTCTTTTATTTAAAAACTTAAAACTGAAAGCATGCTAAGAGTTCCAAAAAGAAAAAACTAGTTCTCTTTCCTCATAAAGTGTTTTACTCAAGAAGTAAAAAATATTTTGTTTCCCTAAAATTATATTAACAGTATATAAGCATGAATAGCCATCCATAACCTTACTATATTTATTTTTTGAATTAATAGTTTTATATTTTTAGAGTGAACATATTTTTTAAATTAATTAGAACTTTTTTATATAGAAATTAATTATTATTAACAAAATATTATTAAATAGAATTTAATTTACTGTTTTTAACATATCTTAGAATCCAAACTGTATCATCACATTGCATGAAAATACCTGTTTCGTTGCTAAAAGTACTACAGGTCTTCAAACTTGGGAAGTATGTTTCAGAAATATATGTAATGTAAAAAATTCTGCTAATGTGTTATCTAATATCATACAGTTTAATAATATTTTATTTTTAAATTCTAGGCATCAAAGTATTTAGCTGAATGGTGTATAAACAATCCATCTCTTTTTACAGACAAGTTAGTTTTATTTTTAATTAAAATAGTTTTAAATTAGAACAACTTGCGTGAAGCAATTTAATGTTTGTTTCAACTAGGGTTAGCGATTTTTCCGGGAATATCGCAAAATTCCGTGTGTCTCCAGCCATTGGTTTGCAAACTTCTGTGAATCGAAAACTTAAAATCAGACGAAATGTTTATACTTATACTAAATCACATGAACGAGATTTTTATATACATTCTTCCGCCAATTACGCGAAGAATTACGTTTCCGCTATTACGAATCACGGATTCCGGTTGAGCGGATATCAGCCATTTTGAATATTTGGAACTGCACTGGAGTTTGCTACTATCGCAATTCTTTTTCACGTGATTTTAATATCAAACATCAATTTTCGTCTTTACCTGATTTAAAAGTTGCGCTGCGATTCGTATTCACGTGGTTTAAGAATCGTACATCGCGATTCCTAATCACGCGATTTGAATTTACTCATTTTTAAGACTCAATATCGAGATTCGTACCCACGCGAGTTTAAAATGCAATATTATGATTCATATTCACGCATGTTATATTAATCTTAGTTTTTGCGCATTTATAAGTAATTTAAAAACTACGCATTGCGATTCGTATTCCTTCGATATAAAAATTATGCACCGTGATTCGTATTTACGTGATTTAAGAATTCAGTATCGCAATTTGTATTTTAGCGTTTTTAAAATCCAATATCGCGATTCATATTCACGCGATTTTAAATTCAATGTCTTGTAAGAAGCAAGTTTTTTTCTTGAATTAGTTAGGTATAAAGGTGTGATATTCTGTATTAATAAATTTAATTATAAACGTTAGTTCAAAAAATTATGTAAAGTAGGAAGCATATATGGTACACTAATCGATATCTTGATATCGATCTCTTGCACATAAAATTTTCAGTGTTTTTCACTTTGTGTCGCAATTACCCTGAATCACCCCTTAATGACTCATTAAAATATCAGAAATAATCTCATATGTTTAATACTTCTTGTTTTTATATTGCTGTCCTTCTGTGCTAAAATACCATTTGTTAAGGGGGATCCATTTATTGAAAATCTGAGGAAATCATTCTAGTAAATTTCGAATTCGCCATCTTGACGGTATGCCAAAGTTGCGTGTATCCCCCTTCCCATTTTCACATAAATGCTAACTTTGGGAAAAATATGGATAGTAGTTAGATTTGAAATGCAGCATTTTATAAAACTTTCTTGCCAGCCCTAAATATTCAGTCTCCAATTGCAAGCTGGTGAGTGAAAATTTTGCACCCTGGTTTAAACTCCTTTTTTTTAATTTTGAATCATAGAAATAAATCATTCAACTTTTGTCAAACCATATGTCCCAATTAGTACAAAAAATTTAAGAAATTAATAAAAGAAAATTGAATAGTACCTTTTATAACTTTTTTGCTTCAGTAACCAGAGAATTTATTCTCAGCGAGTTTCAAAATTAGGCATAAAGTTTGATTACAGATATCACTGTCATTTAGGAAAAGCAATAAATGTTTTCATAATAACTAACATTTGAAAAGGTGAGCACTACTCTATGGACAAAATGTACTGATATTCCTGCAAATATTTCAGTGTGCAGAAAAAAATAAAATTGTTTTTTCAATCTAGTTTCTAAAGCAGAAAACAATACACTGTAGTCTTCTTCCGTTTTACTTTATATGATTCAAAGTGTGGAGTATTTTTGTGAGACATTTGTTACTTCTTCTGTTTTAAGTTTTAAAATGAAATTTTAAACTATTTTAGTTGTTATAATCTGAAAAAAAAAATTTCACAAAAATATAGATAAAATATTATTAAAAGTAATATTAGTTTGGA